>JAPSGF010000007.1:16454953-16609140 GCA_035772895.1 Perdix hodgsoniae
GGTTTTTTAATAGAGACCAGAAGGACCCCATCTCTCTGCTGCAGCCCTGCGTGCTCCTGCCTTGAGACACTTCACAAGATCTCTTGCTCAAACAAAATGCTCTGGGTGACAAAATGGAAAAACTGGTCACCAGTGATTCACAGACAGAGCCTAAAAATATATGGCTATTGTTCCTTTCCTTATGACCCAGCTGGGATGAGTTGTTTTTCAGAGGAAGCAGGAAGGTAAACAATTCCAACACGCAGTGGTGAAAGCTGCGATCCAACATTTTTTAGCTGCCTAAGCTCAGCAACCAGATGCTCCATGGCCATCGGGTCCCCTTCTCTGAACAGGAGGGATGGGACAAGTGCCTGAGGACAGCTCTGCTGCATCTGGGCTGGGCTGCTGCAGGTAGGACGTGCTGGGCTGTGGTGCTTCTCCTCCCCGGGGCACTGATATATCTGTGGTTCATCAGGGCTGGGGCACTGATGTGCTGCAATGCTGCCCTGTTGTGAGGAGCGTCTTTGGGAATGGGAATCTCCTGGGTAGGATGTCCTGCTGCTGGTGGGCTCACCAAGCTGGATGTGACCATGTCACAGCACCTGGATGGCCTGCTTGGTTTTGTTTGTTATTGTGACTTTTTTTTTTTAATACCATCTTTTACCTACTGACCCTGTTCAGAGTCCCACTGGTCCCTCAGTGCAGTTGCACACATCTTTGTATCCTTGCCTAAACTGCAGTGAGTGACTTAGAGCAGAGCCTAACGTGGCTTTGATTTACCCCCCGACATTACATAAAATAGGAAAAATATGGAGTGAGACAGCACTGCTCCTCAGTAATCAAATGTGTAGCTGGTATAAATCAGCACAGCTCCCTTGGTTTCAGCAGTTGCACCCTTAAAGCCAGAAGTGCTGTGACCGCCCCCATGTGCAAAAGGTTGCTCTAAAGCCCCTCTCCTAGTGTCAGACCTCATGCAAGGACCCAGCCAGCAATATTTAATTTCACAGGAACTTTGCCTGGCTGCTGCTCTGCTTTCCTTGTGAGCTGGCCATCCTCAGCAAGGCAGGAACAGAGTGAGCAGGAGCAGCACATTTATCTCAGGCAATGGAAGTGACACTGTGCTGCTTTAAGGCTGTGTGATGGCTGGGAGGCACTGGGAGGAATTAACCTGCCTGAGCAGCTCCAGTCTCAGTGCCTTCTTTCTGACAGCGACTTGCAGCTGGTGCCTGTCTTTATATTAATAACAAGGTTTTCTTGTTATTTGGCAGTCTGTGCCCCAGGGCTGCTGGGGAGCGGGTATCTGAGCTTACTGCATTTGATAATCTCTGATAAGTTTCCTGAAGACCGACATGTGACCCTTTCCTAGGGGCACTTAGAGTGCTGTCACCTTCACTACAGCCTCAGACACCTGTAGCGGTTTGTGCTGTCGCCCAGTTATTGGCTGGCTCAGAGTGATGTGCCCTGGGTGTGCTTGAGGCATGTGCAGGGACAGAAAACCAGTAGGACTGGGAACATTCCCTGCCCAAGGGCCTCATTTCGTTCCCAGGACCTCCTGCCCACGTCCATCCCTGCCAAGGCTGCAAGCAGCAGGTGGACTTGCAAGCAGGTTTTGGAATAGGGAAAGGCAGAGGAGATGCCACCATATGGATACTGTGCTCAGGTCTTAGGCAGCTTAGGGAAGAAGCTGATATGTCCATGGTCCTCAGGCTTGTGGGAAGCAAAGGTTCCTTCCCATCAAGCTCTGTTCTGGTGGATTGGAGGTGAATTCAAGACTGAGCTTTTCCCCCGAAGGCACAGTAAGCAGCTGCCCTCTCTGTGTTTGATCCCTGCCTTCCTCTTCTCTCTGGCTCCCTGCTCCTATCTCCAGGCACCTGGGAACAGCTGACTAATGAAGATGTGCAGATCTTCATCGGCTTGTGCATTATGTAGCACATGGCTAAAAATAGCTAAGCTCGCAGGTCCGAGCCCATCTCTGCTGGAAAGGACTTGCAGTGAAGTTCAGAAGCAATTTGTCCCTTGGTGCCATGGCAACACCTCTCCAAATGCAAGCAGCAGGACAGCGGCAGCGTGGTGATGCTCCAGCAGCATGTGGGGTGACCTTGGAAAAGCAGATAGAGGTACCAGGCACTGCCTTGGGATGCTTGCAGGAGTCTCTCCCAGCAGCTCTGCACCTGCGCTGCAGCCAGCAGCTCCTGGTTGGTGGGAAAGAAGTTTTAAAAGAGGATGGAAATAAGGGGAGGAAAAGGGAAACAACAGTTGTGTTTAGGTGAGAAAGAGTAGAGGTCTGGGAGATTAATACTGTCCTTCACTCCATGTGACTTAAGAATAAAAATCAACTTCTGCTTGCAAGAAGCTGTTGGATGCTTCTTTGTTTTCCACTCTGATCAAGCCTGAGGAAACAAGCTGAATATCCTGAGCTTTATTTGTACACGTGAAATGACCTAACCCAGGTTTCAGAGAGGGTTGGGATTTTCAAGAGCTTGAGTTTTTCATAATTTCAGGTCCAAATACACTATGTAGCCTGATTTGAAACAGGTCCAGCATCGGCCCTTTTGAGGCCCCTTTGAAATCTCCACCTGCGTCCCCCCAACCACACAACCCCAGATCTCCACTTCTGCAAAAGCACCTTCATCCTTGCTCTGGGGTCACCTGTGCACACAAGCTTTTACCAAGCTGGCCACAGCTGAAGCGTGCTCATCTGAGTAGGGGAAGTGGTACAGAAAAACTGAAGTGGGAAGTGATACAGGTGCAGGCACTTCGTGAGAGGAGAGGAACTGCAGTGGAGCCATGTTCTGCAGACACCTCTGTCTTGGCCCATGTGTGCAGGTGCTTAGGGCTGATATCCCCAAGCTTCTCTGCAGAGGTGAACCCAGCCCCTATGGCTCTGGACCCACAGTTTGGGAACTCTGACTTCTGAGACTCCCATCTTGCTGCCAGAATAGATTTAACAGGGCATGATACGTGATGAGTTACTTGAAATAAAAAGATTCTGTCTCTGGCTTAATAAATGCTGCAAGACAAAAATCATGCTGCAAAGTTCAGATGCGTGCAGGACTCAGATAGGTCTCCAGCAGCTCTAATTTTTAACCTCCTATGCATGCAAATGTTTCTGCATAGAACCTGCACTGCCCTCATAGCACACAGGAACATCCCAGCACTTCCTCATTCATGTTCTCCACTGCCAGATAGTCTTTAATAGAACAGAGCACCATCATCTCCACCAGATCCAGATTTTTCTGCAATACCAGCTTCTTCCCTTTGATATCAGGGGCCTGTTGAGATGGAGATTATGCATGAAATTACACCCCTGGCAGAGTGTGATGAGAAACTGCCTTGCCCTAACAGGAACCTGCAGGAGGGATAAGGGAGACAGGCTGCATGACTCAGGAAAGCTCCTGGCACCAACCCCACCTTTGTAGCAACCATCCGCCATGGCAGCAGCGGTGTGCAAACACTCACTGGGCATGGATTTGAATGCTTTCCCCTAGACAGGGCCAGCTCATCCCACTAATGGTGGGTGCAGGTCAGGTCATGGCTTGGTGTTTCCTCTGCAGAAGTTCTGCCAGCCACCTATGGGTGTTTTGGAACCCATATGGCCCCCAGGGCACCCAAGGATGGCCTGCACACTCTTTTCCCGGCCCTGCATGGATGCCCTGGGTGATTTGGATGGTCCTGTGTCAAGTCAGAAGTTGGACTCAATGATCCTTACGGGTTCCTTCCAACTCTGAATACTCCATGATTCTATGCTTCCCAGTTCTGAGGCCAGTGGTGGGACCAGGATGTTCCTCATCTATCCCATGGAGTTGTGCCTGGTGCTGCTCTAAAAATGCCAGCCTTTGTGAAGCCTTGCTGTTGATTTTCTCTACTGCTTTAAAAATATAGGGCTATTAAGGTGAAAACATCCACCATCCATCTCCCAGGAGAAGGAGCCATTTTCAGTTGGGTTTTGGCATGCAGGTGCTCCATGGACGGAGCTCACAGAGCCTTGGCACCAGGTGTCTGGCATTCTCAGCAATGGCAGTGAGTAAGAATGGTCATCAGTCTTCAGCTAGGGTGGTGATGAGACATGGAAGTGATTAGGAGATGGGAACATGAGTGGTAGGTGATCTATCAAGCAGATTTTATTAACTTAAATGTGTCAAAGAAGTTTCCAGTGGAAGGAAGAAAGGGGAGAGGATGGTGCCAAGTCTGCGTGCTTGTAAGTTTTTCCAGGTGCACTTCTGCTTGCTAAAGACATTATTGCATCTGCATGCCCACCGCTGACCTCCCCTGAGGATTCTGAATCCTTTAGATCTGTTTATAGAGTTGTCATGTTGTTATCTGCAACTCAAGCAATTTGAGCCATATTCATGAAATAGTGAAAATCGTTTTTAATTTTTATTATTATTATTATTATTTTTTAAATTTATTTATTTTTTTTAGAGAAACAGCTTTGGGAGCATTCCCATGAATGGCTTGGTGAGATGTTGATAACCTCCAGTGGGGAGGCTGTGAAGAGCAGTCAGAGCTGAACGAGCTGTTCTTTACCTATGTGTGCATGGCCAGTGGCTGGGATTGGACTATCCTCTGCTATCTCAGCATGGTGTGAAGCCAGCACCTTGGCAGCTCCAGTGCCAGGAGCTTGAGGGTAAGCCTCCTAAGCAGACAGCAGCTGTGTGGCATGGGTGTGGGGTTATGGGGTTATGAGCACGCTCATATAGCTGTGTGGCAGCTGATGGTGTGTGTTAGCAGGTTTTGCAGTTCGTACATCTACTAGGGCCCCTCTTCTTGAGTAAAAAAAAATATAAAAATCACTTCTGAGGGAAGCTGAAATATAAAAAATGCTCAAGTGAATGAACTCTGAGGTGGTAATGGGTTGACTGTTGGACTTTGGTGATTTTAGAGGTCTTTTCCTATCCTAATGATTCTATGAAGCTAAGACCTACGATTTCATCTTGTTTTTTTCTCATTCATGAGAGCCATGAACCCAGAGAACCAATAGTCCAGTTGAGTAATCCCATTCCTACACCTCACCATGGCCTGATGTGTGTGGGCCACCTCTGCAACTGCTTACGGAAGGGTATTTGGTCCATTCATTAAGGCCCATCTGTCTCTTTACTGAAGAAAATGGTAGGATCTTTAAAGCAATAATACAAAAGGAGAAGAAGAGACTATAGTGAGCCAGCTCTCTCCAGGAAGCACTACCAGAATTACGAGTCTGTTAATAGGAATAGTGTGCTGTTTTTCACACACACAGTCTGTTGTATAAAACCAAGCAAGAGGAAAGTTCCACATATGACTGTGTTTATTCTCACTTGAAAATATCCTGGGTGAGAGTATTTCTATTGAGGTATCTCAGCGCATGTGATATTGAAGAATAATATTGAATTGTAAAGTGTGGCATTGCCACATTAGTTGTTTTCCCATATCTGAAACCCACTAAACTGAGGTATGTATCTAGATGTACTGTTTCAAAATCCACGTTTACTTAGATTCTAGAATTTTGGTATGGCTATTATACAGTGTTTTTTTTTTAAATATGGGCCACCATGGAAGATGAGATTCAGTCTTAAACTTCAGGAAGATTCATACCTGGGATGTTGCTTTCAGCCCAGCCCTTATTTCATTTATCTCACTGGACAGGACAGATGTGCATCTTTTTTTTCTTTCTTTTTTTTTTTTCTGTCTCTTAGGAGAAGAAAAAGCTAAAGTTTCTATGCTGAGGTGATTATTTTTTCTCTATCACGTTTAATTCTGCATAATACACTTAAGTAAAGTCATCCAGCTTTCTTCTTTTCAGTTGCAATCATTACCTTGCCTATCTTTGAGGAGCTCTGCTCCCCTTCCAGCATGTGGGATGCCTCTGCATTGCAACTTGGGCTTCAACAGCTGTCCTCCCACATCCCTTCATGCATTTTCTTCTCCAACTATGGCCACGAAGTCCATGCAGGAGA
Source organism: Perdix hodgsoniae (assembly GCA_035772895.1). NCBI lineage: Eukaryota > Metazoa > Chordata > Aves > Galliformes > Phasianidae > Perdix > Perdix hodgsoniae. The sequence continues at coordinate 16,460,866 of JAPSGF010000007.1, forward strand.
AGGGTAAGGAATGTGTAGTGATGGCCTCTGTTAAGGGGTGAGGCTACCGAAGTTGAACAATTACTTCAAAGTCCCAAGCTGTGAGGATTAAGGGAGCTGGGTCATTCCATTTACTTTGAAACCAAGAAAGAGAATGAGGCATAAACTCACAGACTTGGAAAGGCTGTAGCCAATTCTTGTTGTATCCTTTACAAATTCCTTCCTTCTCTACGTAGCAAAAAATAACCCTGATCTTCCACTCCCTTTGATAAAATCCAATCATTTTTACAAGCAAATACCAAAAGCAAATCAAAATATTTTGGAGGTCCTGAAATGTTGATTCACTTCATGTTCCAGCCATAAAGGAAATAAAGGGCTAGAGATCAAAACTGTTTTCACGGTCCTGTCTAAAATGGGAAAAGAAATCATGGCAACTCAGATGTGTTTAGACAAACTTCGCCTCCAGGTTTGGGTTTATGCCTGGTTACCATGTTACTGTATGGGTGTTAATTTCTGTCAGCACGAGGGGCAAAGTTGTTGTTGGACTCCACTCTGGATAAAGCCTCTTTGCCCAACCTTGTCAAGACCTAGGTTTTCCAGAACAAGGTTTTTCCAAGCTGAGATCTGCATAACACTGCCGCTTCTCTGGCTGCTTATAAGATCTAGGCTTCATGTTTGAACTTTCTCAGGTGCTATATCTGTTCTGCTGAAGGCGGCCGTCTGTAAAGGCAATCCTTTGTCCTGAGACCATAGGGGTATGTAGTGGTTGGTGTCGATGCTGCTGCAGGTTACTCCCTCCGGAGCAGCCTGGCTGTACCTACAATGAATGGTGTTTGGCTTTGGTATTTTCTGGGCCACAGGTGATGGCCTTGACTCATCACTTGTACTTTTCTCTGGTTTTCGGTTGAAAATCTTGAAGAAACATGGGGGTCGTGTTGCAAGCAGATAGCTTGGTGAAGGGAAGTTTTCTAATGTGATGCTAAAGGTATGTGTTGCATGCTCTGGGTTATTGTGAGAGAATGTTCAGAGGCGGTGACTATGAAGGGTCCCATATAAACACTGCAGGTTCATCTCAGATGAAGGAACCTGTAGAGTCTTCCATGCTTACAGTGCTAGTGCCATGGGAAAACTAGAGTAATGGTCCCATGAGTTCTGCTTGTGGCTTTTTCTGGAAGGAAATACTTTGAGCCAACTAGCAAACATGCTCTGGATGATCATAAACTTATGGTGTAGGAGAGAGGTGAGAAACTACACGATCTGTCAGTGTAGACATGCTTATGTTCTAAACCAAAACTGTGTAAGTGAGTTTCCAACAAATGGAAAAACAGAATTGGATTCAGTGGCCATGCTGGGAGAATTCAGTAAGAGGAAAGGAAGGGGAAGTGGCACCTGGAAAGGCAGTGCAGTGAAATACAGAGTGAACTTCAGCAGTGGTAAATATAGCTAAATCAATTGAGTTTAGTTCATATCCTGAGAGCCATAAACAAATGCAGGTGAAATTTTATGAGCTTTTAAAAAGAACTTTATGGGCTTAGAGGGAGAAGCAGTATAATCTGAAACTAGCAATGGAAAAATAATGTAATATGAATTGTGGCATACCTAGAAAAACATGTTAACCTGCACAAGGATCATAAAAGCAAGGAGAAGAGGCCTAGAGATCAAATTCATGCTTCTCCAGGACTTTCTGAGCTGTATTACCTGTTGAAATTACTCTCTGGGGAGAAAAGGTCTCATGTGCCATTGCCTCAAAGGGAAAAAATGAAAAAGAAAGCAAGATGCATATCTTGATAGTTATCCATCACTATACCTCCAGTTTCCTCCTGAGAACCAGAGGCTGTCTCTCTTCACACTTAGTAGGAAGCAAAGTACAATCAGAGATGCCTGGATTTGTCTGTTTGGGGTAGGAAGGAGCAGCCTGTAAGCTCACTTGAGACAAATGATGACAAATTATGCCATCTCCATAAACTCAGAGGAAGGCTCTGAGTTCTGGAGGCAGGCAATATGCAAGCTCCCTCCTGTCAGTGGAGATAAGGACAGGCATTTGCCTGCCCACTGACCCGCTTTGATTCCTGCTGAGCTCTGCTAATGCCTACAGCTGTCTGTGATGATGTCCTGCTCTGCTCCATGTTTTGGTAGAGGTTATTACTTCCTTTAGGTCAGCAGTCAGGCTGAGGAGGATTTTGGGGAGAGGAGATCTCTTGCCACTTAGCTCAAAAACAGGTTCATCAGCTGTGCCATCAGTTTCTGTTTAACCAGAGGCTGTGCTGAGAAAGGACCGAGGGCCATCCCTGGTCAGGGCCATGCTGACCGATCGCTTTTAAGTAGTAGTATTCTCACAGGTTTCAATAACCCTGTTTTAATGGGTGAGTGGGATGTTGTGTGAGTGGGAGGTTTTGATTTGATCAGATCCTGTTTGCTCACAGCAGCACTTCCTCGGACCTCTTATTTTTTCGAGTGTGGTGAGGCAGGCTGTGCTGTTCAGTGTTGTTCAGGTTCATTCCAGATGGTCAGGAGTGAATTTCCAGCTGACAGCTTGTCCTAGAGCAGTAATTAGGGCAAGCGTCCATTGTTAAGCTCTTCTCACAGGCTAGAATTTATGCTAGAATAGGACTAGCCACCCAGCACTGCATTTGTGAGATAGTCTTTGAAATAGAGGCTTTATTCCAAATAAAACATTTCCCCCGTGTCACTAATCAGATCCGGCTTTAATAGAAAAGTCATCAACAAGATCCTCTTATGGTGCTAATATCTAAGCCTTGCCTTCCTCAGTTGTGTTAGGGTGTATATACACATTGTTAGTACGTTAATGCTCTTGTTAATGCACCAAATATGCGTAAGCAATTAACAGAAGACTGCGTTCGATTACGTCTTGCCAAAAAGTCTCCAGAGAAGTTAGTGTTCATTACTCAGTGAGGAGCACTTTCAGCCATGAATGGCGACCTTGGCAGAAGGTCCTGGAGACCACGGAATTAATTAGAAAAGTTTTAATAAAGGCTGGTGCATGGGAAAAAAATCCATATGACGGGTGCATTGTTCACCGGTGACGATATGTTTGGCAGATACTTACGCCATTACGAATTCAGATCCTGAGTTCATTGCTGGGCTGTGCTTTACGGGTAGATCTGATGACACGCTAGAGAATGGCAGCTTTGGAAAATGTCCTTGGATGTGTTCTGAAAGATGTTTTGCAGTTTGGCAAAAGTGTCGGAACGCTTAATGGAAGCCTGTCGTATTTAGCCAGATGCTTTCTCGGAATAGCATTTCTTCCATGGCATCGCAGATACAGAAGTGGTTGTGTGCACTTTCACTAACTTGCATTACCTGAATTAGTTTTCTTAGTGAAGAAAATGGCCTTGAGCGTTGATTCAGTTTGCTCTTGTCCCTTCGGTTGTGTTCTGCTATCCATAAATATGCTGAAAGATGCTCACAGTCAGTAAAACATTTGGAAGCTGGCCAGATGTGTGTTTGAACCAGTGTAACTGTACTTCCCATAGTAACATTTCTTGCTGTTATCTTCTGCTCTTGTTGCTGTGGGTTTCCTGCCATTCCCTATAGACAGCAGAAGGATCCCATAAAGGTAAGTGAGGTTTCAGCCTGGACCCCACCTATGCACGTTAACTTCAGCCTCTGGGATCTTCAGAGATGTTGGGCAACTGCTCCATCTCCACATCTTTGATATTATTGTATCTTAAAAGGGGGCTGACTGGAAGTGTTAGTGTGAAAGCAACCTGCTATGTAGGCACGAATAAGATTCAGGAAGTGCTTTGAGCTCCTTAGATAACATTATGAAAGTCTATACACAAATAGAATACGTGCTGTGTCTTTCCCTACTCACTGCATCACATGCCAGCAAATCAAGCCATGTGTTATCAGGTGCTAATCTTCCCCAGAATGACAGTAGACTTGCTGATAATTAAAAACTTAAAGGAGCGGCTGCTGTCATGCCATAACTTATCTTTCTCTGTATCAGAGCATATTGAAGAGACCATAGTATTATCTGTCCTTATGAAGCAGCAATTAAGCAGTTACTGATATCTGTTCAGAGATCCTGGCCTATGTAATTATAGGGCTGTGTGTTCTTGAAACATTTGTCCCATGACCCTGGGAAACTTTGAGCTATTGTATAGGCCTTGAAATTTTAATCAAAGCTCATTTAGGTTTTTAGGGCTCTTTGTACTGACTTGGATGAGTTTTAGGTTGAGTTCATGATATTCAGTAAATTTAGGCATACAGGCATGAGTAACAAGTTGTTTCCTAAAAGCTCATTGTCATCAATGGGGGGGAAAAAAAGCCACACTGCAGATGTTCAAGATGCACAATTCAAGCAGTTTCAATTTTGTTTTTCCTTTTCAACAGAGAACAACACTTCTCAGAGACACCAAAGCTTCTGAGGGTTCTATGAATGTCAAGCAAAGTTGTCTCCACTTCTCTGTCTCTCTTATGACTGAAACAACTCTTTTTCTCTTTAACCTTTTAAGGCAAAATGAGGCATAGCTTAGCACAGTTCAGTAGAAATTACTCATAAAGGTATAAAACCCCAAAATGTGGGCTAGGCTAAAAGCATGTAACCAGCAGAGAACCAGCTCCTACAGCATGGATTCGTAGTCATTCTCCAGTTTGGTTTTTATGCTTATTTTTGTTAATGTTCTCCACAAATAACAGCCAAGATATCCTGCCTGAACACCTGCAAGCTTTGGATCTGGAAGAAAATTGCAGTGTTGACATTGGCTATTTTTGTGTAACGGAGGAGAGCATGGTTGGGTTGGCGTCATTCTCGGGACTTTGGGTCAGAGCTTGGCACTGAACTTTGCCTTTTAGGAAGGGCCAGCTCTTCCCTGCCTTCCCACCAGGCGCCGGGCAGTGGAACGAGCCAGGCAATGGGAACAAAGCAGCACGCTGCACAATAAAGAGTGTTAATATGAGTAATTATTGCAGTATGTCACTGCACTATTTTAAGGTTGTTCACTGCATGCCAAAAAGTGCTCTGGGCAGGGTTTTCATTACAAAACCCTGCCAAAGCACTTCCTGAGGGGATCGTGATAAATATAGATAGCAGAGAGCCAGTCTGAATCCATTGCGGTGTATAGGAGCACTGCACACGCCTTAGGGTCCACAAAGCTCATAAACCAGAAGCTACTTGAGTTGGCCGACGTCCCTGAATTTGTCTGAATAATTTGGCTGACTCCAGTGAGGGATTTTCAGGTAGCCTTTCGGTATGGTGTAGAAGTCGCACTGGGGACTCAAATCCCAGCTATCCCTACCAGTGCTGCGTGGGTCACATTTATTTCTGCTCCTTGATTAATTGTGATGGCTCCCTGTGAAATATTTAGGCCAATTCCTTTTCTCTTTTGTTACATGGCTTTATTGTTGACCATCTGTGTTACATCGCCCTTTGCATCGTGTCATTGCAGAAAAATAAAGGACAAAGGGAAAACGTCTGGCTTTTTTTAAAATCCCTTTGTAGAGGGATGATTCCCAGTTGTATATGTGCATGAGCAATGTTGCCACTAGTTAGCCCCTCTGGAACCAGTGCTGCTGATTTGCAGCACTCTTTGAGGAGCGATCCTGACTGCTCATCTTCCATGGCAGCCAGACCTTGGCTTTCTCTCCAGGTAGTGCAAAGAAATGACTGTATTGAAGTGTTTGTAGGTGCAGACCTGAGCAAGGCCATCTCTCCTAGACCAGCTGGTCTGGTAGCTTCAGTGAGGTGGTGACCCCAGATGTGCAGCAAAGGCTGGGATGGCTTTGGCCACTCTGAAAACGCCATTGGCATTTCTGAAGTAAAAGAGCATGTCTCATGGGCTGGCCATGCATTTCATATAGGCCAAGTTTCTCTGCCAGTCCTGCTGGGCAGCACTCAGAGCAACTGGGATGCATTTCACGTCCAAGTGGGGGTAACAGACCATTGAGGCAGTGTAGTGGGAGTGGAGTCATAATGGAATGTACTTCTTCTGCTTGGAAACCTCTAGACCCTCCTTCAGGCTCCATCTCTGAGGGCTGGCGTAACTCATCTCTCAATGTTGTTGGTTTGGAGCTGTTGCCAGTGTGTGAGACAGATGTCCTACATGTCTGCCCTGATTTCTGCCCTACCTTCACACTGGAACACCCTCTGCTGAACCTTCTACTCCAGGCTTGGTGTCTGAGGCAGTTGTGGAGCTGGAATTGCTGTAATATATAATGCATGTATAATGGATATATAATGCATATTTCTGTGAGTTCATTTTAGGGGAGAAGAGGGTGCTTAGTGGAGAGGAGGCTGGATTATGTCTATTTTAAGGCTGTCCCAGCCACCGGAGTGTATCCCAGCAGAGCAGGAATCTATCTTCAGGAGTTCCTAAGCGATTCTTTATTTGAAAGTTGACTGATTTACTTTGAAACCTCTTCATCTTTTTCAGACTCTCCCATGGAGAATGCTCCTCTAGGAAAGGCCTTTGAGTTCTCTCCCTGGCCTGGCCTCATAAGTGACTTCATCCTCTGTCCCAGCAGATGCCAAGGAGCTTACTTAACAGATGAAGTTATGATGAGCAACAGGGTAATCTAATGCCCATTGACTGATTTTTTTTCCATTCAACACATGTATGTTTTGCAAACAATACTGCTGTGAAAGGTCTACATGTTAGAAGAGAAGTACCATACCAGTCAGCTTACTGAGAGGGATGATGGTGCATCAACAGAAAATGAGCTCTGTCATTGGTATCCGATTCCATGGCAGAGGAATGACATAGACCTATGGTCTTTATTGGTTCTTTTTCTTAAGGGGTAAGGCTATTGTAAATTCAGAAATGCCAGTACTAGATAACAGGTGTGTGCATGTGTGTGGTTACTACCAATTCTTAGGATTTTGGCAAGAAATCTGGATCAAAGACAAAGCTTCCGTACAATGTAAGCTTCTGTACAGATGTAGCTTCTGAAGCTTACATTGTTCAGAAGCTTTGTCTTTGATCCAGATATAAGAAAGTGCCTTTTCTTAAAAAGAAGTCCACAATTCTGCCTTGTTCAAGTAGGAGAGATGCTAATTTGCTCATCAGTTTGTTGAAGGACAGTGCAGACAAGGTAATTTAGTAAGAAGCCTGAGCAAAAAGGCAGGAAGGGTTGTTTCAGTAAGGTGATGATGCTTCTTTGCAGCATATGCATTGATTTGGTCATAAGGAATAACACAAATTTTCAACAGGTAGAATGTCAACTCCAGTGGTTTTGTTCTCAGCAGAGAATGCACTTTACCTGCTGGGAGAGCTGGACCAGTTGACTGCTACCTACTGTATCTAATCATCTGTTTTTGTGGGTGCTGAGAGCTGGAAAACAGGAATAACAACATGTTTAGAGGTCTGATCCTTTCTCATGACCCACAAGGACTGTTTCCACCATTCATTCCAAAGCGAGGGTTGCAGGTAGCGGAAGTGGAAAAAGTTATGAGGAAAGATAGCTGCGGAGGTTTGGTTTGGATGTGTATTCGGAGCTAAAAACAATACTTATTTCCATTTCCCACCCTCATTGTCCCAAACAGCAAACTGACCTTCAGCTGCATGTAAAGAAGTGCTTTTGATGTATTTTTCTGTAATGAGTGAAAACTGAAGATTTGGGATTTCCACCTTCTTTTTCCTAACTCTTTCCTGTTCTCTGAACTCCTTTCTCATCTCCAGTACATGCCTTGGCTTCTCTGCACTGTGCTTCAAAGGAGTTACATGGTTATGCTGTTTAAAAAATAATGGGTTATTTCAAACCCTAGAAGTTACCATCTCTTAGCCTCAGCTATGAAGAAGAAGACCAACTGCAGCAGAGGAAATGTAACAAATAAAACACAGCTAGATTACCTCTCGGGGCCTGTTACACTCATTTCAATCCTATTTCACTTCTATTTAATCCCTTGGTTTCAGATAACAGGAGTGATCAGTACAAACTAGGGGATTTAAGGACAGAGCACAACCCTGCTGTAAGGGACCTGGGGGTGCTGGTGGATGGCAATATGGACATAAGCCAGCAATGTGCCCTCACAGCCCAGAAAGCCAACTGGATCCTGGGCTGCATCCAAAGCAATGCAGTCAGCAGGTCAAGGGAGGTGATCCTGCCCCTCTCCTCTGCACTATAAGACCTCACCTGGAGTACTGTGTCCAAATGTGGAGTCCTCGGCAAAGGAGAGACGTGGACCCGTTGGAGTTCATCCAAAAGAGAGAACACCTCCCCTATGATGACAGGCAGTGAGAGCTGGGGCTGTGCAGCCTGAAGAAGAAGACCTAAGAGCAGCCTTTCATTATGCAAAGGGAGGCTGTAACAAAGGAGTGGACGCTCCTTAGCAGGGTCTGTTGTGGTAGAACAAAGGGAAATGGTTTCAAACTAAAAGAGGAGAGATTTAGGTTGGATATAAAGAAGAAGTTTTTACAATAACCGTGGTGAGGCACTGGCCCAGGTTGCCCAGGGAGGTGCTGGATGCCCCATCCTTGGAGATATCCAAGGTCAGGCTGGACGGGGCTCTGGGCACCTGATGGAGCTGTGGGTGTCCCTGTTCATTGCAGAGGGGTTGGAATAGATGATCTTTAAGTATTCCTTTCAACTCAAATGATACTATTTACTATTTATACATGATTTCATGATGCAAAGGTGGAGGAGGTCTCAGGTGAAGAGAGCTGATTTTGATGAGAAACCCTGCCTGTTGCCACAGGGCTCTGGTGGTCTTCAGATATATACAGTTACTAGGCCTAAGGCCGTGTGTGACTGAGAAGAAAAGCTCCTGGAGTAGAAAATTCCAATCATTGATTTAATGAGGACAAAATTCATGTTTTTATTGGGGGGAAAAAAACAACAACAGTAAAAGCTGCAATTGAGAAGCCCATCCTTGAACTGTGACCAAATGGGAACTGGAAAAACCTAGAATTTATAAATGAATGTCACATTTTCCCTTATATGTGCTGGACCACCCGGAGCTCCTGCTAGATACCTGGGGACTGCAGGCTGCAGGGCGAGCATCTCTAACCTTCAGCTCTGAAGCAACACCCCCATTCTGGCCATGTTTTGTAAACTGAACAGACTGCAGGGAGCTTCCAGTTATACTGGAGAAGGTGTTGCTCTGCCTCTGTCATCACCTGCCCGGGAGAGCAATATATTGTTTAAGTGCAGGAAGTGGAGAAGCAACATCTGCTGTCACAGCTCAGCATCTTGAAAACTCCCTGAGGGCAGAGAGCTCCTCCCCAAGCAGAGTAGGAACTGTGTTTAAAATGTTTTTTGTTTTTTTTTTTTTTAAATTAAAAAATGCCATTCTCATCTGCCTTTGCCACAGCAGATTCCCTACAGGCTGAGCAATCTCTATGCAACTGAAACACACGTTCAACAACAAGAACATCCCCTGCCAATTTTTTAAGCAAAATGCCTGATGAATCTGTCAGTGTGGGAGTTGACTTGGTGCAGACAAGTCTAGACCAGGTCAGGGTCCATTGGACAAGTCATTGTGACCTCTGGGCACTGACACTGAGCCAGTTGCAGTCTCATCCCTCTCCAACACTGACACAGAGCCAAGCAAAACACATGAAAGTGTCCCCAGACACATGGAGTTCACGCTGCTGGGGAGATCTAGTGTAAAACCCTGTGCCTGTCTACTTGAACCAAAACACTTCTTGTCTGAGGGTGCTGTTGACCAAAGAGCAAGGCTGAGTGCCCGGGGAAATCATGACAGTGACCTGCTGTGGGTCCCTGGCCAAGACATGCATCTTCTCAGTGCTTTCGTTTCCCTGACTGTAAAATCTGAGTAAAAATCCTGTAGTGTTGTCTGACAGAAAGCTGTACAAGTCCCGGGGACTTTCACCCTCACTGCTCCAACGACACAGAATAACCCCCTTCAAGAATCTACAGTGTGGTTCAGAACTTGGCCAACATTTATAAGCCTGTAACAGCATACTAAATGCCACATACATGCTATAGAGTGTAATGTCTGTTTTTTTTCTCACTTGAAACTCTTCAGACATTTTTTCCTTCTCTCTTTTCACTTTCTCTCCCTTTTTGGCTACTGACAAAGAAGATACAGGAAGGGCAGAGCAGCAGTGCATGTGAAAAACTTTAGTTCTTCATGCACTGAGATGATGCATGTGAAGTTTGCAAGTAAGCACTGATTCCCTTAACCTTGGAGACATTTAGAGTCCAGTTTGCTGCTTAGCTCTTAGGACTGCAGAACAGGAGGGCTATGGGCCCTATGTCCTCTTCTCTAGCAACCAAAGCTTGTGAGTGCTTTCTTCAGCAGCAGCAATAAAGGTCAAAGTCGAAGTGCATCTGGCTTTGTCTGTGCAGGAGGGAAGGGCTGCACAAAATAGCTTTATATCCTGGGTGACTTTGGCAGTCCAAACAGCAGAGCACTCGGCCCTGTGGGTATCACTGCTGCATGGAAACTCCAAAGGACAGACAGATGGGTATCTTTCCAGTCATTAGGTAACTAATACTACCAGCACCCTTTTGAGAATGGGAGAGGGTCACAGCCCCAAACATGCACACTCTCAAATGCACACACACACTTCTGACAAAGGAGAGCTTCTGCCAGGAAGTCATTCAGTGGTTTCAGCCTAGAAGTGTGAAGCTGAGTGCTTACACCTGCGTGTAAGGACTCGGTAGTCAGCCAGCAGCCTGTATATTAAAAGCCCTGAGTGCCCATTATTTTTCTTGCCATTCAGTAAGAGATAAATACCCTTATAACGGATCTAAGGATGACGGAATAGGAATTTGTGGTATTTTTTTGTTCGTTTTTTTGTTTTCCTGCTGTTATCGGTTATGATACGACCATCTCTGAAACACTGGCTTTTTGTTACTGCACATAATGTGGGTGGTTCATTATGCGAAGGGGAAAGATCACAGGACCATTTTCTCCTAAGACATTACAGAGGAAAGAGCTGTGTCGCTTCATCCAAAAGCAGACATTTCACAGTGCTATTGTACCTGCCCACTGACCACAGCCTGTGCTGCAGGTGGTCAGGGTTGGTGCTGAGCACGCTCTTACCACAGCCTTGTTGGCTGCTCTCACTGCAGACAAGCATGGGTTGTGGTGGCCAAAGGCTTTGTCTTGCCTGAAGTGGGCTTGGTAGTAAAGGCTGCAATGCTTTTCCCATTCAGTTACACCATAGATTTACAATAGATTTTCATGGTACTGTCTACCTGCTTCGTCACTGCCTTGCACAGTGGACCGAGCTTGGCATTGGGTGTATTTTCATATTTTCTGTGTTTTTCTCTCCCATTGATAGAGCGCTTCATTCTGCCCTGTGCTCTGCCTTCTGCAGTCTGGCCCTTGCCTAATAAAGAGAGCTTTCCTGTTGTGAACTGTCGAAGCTGCAATAAACAGCATATCCATTTCTCCATTTATCTGCTTTTTGAATTCCAGCCTGCAATGCCACCAATAATTACTCAGTTTCTATATTTGGAGATCATCAGCACCTCCTGAATATCAAATTGTACTGTTATTATCTCTGCACAATACGGGCCAGTCTCCTATCAGTGTAAACATTTATATCAGTGATCATCACTAGGACTGTTAGAGATCCCAAAATAGACAAGGCTGAACAGGAGTCTGCCGTTATTTGTTTACTGGGGAGGGCAGAGAGAGAGGCAGAAGAGCAGCTGGAGCTCTGATAGCACAGAGCCCATCCACTCTCAGTGTGGGTAGGCTGATGTGTGGGGCACTCTACCTGGTGGGATCCCTGGGAGCAAGTGTGGAGTCCTGTGAGTCCAAGCACTATGCTAATATTCTTGGCACTGGGGTGCTTCCTGCACAGACCTCCTGCCCCACAAGCAAATTCCCTTGAATGCTTCCTCAAAGCTTGTTTTCAGACTCTTCTTGCCCGGAGAAGGGGATCTCAAAAGTTCGAATCTGACCAGTTTGAGAAATTGCAGAAACCTAATTTCCAAATTATGTATTCGAGTGATTTTACTGTCGGCATTAGCTGGCTGGGGGAAATTGTTGGCATATCTTCCTCAATGCCAGAGAATGGCTGTGTCTGAAGGCATTTGATTCCCAAGGCAGTACTCGCTGTTGGCTTGCAATGAGAATGCTCTGATCTCAGGCAAATGGCAGGGTGCACAAATAGGAGAGTGGTGAGAGACTGCCTGTAAATGTGTAAATGTTAACGACATGGATGAATGTCAATGGGTTTTTGCACTTGCTGTGGATTTTTTTTGTGTGTGTGTTTGCTTTGTTTTGATGGACATGCTGGATAGCATAGAGAAGTGCTGATCTAAACCTCTATTGTCAACCAACTGAAGCTCAGTGGCTTTGGCTGCCTCCTAGGAGACTTCCCTGCTCTGAATCTCCAGCTGAGGAGACTCCCAGGGGACATTCCCTTGCCATCACTGTCTTTCAGAACTGTCAGGATGCTTTAGCAGCTCTTGGCATGGCTTTCCAACTCTTGCTTGCCCTGATGAGCCTAACGACATATGCTGTTTTCTATGCAGATCTATACCTCCTCACGTCAAAGTTTTTTTTTAATATATAAATTAAAGTCATTAATAATTGCAATGCTTAATGGAATTACCTTTTGTTTTATACTTCTCCCTGTAATTACTGCTCAAGGGTGTTTCCTTTGTGGGTATGGCTAGGCAGAGCCACCCGATGGCAGCATGGGAAACACAGCTCTGGATCTGCTGCCCAGCCTGCAGACAGAGACAGCAGGTTCATATCTCAGTCTTTAACTCTTTCCACCCAAAAAGGGCATCTCAATGGTTTATAAACACTTTTTTATATGTGTGTATAAAGTGAAGTGGCTGAAATACAGGTGAGAAGAACGGATAGCTTCTTCATCGCTGGCACTTGGAAGGAACCCAGGTCTTCCAAGGGTGGTAGGTGTGTTGCTCAAGGACAGAACTGGTGAGACTGAAGGATACCAGGAGGTAAAATCTCCTGAGAACAATTGATGCTGTGGGGTTGCAGGCTGTGTTATCCCACAGTATTTTACTCCAAAGCATTGCATGCAGATAACTAAGTACATGTTCTAGTTTCCAGCTCAAAGTTCTTTACTAACACCAGAACTAGGCTGTAGCATTGTATCGTCTGTCCGGTTAGATAGAAAAGACATAGTAAATAAAGCTGGCTTCTTATCAGTTCCTCACCCCTGAGACTGCTGTGTTATACCCCCCCCCCCCCCCCCCCCAATGGTTTCTGCCCTAATTTCTAACACCAGCTCTCTTTTCAAATAAACCTCTGCCAGAAGAGGACGTGACTAAGCAAGAGAGGAAGCTTAGCTGCAGCATGAGGCGAGTGAAACAGAAAATAATCATTAAGTAAACTCGTCCATTCAGCAGGGGAAACAAAACTCTGCAGCCTTGGAGAGCTCTCACTGGCTCCAGCACAGCTGGCCCGGAGGAGCAAACAGTGTGCAAAGCAGGAGGTAGGGACCGCAGGGCAGTGCGGGGCACCCGGCATTGCATCTGTTTCACAGGGGGCTCTTGTACGTGTGTTTATGCTGCAAGGAAGCTGTCTATGTTTGGTTTGGAAAAGTGTTGCTTGCTTAACAAAACCTGAATTTATCCCTGTAATCCTTCCCTGCATCTCCATGGCCAGATTGGAGCAGCCTGTGGAAAAAATTCCTGTCTATTTTCAGAAATAGATAAAAGCATTCAGATTACAGAGTGCAAATCTCAGCTCGAAACGACTGGAAAAATCCATTCAGTGCCACTGTCGCTGACCCCCGTGACCCCTCCAAGTAATGAATTTCAGCCGCTTCTCCCCCTCCTGTGTCCTTCTCCCATCACCGCCTCCACCGCTGCTCCCGGAGCCGTATCTGCAAAATGTCAGCGCAGCGCCCAGCTGTGTGTCCCACAGGGATGGGAAAGGAGCTCTGCAAAACAGCGCCGTTTGTGGAAATTATTATTGATCTCACTGCTCAAGACTGTTAGCGGGGGCTCTTTATGCCAGCATTCCCGCGGCTGACAAACTCAGCCGAGTGCTCTTTGCCTCCAACATCAAACTGCCTGGAATCGGTTCCTTTGGACAAGCTCGTCTCAGAGCCGTGCTCACTGCTGCACCTGGACTTGGCCCCTCCAGCCCTGGGAGCTCCTGGAGCAAACCAGCCTTTAGCATCACTTCATGAGCTTGAAGATTCAGCGGAGGAGATTAGCGCTCACTGAAAGGGATTGCGTGTTATAGGCAGCCCCTGAGGCTAGATGGATTCCTGCTCGTGGTGGATTTAGCAAGCAAAATATTAAATGCAACTGCAGTGAGCTTACGTTTCACTCATATTTCACTTTTATGGATTGCAGGGCAAGTCTTCATAATTAAAATCGAGGAGTAGGGCACCCAGCTGAACTAATGCTTTTGAAAGATTAACCTTGACAGGATTTCTTTTTTTTTAATTCAGAACTTCGTTTTCCTTTCTGTAGCGCTCAGAGCAGATCTGGGATGCTGATTGCTTTGTGCCCTGCTCAACAAAGCCTCTCACAGAAACCTTGTGGCCCTCTGCTGGGGCTCACCCAGCTGCTGAGCACCATGCTTGCTTCTCCTCTGGTAAGCAACCTGCTTTAGTGCGGGTGCTTCAAGGCAACCTGTAGCACATGGCTACACCCACTGGCTATGTGGTTCTTGAATGACTTCAGAATAGATTGAGATCTTTGACTGGAAGTCTTCACCATGGCATCACATAGAGTACCAGCACAAACGATGCATTCTGTAATCATAAATTTAGGTCTGGATTTATGTATGTGTACAAGCCCATACTCGTGCATGTGTATTTGCATGCATGTCCTTCCAGGTCCAAACAGAAACATAGAATGGCTTGGGTTTGAAGGGAGCTTAAACATTACCTAGTTCCAACTCCAGATACAGTCCATCTGAACATCTAGGTGAACAATATGCCTTGTACGCTGAACACAAGGGACAAAATATACTGGAAAACACAACGCATATTATGCTCTCCAAGCTAAGATTGGAGTTTATTTTCTCTCGCATTTTTAAGGCCTAAAGAAACACACAGACATACAGCCAAAATAATCTTGACTCTTGAGCTCACTTCAGTGGTTTTCGTTCTCTGCAAGCAGCTGCTGGATGAGAATTGCAGCATTTGCAAGTGGCTGCTGAAATTTTAAAAACTGTAGAACAGAATCATTTAAAAAATACAAAATTGCTCTTCTTGTACAATACTGTAGGCATTTTTTATCATCTCTTACAAAAACTATTTTGGTATTGTAAACAGTCTATCTGAAACAAGGAATACAGTGTCATTATTTAAGAGAATTGGTACTCAAATAGGAATACCATGGGAAAGGCCATGATTGTCTCTAAAAGTTGATTCAGCTTAAAGAAGTGTGAGAGGATATGTTTTGATTCAAGGTTACTGGTTCCGCAGATGTGCACTACAGGCTGAGTGCATGAGCCAAAATGATACCTGTACATAAAAATGAAGGTGTTTGTTAGAAAGAGAAAATGAATTGCAGGTTGTGAAAAGTTCGTGTTAAGTGTCTTCAGGAGATCCAGAGGCGTTTGTGTGCTTATGATGAGCCTGAGTATCATAGCAATGCTTTCTCCGAGTAAAAAGCTAACCTATTGTGAGGAAATGTGTGAAAATCCAGAGAAAGAATCAACTCCAACTCATCTGGAAGATGAAACAAGTCTGTGATATCCTGTTCATTCACCGGGGAGCCATACTGATCATTGGATTGTTATATATACTGTATGTTCCAAGTGCTTAAAATTGCTTTGGACCGTTGACATCAGCCAAGATGAATGAAAGCAATTCACAGGATTGAGGATCATCCCACAATGTGTAATGACCCCAGGAATATCTCTCCTTTACAGAACTCTTGCTCATTCCAGGAGTTCCCACAGCGTTACACAAACTTTGCACAGGAGAGCTCACGTCAGCTCCAAGCTGCCCTGCTGCGGGTTGATGCTGCTCAGTGCAAAACTGCTGTGCTGCAGATGGCCATGGGGATGGGCCTTCTGGGAAAAAAAAAAAGAGATGGAAAGAATTGGTAGGGGAAAAGAGAGCAAAGATCAGAACTAAATGGAATTGTTTCGATACAGATGGGAAAGATGAGTCTTCTCTGAAACTGTCCAGACAGCCCCTCTTGCCTCAGCCCACGTCACAAGATGTGTTTGGACAGCCAGGAGGATGGCTGGCTGCGTTATCCAAACATTGAGCAGCGCTCCGCACAGCCCTGCTGTTAGCACTGACTTGTCCCAGCTCTCCTCGTCCGGGTGTACGGACAGAGGGATGAACGGATCTGTCTGGAGAGCTGCCTGTGAACATCTCCTGTTGTCTCTTTGCTGCCGGTTGGGCTATTTCTCAAGGATGCCAGCTCTGTCTTTTCCTTGTCCTCTCCTTCCTTGGTCCTGACTATTGTTCTGCTCCTTTGTTTTCTGGAGTCAAGGCCTTTTATTGTTTTAGCGAGGGATTTAAGGAAAGGAGAAAGAGCCTCCTCTTTATCTCATATCTGGGGAACGTAGTTTGAAGGGGTCTTGGAAAGAGTCTTAGGTTGTCCAAATAAGTTTCTAGATTTAGGGTGGGCACAAGGTATACATTAATCAGGCAAAAGTCTATCATGTGCAAAACCTGGAAAATAGCCAAATCCTCCAAACTCAGCATTTTCCATTCACACATTCCCTATCATTTCTGACTCTCCGTCTTCATCCCTAAGAGTTATGGGTAGTTTTGAGCTTACCTGAATACAGTGAAGAATCCAACCTAGAGCAAACTGAATTAATATCCAGCCCCTGTGTATATCAGACCCAGTAAGGTGGGTAAGAGAATGGAAGGGGAGAGCAGTACATTTTGTAATTAAAAAGCCATCCATCTCTTACATGACTAAGCTTGACTAAATGAGTGAAATCCTTTAAGTCTTTCAGACTGAAGATCAACACTTTCATCATCATCCCAAATCATGTATAAGCAGCTGCAAATGATGAAATGCCTTTGTAAATACCTCCTACAGCTGGCCTTGGGCACCATTCATCATGGAGCAATAGCTTCCAAAAAGGCTGAAACCCAGCTACTGGACAGAGCAACTTATAGCAATCCAACTGGCAGAGAGGTGAAGGTCCCGCCTCCAAGCTGGGATGATGCAACCTCCCAGTCATGCACAACTTTTGGAAATCATGGCTACTGCTTTCCAGCCACCTGAGACCAGGAAGCCTCAGAGACTCTTGTCCCCAAGGCATACTAATGTGGACACAACTTTTAGGATTGTGACTCTAACACTGATTCCATTTTGCTGATAACTGAATGGGGGTCGATAGCGTTCTGCTGCCTAAACCCCCACTCTGCAGCTCTGCACCACACAGAGACTGACGTGTCCCAGGGATGTTGTGGTACCTCAGTGTATGTGTCATTAAGTGGTTGAGCAACCAGGTGGAAACTCATTTATCAGTAACACAGGAAGAGAAATAGGGGTCTTCCACCACTGCCTGGGGTGAAACTGCTCACCAGTCCTGACCCCGGGCATGCTGCTGGAACTATGGGGCTCTCTTGAGGCAACTTCACTAGAGGGAGGGAGTGGAGGCAAGTGGACCATTGCCAACAAAACCAAGAAAGAGGGGTCTTCTACTCATTATCTGCATATATATTGCCATTGCTGGCTTTGCCTGGCTTTATGACTGTGCTCCCCTGAGCCTAATAAAGAGCTGGGAATGCATATGAGTGGTGGAAATCCATCTCTTTAAGAGCTCTCAGGGAGGGTATGTTTGGTTTTCTCAGGTTTCTAAGTGGAGATTGGAATTCAGTCCTTTATCAAGGGGAGCCATGGGTATATTAAATCCAGACATTTTCTCTGCTGTTAACCACCTGGCAGAAAGGTTACACTAATTACATCAGATGCATTTTGTCACATTTTCCTGCTTCCATTATGAGTTGTGAGGCTTATGTCAGAGGAACTAATCTGACCACAAGGAAACACAACTTCTTCTATCTATATCTTTGTTCTCAAATAAAATAGGTGACAAAGAGACACTCATGGGAGATGAGGCACAGTGACAGAAACAGGCAGTTCATGGCTTTACATAATGAAAGACTAGAGCTGGGCAGAAATGATCCAACTCTGTTGCTGCAGTGCTCAATATCTCTGTGTGTGGGGTAGTGAGCTGACAGGCACCGTGCTAGTAGACAGTGCTCCAGATTGTGGCATGGACCTTGGCTTTGTAGGAACAATGAAAGTCTTTTCTGTGCTCTGCAAACGGCTTGCTATCTTTCCCCTAATGCTGAGCAGACATGTTTTGGAGTTACTGGGAAAACGACGGAATCAGTAAAGCAGATGTTGGCTTGATCAGGATATAGAGGAAAAAAAATGAGAACAAGAAGTGGGAGAGAAGCCATGTTCATCCTACTACAGATGAGCCTTCGCATTCTCTAACAAATCTGTGCTTCTCCAACAAATACTGCAGTATTGCTAGCCATCATCTCAGACCTTGCATTATCAATCATATCAGCCGAAGCGTCTGGTCTTTTACTGCTCTTCCTTTACTGTTTTGGGCAATTTTTTATTTTTTTTTTTCTAAGGGTGCCTCAAAACTTGGAGTTAAAATGTTGGCCAGCCTTTGGTGGAAATGAATGGTGCTAGGATTCTTCTGGAAAGCACCAGGGTTAATTTTTATCTCCACTTGAAAGAAAATTGCCCAGATGTGGAAGTGGTAAAAGCTCTTTTGGGTAGAAGAGAAAATAGATGTCACATTTTAAAAGGAGAAGCACAACAAAAAGACACAGTTAGAAAGGGAGAAAACTAAAGTGTGATTTGATTTTATTCTTTCAAGATGAGGCCCAGGCATGAAACTGCATTGAGAGACAAAACTCTTAATGACAGATCTTCCGACACGCTCTCACCAGATGCTTATAGAGACTGGAAATGAGTAACAGGGAAGAAATATGGTATTTTCTTACATGATGCAATAAGATGTTGTGTTTCCTGGCCACATAAAAAATTAATTTATAACAGAAACATACCAGAAATGCCTGAGGGTAACACTAGACATAGCAGAACACTGGGGCTTTGCCTTATTTTTCTTTCTTTTTTTTCCCTTTTCTTTCTTTTCTTCTTTTCTTTTCTTTTCTTTTCTTTTCTTTTCTTTTCTTTTCTTTTCTTTTCTTTTCTTTTCTTTTCTTTTCTTTTCTTTTCTTTTCTTTTCTTTTCTTTTCTTTTCTTTTCTTTTCTTTTCTTTTCTTTTCTTTTCTTTTCTTTTCTTTTCTTTTCTTTTCTTTTCTTTTCTTTTCTTTTCTTTTCTTTTCTTTTCTTTTCTTTTCTTTTCTTTTCTTTTCCTTTGAATAATGGGGACAGCAAAGGTCCATGTTTCCTAGGGTACACTGGGAGAAAGTTATTGTCTAATAAGATCTTGCACATACTCAGGTACACATAAGTCCTCCATCCCACACACTAGAATAAATCTTGAGGTTATTTTTGCCACTACAATGACAATGTAATGAAATTAGTAGTATTAGTTTGAATAATTGTATTATTGTCTTTTATTTCAGTTGTTCTTACTCTTGCTTTCTTCTAATACATGCACATTGGTGGTATCCATTGCTAGATTGATTGGGAACATGTGAAATGGTCTGCAGTGGATAGTTCTAATGTCCTCTGAGCAAAGGGGACAAATACTCTTTCTGGTCCTGAAACTATCCTGGGCTACCAGGTATCTGAGAAGGTTACAGCAACCTATGAAGTCTCCCACTGATTTCAGTAAGCTTTACCTTTAGGAGAAAAGAGCAGAGCAGTCAGAGTTCTGTATCAGTACAAAGAATGGGAAAGATGGATAGCCAGTCTTGTAGTGCATTTTCAATAGTAAATTGACTTGAACCAAGATTTGTGTGTCTCAGAAGTTGGAATGACAGCACGAAGTGGTTGGTGATGAAGATCCATGTGGGGAGAGAGGCAGATTCAGGTGCTGGTTACAACAGTGCAAATGTGCCTTCCTGCAGAAGACATGCTTTACTCCTGACACAGAGAGCAGAAGAAACCACCACTGGAGTGTAGGTTGAGAGGCCACGGAGATGCAACGATTAAGTCAAGGGCTCTTTGCCTTAGCATCAGATCTTCCACAGTGATGCACATCCGCATTTCTAACTGCAGGGCAATCCAAATCCTCCACCTCAGTTAACATTTCATCATTCACACTCTAAGAATTACCATTTCCTCTAGACATGCTGACAAAACTCATTGTTTATTGCTCACAGCATGTCAGAACTGCTGGTTTTGCTTTTTCTGCAAGATGTTTGGAGAGCCACATGCTTTTCCTGCAGTCAGCTTGGTCCCCTCTGTGCCAGCCTCAGCTGTTTGCAGTGAGACAGAGCAGAGGAAGATAGCAGCTTGAGACAGACCATGGGCATTCCTGGGGTCTTGACCTGGCAACAGTAATGCTCTGCAAGGATTATAACTGGGAGGAGGCCCAAATACAGCACGTGACTGTTGGCTTTGCTCTGCCCCTCCAAACAGTGAACAGGATGGTTGGAAAGAAAACTGGGAGAAATTATGTGCAGCAAAATGAGAAATGTGAGGGCTGTGTATATCATACAGTAATGACACAGAGTCAGGCATCCCATTCTACCCAGAATGTCAGCAGGTAGCACAGATAGGAAGGTCAAAATTGTACATATGAAAAATGAGGACAAAATGTATGCACACTCCTCATATAAAAACAAGCAAGCTTTGGCAGCTTGCAACCTCTCCAGAAAGAAATGGGGTAATGCCTGGCTGGCCACTGAGCTGTTACCATAGCACACTCATGAATGGTTGCTAATGTTAAAGCTAGAGAAACAGAGATGTTTATTTATTAGTTACTGAATTTCATATGACTGGACATATATTTCTCTCTCTCTCCAGGGTGGGGAGAAAATTCCTGAGGGTCCCCAGCAGCAACTTGTGTGTGAAGACCATGGGCAGGAGCATGCTACTGAGAGTGCTGCTCCTCGTTCCCCTGCAGCAGCTCACTTTGCCTCACTTTACTGCCTTGGTCTAACAGGCCCCTGTAGATGTGAGCTGCTTCTTGCAGTTTGTTATCCAACATTTTACTTGCATCGTGCTGAATCTGCCCAGGTGGTTAAACAAAAGGCATCTTTTTTATTATTGTTGTTGTCTTTACTGTGCAATTGCTATGTTTTTTATTAGCCTACTTTTCCCGTGAAGAATCAACTCTGGAAACTTGGATACGATCCTTTGGCTCACATTAGAAAAAGATAATAAAATCCTGGGAATGTTTTCACCAAACATCTTTTCCCATCTTGAAAAATGTGCTTCTCTCTTCTGATTTGCTTCCTGATTTAGGGAAAATTTCTTCCTAACTTGCCAGTTTTTCTTCTATCCAGCAGCCCTGAGCAATCTGAGGGCTCCAGGGACATTACTTCTGCTCCCCACCACCCTTCTGACTGTCCATACACCTACAAGGAAGTCATTTACTTCCGCATTGCTCCAGATTGTCCATCTGTCATCTTATGATATAATATTTACTTACCTTCTCAAAGCATTTTAAATCTCTGTAGGAATGCATTATAAAACTGCATTAGTATTATTCTCCATTGTGTAACTTTGAGAAACGACTTACGCAAGGCTGGCTCCTCTGTCCCCTCTCTGATCCCCATCCATTGTTTGGGTTCTGCTGTCTCCTCCAGGGAGTTTCCCAGTAACACCCTCAGGCTCCTACCTAGACCCTGGGGAGCAACCACCCAGTCCCCTGTTATGTTGCTACAGAAACGATTCAAAAGTTGCTGCTTCTCTTTCTGCTCTGCTATTGAACATGCCTGCATGTGAGGCCCAGTATATGTTTTCAGAGGCCCCAAAATGACTTCTAGAGGAACTTAAAGCAACCTTTTGTACGATGAGAAAACTGAAGACCCTGATAAAAACAACTTAGCCAAATGCTGATGTGCTACTTACTCTGACATGTTTCCTCTGCTGCATCATTTTTCTCTTTAGTACAAAGTCCAAATGCTTATTTTCAGTGAGACAAAAGGCTGTCAAAACAGCAAGTATCTGAACTGACAGCACGTGCAGTTGTCATAGAAGCTTCTACTAAACAGGCTGATGACAGGAATGCAAAACTAGTGAGACTCCTCCATGTTCTTCCCCCTCTATCTCTTCCTTCGCTTCTGAAACATACTGGTCAACATCCTTACCATTTGATGTTAAACAGCTGCCATGTTTCAAGCCAGAGGTGACTGCATTTCAGAGACAAGCAAATGTACTTCTGTACTGCTGCCAGACAGTGATCTCATGTACATTAGCCTTGGTTTTTCAAAAGGCTCCGTTGGATGTCAGTGGTGCAGCTCCAGCCTGACCTCAACATAAAAGAGATCGGAGCCTGTTTGGCTATGTTTTGGCATTCGAACAATGTTAAGTATGTGTCTTATGATAACGGACCCATACATTCTGCCATCCTGTTAACTCCTGTCACACAGGCTTGCTCTCTCTTCTAACCAGCTATTTTGACCAGAACCAGTGACTAATGGAAGGTATTTGCAGAAAGCATGCCGTTCCCAACTGACCAGCAATAAATTGCGAGTGACTGACATTAGAGTGACTGTTTTCCAGAGAGGAATAGTTGAAGGCCCACTGCACACAGCACCAATCACATTTAACATCAAAACAAACCACTAATACTGACCCCTGCCATTTATCCTGGCTACCACTTGCCTTCTTTCTCTGGCATATCTGTAAGATCACACCAAAACACAGCAAATGTATTTGTTTACACAAACATGAAATGTGAGTCAAAACACCTTCGTAATGTGATCTTCTAAATTGATGGACAACATGTTAAAAATATAAATGCACTGCACAGAGCAGTGCTGCAGTGTTCAGGAGATGGATCGTAAGACTTAATAGATCATTTCCATCTCTGAAATTTCTGAGTCATGATGAATGGAATATTTTAGTATTTTAAACAAGAGGGAGGCATGTTTAAAAAGACTGAGAGGGATGCAGTGTAAAATCTTGGTACTGTAAAAAGGCAGTCTTGGTTTTTACTGCCCTTGTGGGAAGTCTCCTGTGAATCAAACAGCCAATAAATCAAACAAATATTTCTGAATTAAATCCATCTTCTCTTAGGCTTTGAGGAGTTAAAAAAAAATAATCACACACACACACAAAAAGCCCACAAAACCAGCAATGTATTGAATTACCTTTCATGGTTATACCCCGCAGATGGCTTTTGAATTTGAGAGCAAAAAGCATTTAAACTCATGGTGTTTCACAAATCACCAAAATTCATTATATCACCTGTGCCAGTTACTATATTTGTAGGGCAGTAAATAGCAGTCTTTGCTGTTTGCTTTTCATGGGACTGTGCAAAAGAACAAGTTTAGTCTGTCTCCAGAGATATATGCCTACCTTACTGGCACCAGAAATATTGTACTAGCTTAAATCAGTGCAGTCTTTCCATGCTGTCACTGCCTCCCGTTTCGATGCACACTGCTGTGCTGATACCCTTTGAGTCAGGGCCCCTTCTTGAAAAATTTAACAAGTGCAGCTTAGGCATGTTATGAGCAGCTAATGAATTTCCACACCTAGGAGGGTATGTGGGATCTGGTATCTGGTTTCCTTTATAAGCAGATGGAGAAGTGAAAGTTCTTATGTTGACTTGTCAATTCCTTATCTCTAGCTCTCCAGAAAAAGCAGGAAAACGAAGGCAAGGAGGTGAATGAACCAGATATCCAGTAACTCAGCTCTTCTTACAAGCGGTTACATTTGCACAGAAGCTCAGGAGAGAGAGGAAAAATCCAGGCGGAGTACTGCAGTTTTTGCAAATGAGCCACATGAGTTGTGTTAGGGCACATCACAGGGATGTGTTAGGGATCAGCACTGAGCCATTCTAAAGGGGTAACAGAGCACACAGAAGCCTTGATGGCAGTATCTCCACTGCTCTCTGGGGTGGAAGTCTCCGGGGAGAGCATCTCACAACCCCTCAACTGTTGCGTTTATGATCCCTTCTCATCCTTCCTTTTCTATCACACAATCCTTTCCTCTTCTGGTTCTTCTCACTTCTTCAATTTACCATTTTACAACTTGAGTCTAACTTTTCAGTTGCTTACATGTCAAAGTATCATTAGAAAAGCATTTAATCCACTCTGATCTTATTTAGAAGGTGGAAATAACCATGTGAACAGCAGGTTCTTGCCAGACACATAAGGTGCTTGCAGGTCACAATTTGAAGATATTTTGATGCAAGCATAGCCCAGAACATATACAGCATGAGCTTCCAGAGTGTTTTCTCAAGTAAGTCACTCAAATTTTGCAAGGGATGGGACAACATGAATTTTATCTGCTGTTTTTTGGCAGTTTCAGGGGGGTGTGACTGGCTGCTTGAAGATATTTTCCACACTCCTTATCTTTTTTTTTTCTTTTTTTTTCTTGAGTGCCACATGGTCTGTCATTTCCCTGGGCACTGATAGAGGCCCCAAGGGGGCCTTATCTGCAAGTAAAAGACAGAGCTAAGCAATAGTGATTAAAATGCAAACTGTTAAAGGTGTATTGCTGTTGTTAGAGAAGCCAGCTTCAAGCTTCTCCTCCTCTCTGTCATCACTTTCTTAGTGTTTTTTCATGAGCTCTATGATGCTACTTGTAACCCCTGGTGAGCTATGCCTACACATGACAGATTGAAGGGGCACACAGCAAAATCATATCACTGAAAACCTTTCAGAAATCCTGCCCTGGCTATAGCCCCCAAACATCCTTTTGCTGTGTTAGTGCTGAGGTCTTAAATTCTTACCTCTTTGTTTATACATTTCCAAGCCCCATCAGTGGATGGATGATAGCTTGCCTCACCTCTACTTTTCAGGTGTTGCCCAACTACAGAGTCTGGATCATTTTTAATTCCAACCGCATCCAAAATGATGTTCATTGATTCCACAGTTAATTTTTTTCTCTCTCTTTCTGTCTCTTTTTTTTCTTTTCTTTTTTTTTTTTTTTTTTTTTCCCAGCCATGCTGGCTTTTAGCCTGGCTGCAAGTCCTCCTCCAATAGCTTGAGAGACAAATTTCTGTCAGGTTTGATGGAAGAGCAGTGATTTCAGAAACAATTGCCTTCCTAGAAGATTTGTTAATACCGACAGCATCCCAGAGGAGAAAGAAATAAACTTGTGCTCCCAGTGAGAAAACATCATTATTGTTCTTGTCAGCTGGTACACTCTGACCAACTTATACCTACCACTTCTTACCTAGTGGGGTTGTTGATCATGGTGTGGGGAGGAGATGAAATCAGTGTAGTAGGGAAGGAAGTAAGCTGAGGGATGCAGGCAGTAAATATGTCAGAAATCAGGCCTACTTGCTGCCAGCTCTCCACACAGGAATTGTTTTGGGCCTAAATTAAATCTAAGTTGTTTTATTTCAAACATGTCAAAAGCTTGACTACAGCTTCAAATGGCATTGTTTTTGCAGAGGCAAAACCAGTACCTAATATTATTTTAACAAGGCCTTTTAAAATGTACATACATTTCCAGTCAGCCAGATTCTTTCTTTTTGCTGAATACTGAACATTCTTTTCTTCCCCTCACTGTTGTTTTTGGCTGTAGAAGTCGTACTTTCCACTTTCACAAAAACTGTAGGGGCATTATGACTGCATGTATAGATTCAAGTAGGCTATTTGCTTTCTAACAAAATGGCTATGTTAACTCACCTCAGAGAAGTTCAAGGGCTTATATACAATGCCTGTGTAGCTGTGGCTGGAAATGCAATTCCATGCATTTTCTAGTAGAGTGCTGTGGTGAATAGCTGAAAAGAGCAATGTTCTTCCTCACAGGAGACTGCACTTCAATGACAAAATGATGCCTCTACGAACTGCACAGAATGACTGTGGGGTACTTGAGGAAAACAAGAATGCAATTGCGTGCTATAATCTGTCTTAACAAATTGCTTTCTCCACAGGCATAAGTAAAATGTCTTACCTGGAAGTTCACATAGCTAAGTGTTTTGCACCGTAACAAGCACAGCTGTATAATGTTTCACATTATCTTATCCTATCAAATTATGAATATTAATTAGTGTCTTCTGATAGCACTTCCAGGAGAAAGTGTTGCTATTCCTGCTATACAAGAGGCAGAAGGATTGTGTCCAGAGCCACGATGGCAGAGCAAGATGGTAAGAGCTTGGGCCCCTTTTGGTGCAAAGAATTAAATGCTGGTGTGTGAAAAAGACTTGCTTAACTACAAAATCTACTTCAAAATTTTATTAACCCATTTTAGCATGGGTTTATTCACAGAGAACTTCATCCTATGACATTAAGTCATAAGCATTTTTACCCATTACTGGTTTATCAAGCTTATGAAGAGCCATGGTTTCCCTGCGCTACAAATACAAAGAGTCAGACTTTGATTACAGGGTCAGGTTTTGCCCTGCCATTTGTGCTCTGTAGAAGGTTTTCCAAGGGACTTGTTTGCTGTGCACACAAAATGGCTGGGGGGGGGGGGGGGGGGGGTGTGGTCAGATGGAGAGCCCAGCTCACGTTGGCCCTAATGCCCATCCATGGAGTTGGACACATGTTCCGTTTGGTCTAACACAGCATAAAACTTCACTTGAAAACTCCTGGAGCTTTCCTTCTTGGGTTGGGGAGGTTTTACCAGATCTGTTTACCTTATAAAAACACATGTGCAGAAAGGGCATATAATGACTAACTGAGCAGCAGTAAAGTTTGGTGCAATAAAAACTGAAATATTGCTGGTTTCAGAGAGAGTTCAGGGCAACCACCCCCAGCCCTGCTCTAGGAATGATGGAAACCATTCCGCGGCCCTTTGCTGTTGCTTTGGCTCTGGGCAGGTTATCTGACGATAAAATTCGGCATTAGCAGTAGCACAGCTTTTTGCCCACCATACGGCACTCGGTGCCTGATTAGCCGTCGTCCTCTTTAAGCTAATAGCAAAATGAAGAGGGACGCTTGTTGTTTCTGTTTTGTTTATTGCCGTTCATCGCAGCCCTACACCCGCTGACCGGGTCACTGCGGATGGGCTGGGAGTCCCAGCCAAGCTGCCCCGCTTTTGGGTGAAAGCCCTGGCAGTGGCTTTTGCAATTTCCAATGCAAAAATTGCAATTTGCAATGCCAATTCCTGTCATTTCGATCAACCCGCTGCTCGCGAGGACGGCACACGGCTGAACCGTAAGCGCTGTCGCCGTGTCGCGTCTCCACGTTAAACCCCCGCTGCCCGAGCCCAACGGCAGCCAGCAGGGCTTCCGGGAGGCGCGCTGCCCCTTTAAGGCTGCCCGAGGCCGGGAGCGGCGCCATGACAACGGCTTGACGGCCGTGACCGGAAGTGATTGGGGGTCAGAGGTCGCCGCTGGCAGCGGGATTATGGCGGCCGCGGCCATGGCGGCGCTGGGCGCTGTTGTGGCCGCGCTCGGCGGGGCGGCGGTTCCGTGAGCGAGGTGGGAGCCTCCCGCCGCCGCGCTGCCCCTTTTCAGGTGAGGGCGGGCTCCGGGGAGCCTTCGGTCGGGGCGTGCCGGAGCTCTGGGCCTTGGTTAGCGGTCCAGCAGCGGGCAGGCCGGCTTCTTGTGGCCGGCGTGCGGCCTCTCACCCGCCTCCCGGTTCGCCGCAGGCGGGGCCGCGTTGTAGGAGATGCCGGGCGGGGAGTGGCTGAAGTGAAGCGCTTGAGCTCGTCTGGAAATACGTCCTCCGTGTGAGAAGCCTTGCTTTCGGGGTTGTTACGTTTGTTACACCTAGAGGAATAAACAGAGGGTTGCTGTTGTGGTCTGATCCTTGGTGCTTTTTCTTTTGGAGTAAGTGCGGTCTCTTGCTGGCTTGTATGTATGAAGAAATCAGCCAGGTTTTGCCAGCTGTAGTTGAGTGCTTCGCTGTGGTTACTGCGCCTGTTGTCACTGCTGCCAGCACCGCTGGCTCGTGTGCTGTTATCTCAGCTCTGTTCGTTCTGTAGCAAAGCTGAACTTTGACCTGAGTGGTCCCTAATATAGGATGGGGCTCCAGACGAGGCTGTGGCAGTCAAACGATGTGGAACATAACTGCCTGCTGAGACCTGAGTGCTGGAGTTAAGCTGTGTGTGTTAGCTCATTTTGCTGCTTATGTGTATTGATTGTGATAAGTGTTTGGATGTAACTGGTCTATTTTTAAGCTGTACTTATGCTAATTCATGGAGTGGAGTATGCTTACGTAATGGGCAGCTTATTGATTGCTGAGTGTCTCCATAACTCATTTACTTTGCGGTAGGTGTTTCTCGTTTCAAAAGCACTGCCTACACTCTGCTTTTGGACCTATGGACTTTTCAGTAGTGATTATCACAGCTACGTTTTACCCTTTATCAAAGTGCAAATTAATTCTGCTGTAGTATAGATTGAGATGCTTTTTTTATTTCTATACAAATAGGGAAGCACGGATTAAAAAGTGTACCTTAAATTGAACACAAAGATGTTGGCTGATGTTTTTATGAGATTTCATTGTATTTTCTTACTGGTCTGAGTAGAAGCTTTGGTGGTAGCTGTGCCATTTTAGTTCCTCAACAAGTTAGGGTACAGTCAAGTGAATACATTGATTGATATATGGGCTGCAACCAAGAAGCATAGTCTTTCACAATCACAGGTTATAGGTTACTGCTGCTTTCGTTGTATTGGACCTGACGGTTGCAGGGACAGTTGATCCAACAGTTCCAAGGGAGTGTCCTTCTGTCACCTGTCTGCTATTCTATTGAGCGTTTGATACCGTATGAATGAAAACTTTCTCCTTTTGCACTGATGTGGGTTGAGTACAAGGTGCAATTGCACCTTGAAAAATCAAATCTCAAGTTGCTCATTCAGTAGATTAAGGACTACCTTAAAGCTTCCTAAAAGCTTGGATTTAAAAAAAAAAAAAAGCAGCCCTATGTAGGGAATGTGGGTAAGAAGGCAAGGATTAAAAATCCAAAGTGACTTCTAGCCCCATTAATTCTCTACATGCCAAAGAGCTCCTGCACAAAAAAACAGAAACCCCTTACGAAGTGTTTTTTCGTCTTTAAGGACAAGAGTTATGAGGGGAAAACAGTATCATGTCTTCCTGCAAAAACCAAACTGAAGTTTCACATAGAACCCTTGATTCAGGTACATTCTCACTCCTTAGCCTTAGCAAGTTTTGACTTCTGTGGAGTTCCCTGCTCTTCTCACAGAAGTAATCTGAAGAAAGTCAGAAGTGATTTCCACTAAAACATTCATGTGGAGTTTTAGCAGCATTAAGGTTACTTGATCCAGCAAATCTTTTTTCCAGTCTCACAAGTGTGGGACTGGCATGTGTTTCATCTGTTTCTGCAGAGTCTCTGCTTCCTCAGCTGCTACCTAATGATGCCAAACTGAATTCTTAATCACCTGAGCTGTCCTAAGCACAAATCCTGTTCTGCTGGCTTCTGCAGTCCAAGTCTTCTCCTGGTGGAATTTAACTTCCTAGTTTTTGCTTTATCGGTCTTAATTTATTTTCTTTTTTCCCTGTCTTGCCTTTGGCTGGCAGGCTGTCATCTCCCCTGCCCCACACATCACCCTGCTTTGCCAGAACATGCACCTCATTGCTTTTGCTGTCTTCCACTGCAACACCTTGGGACACACAGGATACTTGTCTCAGCTTGTGCTGATTGTGTACAGGTGATCTCCGTTTTCCTTTGCTCTTTTTTTCTTCTCTTAATTTATACTCTTCACTGACAATCCTCTTCTATGTTACCCACTGTTCGTTTAGTTCTTCAGCTTGTGTTGTTGAGAACAGGCAGGTAACATTCCCCACTGCCTGTATCTGATTTTGAGTTGTGAAATTTGGTTTGATGTTTTATTAGTTATGGATTGGTAGCAGCTGGTTTGTTTGCACTGTGCCTGTTGGTCAACACTTAGAGCTATTAGAGGGGAAAATGGAACCTTTAGAGAATTGACTTTCAAAACAGATCCCTTCTGAGTATGTGAAAAGGCCTGCAGTTTGTTTGCCTTTTTGTTGATCTGTCTGAAAAGTTAACCACCCCTGAAGACAGTTCTGTTTTGTACTGGCCCTTGTTGCTGCTGCAGGCACAGTGAGATTCTAGAGAGAAACATTAGCAGACTTCTTTAAGCCTGGACATCATCCCTCTCTTTTCTTCTAGATATTTTTTCTTTCAAGTTGAGCTTGTTTCCTTGTGAACTTGTTCTACTATAAAATATATATATCTTTAATTCAGTTTGTGTTTAGTGGAGTTTCTTTTGTGCTTAGAAGTACAGAATGGGAGGAGGCTTTCTGATCAATACAAAAACAGTTACTCTGCTTAGTTCACTCACTGTCTTTTAACAAGTTTGAGTAAATGAATTTACTTTTAATCTGACAGTGGATTTATTCTTTTCTGGGATTTCATTGACGCAGAACTTTTTTTTTTTTAAATCTTCCTGCTTTTAAACATGTTTTTCCAAGGCTGCTACTTTGTGGTCCTCAGACTTCTCCACTCTTGAGTGCTGTTGTCTTTTTTTGTCACCCTTTGAGATAAGCCTGCTGTTGATGTCTTTTTGAGTATCAAGAGAGCAAGTAATGCTTTAGTTCCAGCAATTCTCAATGGTACAGCATGATCTTGAGTGCTTTGAGCTCATAGTATTTGTGCTCTTCTTAAGGCATTCACTATCCTTCATGATTACAATAAATGTACATCTGTTTGCTCTAGGACTAAAGGAATAAACAGCCCAATGAATCTATATGAAGCAGTTGGGTGGCTTACCAGGCCTTGCTTGTAGAAGGGGATTCGGCTTTTCTGGGAACTGTTCTAACTTCTTATAAGAAGTAGTCTTTGAATTGTGGCAGTGTCCTACAAACTGCTGTGTCCCCAGACATGCTCACAGGCTGTTTTGTGCTCCTTCACCAAGTCAGTGTAACAGCTGAGGTGTTTGTAACTACAAGAGTCAAAAAGAAACAGAACACCCAGGCTTCTACAGGAAGACAAGAAATAAAACCAAGCACTTCATTTCTCTTGCTAATGCAAACAGAAGCAATAGTAAGCAGTGTGGGTTCTGACAGGTACATGTAGTCCTGCTCAGTTCCAAATAGGTGGGGAGTTACTTTCATCGCTTGGCATCTTGATTGAGAATCAGTCTAATGATGGTTGTCACAGATCAAGATTTAGATAACTGTTCAAGGTACTTGGAATTGTGGTTGTACATAAAAGAAACATACAGATCTGAGGTTAGTTTGTGGAGTGTTATTTTTTTTTTATTATTTTCTTTATCAAGAAGAAGTGTGGATGGTATGATAATGATTTCACCCAGATACAAGTATGAATTGGAAGTTAGAAAAGTATGCCATGTGATCTTTCAAGTATGTTAGGAAGACCCTCCCTGGTATTCAAAGGTGAAAGCACCACTGCCCTGCTACATATGGGAGTTTGCACACTTCATATGGCAGTGATGCGGTTTTAAAAGTGGGGAAAACAGTATCACAGAGTGGCCAGGGTTGGAAGGGGCCTCAAGGATCATGAATCTCCAACCCCCCTGCCACATACAGGGGCTCCAACCTCTCCTTTTAATACTAGATGAGGCTGCCCAGGGCCCCATCCAACCTGGCCTTGAACACCTCTTCCACGACTCTCTGGGCAGCCTGTATTCACCACTCTCATAGTAAAGAACTTCCCCCTGACATCCAACCTAAATCTTCCCTCCCTCAAAAACCTGAGAAGCCTTTATTCAGTTTGTTGAGCTCTCAGAGGGACAGAAGCAGTAGATGAAGATTCAAAGCACTCCTTCCCCTCCGTTCAAACAGTATTCTTTATGCCTGAGTAATTAATTCCACATCACTTAGTAATTTTGCTCTTAGGTTTCATTATGGTCTCTCTTAATCTAGTGCTGTTATTGATTTTTAACATCGATTTGCTCATTTTCCTCACAAGAAACAAT
This sequence comes from Perdix hodgsoniae, assembly GCA_035772895.1. Lineage (NCBI taxonomy): Eukaryota > Metazoa > Chordata > Aves > Galliformes > Phasianidae > Perdix > Perdix hodgsoniae. The sequence continues at coordinate 16,492,568 of JAPSGF010000007.1, forward strand.
CTACAGACTGCATCTATTCGGATCAAGCATTAGCATTATGTGTTTGAATTCAGCAGATAATTGGATATCTTGCAAATTACTCAATGGGTGTTTCATCTTGAAACATTTAAAAATCCATTTTAGTTTCTTGTAATGTTTTAGTTAGACAGCAATCTAAACTTAGGACGGCGCTTTGGCAGTGATATGCTTATTTTTCTAAACTAAGCACAGTTTCTGTGGTTAAATTTTCCTTTCATTTAAATATAGGTTTTAATCGGCGTAGGCCAAACTTTTCCAACCATGCTTAAAATTAGCTTGAGCCATATTTCAAAAGATGTGTTCTCCTAATGTGATTGAACATATGTAGAGAGATGTATGTGGCAATGAATGTTTTTAAGCTGATTAATGCTTTTGAAGCGTTTTTATAACTTAAAAACATTTACAGACTGCCTAAAAATGACTCAATACTAGTACTCTTTATGTAATTAATACCCCCGAAAGCACTTCATGCTGTGCTTCTGAAGGTTGGAAGGTAGCTCTTTGGAAATGCATTGTAAATTCTACTCAGCACACAGCCAAGTTACAACATCAGAACAAAGTAAAATGCAGGCGTTCTTTTGGAGATGGGTCCTGTTGTACCTCAGTCGAGGTGTCACTGCCATGTTCTAGTGGTGTGCTGAAGGTGTGAATGGGTCTGTAGCAGATGTTAAGCTGTGTGTGGGAAGTACTCAACATTGCTGCTGTTTCTGAGGATGTACAGAAAGAGTCTGATGCCAAAATTGACTCTCAGGTGGTTACTACAGCTCCATGAGTCGCTGCTAGAAATTTGGTAGGTTTGATCTCCAGAGAGGTACTTAAAACCAAAACCTGTTACCAACCTTATACCCCTTGTATTTACCCAAATGTAGTTTAAAAAAGTGATGTGGGGTGTCGAGAAGGAGGCTTGTATGGAGATGACGGGCACTGATCTGCCAGCAGCCATCTTTTCAGGTTGCCCCTTGTTAGTGCTTGCACGCAGGGTGATGTGCTCTCACAGAATGGTGAAGGCAGATGTCATGGCAGGGAGGTGTGAGTAGCAGGGATGTCCGTTATAGGGAATGCAGTGTGCTTTTCTGAGACTTTGTTAACTTTGACCCACTGTGCCTTTGAGAATGATTTAGAAGTGAAATACTGGCTGGGTTTGGATGTGGGAGTGTAAAACTTAGTTTTTCAGATGTTTCACTTTATGGGCTTCAGTTTGCTTCTACTTCCTAACAGTTAATTTTAGAATAAGTGTAGGTTTACTCAGATGGTTAACTCCATTTGCTGTCACATCACTTTTGTTACTGCTGTCTACACCCTACTAGAACGTAATGAACGTGCTTATTCATTACAGCAATAGTAAGCAGTGGCAACTTTATCATGTTTATTTATGGGTGAATCTTGTACTGTTACACTGAGTCGTATTAGACTGAGATGGAATAAATATTTTTGGATTTTGCTCCATGGTTTTTCTCATAACCAGGACTGTTACCTGGAATCCATATTGAGAATTGTGTGGAGCCTGGTAAAGTGAGGCGAGTCGTTTCCTTTTAGTGCCCAGCCTTGACAGGACCTTTCTTTCAGATTTCCCTCTTCAGCATGAGAACATCAGTAAATCTGTCAACTCGAGCAGTGGATTTCTTTAAAGAGAAAACAGTTTTAGGCATTTCTTCCAAGGTTTCTTGCCCAGATTTGTCTTTGCAACAAGTAAATATATGGCCACACGTGTAATCCATCATTAGACGGTGGAAACAATTCACGTTCTGGGAATTGACATACACCTCATATTTGGAAAGAGGGTGTTTGAGCTGGTTTAATCTCTCTTAAACAACTGGGAAGATGGAGTACAGTGTTCTGGGAGTGTGTGATCTTTCTGCAGTTTGGGGTGGACTGCTTTAGGAAAAGAAAATAAAAAAAGATCAGGCTCGCTGCAGTGTGTGCTGTCTCCAGGAGATGGATAGGTTTTGCACTGTAGCTTCCTTAGAAAAATCCTCGTGTGTCACTGTGATTTACAGAAAGTGTTCTGCAGACTCATCCATCTGTTTCTGACCATTGGAAGTGACAGTGTCTCCCAGAGTTACGGCATTTCTCAGAGAAACGGGTTATTTTATTGGGAACATCAGGTTTAAATTTTCTCACTCAAATACCAAGTTTTAAATAAAATCCTGTCAGTTTCCGCTATTTCCAGTGTTTGCATTGGTCTGGCGTACGTTACAAGATGAATACTTCATTATTTTGTCATATATGGTTGTATCTTTGAGATCCATTTCCATGATTTACTTAGGGTAGACATTTGTGTGACTTTGTTCACTGAAAAGTTTTTCTGCTTCTGTTCTATTGCAGGTTGTTGTACTTTGTGTATCTCAGCACTACTCTGAAGGAAGGGTCTTGGTCTCTTTCTTAAATGTTGAGAAGCAGTTGGTTTTGCACCTCTCCATTGGATGTAGCACTACGTGTTGAGCAATATTAGCTCTAATAAGCAAGAAGAATATCCCAAATCTAAGTCAGTGCTTGAAGTAAATAATATATCACATTTAGATTGTGGCAGTATTTGTTATCTCTTTCCTACAGGACAAACAAAATTCTTTTCTTAAATAATTGCAGTAGGTTATTCTGCTGCAGAACAGCACCATGTGAGACACTGCCCCATGTGCAGCAAACCATGTCTGAAAGTACACTAATAACAGATATTTTGAATCAATGAAAGAAATGTTATGAAAAGTTTAGAGGATTTAGTAAGCTTTGATTGCATCAGTCACATGTTAGCATGATTTCCTTAGGGCTTGTCCTCTCTCTGTGCCTTCAGCTTTGCCAGCCGTTGCCCTTGTGTAATGGCATTAAGCCTCTGAAGTGGCTGTAGCACTTTCGTAAGTATAAAAGCTCTAAGCTATTCAATGATTCCTTTGTTTCCTGTGGCCCTCAGAGCGTTCAGATTCTTGTCCTGTTTACGTGTAGATGGTGGCAGGGAGAAGTGGTGAGTTTGGCTTTTTTCTTCTTGCTTTAGCTTTGCATTAAGGCATCCGTAAATTCAGTTAAGCAAACGAGTGTTGCAGATCTTGTCCGTGGCTTTGGTAGGAGTGCTGAGGCATGCAGAATGAGTCTTGCTTTCAGAACTAAAGGTATTACTTTTGTGAGCAGGGTGCTAAAATGAGTTGGCCTGTTAGAAAGAAAGAAGGAACATTTCCTGCATCCGTCCTCTCTCACTGTAACTTGAAATATAGAATTAGTTGAGGAGGGCGTATTTTGGACAGGCTTTTGCTGAGGTTTAGAAGTGTGCCAATTCATAAATGTAAGATAAGCAAACCTTAACTTCTAAAGAAGCTTTCTGGTAACTGAATTTCACTATTCTATGTGTGCAGTTATTAACAAAGATAATCACAAAAGGACACGTTGGCTTGGAGATAGCCCGCCTCAAATGGAGAGTAGCTCTGAAAATACTGTTGTGCATCAATCTGTAGAGGCTGCAGAATGTTGAAGAATGAAAATTTCGTGCAGTACTGACAACGATCTGATCTGTCAGAGTGGTATTGTGATTCATAGCAATCTAGTGTGACGGAGGAAGGAAATATCAAGGCATTTCTTAATCAGTTAAAGACTTCTGGAGAGCAACAGCAGTGACAGGCATTCGGTTAAGTTTTTACAACCTTTCAATAGTGTAGGCACTGACTTTAGGCTGAATACCTTTGTGTGCAGTATCCTGTAAGGAGCATTTCCAGGGGTCTGTGCATGTCAGACCTTCGTTCTTCTACATGCAACTCTTGCAGGTCTCCCAGCTCTTTAAGAACAGCGGATCTGTTGTTAATGTAGAAGAGTGGCTCACCCATGGGAGTTGCATCTTCTTTTGTCAGACTTTAGTGTCTGTCCTTCTCTTGAGACAGACTGTGGTGTTCTTTTCTTCTCATTTGAGTGGCTTGGATGATTTTAATGTTTAGAGCGAAGTTATTGAGAGCTTTCTTTTCTGGTTAGGAAACTATTTGATATGGAACTGTCAGTCTTTTGTTTCTGAACAAGACAATTGTTTTATTCTTACCTCTTTCTTCTAAGATACTGTCAGACTTCCACTGGGCATGTACTGAAGAGCTAGAACACAAAAATGAAGTTGATGTTGGAATGTGATCTGGAAAGAAGCAAAGTTGTGGGCAAGTATTTTTCCTTTTTCCAAATGTTAAGCTACAGCCACATTACTAATATTTCTACCAAGAAAAAGCTATTGGGCTAATTTAAAGCAAAACTCTAGAACTGTTATATCCCACATGGCATGAAACATTCCTGCTTTTTTTTTCCTGCTGTATTAACATCTTACACAGAAAGGAAATGAATTTTAGAAGGAATGTTATGCATAAGCCATTTGAGACATTCTCTGTTAAGGAAATACCAGCTGTCAGGAAAGATGCAGCCAATGTTGAGTTATATTAGAAACATTGTGAAGGAACTATTTGTCAAGGAAAAGTGGATTAATTAAAACATCTTAAACTATTTTTGGTCTGGAGTAGGGTTAGGGGAGTTCCATATGTGCCTATTCTAAACTAAATCTCTTTTAAAAAGCCACATCTATTTTTTCAGAATGAAGTTCTCTTAGGTAGGTAAGTCATTCCCTAAGGTAGAATAAGGAAGTTTTCTGACTTAAATGTAACTAGTGTGTGTGTGTGTGTGTGTGTGGGGGGGGGGGGGGGGGGGAAGGTTTAAAGTCATTTTGCTTTCTCTTCAAATTCTAAACGTTTGCTTTCATTAATATTCCTTAATGGACATAATTTATATGGAAAAAAATAGGCTGCATTTCATATTATCATACTAAGTTTCTATTCAAACAAGTGTTTTTTATGAGCAATTAATAGCAGTAGGAGGCATTGTTTTGCTTCTCCACAGGGAAATAGCGAGGCACGCATAAATGAAACCTGAATCAGGCATGTGGAATATTAAATGGGATAGGATTTACACTTTAATCCAGAGTAGCCTGCTGGCTTTAAGGAGTTGTACAGTGAATACACAGACTTACTGTAATGGTTTGAATTGTAAGTGGTAATTAAACCCAAAGCTTTGTTCTTACTCTCATTGATCTGTTGATAACAGATTTTCCCTTTCAAAAATAATAAATGCAGAAAATCTTACGCCTGTTACCTTTTCAGATAACGCTTCAGTCATTGATTTGTATGAAGATTTTGGAGAGGACGCTTAGGTGCTACAGTTATGTGACCTCATTAAGTGTTGAGTTGTGATTTTTAGACAAGCATAAATATTGCACGTGGAAATGGTTGGTCTTTGTTGAGTTTGTCCAACTTTTTCCACTATAATTATTAGTTGGAAATCCAGGAAGAACAAAATGCTTTCTTCCATCCCTTGAAAATAATGAAATTAAATTTCTCAAGCTGGTTGTTTTGACAAATTCTCTTGGCATTAGATTTGTAAATTTAGCCTGCATTACGATATCAACAAACCATAGGTGCTAAATGACTTACTGACTACTTTTCTTTTTTAGCATCTCCTCATACGAATCAACTGTCCTTAACTCCATTGATGTGTTACCTTTCTTTCTGCTTAATAAACTTACTGTTGAGAATGGCTTGTGTTCTAGGAATGCCTTAAGCATCTAAAAGCTTAAGATCTATAGAACCCAATTTACTAGTTGTACGTGCTTGATGTTGTATATTGAATAAGGGATTGATGATGGTCACCTGAAAGTTCTTTTTAGTTAAATGCCACTCATAAGAATTCGATTTTGCTTTTTACATGATAAACAAGACTCTTAGCTACTGTTAATGGCAATGCTAATTGTGATCCTTGTATTGAATGGTAAGATTTCAAATTGGACACCTATAAAATGAGCCACATAAAGCTTTTTCAGCTGAAGCTAATAGTAACTTTGAATTGCACAGCACAGTGACAAACACTCTAAAAAATTAGATTGAGAACATTCCAGATCAGGCACACGCAATTTGTATGCTCTGTGCTGTGGATCTTGAGTTGCAAAAACATAATCTGTTGTGAAAAAAATGATGACATGTAACACTTGTAGATTGTAGTATCTTGAGCATAATATAGAGGGAGAAAAATAGCTTTTTCTTTTTTTTTTTCCTCTTAGGATTTTAGTAGTTTAGGCTAATTTTAACACTGCACTATGAGAAGTGAAAATGAAGTTAAAAATAATTTATCCCTCTTAACTGGTCTCAAGCAGTGTGCTTTGGATGTGGCAGATACACCAGCTGGGAAGGAACAGCCTTAATTTTGGTGTTAGATAATTTCTGTGTTGTATTGAATGATGACGATTCTGCTTCTGGATGGTCAGAGTGCCCCACATCACTGTGTGCAACCTTGGGCTGGTGGTAGGATGTCTGAGGCTAGCAATGTTAAGTAGTTGCTTCTACTTGATCTTGGTTTCTCCTGCAAGCATGTTGCCAATTTCAGTCATCTCTTTGGTGATCCAGCCACGTGTCCATGAAGATAAGTTTATTTTAAGGAGACCAGGTAGCAGCTGATAGGTGATGGAAATCACCTGGCATTTCCAAAACAGGCACTTGTGGCACTTAGGGATGTGGTTAATTGGGCAGTATTGCCATTAGGTGGGTGGTGGATTAGATGGTCTTAGAGGTCTTTTCCAACCTTTATGGTTCTATGATCATGTAACTTCAATATCCCAGGTGTTCACTGAATGTTACATAAAGGTGACAGTTCAGTAATGGGATTCTGGTGGAGCTGTATCTTAGAATATTTTTCAGTCTGAAAGTAGCTATTGTATGGTTAGATGGCACAGATTAACTTCACCTGTAGTCTGAGACTGTGCTTTAGTAAAGCCTTTAGTAAAGGCCTTTGGTTGTATCAGTCAAAATGATAAACACCTGAGATGAGTGCTGACTCTGGAGAGAAGTGACTAGGCTTAGAGATCCTGAATGTAGAATCATGGTCATCGTTTGTGTCAGGAATAAAAAACTGACAACATTCCAGTTTGTTTCTACAAAGCAGTTAAGAATCATAAATGATCCTGCAGCTTGAATTATACAGCTTCCTCTTCAAATTTTGCTTTTGACCAGAGTGAAATAGTTTTATATGTGCATGATTGGGCATGTGGTTGGTTTTCCAAGGAGGAGCAATAGGAAGACAGCTTTTATAATCCAACAGTTGATATTTTGGATTCTCCTTCATAAAATTCCTTGTCAAAATTGTATTGGCTATCTAGGAAAAAGCTATTTTCAGTTTCAATCTGATGCCTCTGCAGTCAAGATAAAGGATGTTGGTCGAGATGCCTTTCCATTGGGAAATCAGTGCTAAACCACTATGCACTGAAGGGCTTTTACTGTTTAATTACTGATCCACTTTGTTGGCTTTCACAATGGAGTTTATACTGTGAAAACATACTTTGATTTACTTGATCTAAATACAGCTTAGTCTTTTATGTTATTTAGAATGAGACAAAGCTTACTTGATGAACTAGCTGGTATCTCTACAATTGGGTAAGTTGGAGAAGTTTGGTATGAGAGATGAGTGAGGCATGAAGTTGGGATTCTTAGCTTCATTCTAACTTACCTTATTTGATAACAAGCTGAATCTTTTCTTCAGCTGTTGGGTGCAGTAATCGTCTTTACACATGTAGATGATTACAAGTTACAGTTTCTCTTAAATTCCATGCTAATGAAAAATATTATTCTATGCACATCTAAAGAGCTTCAGAAAAAAAAAAATATTATCATTGCAGAGTAAACTTGTTCTTTGTCCTGCACAGTAAGAACTGACTAAAATAAATGATCAGAATGTATAACATTACCAGTGTTGCAGGTTGTAGATGCCTTTGTTTAATAGAGCGTCTTGCAGCCATGTTGAAGTAATTGGAATTGGAGATTCGGTTCTTATACTTAACATACAGCAAAACCTACTTTCAGTTATAAAGGTTAGTTATGATATATCTTGATGTAATTTTCCATGTTTGCGCTTGATATCCTAATCTGAGAATCTGCAGATGGAAAGTTGTCAAGAGAAATGATTCGTCTACATTAAGTATTATGGGACAACTGATAGATGATTCCCAGCTGCGTTGTTTTGAATTGCAGCCAGAAAATTTAAAGTATTTTAAATGTATACTGTTCCTGAAGAACTTTTAGAGAATTCTTTTAGGACATTCTTTCTAAAAATGATTGTAATTTATTTTTGTTATAGATGGGTTGAAGAATTTCAGAGAAGTATCAGGAAATATTGCATTTTTTCTCAGTGACTAATACTGTCAGACACGACTTGAAGCTTGGAATCTGTTAGCAGTACAAAAGGCTTGCAGTGATGGCGTTAGAAGTTTTGGATCACTTTAAATTTCTTATTCCCTGTATAATACCTAAGATTCCGCCTGTTTCTCTCATAAGCCATTAATCTGTACACCTTCACTGTGTTCTGTTACTTTCTGCAAGAGCTTTTTTTAATAGGCTGTATTACATGCAAAGCTAGTTTTGCAAGTTTTTTCTTTGTTCAGTTCATTAAGGCTTGTTAAAGCTTTGCCATTTCCATAACCTGCAGTGTTGCTGGTTTATCAGCAAGTTAGCTGGAGAAATTTTTTGAGATTCAGAATGGTTTGAATGTCTTTGCAGTGTATGGGTTGAAATTTGTAGCAGCTGCTTAACTAAATTCTGAAACAACACCAGCATGTATAGGCTGAGCTTCCTGGAGTAACTTCCTCTACTTGATTATTTTTTTTTTTGCTTTGTCGCCACTGATCACTTTCTTCTTTGCTGTATTAGATATTAAATATGTTGACATCTGAAGGAATGTCATCAGATGGTCATTAATGCCCAGTCTTGTTAGTCATATTCATCAGTGACCTGGATGGAGGAATAGAGTCTGCTTACAGCAAGTTTGCTGATGGTATGAAACTGGGAGGGGTGGCTGACGCACCAGAAGGCCACACTGCCTGGGCAGAGTGTAGAATTGGGCAGAGGGAAATCTCATGAAATTCAACAAGAGCAAGTGTAGAATCTTGCACGTGGGTAGGAATAACTGCATGCATCTGCAGGTTAGGGGATGACCTGATGGGGAAGAGCTCTGTGGAGAAGGACCTGGGGGTTCTGGTGGACAACAGGTTGGCCATGAGCCAGCAGTGTGCCCTTGTGGCCAAGGCTGGTGGTGTCCTAGGATGCAGTAAAAAGAGCATAGGCAGCAAGTCAAAGGATGTGATCCTCCCGCCTTTGCTCTGCCCTGGTGAGGCCTTGTGTGGAGTACTGTGTCCAGTTCTGGGCTCAACAACTCAAAAAAGACAGGGATGTCCTAGAAGGGGTGCGGTGGAGGGCCACAAAGATGATAAAGGGCCTGGAGCGTCTCCCTTGTGAGGAGACGCTGAGAGACCTGAGACTCTTCAGTCTGGAGAAGAGAAGGCTGAGAGTGGATCTCATCACTGTTCATAAACATCTGAAGTGAGGGAGTCAAGTTGATGGGGTTGGCTCTCTTTGGTGGTGAGCAACAATAAAACAAGGGGCAATGAGCAGAAACTGAAACATGGGAAGTTCCATGCTAACGCAAGGAAGCAGTTCTTCACTGTCAGGCTGCTGCAGCACTGGACCAGGCTGCGCAGAGAAGCTCTGGAGTCATCTTCTATGGAGACACTCAAGACCTGTCTGGATGCTTAACTGCGACCTACTGTATGGGACTGCTTTAGCAGGGGGATTGGACTCAGTCTCTTAGATGTCCCTTCCAAACTCTATAATTCTGTGAAATCAAATCTCATTTTCTTTGCTGTGTTGTATTCTTTATGCATGCTGCAGATACCTTTGTGCACATGATATATGAGCTTTATTGATTTGAGATCACCCACAGGTGCTTCTTGAGGGAAGATGATTCTCTTTGAAATAAAAGCTAACTTACTTTAATTCCTTTAAAGTTTTCATCCACTTTGGAGGAGTTAAATACTTGACTTAAAATAAGCTGCGAAGGGATGTTGTTTTGGAAGAAGGTTCCTTTCCTCTGTTAAGGTATGAATTGAGAACCAAAGCGGTGTTTTTAAACCTGTGGCTGTTAGAGCAGTTTCTGTGTGTTGTAACTGGGCTGCCAGAGGAAATAATTTTCCTTCCTGGGGGAGGAAGGAAAGAGAAGCACTTCTATGTTCCCTTGTTTGTGTAATGGTTTTGCACTGTAAGAAAGGACAGAAGCACTTTTAACACAGGAAAATGTGGTTGCTAAACCCCCAGCAACAGAAAAAAGGAGTTTCAGGAGCATGTGTGGTATCAGAAACAATTTATTGTTCCTGATTTTGCTTTCATTTGGGGAGCGACAGTTCTAAAAACTATGAAAGCGTGACTTTCTATTAGTTGAAGGAAATCTTTGTGACCTTTTTGTAGTGACAAATGCTCCCCGTTTTGAGCTGCTCACTTATTTTCACAGTTTTGTTGTGCCTGTAAATTCAGTGGCTTCAAAACGTGTCTGTATACTTTATTTGACTGTCTTGGCACGCTTTTGTGGTTAAATGAAAGATTTCTATTGGCACAAAAGCACTTTCCTCACCTGTTTTCATTTGTTAGTGGTGGGATCAGTAATGTTACAGGCTTTGTAAAATATGTGAAGTCATTCCCCAGCTGTTGTTTATATTGATTTTTGCAAGAATAGTGAAAATCAATTATGTTGGTTAACTTCTGGCATCTAAGTATTGAGTTTGAAGGCTGACATCAGTAAGCATCCTGCAAGATGCAGATTTAGGCAACTTACACATCAACAGGTTTGGCTTCCTCAGGCAAAAATTGTGTCGTCTTGAATAATGAACAGTGAATGTTGGCAATAAAGGTCACATCTTAGATTAAAGTAACCTAGAATACATTGTACTGAATTATGGAACAAAAGAATGTAAATACAGAAAGTCTTTTCTCTTCTCCTTTTCAAAGTGTCCTGACCTTTATTGAGTTCCACTAGCTGACATTTTTAGAAGACTCAGTTCTAGTTTCTTTCATTATGAAGGGTTTATTCAGGTATTTTCTTCCACGCATTTCATTGTCATCTTCTTTGCCATTTGCTTTTCTTCAGCTACAATAGCACCTGTGTTTCATATCAGCATGCTTATTGTGGTAGTGATGCAGTCCTATTTTGTATAAAATTCTAGAAACGTATTTGTCCTTAGTCTTCTTACTTTAGTAAACAACAGAAAAATCAAGCAAGCATGAATGAAAAAGAATGGAGCAGCAAAATTGGTAAGCAGCTACAAAAACAGTTTCTCTGACCTAGAGATTGGCAACCCTGCCCATGGCAGGGGGTTGAAACGAATGATCCTTTTCAACCCAGGCCGTTCTATGATTGTATGAAAGGTAAAATCAGTGTATTCAAAATAGGAGAAAATCACATAGTCGGCCATCACATCCACAGATTTCTATTTCTAGTGCATTGCATGCATTTTCTGTTTAAAGGTAGTGATATATTTAGTTTAACTTGGTGCAAGTGAATCATAGTATATACGTTGTTCTTGTATAAAAATAATGATTGATAGTTGCATTTCTTATTTCTGTGTTTTTGGTTGGAAGCTTCTTCCAGCGGTTCAAGGATGATTAAGTCTTAGTTGGCAAGTTTTGCAGCTGGCAAGTTCAACAAGACCTCCTGGCTTGGAGAGGCTGCTTCTCAAGAGCACCCACCCATTGCTCTATTGTAACTATCCTAGAAGTAAGATTGAATTTTTTCCTTACTACTTTCCTCTTCTTTAATAGTTTGTTCCCTGAAGCCTTTAAGTTGTCTTACATAATCTGAGGTGCTGTTCACAGCTAACAGCACAGGTCTCTCCTCACTTCTTCCTACCTGTTTGTTAGTGGCAGTTGAGTGAGACTGGATGGGATTTGTACCTTTGTACCCTGAACGGGCAAGTTGTCTGCTTGCTGTCAGTCACTCATGTTTATACACTTGGATGCTCAGCAACAGTGAAAAAGGCTTCAAAGTGTGTTGCTTCAGCAGACAGAATCCCTTTGTTCTTATGGAAAACTAGATCCATCTGTTAATGAATGAGTAATGTTGGGAAGGATATAAGAACATGTATTTTATGGTTAAAGATTAATGTCAACAGACAGAATAAACATGCTGCCTACTGCTCTTCCTGCCCCTTCTGAAGGTTCAAGACACAGGCAGGCATACCACTGGGTGGGCTACTGTTATTACTGTTCCTTAGCTTGGCAGTTTTGATGTTTCTTCCACTGGTAACTTTTTTTCCAGCATCATATACAAGATACAAGGTATCTTAGGTCAAGAGACTGTAAATACTCATTCTCTATAAATGTTATTCTGTTTAAACACAGATTAGATCAGGATTTACAGAATCTGTCCTTTCTTCAGCTCGGGCAATTTTCCAATTTGCTGAGGGCAGGAAGCCCAGCAAACACTCCCTCAGACAATTCCTCATCTTTATCCTTTTTCCAGAATAAAAATCCACAAATATCAGCAGTGGGGGCCAAAATAACAAATGAAAAGAGGGTGTTGCCGCTTCTTGCCAGGTTTTGTGTAAATGTTGCTCTACTTCCTCATCCCAGAATAACAATAAAGCTTCCCAGAGAATCCTTAAAACAAACCAGACTCTTTTTCAGATTTGATTTAATTCACAGTAGGTGCAGTGACAAAAATGCCAGCGAATAAGAACAATGAAGGATATATACTTGATCTCTCTATTAAGGTTGCAGGGAATTTTAAGGCATGTGCTTGCTCTTTGACACCATCCATTACTCTTGCAGCTAGAGCATCAGTTAGCTGCTCAGTGCTTTCCTTCTAATTGATTGAGAGGAACCGTAAATGGGGCATGAATAGACCCTGTAATTTAGAACAGATTGGGATGAAATACTGTGTTGAAGAGCTGGAAAACAGATATAGAAGCTCCAGGAACCTCTGTCTAGAGAGCCTGTGATCTTCACCTGCTTGTTCCTTCTCTGGCTTCAGTGATGTGATCAGAAGTAAGAAGCTGGAGTGACTGGATGTGGTGTGGAGTAAGGGGTGGTGTTGAGTAGTGGACCAGAGACAGGGCTGAGAGCAGAAGGCATGCAGGCAGGAGGGGTTGATAGCACTGAAGTGCCAGGGGCCACTGCTGAGGAATAGGATCAGAAACCAAGGCTGAACAGTAGCCAGGGGGACAGGAAGCAGATTTTTAGACCAACAATCTGGATATTTTCTGCAACTACAAAATAGCTGTTTGGTTGTGTGTGTGGCAACCATTAATGGCAGTCACAAGGACAGCTGACTCTAGGAGTGTTGGTGACTGACTACAGCTTCACTGTCTTGAATTCAATGTATTACTGTTTTCTACAGGTCATTCTTTTTCTTTTTTTTTTTTTAAACTTACATTCTTGGAGTTACAATGAATTCACTATTATAAGAGTTTAGAGAGAAGAAACTTCTTTTTTCCAAAGGTGTTCTATATCAACAAGTCATTGCTTCTTGTCTTGTTTGGGCACTACTGAAAAGAGCCTTGTTCCGTACCCTCTGCACCTTTCCTTTAAGGTATTTATAAATACTGATGAGATTCCCCCAAGCCATCTCTTTCCTAGGCTACAGGGTTGCAACTTTCTCAGCCTTTCCTTACTGGGAAGATGCTCCAGTCCTGTCATCACTTTCATGGCCATTCATTGAACCCTCTCCAGTATGTCTGTGCAGCAGCACTCCAGGTGCAGCAGTACTGCTGTTGAACAGAGAAGTACCATCTCCCTTTGCCTGCTGTCAATAATTTTGCTTAATGTGTACTAGGATACTGTGAGGCTTCTTTGTGGCAAGGGCACAGCTGGCTCATTTTCAGTTTTGATGTTCTCAAAACTCAGAGTTCCTTTTCTTCAGAGCTGCTTTCCAGCTCCATCAAGCTGGTCATTTTTATTATAGAAGCTTGCGTTGTTGGTTAAGTGTGATTTTTCTGCTCCTGATGACTTTCTTGTCCATCAGCTTGTGCCTGAAAATAGTGTCCCGGTTTGACTGTCCCTTCACCTTCCCAGAGTTTGAGGAGAGACTGACCTGTCTGTAGTTTTCAAAAATAGGAGTGACCTTTGCTTTTCTCTCATCTTTGGACAATTCTCCCAGTCACCATGGTTGATCAAAGATTATAGGTTGCCTTGCTATCGCATCAGAGCCCATATGGGCTTACAAATGCCCAGCTTGCGTAAGTATTCCCTAACCTGATCTTTTTCCATCAAGGATGTATCTTCCTTGCTGCAGCCTTTCAGCTTGCTCTCTCAGACCTGCACATCCCGAAGGCCTTTCTGGTAAAGACTGAGGCAAAGCGGGCATTCACAGTACGTCATTGATTTCCCTGTCTCCCATTTAAGTCTGGTCACAGATCATAGAATGGTCAGGGTTGGAAAGGACCTCAAGGTATGTGATTTTCCCACCCCCCTGCTACATGCAGGGGCACCACCCTCCCCATTTAATACTAGACCAGGCTGCCCAGGGCCCCATCAAACCTGGCCTTGAACCTCCAGGGACGGGGCATCCACAGGCTCTCTGGGCAGCTGTTCCAGCACCTCACCACTCTCCCTGTGTATGAAATACACCATGACACGTTCAAAGAGTCAGTAATTGATTCTATGAAACCATTTCACTCAGTGTAAGTCATGGTGGTGCAATGGTAAGTCATTGCAACCTCTTTGAGATATTTTTTTGAGAGGCTCACTGATTTTCAGACTGGAATTCCCAAACCAGTACGAGCAGCCACCCAAACTGAGACAGTCTGGAATCTGAGGATCATTGTCTGTCAAAAAAAAAAAACTCTTCAATTTCTGTGCTGCTTCTTCTATTTAGATTTCTTATACAGTTTCTTTCTTTTTTTTTTTTTTTTTGCTTTTTGAAGAGAGCAAAAGCTAAAAATCTGGTTCAAGTCCATGGAAGGTCTCAGTGGAAGGCTCTTGGAAAACATGCTTGTTTTAGAGACAAACATGATATCATTTTAGTAGCAGAATCCTTTTGTGAGCCTACTGGAAACAGATGTTTTGCATGAGAACTCAATTTTTCTTGTTCTGAAGGCATTCAGACAAATTACTCTGCAAACTCTTTGTGTTAAACTTTATTCAGAAATGCAACCCTGTTCAGAATCCAGACTAAATCTAACTGGATGTTTAGAAGCTGCAGAGGCTGAAAGTGTATAAGCAGGGAATTGTATCAAGCAGAGCAGTGTGACCTGGGTTCTGAGAAGTGCCAATGTGCTGTGCTCTCTGTTTAAAAAAAAAAAAAGCTATGCTGACCTAGAACAGTAAAGCACTTTGCTTTTCTCTTTCTCTAATTAAGTGATGACATAAGATATTGACAGCAGAAAGGCAGAAAGAGGCTAATCTGCTTGAATAAAGCCTGTTGGACCTCTGTTCATGTATACGGCTTTCTTTTTTCCCCCCAATTTTTGGTTTCTGTGTTTTACCCAGCAAGTGGCTCAGCACTGTGCTGTCATTTGCTCATTTCTCTTCCCCCCCACCCCCAAGTCCCAGTGGGATGGGGGAAAGAACTGTGGAAGAAAAAATAAAAGTAGAACCCAGGGATTGAGGTAAAACTGTTTGCTAAGAGAAAAAGGAAAAGATGATAATTATGTCAAGTATATATTTGTGTCCCAATGACAAGTGTATATATGTGTGTCCTCCCAAGCAGTGGAGGAGAGCCAGATAAACTCCCATCCCCTTCAAAACATCTTCTGCTTGATGTCATATGGTATGGAATATCCCTATGGCCAGTCTAAGTCAGCTGTACTGCTCCTGTTCCCTCCCAGCTCCTTGGGTCCTGAGTTGTGAATGGCCTTGGCTCTGTACAGCTCTGCTTAGCAGCCAACTCTAAACATTGGTGTGTTATCAACATTGTTTTTCTCCTAGAATCAAAACATGACATCATACCAGATGATCTGAAGATGACAGTTCTGTCCCAGCTGAAGCTAAGACACACTCTGAAGCAGGAGCAAAGGTAGGAGGTTGACTCAAAGTTTCAGGGAGTGAACTGACATCAATTCCAAATGACCTTATGGGGACTTTGACGTGTTTGCTTTACAACTGATTGGAAACACAGCTGCAAGATGAATGTGCTTAGGAATTTTTCACCTGCCCACTTATGTAGGATGAGAAAGAATGAGAAACTGGGCATTCATTTCTCAGCATCATGTCTGAAAACTGGAAGTAGAATGGTTATCTAATGTGTTTAGAATTTTGGTAATCTGAATCACGGTTATTGAATACTTGTCATGGCTAGTTTGAAAGCATTATGGGTATTTTTTACTTTTTTTTATTCCTTGAATGAAAAAATGCAATCTTCAGGACATCTGAGCATAACATGGTCTATTTTCTATTTCACTCTCTCTTTAGCAGCAGGAAAAATAAAAGCATTTCAAGGCCTATCCTCTACCATCAAGCCTCTGGGAAGGAGGAGGAAAAAAAAGCAGGGTGTGGGGGCAGGGCAGTGAGTATGGAAAATTCTACGAAATTGCTTGTGGGTTTCCTTTTCATGTGAAATTTCCCTGAAATTTTCCCCATGACTCATATCCTTTGTGATCCCTTGTAAGTCCATAGTTTGGGCTGATTTTAGACAAGTAGGTAGCTTTTTTTCCTGCCCAGTATTCCATGGACTTTGCAGAGGTGGATATCTGGTGTTATTCTGTGTTGTTGAAGTAATCAGGCATTGTAGTCTATTCTCCATAGGGACTGATGCCCTCTTTTTTTATAATCTACCTTCTCATCCTGTGGACAAAGATCGGAAGTAAGGAATTTACTTCGTAAGAAAACTGTTATTAATCAGAGGTGTACTGTGTGTGAGGGAATAGCTGTGGGGAAATAGGAGGCTTTATTTTAGCAGGTGTTTTTGATGGTTGCGAAAACCTGGTATTGACAGAAAGACAGTGAGTGTACTTGTTATGATTTTGTGGCTTCTAACTCAAGTTTTTGGTTTGTGCTGATTTACATTTCTGTTGGGATACAGACTATAGAATTCATTCCCTGAAGTGCTAGCTGATCTCTTCTACAAAGGTGAGGATAGCTGTCTTCTGCCTTGACCACTGCATGACTAATTTCTTCTTATGGGAGAAAGAGAAATGAATACACACGAGTGTGATAGATGCAAAAGTCTGATAGAAGGTGATTGCAATGCAAGCCTGATACTTTTCTCGCCTCCTCCACAGTTCAGATATGCTGTATTATTTACAAAACCCTCTACTATTTTGAAAAACCCTGTGGTCTCCCTAGTGAAACGAATGAAATGATTTAATTTCTAAATGATTCCTTTGTCAGAAAAGAAAACAAATGGTAGAAGTAAGATTCTGTGTGCAGATGAATTCAGTTCAGATCTACTTATGGACTGCTAGCATCTTTGATTTGTATGAACACATACTAGTTTATCTTGCTGCTTGCTTTCTCTAAAGTTGTAAGTGACTGAATGAAAGGCCTGGAGTGAGGAATGTTGCTTACTCTTTCATTAGAAATGTATATACCTGTTTTGCTCATAAGCAACACAGGCCTATAGTGTTGAGAGTTTCATGGTTGAACTTCTTCGGTCTCCATGAAAACTGGGTTTATTTTGTAGAGAAATTATGCTGGCTTCTTAGTTTAGTTGGATCAACTACTGCATCTGAGCCATGTTTGAGATACTTCAAAAACAAATTGTCTTGAGAACAAACTAAATACTGAGACTTAAAAACAAAACAAACCCTAAATTAAACTAGCAGCAACATGGAATATAACTGGAGCAATCTTCTCTTTGTTAACTTACAGCTGTTATGTCATAGGTAACTTTTCAATAGTTGGAGGAAGTGGCAATTTCCTTAGCTGTGACAATGCTCACTAACTATTCCCCTTTCAGAGATGGAGAGAATTTTCCATGCAGGATTAGGTAGATGTGCAGCTTGTTTTCTGTGTAAGAATGTTCGTGCATCTCCACATGTGAAGTGTAAATGCTCAGCTTGTTTTGGAGTTTAGACATTCTGGATATGAGATGTTTCAGTTTGTTGAACCGGGTAGGAACCCTGTGCAAGAACTTGTTACCACGTTTGATTGTTACAGTCCTGCTTTTGTACTCTTTTCTCTGAATATAGACATAATGATAAGTAGTTGTTGGAGGGCCAAGTTCCTGTAAGTTAGATATGTGCTTGGAAAGTCCCCAGATAAACTAGAAAAGTTCCTGGTTTGGTTGCTGTTTATTCTTTTGAGTTACAAGTAATTTGCCTGGAGACAGATGATACTGTTTCTGAATTTGGGGGGGAGGGAAATAATCTAGTGAATGTTTGAAAAAAGAAAATTATTGAACTCAAAGCCTTACTGGACAGTGTTACTGCTATAGTGACTGGCAGCACTGATTAATCTGTTACTAAAGCTGCCCAGAGCCATATTCAGCCTGGCCTTGAATGCCCCATCCCTGGAGGGGGGATAGTTTGCAAAAGCACTTCATTTTTAAACAGGTTTTTGAATTGCTGAAGCCTTTTATTATTCATCATATGCATAGATGCTTCTTGTATGTAAAAAGGAACAGCAGTTTTAGTTGTCATTATATATATATATAAATATATATTATAAATATATATAAATATATAAATGTATAAATATATAATTGTCTACAGTTCTAATACAATTTTGGTCTTGATCTGATCTCAAAAACAACTTGACAGAGTTAAGTTTTATTTTTTGCAGCCGTTTAAGACAACAATCTGTATGGGACATCAGTAATGATGTATTTTTTAGGAAAACCTTTATTCATTAGAGGGAGCTCTTCCAGGGCATCCTGTACACCTTTCCTTTCTTCCCTTTTCTCAGAAGAAAATCTAAGGAGTTGTATGTGTGGAAGGATGTTGTGTCTCATGAAGGCATAAGGAGAGTTCCTGAGGCCAGGTGTCTCTTTGGCTTTTCCTATTGTGGTCGCCTGTTTTGTTCAGAAGTTCTTAATATTAAACCCCTGTAGGTCAGGCGACCATGAAAATAAGCTGTGGCTATATTTGGTGCTTCACAGGAAGGGAAAGTGGAGATTTCTTTTCTCAGGCTAGATTACAGGAACAGTTAATGAATGGAGAGACTTGAGACAGGAGAATGGGGGGGGGGGGGGGGGGGCAGCCAAACTGCTAGTCCAGAACTCCAGAACCATGGCAATGTAATTGTAATATATGTACAAAGAGGTGAAAGCTGATTTAGAGGATGATTCTTAAAATTACTTCTTTTGACTTTTTAAGCTAAAACATTTGAAGGAACACGCTCCTTTCCATAAGAATGCATTGAGCTGGGATCTGCTTGTGGTTTGGTGTTTCATCACAGTAATGGCAGCTTGTATGTGCTGCCAAGAGTCCATAGCTTCTTCCTCTTGTGCTCACACTGTTCCAGTGAAATATCTTTAAGGTGAGAAAATGCATATTTAACAAGCCATGTAATCGTTGTCTCCTTGATGAGAGTGTTTTTAGTGTGAACTTCTTACTCCATCCCACCTAGGAAAATTGCTGATGATTCTATGAAGCAAAGTGGTGGTTTTTGTTCTTGTTTTCGAACTAAAAAGAATAAAAAGGAGCTAAATGTTCTCATGTTCTCATCAATATATCAAAATTAGTAATGATATATAAGTGCTCTGGAATTCTTGACATCACAAAGTCCAGTGTCTGATTCCTGTTACTAGCACTGGAGGAGCATAGGTAAGAGAAGCCTGAGAGGGAAACTCATGGGTGCTTATAAGTATCTGCAGGTTGAATGTCAGGAGGATAGGGCAGGCTCTTTTCAGAGGTGCCCAGTGAGAGGACAAGGGACACAGGGCACCAGCTGGAAGAACTTTGCTGTGAGGGTGATGGAACACTGGAACTGGTTGCATAGTGCAGTTGTGTCTTCCCTTTCTCTCAGATACTCAGAACCCATCTGGATGCTTTCCTGTGCCACATGCTGCAGGAACTGCTGTTGGGGGCTGGATTTCATGATCTCCAAAGATCCTTTTCAACTGCTACAGTTCTGTGATTACTTCAATAATACATTTGTTTGATCCTAAGAGATCTTTTAAAAGTTGTTGTGAAAGCATGTTTTTGTACAGCAGCGGTTCAGTAAAACTGGTAGGGAAGCACATTGTTATACCTTGTAATTTCTGTTTGGGGAAAAAAAAAAATCAATATAATAAATCTTAACTGTTGTTGAGACCTCAGGAATCCATGTTCCTGAGGTTGTTTTCAAATGTTATCCTTAATGCACCATTGAAAATTTCTTAGAACCAGCTTTACCCCCTCCTTCTGTGATGAATGATGAAAAACTCACTTGTATATGCCTGAGTCACTTTTACTTGGCCTCTTTTTTAACTGGCTTCTAATTGTCTGTGTTAGAAAGTTGTTTTGTCTTGCTTAGCTGTAATGCAGTACTTTCAAGTAGCTATGAGCTTTCGCTGTAACAGAACATGTTCCATCGTTCCCACTGTTGCATTGTTTTGGTGCCTTCTGTCCTCTGTGGCAGCAGCCGGAGCAAGTGAAAATGATTCGTGTGAGAAGAAAGTTTTGGATATTAGACTTACATAAAACTAAAAGTTTCTTACCATCCTAATACAAACCATTTATTTCATCCCACGTGATATCCTCATCTTAAAGATAAGACATGTGGATTTCAAGGATGTACTGTTTGGTAGGTAAAGAATTTAGCTGAATGATCACAAAGAGTTGTGGTCATTGTTAATGTCCAGTCACGAGAGGTATCCCTCAGGAGTTAGTATTGGAGCCAGCACTATTTAAGGTGGTGACACAGACCGAGGGGTTGGGTATGTATTCAGCAACTTGATGGATGACACTGTCCAGTGGGGATACCATCCAGAGGACATGGATGGACTTGAAAGGTGGGCCTGAGGTTCAGCAAGGCTGACTTCAAGGCGCTGCACTGGGAGTAGGGCTCTAAGAAATGAATATTGGCTGGGTGATGAGTGAGTTGAGAACATCCCTCTGGAGAAGGACTTGGGGGTGGTGGTGGCTGAAAAGCTGAAATGAGCTGAATACAGGAAAACTGGGGATGGACTCTTGGTAAGGAAATGTAGGGGTAAGACAAGGGGAGATGACTTTAAACTTAAAAGAGGGGAGATTTAGGTTAGATGTTAGGAAGAAAATCTTCACTCAGAGGGTGGTGAGGCCCTGGCACTGCTGCCCAGAGCTGTGGTGCCCCATCTCTGGAGGTGCCCAATTTCAGGTTGGATGGGCCCTGGGCAGCCTGAGCTGGTGGGGGCAGCCCTGCCCACAGCAGGGGTTGGGGCTGGGTGGGCTTTAGGGTCTCTTCCAACTCAAGTCATCCTGTGGTTCTGTTCAGAGCATATAGCTGACGCTATTACAGCCTGGAGTTTTTTCCACACAGTTCTTTTGGAGATATCATAGTATAAATTACATTTAGCTTGTATTTCAACTATGAAAAATAAATTTTCATTCTTTAAGTAAAAGCCCAATTATCTGTGCATTTCTGTGTAGCACTACTAAGGGCATAGACATATAAAGAACTACCCCCGTGGGATGACAGCTCTCTTGGGTAAATTAAGATCAAGATACATCCAAGAAAAAAAAAATCAGTGTTAAGTGTGGAAGCACTTAGCAGAAGCCTCCAGAATGGTTACATTCACAAGTAAAAGCCAGAATTGGGAGTTCTAAACTTAACAGTCCCAGTGTAACCTCTCCAGAGGCATTACTGCTTCAGTTGTTGCTCAGGCTGAAACTTCTGCGGGGAAAAGATGGAACGTGGAAGGGCAGGATCCTTGCCTTGCTTGTTGCTGAGTTTGATTGGCAGCATCCTGTGTGCCTTTCTGGTTTTATGCACCCAGGAAAGATACCAGAAGAGAAACCCCAGATTCCACTGAGTTAATTTGTTGAATTTTAGTTGAAATGATTTTACCAGCCCTTGTTTAACGAAGATCTGGCAACTTGAGTTGCTTGAAATAACTTTTGTTAGTGTTTATTTTGCTGACATAAACAAATAGTTTTAACAAACTCCAAGTAGTACTGTGTGTTACCAAGTTTTTGATTCCTTTATTGCAACATTTACCATCGCTATGCTTGCTTCTGTTTACCAAGATGTTTACTGGAGGGGTCATCCTCAGCGACAGAAATGATTTCAGAGCTGTACATTTCAGCAGAGGGTAACATAGCTTTCTGTTCCACGCTCATCTGAGAAATGTCACTTAGCTCTAGGACATAAGAATATTTCACAGTCACTTGTGTTACTTTTAATTCTCTTGCTTTTGTGTTCTACTTTGTGGCTGTGCTTGTGAAGTTTTTTCTTAACACAGCAGTTCTTGCAGTATGGACTGATTTCTGTATCATCTCTCTTCAGGCCATTATATGTAAAAGGAAAATGTCTCAGTATATAAAGATGTACCCTGCTTTGGTTATTTGGGAGTAGCAAGTGTTTTAGCAGTGTATTCACTTTCATTAGATGCAGGAAGAAGCATCAAAGTGATGAGGAAGAGAGGGAAATGGAATTTCATTAGTGTCTGTTTTGGACAAGTCCAGGAACTCTAATTTCCTGAATGAAAGTGTCACCTCTGTAGTGCTCATTGGAGGCAGCTCAAGCTCTTAAAGAGATCCATGTCTGCATTTGGGAATTCTTCTGCACACACAACTCAAATGTACATGTTTTTCCACGCATATCCGCATTAATGAGCTTATTTTGTAGCTTCAAGATAAGCTCTTCTGTGTTCTGTTTCAGAGGTATTACTATGCTAATTGAAAAGAGCAGATCCTTTCCAGGAACTCTGTGTTTTCTGTGTAAACATTTTAATGAAAGTTCAGGGCTCTTGGTCAGAATTGAAGCAAAATTGCGTTGCCACTTGGAAATAACTAAGAATTCTAGATTTTCTTGGAAGAGAAACTCTTGTAAAGAAAATAATGAATTGCTAGGTAGTTAAATGTAGGTACTCGACTCCAGGTACAGCTGAGATTAACTACATTCCACAACAACGCTGTTAGGAGAATATCCACAGTTAAATATTTCTGGTAGCATGATGTGCACTGCCGAATCTGGATGATATCTTCGTTCTCTGGATAGGATATCTGATACAAAGATGGACTCACAACCTTCTCTGTACTATGTATGCCTTGTTGCATGTCTCCCACATGAAACTCATGCTGTAGGTCTGGGTATTCTGCATTTCCAGGCCAAGTTAAAAGCAGCATACTTTTTTTTTAACCATCCAAACAGTTCTTGCTTCATCAGTTGCTGCCTTTTAAAAGTTGTCCTTTCATTTTGTTCCTTTCTCAACTACTTTGAAGCTCTTTAAGGCACTTTCATAGCAACATCAACGCTGCCACGACAGAGGCTGGAAGCTGTTCAGTAGCAGTGCTCAGTGTGTGTGTTGGGAGGCTCTTCATCTACAGCTCTTGTGAGACTCTGCTTCTTTCCTCCTCTTTTTTTTTTCTTATTAGCTCTTGTTAATTTGGAGCCTTCCTCAGGTCTAAAATGTAGTAGTCCCCAAGTAGCTATTATGGGTTATTACCCTGACTAGGTCACTCGCTGTTCTGTGATTATTTCATGGATACTTTAGTCTTGGATTGCTTAGCACCTATGTGTCAGCCATGGCATGTATATCTAATGAATTTGCAACTGCCAAGTGAATTTGCAGCTGGCTTGAAAATCACTGTAATTTTGACCTGGTCTTTGTAACGGGAAATGCAATACCTATGAAAACCCTTTTAATTTTTTTTTTATGAGCTCTCTTCAGTTCTGGCAAATGTTATTAGAAGTGGAGGTTCTTTTTCATTCTTGCTATTATTTTACATAAGGTTAAAAATCTTAGTCTTAGATGTTGCTTTTTTTCCATTTATCTTCTGGATATCTGCTTTATCTCTTATCATCTTCATTTATCTGCTTAGTAAAATATTACATAAGCACTGGCAGTTAACTTCCTCAGTTGCTTCAGCAGTGAATTCTGTGTTCAGCATCCTGTACTGGTAATTTGTTATAGGATAGAATGACCGTATTAAGTGTTCATGCAAAACATCCTGTCCTTTGCATCTAAATGCAAACTACTTTTCAGAAATAAGGACCAAATGTTAGCTCTTACCTCCCCGTGCTTTTGAGGGACCAAATCCATTCAGCTTTAACAGGGAACATCAGTTGCTTTATTATATTATCTTGGTAAAACACTTCTTTACTTTGCCAGCATTTAAAGTTTGAAGAAAAAAATGCGTGTATTTTATAGAATCAGATTCAGTAGTCCTGGAACCAGGAGCAAAAGTATCAACTTGGGCTAGGAATCCCTGCTGAGACATGGAGCTTTGTTAGCTTAAGTAGAGCTCATCTAACTCAGCTGTGCATCCTCATGAGCAAACCCAGCATCTGTGCTAGCTGTATGGGGTTGAACTAGGTGATCTCCAGAGGTCCCTTTCAAACCCTGTTCTGTGTTCTCCAAAGAGCTCTGGAAAGCATTGCAGAACTTCTCTTACTGTCAAGTCCCGAATTAGAAATAAGGTTAACGAATAGCAGGGCAGTAGTTTGGCATTCTGTGTATTTTGGCTGTGCATTTTTTAGATATTTCATCTTCACCAAAATGTAGCAGATGGAGTACAGGATTTCATGTCCAGAAATCACTCAAATGTAAATGAACAGTTTCTAGTGATTTTGGTGGGGATTAAATGGTATTTTTTTTTCTGCAGAACTACTGCATTTTCCCTCTTCTTGCTTTCAAGCCTGCCAGGTACTGATCTGTTTTTTCTGCTATGCTTACCTTGAAAAGCAGCCAGCCTGTAAGCAAACTGAACAGAAAATTAGAATTTTCGTGGATTTTAAAGTTATTAAAAACATGTAATATTTGCTGATGCTTAAGTATGCTTCCACATGTTATGTATTCTTGATACAAAGGTGGCACTGCTAAATGTTAAATTCTCTGTTGCATGGAATTTTCCAGTTATGTGGCTAGAACGTTATTAACATTGATTATGAATGTGTTTTTTGTTGATATTTGTCTTGGAAATATATTTAATAAAAAAAAGCCTGAGGCAGTAGCACAGACTGAAAGATTTGGCAGAGTTCTGTGTGATTGATAATAGCAATTTGTTATTCAAAAAAAAAAAAAGAGGGGAAGGCATAAATCTGTCTGTAGGCACAGTTCTTCATCTCTTACATAAAGGCTGAACGTCCTTAAAGTACTTAAAAGGTGTTTATAAGCAGGAGGAGAGTAATAGGGGAGATAGCGATAGGACAAGGGGGAATAGCTTTAAACTTAAAAGAGGGGAGATTTAGGTTAGATGTTAGGAAGAAAATCTTCACTCAGAGGGTGGTGAGGCCCTGGCACTGCTGCCCAGAGCTGTGGTGCCCCCTCCCTGGAGGTGCCCAGTTTCAGGCTGGATGGGCCCTGGGCAGCCTGAGCTGGTGGGGGGGCAGCCCTGCCCACAGCAGGGTTGGGGCTGGGTGGGCTCGGAGGTCCCTTCCAACCCCAACCATCTTCTGTGATTGTACTGTTCAGTCAGGATGCCTTAAAGGGTAGGGAAATGAAGGTAAGTCTCAGTGGAGCTGACTTTAGTGCTGAGTCTAGGTGAGGCCTCACTGCTTTGGTGTTTGCCATTGGGATGGCTGGGGCTGGCCCTGCTGAAATTTTATAGCCTTTAACCTACTGCCAGGAAACGAAGTAGTTTGGCAGTTGAAGTTGTTTTATAGGTGGTGGTTCTCATAGCATAAGTGATGCTAAGTATACATCAGAGTCAAGATCACTTTTTGCAACTTATATTTGTAGCATACATGGTAACAGGAAAAGCAGGAATTATTTGAGTTAATGCATTCTGTTCTAAAGCAGAAAGACTTTTATGGAGGATGGCTACAAAACAAAGCTCACACTGGAACCTTTTCCAAGCTGGGTACCTTGCTGAAGGCCTGAAAGCTTTCCTTTGCATTCCTCCCTTTGTTTCCAGAACTGATCTGTTCAGAACAATATGAATTAGTTTTTTTTTGTCATGCTGTTACTGACCTGGTGATGGCTGTTAGTTTACACAGCTTGTGAAAGAGGCTTTTTGGATTTTGTTCACATATTTGTCTCCTGTTTCTCTTCCATGTTCTTAACCCAGTGAGAAAGTTCTGTTTGAGTGAAGGATGTATCCTCAGAGAGAAGGAAATGGTGGCTTACTCTTCTGTAAGCAGACAGAGCTAACAGTTGGAAATGGTGGGCACAGCAAAGGTTTTAGAGCTTTGGAAATGCAAATTCTTCTGAGTGTGTGTTCAGGCTCTGTTGCAGCAGATATGAATAACCCTGAAGTGCTTTTACAGTTCTCAGGGGGTAATGTTGGTTAATTCCAGTGGCAGTTTTGGATCTTCTATGGAATGTGCTGCCAGTTTTGTCTTAGACTCTCCTTTCTAGTGCTTGTAGTACTTGATTTCTGTTCCCCAGTTGGGGGTTTTATTGCTGAACAGCTACTTCTGAAATTATGAATGCCTCTCCCTAAGAATAGCTATGAACTGGAGTGCTGAGATGCTGTTACACAGGGAAGATCATTTGATTTAACACTTTGATTGTAACATCTCCAGTTACAAAAAGGAACACTTTTCTCAACATTTTCGCATGGATTTCTTATCTATCAAAATTGACCAACTTGGTTATTCCTACAGCAGCCCAACCTATCAGTTATACTTGATTTTTCTGAATATAGAAAATATTTAAAGTTATTTCTTTTCCATAATTTTTTTTTCCCTAGAAATAACCATAGCAGTCACTTGATACCCTCTTACAAAGTATTTATAAGTACCTTTGTTGGTGTTCGCATTCAAGCTTTGCTGGCTTCATGGTTGTCTACAGCAACAGTGGAAATAGTGCTACAGTGAACTACAGTGAAAAATCATCAGCCTGATTTCATGTCTGTACCTTGAGTGAATTATCTGCTTATAGCATCTGAGGGCTGCGCTGCAGAGAACCTCAGCCAGGTTTTTTGCATTTGGAAAGACACGATTACTTGGAAGAGCAAATTAAATACTCCATTACATCTTTTATTGAAGTGTAATAGTCAGATTAAGTCTGGGCAAATAAAAGAGATAATAAATGGTAAGGTGCACACCAGCAGTCGTATTTTATCGATAGCATTTATGGAAATTACCGATTAATTATTGTGCTCTTTATTTGTGCTTGTTATTGTTGGAGAGAGTCAGGGATGTGGTTTGTGATCGTAATTATCTTTTATTGTCCACTTCTATATCATTTTATGGTGCATATATTAAATCTCCTGAAGGTTTTTTAAAGGCAGGAACTGAATAAAAGGGAAATAGCTTTAACAGTCAAGTGCCCATTCCCTCACATATGGTGTTGATCTGTGCCATATGCATATGTTCCTTGTAATACTGAAGACACGAGAGGCATGAGAAATAAAATGTGGTTCATAAATGGTTGTGTGGAAACTGAAGGGGCTTCTTGCATGTATCTTATGTGCTACTAATTAGAGTGGATGTCTATTCAAATAATAATTCAGCTTCTTCAACTTCTGTTGTTTCTGAAGTTCTTTTATCTGAGGGACAAGTGAGAAGTTGTGTGATCAGAGATGGGGTGAGTTGTGGGTCTGAAAAATAAGATCGAGTCAGTCTACAATAGACAACTGTAAGCAACTTTCTTTTTTTATATAACACTGTATAGAAGCTGATTTCTTGCTCTGAGTGCAAGAGTTGGTGAAAATTTCCATTGAACTGTTACGAGAAAAACTATAAAATGCTGTAATAGAAAAGGCCATCTGTTGGGCAGGAGGCGTTCTGCTAGGACGTGTCATTTCCATTCCAGTTTCTCTGCCTACCTGGTGGTCTGTCACTTGGCCCACCTGGGCAGGGGGCTGCTGGGACCCCTGCGTTGTTTGCCTTGCAAGCTGGAAAGGGTTTTCTGTCTGCATGCTCTCCTTTCCAGGCAGTTCTGTTTATGTGTTCACTGGTTTAAGGATACGAACAAATTGCGTCATTAAGACGACCAATTCACTTTACCTAGGTGAAAGGTTTTAAAAACCTATCTTCTGACTTGGGAGTATTTTTCTTTGTGAGAGCATTGGGGAAGGACTGTTTGTATGAGGTTCTGCTTGATTTTAATTGAAAGCCATGTTTACCTTTTCCTCTGGTAATTGACTGAAAAAAAAATATTAAACTGAGTGCCTGGTATTCCTCATTCAGCTCATAAAGACTACTGAACAAGCAATTTTATTGCCCATGGCCATTGAATGGGACCAGATCAGCTAGAAACCACGCTGCATTGTTTTATTTGCCATTTATTTTGGTGCTGTAATAAACCCTGACTTGTTGACCGCATAATACTAAACACTTGAAAATTGCTCTAGTTATCGGGCAGCTGGCTCTGCCTCTTCTCCCAGTAACAGTGATGGGGAATGGCCTTAAGTTGTGCCAGGGAAGATTCAGGTTGGATATTAGGAAAACCTTCACAGAGCAGTGAGGCGGTGGTACAGGCTGCCCGGCAAGGTGGTGAAGCCACTGCCCTTGGAGGTGTTCGATAACCGTGGAGATGTGGCGCAGAGGAACAATGACAAGGTGTGATGGGGATGTGTTGGGGTTGGACTTGGTGGTCTTTTCCAGCCTTAATGACTCTGTGATTCTAGTTCAGTAGTATGGGCTAAATCTTATTTGCTTTTTTTAAATTGGATTCAGAAGACAACTAAACTGTACAAGAAA
Organism: Perdix hodgsoniae; assembly: GCA_035772895.1. Lineage (NCBI taxonomy): Eukaryota > Metazoa > Chordata > Aves > Galliformes > Phasianidae > Perdix > Perdix hodgsoniae. The sequence goes on from JAPSGF010000007.1 coordinate 16,521,046, forward strand.
TTCGGATTGTCCTGAAACTGTTAGGAAATGTGAAGCATGCGGTGAGTTTCCACTGCTGTGAGACTTCAAGCTTTAATTTTAGAGGAACCTTCTTGTTTCTAACCAGATATACTTGTGTGCATCTTCTGCACACTTCTAAGCCATAGAAAGAGTTGGGAAGAGAAACTTAAAAGCCTGATCTCTACAGCAAATTCACAGATCCTGATTAAGGCCTTTTGAGAACATCATAGCAAGCCATGGTTTGTCTTTCTAGCTGTATCTTAAAATCATAAAGATGATAAATGAACTGAAGATCATAGGAAGGTGTCTCTGCTATATGTTACTATGCAAAAACGGCATGGAACAGTGGAATAACTTCAAGAAAATATTTTAATAAAGATGAGCTTGACAGAAATGCAACTGCTTTGGGAAATAATTTATCCCATCGTAGCCAAGAATTTTTAGAATTAACTGAAATGTAAAACAAAAAATTGTATTTTAAGAATTACTGTTTCCTGTTACCTGGAGACAGAGCGTGTTTTCCTTCTGCTATGGCAACAAGAACACGCGAAGAGTATCTCGATAACTTGGAGTTCTGCCACAAAACAGATGAAGAGCTCTAAACCCAGTACGTGGATGCTGTCTTTCTGTTTGCAGCTTTGAACCTGAGTCTTAAAATAGTTTTGACCATCTCCCCGCACTCTGACACACACAGTCAACAGAGAGCGGCTTTAAAATGGACAGAAGTATTTATGTATTCCAAATCCAGCACTAAGAATTTGCTATAGGAAGAGAGAGTTGTCAACAGCAATAAGTACGTACTTTTGTACTTTGAAAATGCTTGGTTTCTGTTGCTCAGACTTTCCATGTAATTGTTTGATTGATTTCTTGGCCATCTCATCTCTTGAATGAATCAGCTCTGGGTTTTCTTTGTTTTCAGATTTTTCACTTTTGCATTAGGCCACTTGTACAAATTCTCATGAGGTGCACCTTTCCAGTGTGGTTGCTTTTGCAATCATGCTTTGAAACTCTTGGTGTGTATTTTTGCATTTTTCATTAAATGCATATGCTAGACTTAGGGTGGGTGACGTGTGTGTACGAGAACACTCTGGTTCCAAGCTAGGTGTGAGATAGTATAACCCTACTCACACCTAGGTGTGAGTATGATAACCCTGCTCCTGGGTCAGGGCAGTCCCAAGCACAAATATAGACTGGATGGAGAATGGCATGAGGGAAGCCTTCAGGAGAAGGATTTGGGAGTGTTGATTGATGAAAGACTCAGCATGCTCCAGCAATGTGCACTCACAGCCCAGGCCAACCATGTTGTTCTTGGTTACTTGAAGAGTGACCAGGAGGTTGAGGGAGGTAATTCTGGAGGTGCACTTTTAATCATGTAACCTGTTGTCCAGGCTGTAATTCCATCATGTGTACCCACAAACAGGAGCAAATGAGTTGAGAGTGTTAACAACGTCACCTGGTTACTAAAATGGTCTTGCTGACTGCTGCATTCAGGAGGCCAGCTGGATGGTTATGCTCTGCTGTTCTTCACCTTAGCACAAGCTTCTTGCTTTGCAGTTCTGCTTGAATTCATTAGCAGCTGTTTTTCTGTTTCTCATATGTGCTTTCATGGTATGAGCAAAATATAGTATGTATCACATTTTCAACATATACCTGCAAGAGATGAATGGCAAAAATGCATGGTATCTTTCTTCTAGCTGCGGGTGTCCCTGTTAATTGCAGGGGAGTTGTACTACATGATATTTAAAGGTTCCTTCTAACTCAAGTGATTCTGTGGTTTCTATCATCTTCTGTGTCTAGGAAGAAGCATGGCAGTGTTTAGCCCAGTGGGATGCAGTATATATTTATATAAAATGAACAAAATGCTGCTGAGGTGCAGGTTAAAGAAGAGAAACTTCAGAACTTTCCTGAAGTCTTTACCATAGCTCACATACTTCAATCTTGGGGGAAAAAAAAAAGAAAATTATGTTTACAAGACAGTCTTCTATATAAAATACAGAAAGGATTTTTCTTAAATATTTGGCTCCGTGCTATAATTTGAGGGAAGGACTAATGTAAACTGAAAAACTCAGCCTGCAAGCAAGTGACCTAGATTGCTTTCGAAAAGAGCTTGGGAGGGTGGCAGAGGAGTGCCTTCTCTTAGGAAAGCTGTGGGTATCTGGGTGCTGTCAGCTGTGTCCTGGGGCCGGGGTGCCAGACAGATGTGTGTGTGCCTGCTGTGCTGAGCGGTGGCGCTGGGCAGCCTCCAAGGGAACCATTGCAGCTGGCTGAAGCTGACCAAGTGCTGTGCTTGTGCTGCTAGTGGGCTGGAAAGCTGTTTCGAGTTGTTTTGCTGTGTTTGTTCCTCAAAAAGTGCATGTGCCTGATCAGATCAGTGATATTGAATTTCAGTGCTATCTATTCCCTTTTGCAGGACTCAAATCTTACTAGTTTAGGAAGAGTGTTTCTAGTCCTGCTACAATTACTGCTTTTCTTTGCCTTCCACTATTTCTTTTATTCTCTGGGTTTCTTTTGCCCTCAGCTATGTTTATTTCTGCCTTCCTTCCTCATTGCTCTACTGCATACAAGAATACATGTTCTTCAAGGATCCTTTGATATGTGTGTATATATATGTATGTATATATATATATATAAAATAGATCCTAGTTAGTGTGTGCAGATGTGACCGGCTGGTTCTTCATGCCTTGCTTTTTGCAACGAAGAGAGGGCTGTGCACTCCAGAATGTAAGCAATGTGTAGTTCTTTAAACAAATTCAAATTCTACTCTTTTCAAAATGTTTCTGATACAGCTATCAGTAGTTAATGTTTAGTGTTACCCTTTTTGCCATGCTGCCAAAATCAAGTTTAGTACAACGTTGTTTCCTTCATGTGTTGACAAATTTGTATGGTCTCTGCTCTCAGCCTTCCTCAAAAATGCACATGATGAAGCTGTTTAAACATAAAATTATCCCCAAATGCTATTACTTTTTTGTGAGTGTCAAGTAGAAGAAGCAGGTTTCTCTGCTAGCAACAATTGGGATGCGATTTTTGACTTTGGAATAATTTGCTGTGGAAACAATATTGCTATGGACGTGGCACAAAACAAGTTTGAGATAAATCATGTATGTACACAAGTCTTAATGGATTAAATCTTAGAGTACACAAATCTTAATGGATTACTTTTCCATTGCTGACTTTCAATTAAGAACACCAGCTTCCTGTTTTTCTTCTTCTGAAGTCCTGTCCATCTGAGCTCTTACAATTTCTAAAATAGCCTGTCAAAACAAGAATTCAGTGAAGTGACTGGAAAGTGACTTCTGCTTAACCTTTCATTTTATAAACAATTGGCTGAACTGTAAATAGTTGAAAATAGTCTATATTTAGGCCCTAATTTAAAGAACTGATATTTCCACATTTGCTTTGTCATAACTGGTAGTAGTTGCTAAATTATGAAAGCTCATAGCTATTACAGTTGCTTGGAGGGTCGCTGCATGTTCTGCCATAATGCATTCGGGAGCCTTATGCATTGTGCATTTATAATAAGGCAGTCTAGCAGCTAGCATAGGCTCTGAATTACTTCAAGTCTCAGTGACTGTCTCAAGCAAAAGCTGTTGGCTTTTTGGAAAATAACTGAGAAGGACAGTGGAAGTACAGCAGACTTTAAAAAGTCACAAATGCACTGAGTGAGCTGGGAGACTGCAGATGCTGCTTGACTGCTCTGTTGTGATGAAAAGGAAAATCTTGCTCAGAATGACTGATCAGTCGTACAAGGTTCAAATAATTTCTGAAGAAGGTCTGACATTGACCCTGGTTGGACAGTGAGGCAAACTTCTGTAACTGTGGGCTTAGCAGGAAGAAACAAGATGGAGAAGTAAAAAAGCAAAGTTTGTTATCTTTAGAAATTGCTAATGCTTGTACTTTACTAATGTCAAATATCTCATTGGTTGGTATTGGGACCTACACCATGCAACAGCTTTGGCAGCGATGCAAACAGTGGGACTGGGTGCACCCTCAGCAGGTTTGCTGACAGCACCAAGCTTTGTGGTGTAGACAATACAGTGGAGAGAAGGGAACCTGGCCAGGCTGGGGAGCTGGGCCCGTATAAACTTCATGAAGTTCAGCAAGGCCAAATGCAAAGTGCTGCACGTAGCTCAGGGCAATCCCAAGCACAGATACAGGCTGGGTGGAGAATGAATTGAGAATATCTCTGAGGAGATGGGAGTTGGAGATGTTTGTTGATGAAAAATGGCACGTGGGCCAGCAGTGTGCGCTTGCAGCTCAGAAAGCCAGCTGTATCCTGGGCTGCACTGAAGGAAGCGTGGCCAGCAGAGTGAGGGAGGTGATTGTCCCCCTCTACTCTATTCCCTTGAGGCCCCCAATATAGGAAGGACTAAGAACAGTTGGAACAGAGGCTCTGAAAATGATCAAAGAGCTGGAGTGCCTCTCTTGTGAAGAAAGGCTGAGGGAGTTTGCTTGTTCTGCCTGCAGAAGGCTCTGGGGAGCCCTCATTGCAGCCTTCCAGTATTTGAGGGAAACTTATGAGCAGGAGGGCTGATACATTGCCTGATAGTGATAGGAGAAGGGAGAATGGCTTTAAGCTAAAAGGGAAGATTTAGATTGGATGTGAGGTGGAAATTATTAAGAGGGTTGCCCAGATAGCTGTGGGTGCCTCATTCCTGGAGGTGCCCAAGACCAGGCTGGTTGGGCCCTGGTTGGGGGTAGCCCTGCCCCAGGCACGAGAAGAAGCTGCATGGGCTTTAAGGACCCTTCCAACATAAACTGTTCCACAGTAAGGTATCTTCTGAGCCTTCCCATGTTAAAAATAGCCTTCTTAAGATTTCAAAATGGAACTTCATATTGCAGTAAGTGGTGGAAATTATGTTGTAGGTGGTACTTTTTGACCCCTGTGTTAGTGTGTCTTACAGATTACCGTGTTTATGTAGTTGTTCTCTAAAACCTACTTGTGAGGTAGAACACTGTTTGCTTTTTTGCTTTTACTGTCATTTTGTGGTGTTAGCTATTAAAAGAAGGAGGAATACTACCTCAAACTGAACCTATGGGTGTGAAGACATATATAATTACTCTTCCTCTCTAACATAATGCTAACTTTCTTTTTCAGAGCCATGGTGTCATGGAAAGGAATATACTTCGTAGTTGCACTGTTTTTGGGAAGTTTTTTTGGAAGTATTTTCATGCTCGGTCCTTTTCTACCTTTGATGTTTATCTCCCCGGCCTGGTATCGCTGGATCACCGACCGCATTGTGGCCACGTGGCTCACGCTTCCAGTGGTAAGTTACAGTGCGAGCCAAGTTCTGAGCAACTGTTCATTTTAATTTTTTAAAACAGACCATAACATTCTTAACCATCTATGAAAGGTAATACTTTAGCTCAGTGAATGATGGCTGTATTCTTGCCTACAGTCCCTCTCTTCTACAGCTTAATGTGTAGATAAATTACTGCTATGTGTTGATTGTATTCTTGAAAAGGTATTTTCATGTTATCTCTATCCATTGTCAAATGCTTGTCTGAGAAGGGTGGGTGAAACACTAACAAGCAAAAGGTTCTTTTAAATTGTAGAGATTCCTAAATGACTCTTCTTATAAACTTCTGCTTCCAACTGTGCTCCAGCTATCTCGTTACAGAAATTATTTACTGTATGTTACACTGTTGCTGACCTTCACTGTTCTCTTACTTAATCCTCATAGAATTTAGTTCATCTAGTTGTATTAGACAAATGGTCTCGAAAAAAAAAAGAAGAAATTCCTTTAGAAATAAAGTTGTCCTCACATTGCATTGACTTTGTAGCTGGGGGTCTCTTCTTTGAACTCTTCCTGTAGAAAGGTGATGTGCATAGGGTGTCTCTCTTCATCTGTTCTCCAGAAATCAAGGGACTTTGTTCTTCTGCCTTTTAAGATTTGTTTTTCTGGAGTAAGGTACTATATTGGTGCTCAGAAATGCATATCTTGGGACATAAATGAAGGCTTGTTACATATCAGATTGTGTTTTTTTTTCTGTTCTGTTTGTTTTGAAGGGTTGCGAGGTGCTTCATCTTCTAATATTTTGCCCTTTTCTCCTTTACTAAATGCAGTGAAATTAGGACATAAGCAATAATTATCAGTGAAGAGAATATAGGGACTGTAATTTCTTGCTGTGATGAAATATAGGTGAATACTGATAGTGTCACAAGCTTGATCCTTGTTGAAAAGCTGTTTTTTTTTTTAATTAGGAAACAAATTTGTTTGCCAGTGATGGCGACTGTGAACAAATAAAGTGATGTCACTGAGATTAATTTGCATTGATGATAGACTGTTGATTTTCTTCTGTGAGTAAAGTCATAAAATTAGATATATTATTTGTAGGCTTTGCTGGAGATGGTGTTTGGTGCCAAGGTGGTTGTCACTGGTGATGGATTTGTTCCTGGAGAAAGAAGTGTCATTATCATGAACCATCGCACACGAATGGACTGGATGTTCCTGTGGAACTGCCTGCTGCGATACAGCTACCTCAGACTTGAAAAAATCTGTCTCAAATCCAGTCTCAAAAGCATTCCAGGATTTGGTAGGTCACTAAATGCTTTGATTGGAAGGGAAGATCTGTTCAGAAATTCTTTTGCACAGCATTGTTTATGCTCAAGTTTGAATTCTATTTCAGTTTCTTTTAAAATCTTCTTTTAAATGTATGTAGTATACAAGATCCTTTGTCTCCAAGGGTATTCTTGGACTGCCTGCTTAAGCATTTATTTAAAATACTGCTACGTTATTTACTGAAAGTAAATTTCAAATTGTAAATTTGATAATTTCAGAATTATAAGACAAGATTTTAAAATTCTTTTCACGGTCTTTTTCAACACTAGCTTTGGTGGTATATCTCCCGTGCTGCATGTCTCATTGGTCTTCCTTCATTATCCAGTTTATACTATTGAGAAGATTAACAAATAGAAAGGAAAAACCTCACAGGGCCCCTGCAAAGTTGATACTAATTTCAATAGCTGTAACTTTAAAATGAACTTGTTTGCCCAAAATATGCTGTGCGGGACATTGAAATATCAGTATTATAGTGGCATAGGATGGGAACGGATCTGAGTTGTACATACTCACAGAAACCATTTTAGATATGCCAAAAATTGCTGCCTAAATTGTTTCTGAACAAATCAACAAACTTATCTGAAATAAAAGCATCCCTTTTGCATTATATTTATCTCTTAGATTTATTTGCTGTTTTATACAAAACCAGCTTGGGCAGGACATGAGTCAACTTTATCATGTTGAAAGAGTAACCTTATTTATGGTTCCCTTTTGTCAGGTCATTTATCTGAGCAGATAATTCTGGCAGAATTCCATAAGGAGGAACTCTCATATTGTTGTGCTTATACTGCATTCACTTGCTGGGTATTTAGTCCTAAGTAAGAGCTGCAACTAGGTAACCCATTTTTTTCCTAATATTCAAGCATATTCAGTTTTACTTGATGAAAGACATCTCCTCTAGCATTACAGGAAATGAGGAAAATATGTATTTAGATAAATGTTTTCAGAACACAGTGGAGATGTTTTGAAGTCTTGGAATCGGCTGCATACACAACTTTTAAAAGAAATATTGGAAGATGGAATCCAGGATAATACTCTGCAAGTCTGATAGATTAATCTCTTCAAAAGAAGCGTGTTTTTGTATTTTTTTTTGTAACTAGGCATGTGTGTGCCTGCTTAGTATTAGAATGCCTTTAATAAAATTCAAAGGTCAGCTCAAGAGTCTGGGATGTTATGTATGCCTGGAAAAATTTGGCTCCTGAAAATGCTTCAAGTTGCTCAAAAGTTTTAAGTCCTCAACATAAACTTAGCATATCTAAGAGATGTGATGAATGAGCTCTGGCAAATCAGGTTGCAGCAATCTTACCTGCTCACAATAACATCTTGGTTCAAAGTCTGACTTAGGTGCTTAAGTGACGGCTGGCATTCTGGATTTGTACTCCATACTGTTAACTGTGCTGGTTGAAGTGGTACAAACAGATACTTCTGTTCCTGTTATGGGATGACAGTTCCTGGCAGTAGAGTGGATGCCTGGATCTGTAGTGTTATGAACTGCTAGTTACGTGCCAAATCCCTAAATATCCTCTGCAGTATATGTGCTTTGAGTAATTTTGATTGCAGTGTTGAGTATTTTAGCTTAATTTTTAGTAAACTATTAATCTCATTTATCACAGGAGGAAACTCAGCCAAACCACATCCTTAACTCAAGCCATAATTTGATAGTCGAAGTCATGAATGATAAGCATGTATTCAACCGCAGTACATCTAAAAAGAAGCCTTAGAAATTCAAGTCTCCCTATTCAGTCAGCCTGTATTTGGGGTAGCAAATTCTTGCAAAAATGAAGTATTTCCAATAGATGGCAACTGGAAGGTGAGACTCCTGGATTAAATGAAGTTTGACAAAAGATTTCATTATGAAATTATGTTTGGGGTGGATGTTGATGCAGAAAGTTGTGTTCATAAAAAACAACCCTGCAGTAAAAGTAGAATTTCTCCTACTTACCCCTAATGGCACTGCTGCATTATGTGATAGACCTTCAGTAGGCATTTGTCAGATGCTGTTGTTTGTTGAAGTGTGTTCTGTGGTTTTTACATAAACATTTTGCTCATTTTATAATTTTGAAGGCCAGAACATAGCTTAAAAATCAGGTGGACAGTTTCAGTGCACTGCACCTATGATTCATACATTAGGTATTGATCATTAAGGTATTTGTGTGAGATTCCTCTGCTCCAAGTGATGTAAACGATAGGTAGAGCAAGGCTGTGAATGGAAATAGATCCCGAGTCCTTGTCACCTCCTCTGTAGGTGAAAAGTGTAAAGGTATCGTATTTAATAAGTCCATATTGCAAGTAGGCAATTATTTCCAGTTAGTTATAATTAAAGTCAGAAGAGAGTATTTCAAGGAGAAGCAGAGAGTCACTTATCTAGTTGTTAAGTTATTAATTCTTTGCATTCCAATATATTCAAAAACTTTAAATTGATTAAACGTGAGCCTTAAATAAAGAAACCCAGCAGAAAAACAGATGGACCTTTCTTCCTGGAACCGTAGCTTTGGCTTGATGAATTGTGTGCAGTAAAGTTTTTGAAAAGTGGTATTAAATTTCAGAAACATTCTTGCAGCATTTCAGTACAACTTGCCTAGGCTGGAGTCTCAGGAGAGCGCTGCTCTGCTCTGAGCTGTTGCTGCAGTTTCTCATATGACATCATCAGCAATTACTGACATACTCTGCAATGTCAGTTTTCAAGGAGAATTTCTAATAGCATTGTCAGTTTCCTGCACAGCTGACAAGATAGGACTTTCTACAATTATAGATACACACAATTTATATTTTCCATTTAAAAAAAGAATAGCAGAGGAAGTGATAGCAGTTGTGATGCTTGTGTTTGACATATGCTATGAAATACATGTCCAGGTAGGTTCCAAGGAGCACACACAGTAATAACAGATGACCAGGCAATGACTAAGTAATGAGTTAGTTGCATCTTTTCATGTTTTCTTCATAGTTTCATTTGTACAAGTCTTGATTTGATAGGAATTTCAAAGGAACTAGAGATGTGTTTCAGTGATTGGCAATTGGGATGTGCTCCTCGTAGGATTTTCAACTCTTGGTGGGCTTGCTGTAATGCATCGTTTTGTTTTTTTTTTAGTGCCTAAATGTGCCTCAGCATTTGTTCGACAAAAATCAATTAGTTTTTCACTACATTTGATCGCTCTCAGATAAATGGGTTGAAAAATGAGAGGTTAACTAGGGGTAACATAACAATTCATGGCTGCTGTGTGAGATAATGTTCGTCCTGGTTTTGCTTAACAGAATGGAAAAGATAACATAATATCTGAGTGCACAAATGGAAAGTGTGAAGGTGCTTTGAGCACTGCTGATGGACAGATCTTGAAGACTTAACATTTTTAAAAAATGTTTGCTGAGACTGCTAAGCCTGGAGTGTATTGTGGCAGAAAAGGTCAAGGTGATAAAGGGGAAAAAAAAAAACCCAACAAAAAACAACAACCAATAAAACAATCAAAAGTGGCAAATCTAGAGTAGTTAGGATCAGAGTTAACTGATTAACTCTGCCCAGATCTTCATCTTTGTATGCAAGTAAGTGTATGACTAATATTGCTCTTACATAGACTGTAGGATGGTGGAGCTTTTTGGTTATTTACCACTTGTCTATTCACTCAAGTTTGTAACTCTCAAAGGCTCAAGTTAGATTTGGCCCTTGTTTTGTTAAGGGAAGAAGAGGATTTGTGATCTATTTCAGCATTAGACTTAGCCCCACTAGTATTCTCCTTCACGTCAGTGGATCCGTTATAGCTGTCCATGTGCGTGAGCTTAGCCGGAAGCAAATTCAAGGTAATTTGAGCCATCTTAGTTTTCAGTGAAGCAGGACAAAACAACTCCAGTTATCCTGCCTTTGCCATGGGCTAAGAGCATACATAGTCAGTTGTATGTATGTGATGGATCAGCTATCTAGAAGTAAAATATTGGTGTAGCTAAGCTTACAAAATATGATCAGTTAACTCGACCAAAGTATAATTACAGCAGAACACTGCAAGGAATCTGTACACATTCATATTGGCAAAGTGCTTGTGCTACTTGCAGCTACTTCTGTAGGTGAGATTGTAAATACTTCAGCATAAAGCGTCTTTGTTCAGGTTACAGTAGATTGGCATTCAAATTCTTATCAATGGAGCATACTGGTTTTAAAAATTAAACCTATACCCTATTGAACTTTCTAGTATAGCTCATGTTTCAGGTATCTTTGTTATGATAATATAGACTGAAATTAGAGTTTGAGATGTGACATTTTGTCTTGTGGCAATTCAATTATGAGCTGCCAGACTTAATTACTTTCTAGTTTTTATCCTAGGTGATTTTCAAAGTGGAATTTAGAGAGTATGCTCTCTAATGGAAAGCACAGTTATTATTCATGGGTGTGTGTGGCAATGGGAGATCCTCTTGCATTCCTCTAGAGATTCCTGCAACCTCTATTCTCTTTTCTTCTCTGAAGTGACTGGATACCAATGCATATAGCAGGAGGAAGAATCAGGAAGAATTAGAGATCAGTGTGCAGCTGGAAGACCATGGCCTCACTGCAGTCACGGAGACATGGTGGGGCACGGTAGTAGAGTTGCTCTTTATGATGACCTGCTGGAGATGAGCTCTGTGGAAGAAGGACCTGGGAGTTGTGGTGGGCAACAGGTTGGCCATGAGCTAGCAGTGTGCCCTGGTGGCCAAGAAGGCCCATGGAATCCTGGGGGTGCATTAAAAAGAGAGTAGCCAGCAGGTCGAGGGAGGTGATCCTGCCCATCTGTGAGACCACATCTGGAGTACTGTGTCCACTTCTGGGCTCCCCAGGTCAAGAAAAACAAGGAATTCTAGAGGAAGTCTGGTGGAAGGCCACAGAGATGGTTAGGGGCCTGGAGCGCCTCCCTTATGAGTAAAACCTGAGAGACCTGGATCTGTTCAGCCTGAAAAAGACTGGGAGGAGAACTTGTAAATGCTTACAAATATTTAATGGGCAGGAGTCAAGCAAATAGGGCCAGGCTCTTTTCAGGGCAGTGGGTGCAAACTGGAACAGAGGAAGTTCCATGTGAACATGAGGAAACGCTTTTTTCCTTCGAGGGTGACAGAGCACTGGAACAGGCTGTCCAGAGAGGTTGTGAAGTCTTCTATGAGGATACTCAAAACCTGCCTGGATGCCTTCCTGTGCAACCTGCTGTAGGGAGCTGCTGTAGCAGAGGTTGGACATGACAATCTCTAGAGGTCCTTGCCAAGCCCTACGACTCTATGATTTATTCCCAAAATACAAATGTGTAAGGCTTTTTTGAAGAAGCAGCGTTAGGAGTGAGAGAACAGTTATACCTGGTAGCAAAAATGTAATTTAATTTGCTTGTAACTCTGCATGCATTTTTTTTTCCATGTGGGAGGAAAAAAGTCTTAGGTGCCCTATCCCCAGTTTGATCTAATTTTTACTGGATTACTCGGGGAACAGATCATAGGAATATTTTCAGATGTTTACAACAGAAATTCTCCCAACTCTATCAGGAAAAATATCTGCTGTTCTATTTCTGTTAAAACTTTCCTTACCCTTTTTCTGTAATAAAAATTCCAGTCTCTCTACCACCTTTGCCTCTCCCAGACAAACATCAAAAGAGTGAGATCAGATTATAACCTTTCTCATTCTCTCCATTGAACAAATGGCAGTTGGTGAAGAGAGTGTTTACTTTGTCAGAGTTCACCTAATAAATACAGCATACAATTTGCATGGCGTGTTTTTCCAATTTACATTCCTTCGCTGCTATCACTAGGTTATACTGCTGCACGTCTATGGATCAACTCTTCAGGCCTAGTTACTTGGGGGTAAGGTCTTTCTCTGCCCAGCTCAGCTTGTCCGGCTCTGCTCTCACCTGGCAGCACTAGACACCAGCCTGACTGAGATGCGGGTTGAGAAATTTCACCTTTCTGGAACTCAGTGCAGGGATGCAGCTTGAAAAGTTAATTATGCCCTCTTCTGCTTTCTGGTTAGGCAGACGGTACTTTCTGTACTCCTTACTTCTGCAGTCTTCCCATAAGAAAGTAGAGCATCTGAAGAAGATGCCAGCCAGTGGAAAAGGGGTTGAATTGTGAAGAGAAAAACATCTTTCATACTTTTGAATACTTAAGTATTCCACTGTATTGCTCTATTTTTATAAAGAACTGGATAAAGCAGCCTTTCTGCCATTCCAGTTGCTAACCCTTTGCTTTAGTTGCAAATTATGTTATGTTGTTACGATTTCATGCAGAACATCAAATCAAATTTGAAATGTTATTTTAAGATAGATGTTGTAATTGAGTAGGTTTAATGTTCCTTAACAGTAGCTAAAGCATTTTAGTGCAAGGATTATATGGGAATAGCACTAATATAGTTGTAGATTTAATAGGTCATCTGATTGTCTGTATTAAGTAAAAATAAAACAGTTTAGCAAATACAGAATGAATATTTGAGTGTTAATGTCCAAATAGGATATTTGAGAACCACGATTAAGGGACTGAATATTGAAAGAAGCCTTTGTATTTACTCTGGATACTGTGCATCTGTTTGGATCCTGTCTTACAATTCTGTATTTCTAGCATCACCATTTGTTCACTCAATTGTTTAAATAAGGAAAAAAGGTTTGTTTCACATGCGTTGTAATAGATTGTTATTTGGTCCAAGTAATAAGTAGGCTGTGGAGTAAATAGGTGTCTAAAATCTGAATGTAAACTGAATGTGACTACAAAAATAACAAAAAACCCAAATATAGATTAAAGTAATATACAGAATTGGAAAGGGCAAGTTGATAGCAAAAGCATACCAGTGTTAAATAGATACTTTAACACAACTGAATCAGCTTTTTCACTATGGAGCTGGGAGTGCTATCATGAATGGATATCCCTGAATTTTATCTCTTAGCTAGTTTTATGGTTCTAATTTGCTCAAAGAATGCATCAAATCAGATGGTAGTTCAATTCACACCACTATTAACTACGTTATTGTTAATGAGCGTTGTTAAGAACAATCGCAAGGAGTGGGAATTGTGCATTGCAAGGCTATTTCAAGAAGCATTTCTTTAATTACTTTCCTAGTTTATGCACTTAAACCATTATGTGGAAGAAAAACTTCTTGTTTTTAATTTGCATTCAGCTATTAGACATAAAACTATCCAGAAAAGTGCAGTAAAATGAAGGAGTCTGAACTTTCAAAAATCTGTTCAGCACACTATAAACAACAAAACTTAACCTCGTGTGTATATGATAACACTAACCCTGTTTTCCAGTGTAATTTGCTGCGTGCTGACATCTTTTCAATACCTACGATCTGCAAAATAAGGAGTACTTAGAATTGCACGGTAGTTGCCTTGTAGTTTATGCAGTGAAACACTTGGAGTAACTCTGGACCCTGTGATTTGTATGCAGCATGATCATGAGCTTCCAAGTGATTTCTCTTACTAAGCCTAGACATGTGGTTCACTGTTATGTCAGAAGCCTGAGCAAGGCTATGTCCCTGTTGAATATACTGACTGAATAATGCTTTTATTTGACGGAGAGATCTCTTGATATGAAAAACAGTGAAAAATACAATGGAAGAAAAGAGGAAAGATGAATGGGTGTGTTGAGGAGATCCCATAGCTGGGCCTTACACTTTCCTTCTTAGTTTTATAGTTCTGAATCACTTATTGAATCTGTGTGTGTGGTTCAGTTTAGCAGTTACTCTGCTGTAGAAATACATGGATACTGTTGCTGGTTACCATGAAGCGCGTTGGAAATGTTATTACACCAATGTACTCAGCATGAGGAGCTGCAAGAGCAGCTAGAAGTTTTGGTTCAGTCCCAGAGCTACTACATCCTTGGCATAAGTGAAACCTACTGGGAAGAGCCGTGTGACTGGTGTGTCATGGTGGATGGTTTTTGTTGGTGGCAAGTGTCCCCTGGCAGACCAAAGGTTTGGGGGAAATAGGAGCGTAGTCTTAAAATAAAAAAAGTTTTGTAGTTGCTATTAGCATTTTTAATACAGTGCTGCAAACACTCAACCTGTATAAGCTGTAATTTGCTTTATCCCCAAGGTAGTAATGAAACTTGTAGGTACATCTTCTCTTGTTCACAGATTTGAAGGTGCATCTTTTTTTTTTTAGCTCAAAAAAAAAGAAAATCATTTAAATATCACCGTGGCTAGGTATTCTACCTAATAAAACTTTTGTGCTGCTAACCATTTTGCAAATTTCATTAAGAGATCTACTTTTGTATGCTTTTCCAAGCTGTATTGGTTATGGTAGATGTTGGATGTTACAAGATGTTTTCCTAATCCGACATTTCTCAAAAATCTGCAAACAGAAAAAGAGGATGGTTTTTCCCCTGTTCATGTAAATGCTGCTTTTGGTTGGAAAATTCCTGTTGCCCAGCACCTTCTAGATGACCAAAACCGCTGTGCAAACAAGCACAATGTAATTACTTTTGTCAGACAATATCTCGTCCTAAACTTAATCAGCTGAACAGCATCTCTCCCTGCAGGCAGCACATGAGAAGGTACTTCCTTCTGCTCATTTTTAAATCTTGCTTATTGGCAAAAGCTTCCCTTTTGCTCAATGCTATATTGAATTCCTCCACCTTCTTTTGTCCTCCCGTTTGGACCTCACACCATGGCTCAGACTGGTTCTGCATTGTTTTTCCAGCAGCGTGATGCAGGCAGACTGTGGCATGGAAATCAAAGCAGGAGCCTGTTTTCATTCTGTTTAAAGACATATGTCTGCCAGCTTGTGCCACGTTTCCCCTCTCTTGAATCTAGTAGAATGGCGAGCCATGCAAATGGCAGACATTGCCATCACTGTTGTATGGACCAGGACTGTGACTGAAAGCAGGAATTCACATTCATGTCACGTTTGTTCTGAACAAATGTGGAAGATTGTTCAACTTTCATAGAAGTCAAAATAGTTCAGCTCAGCGTGTTGTGCTGGAGAAAATAGGGAAGGAAACCAGGATCCTTTGTTATCTGTCATCTGACTGTTAAATAATCTGTTCTTATTGGAGCAGTCAGGGCTGTTTTATCTAATTAGATACACATTTAAATATAGGGAAAAAAAAAGTCTAGAACATTGAATGTTATATTTAGATTATAGAATCAAACCTGTGGTTATTTGTAAAGACTAGATGCCTCCCAACTCATTTCTGTCTTTTGTCCTCCTCCCTGACACCGTCATTTATTACTGCCTGTTCAATTTTTCATGGCCTGTATATAACGCCACCACTTAGGATAGGAAAGAGAAACGATTGGATATCTTCTGCTTTAAGGGATGTTAAGCAGGTAAAATACAAGTCACTCAAGCAGCTTTCTTCTTAGCTACAAGTGTTGTGTAAATTGATGTTCTTGGTGATGTCAAAGAAGGATCACTGGAAAGAGTTTATTATGGAAGCTTCTGTATAATTTAAAGCCTTGTGCTCCCTGTGAAGATCCAAGGCAGAGGATGGAAGCTGACAGTTTGTTTTTTTTTTTTTCCATGGTCCCTCTCTATTACTGGACCAAAACCATGCTTCCTGAGGAGCTGCTGACCTTGAGCAGTATCAGCATGCTTCCTGACTGATCACTTATTCTGCTTCTTGCTTCCCTTCCTTCTACCCGCAGGCTGTGCTGAGAACTTGAGGACTAAGTTATTTAGGCCTGATGTGAGATACCAAACAATAAAATAGCTTAGCACAGTTTTTGCATAAAGTAATTCAAGGGAACTGACTTGAGTACATAAAACATGCAGAAAATTTAGACAGTATGGTAAGAATGAGTGGAAGGAAAATACCAGAATGGCTGTAGAACTTTCCTAAAATGTGTTTTGCAGTCTGTGTGATGGGGCTTGCTATGTCCTTAGAGTTGTGACTGGGAGAAAGCATTTCTGTTACAGCTTAGAGGGCTTTTTTCCTTTGCTGTCTCTGTTTTAAAGAATTTGATTTCAGTTGGGGTGCCCCTAGAATAACTGAATGCTGTGATACTGTTTGCTATTTGACATCATTTTGTATGAAAAGATCTCCTCTTTGCACTATTGTAGTAAAACATGTTGTAATAATACAAGGTGGTTAAATGCCAGAACAGAGCATATTTCAACTGTGTAAGTCACATTTTAATTACTTTAAAATTGATCTTTATTTTTTCCTGCAAATGATTTGTTCAAATATGGATGGCCCATACTGAAAAAGCTGTATGGACAGGTACTTATAGATAAGGGCTTACGATGTGTGCAGGGATGCACATCAGATTTGGTGGTAAACATATCGGTTTGTGTACAAAGGTTTTTTAACGAGTGTAGTTTATAAATTTGCCAAGATTTGCTGAGACTGCATCCCAAGCATTTCCTTTCTTAGTTCATGTAACCCTTTCCAGGATTCAGCTATCTGGATATGGTTCATAATCTGAGTATCTGAGACTCATTAGGTCCAGCTTGCAGAAGGCATGTTAGCTGTGTGGGCTCCATCTGCTTAGCTGATTTCAGATAAAATGTTGCGTCTGACACAATCTGTACAGTATTTTGGAATAATGGAGACTGTGCAAGGATGAACATGAAATATGATTAAAGGTGTATTTTTAAACTACAGGCTGGGCGATGCAGGTTGCTGCCTTTATTTTCATTCAGAGAAAATGGGAAGATGACAAGAGTCACTTTGAAAAAATGCTGCATTATTTCTGTGACATTCATGAACCACTACAACTTCTCATCTTTCCGGAAGGAACTGATCTCACAGGTAGGATAAATTTCTTCTTGTTTTGAGCAGTGATTGATATGAAAATTCCTTTTTGTTTATGGAAATAATGGAAAAAATATCCAAGCTAGGAGCAATACTACATTCTCTCAGACAGTAGAAAATGTAGTTAATAATCTTGATGTGCTAATGTACCCAAGAAACACAGGCATGGTTTCACTAAGAGGTTTAACCAGTCTTCCAGAAATAACTGTTAAGTTTCAAAAGCATCCCACAATTGAAAGAGCTTAACATTGGTCAATTCTACCTTTGTACTGTATTGGAAAAATAGTTTACAAGTCATGGAACAAATTACTTTTATGTTCCTATTTTCCATGTGACTAGAATGAGCGGTGTAAAATTGTGAAAGGTGATTGAAGATGAGAGCTAATGATTCTATTAGATTTCTTGCTTCATGTTTTAAGAGGAGAAAATGGATATGCTTCTTCGTTAGGCCATGTTAGTTGCCTCTATCTGCATCTAACAGAAAAAATGTTTCCTGAAAACAAATGTCAGTGTTCTAGTTGTAGTAAATTTAATGAGTTAAGTGTTTGCTTAATTCTTAGTAAAAATATCTGTGTTAATGCAGGTGTATTGTACAGCATCGATAGCAAGCTGCTAACTGCTGTTGAAAAAGACTCAAATGCCAATAAAAGAAAGCAGTTTATGAATGTTCTGTGGTTCTTTATGCCTGCAGCACTATTTGATAAACATCATTTTTAAAACAGAAAACCAATTACAACTAGACTTTTAGCTTATTTTAGACCTTTACTGTACTTTCCTTTGCAGATATTCTCAAATCATGCCTTATTGCAGTGTCAGATCAGTAAATACTAGGCACGGTCTGAAAATAAATAATGTAAACTGCTGTTTTCTTCTTCATGTTCCCAGTATCCTGAAACACGGACGTGTAACGTTCAGATGGTATCACACTGTAGGGAATTGTTGTCACTCAGTCCTCCTTCCTAAAGGAGGATAGGTCATTAAACATTCTTGGACTGCATCACATGATATCTCTTGCTGAATTAGTAATTGTATATCTAAAATTAGGAAGGGGGATGGAAATTATCTCTTTTCTTTCTTTGAATTCATGACTACCTGTCTTCTGGTTGTTCTGAGTTAAGATAAATTCTTAATCTTACTCGAAGTGTCAGAAGATGTCTCCCTGGGTCACCCAGGTGTTTCCATTCCAAGATGGTTAAGGAGAATTGGGTTGTCCGTAATTTACCCACAAATTCTGCATGTCTTCCAATCTCTCCCAGTATTCCTCAGAGACAACAGATTTCAAAGGACTGAAGAAGTTCCTTATTACAATTTTAAATAAGAACTAGCTGAGGACTAAGGGAGCAGCAGGATGTTAGCAGTTGTGCTGTGGAGTCCCAGAGGCAGTGGTGGGAATGTTCCCCACCCAAACGTGGAGTTCCATGAGGTAGCAGAGGGTTGTCTCTTCTCCACTGTAATTGGTTATAAATAACTTTGCCTAAACTTAAGTATATGCTGTTGATACCATCAAGAAGTTGATGCAGGTGGGATTCTTCTGTTGCTCTAGTTGTCCTTTCTCATGCTCATGTAACGCATGTTCCTCTCACCTTGCAGCATCAAATAGATGTGCTCTGTGTTTACTCCGTTCTCCTGGTAGCTTCAGCTACCACTGATTGATAGTGATAATTTCCCCCTAGCCCACTGAGCAGCCCAGGGAGGAAGCAGCATGGTACATACACTTCACTGGAAAGGAGTATTGCTGGGCAGCTCTTCACTACTGTAATTCTTATCCTCTCAAGCTACCTGGCAGTGATAGATTTACTCTTCTTATATAATGTTTTTGAGTATTCAAGAATGAAAAATCTAAGAGAAAGACAAAGTATATGTGGTCTGCTGCCTGAGCTCAAGTTGTTGAGGTACTTTGCATTGGAAGATGCAACTTATTGAAGTTTAAAAAGTAGTGATGTCATTGAACCCTGAACAATGTGTTTGCAAACTGTGTATAAAGTTGATGATTATTTCTGGTCGGTTGGTCATCTTTTCACTCTGGGGTGCTTGAAGCTTTAAGTTCAATGCACGAAGTCATTTTATTGTAATTTTTTTTAAAAAAACACTTTCTGAAGACTTGAAGGAAACAAACAACTAATGCAACCCGCTGTTTTGCTCGTTTTGTTTTTTTGATGATCTGTGTAAGACTCTTGTAGTAATTTTCTACATAGTAGTAAGAGAACAAAAAAAGCTGCTGTATTGTTCTGGGCCTGTTCTGTAGGATCCATTGCCTGTGGATCTGCATCCCTAAACATGGTTTCTTCTTTACTTCAATTTTTCCTTTTTCTTGGGTTTTCTTTCACATAACATTTCCACAAATCCTTCTTGCTGCTGTTTCTGCAGGAGGCAATATGTGCTGTGGTTCTCCTCACCAGTAGTCGTGTTAAGTGCTGCACACTGTGCTGAAAGCCCCAACAGGCCCAGTGCCTGCAGAGTATATGCCAGCTCTTCCCATTACTAAGATCTCTACTGCTGGCAGTCCACAGTCCCCCTTTGTTCTGCCATTTATTTTTCTGAAAACTCCTTTGGGCTTAACTATCTGTGAATCTCTTCTCTATGCCAAAATGTGATTCCACAGACCTTTTTTTTTTTTTTCTTTCCATAAGAAATAGCTTAAAAACCAAACAAATTTGGAAAGTTTGTTGATGCCAAAGTTTAGGAAGCTGTGATGTGAAACAATATTTTATTTAGAAGGCAGCATAGTACTGTAGTACTTATCTCCTTTGCAGTAAATGGCATGGGCTGTAGTAATGCACAAACCATTATTCAGACACACTGGTAGAGTTTAACAGGTAATAGTTTGAAAACAGTGCAAGCAAGAACTGCTTAATTTTTTGTTAAAATGGTAACTGTGAGCCAGTATAGCTATTATGCTCTCTATGCAGACTTCTGATAAATAGATGAATGAGAAATTGTTTAAAAAAGAGACTTTTGGACTATCCATTTCTTCTTTCCCTGTCCAGTACCAGCGTCATTTGAGAGTACTTGATGCCATAGGAATACGTGTGTTTTTATCACAAGCCTGATTAATGGAAAAGGAAGTACATGATATTCAAATTTCAGTGCTAGTGAAAAAGGAAGAAAAGAATTGAGAGTCAATTAGTAGCAGCTGTATTGAAGTTGTCTGACTTAACATTCCAGTAGGATGATGAGGGTAACGTATTGTTCTTTTGGGTGATGTTCAGCAAAATGCATCAGCCTTGAAAATGCTGGATGTAAAAGCACGTGAGCTTGTTCTTTTGAGGTGAATTCATGCTGCTTACGTGTTTTTTGGGAAGCACAGACGTACCTCCTTCTTTGGCACAGATTATGGAGCTGTAGTTCCAAATCTTTACATCAGCAAGTGCAGCCTGTTACTGTGTTATGGCTCCCTTCAGAGTCAAATTCTAGAGGTTTTTTTTTTTTTTTTTCAAAACGACACCGTAAATTATAATACTATTTTAAAAGATAAGGAGTATGTTCACTTTTCCTTCTCTGGATTTCATGGATATAAAGCAATTTTAAGTTCCTGAAGTTTTATAACTTGAAGACAAAGGAAATAGATCAGCATAACGTCTTGTCCAGTTCACTTCAAATGAGATTCTGAGATATGATGCTTCTGTGATGCTGCTGACATCTGAGCTTTTCCAGCAGTAATGCAGCTAATGGGACTTTCCCACATAAATTTTGAGATTAGTGGAGGAAAAATTGCATAATCTGATAAGTGTCCTGCAGCAGTGTGTAAAGGCCTCAGGTAAATGGGTCGTCTTGTGCTAGCCACCTGCCCTCCAAGTAGTTGCATGGATCAGCTGAGTGAGACATGGAACAGAAACAAGCACAGCTATTAAATGCTACCTTGTGAAATAACTGCTAGCCTATATGATAGGACTTAAATGAGGATGTAGGAGAGGTTTTATGTTTGTACATAACTATTCTAATAGGGATTACATCTGGCAGATAGGAGATCTTTTTGTGAAAACCAGCATGGTTTGCCTGTATTTACCTGTATCATCTGAAGTTCATTCTTCAACAGTTTAGGGTTTGATACAGTCCTAGTTGGGTGTCCCTTAAAGATGCATATAGCATAACCTTACCATGAGAATGAATACCTTACTGGACATTTATTGCCTTTATAATTTGTATTCCTTTTGAAACCCATATATGAAGTTTTTTCATAAAAGTAGATCATTTTACCTATTCCCTCTTATTGCAGCCAAGGAGTTAAAATAAAATGCAAAATACAGCTAATAGGAATGATGAGTGAGAGCTTAGGGGGTAGATTTACTTTGGCTTAATTCTTAATTGCAGAGGAAAAAAACTGAAATATTTGTTTATAGAAAGCAATACTTTTTTTTGTGTGTGTGTGAGCAAGCAAAGAGGGAGCATTACCTTTTTCCAGATGATGTGAGTGTCCTTTTGGGACTGGGAAGACCTAACCCAAGTTCAGTTCCAGTCCCTGCTCCAAAATCTCCTTTATGCAGCTCGCATTACACTTGCATTTCCCTTTTTTAAGGAAGCGTTTTTATTAACAGGCTTGCAAAGGCATCCTACAGTTTTATTCCTTCTTCTTGCTTCCGCCTACAAATATTTTGGCTACAAAGTTTGGCTGCACAATAATGAATCGCCTATGCAAGTTCTGTAGTGTTGACTGCTGACTAAGGGGTTTTATAGGAGGTGACTGTTGTGTAAATTCACTTAGGCTGGAGAGGATATAAAATAAGTGTATTTTTAATTTCCTGCGTCATTTTTTTTTTTAATCTCTAGGTTTCATGTAATATGGAACATCCAATTTTCTGGCTTTTGTTGAACCTTGCACTATGCAGGAGATTTGCTCTTTCACTCGGAAGGCTTAAACATGGGTGTCTCATGCAGGGATTGCAGGCAGCAGCACACACCAAGATGCTTGCATCAGATAATGTAGCAGTCAATGCATTTATGCAGAAATAATATCAAAATAACATACTGTTTAAAAAAAAAAAATGCCAAGGGAGGCAGGATGGGGAGGAAGAGTGTGATACTTGCTTTTTGGTAAAGTGCAAGTCTATCCTGCGCTTTCAGGATAGCATCAAAACCCCTTTGACCCTTCTTAAGTTGCTGCATTACAATATTGTAATAATAAATATAATGCAGAAAG
Organism: Perdix hodgsoniae; assembly: GCA_035772895.1. Taxonomy (NCBI): domain Eukaryota; kingdom Metazoa; phylum Chordata; class Aves; order Galliformes; family Phasianidae; genus Perdix; species Perdix hodgsoniae. The sequence goes on from JAPSGF010000007.1 coordinate 16,543,429, forward strand.
GCCTGTGACTTGATAGATGTTACAAATTGAAAGGAAGATAGTTCTTCCAGAGGACAATGATCATTGCATTAGCTGTGTCACTTTGCTTCTAAAATCCCATTACATTAGGCTCATGAAAAGGAGGATGGAACAATCCATTATATAAAACTTACAGTCCAGAGACGAGGGGCACAAACAAATGGAATATCAGGAAATAGCTGATGAGTGTTGGCTGGAGCACCAGTGTCCAGCTGTTCACATTTTCAGAAAGGCATTGTAGTAAGTGGAAATTAGGAAGATGCTTTACAGATGTTTACAGTGAAATCTGTCCAAGTACAAGGACGTGAGTGTGAGGTTTGCTTGAATGCAGTGAGCAGCAGAGCTTCTGACCCTTTTACAGTGGAAAGCAGCTCTTACTCAGAAAAATAGCAGCCCATTTACTCATTGTTTTGTATGTTGTGCAAGTAGATGTGTTCAGCAGACAATTTGTTTTCACGCTGCCCTTTGTAGCAGAAGTGCTAGTGAGCAGGCATATAGAGGAGTAGTTTCTGGGTGCTCACAAACTGTGCAGTTTAAGATGCTTCAGGTTTTGATTGTTTTAAACTGCCAAGCTAACGTGGAATTGCATAGCACTTTTGTCTCAAAGCTTTGACTCGATTTGCAGGTTTGAAATCTTAATTTGCATATGCAGAAAATGAAGTAGAAACTTAGTGTCTTTTGGAAGAGACAGCACGGTAGCTTAAAAACGTTGTGATAAACTACTTTTAAGCACATTACTTGAATCAGCGCAGAATCTGGAAAAGAACTTTAGAGCTTCTGACTTGCTTATTTTTTAGAGGAAAACTAGTGATGGTTGTCTTAATAGTACAATACAGTTATGGCTGTAAGATAGAATCCAGCTTTTCAGATGAGCACTTAATATTTAAGGGATTATTCTTTCCTTCTCTGCTATTCCAAGCTTTGCTTATGACTCATTTTTCAAGTTTTGCCGCAACAGAGGCAAGGATCTTACAGGCAAGTTCCCTTCACTGATTCACAATAGTCTGTTTTCAACACTGAAATAGCAGTCTAGCAGACAAAAATAGGTACTCCAGTCATGAGAGACATAATACATATGCTCAAGGAAAGATGAGTTTAAGTTATGTAGCCAACTGTAATTTTAGAATTTCACGCATTCTGTAATTTTTACAACACTTTTATAAGATGTAATATTTTCAAGTATCTGTAGATTTTGACAACTTGGCAGGAATTAAATCTTTGGCTGTTCTTTGTTGAAACACTTGGCTACTGTGCAGTAGTTATTTCCCTTCCTTCAAGTCACAAGGTCAGGAGATCTTGTGCAGTAAATCTTGAGGAGTACAGGTCTGTAAGGCATATAGGTAACATGTTACTTTATACAGGTGACAATAGGTCACAGTGGAAAAATACCTCGTTATACTAATGTGATATACACTTTCTGATAAATAGCTGTTCCAGTGAAAGAGACACCCACATTTGCTGATAAACAATGAGCTTGTGCAGTTTAGAAAGATGCATTCATGCAAAAAAGGCATCTGGTACTACTGTGCTGGTTTGTCAACATGTTCTGTTGCCCCTTTATAGGGTGAAATTTTGAGTGTAAGGGAAAGTACTTGCCTGTATGTAGCAGTTTTGTTAAATTATTAAGCATTGGTATGATTTTCCAATAGCTTATCTCTCATCTCTGGTAAGGTTAACTGTGGGCACTTAGAAAAAAGAGCTGTTTCTGCTTGAGAAAGATTATGAATTGCTTAGGCAATGATTTTCTTCCACAGATGTGTGCTAGGATTTCATCTTCAAAAACACCATGTGGGACTCTATAAATACTAGTTATTTAATATGTTAGTTATGTAAAAATGACTTCTTGTTGCCATGGGAACATTGTATGAATCCTTCGCCTTTTGGCCCAAGGTGAGGTGCAGAAGTACCCAAAACAAAGGATAAGCGCAGCCCCCAAGGCTGTTTGACATCATCTTTCAAGTTCCCTACGTGTAGGAGAGAACAAATTGCTGCTTCTCCACTTGTTTTGAGAGTTTCCACTGTGTCTACCTCTCTCTCCTGTAGTGGGCTCTGTTGGCAATTGGCTCTTTAAAACTTTGGTTTGGTTTGTTCTGGGTAGAGTTCTTTCTGCCAGAGTTTTTATCTGGTGGCGAAGCTGCACCAGTACTTGATATTGTGTTCAGTTTTGGGCCTGTCACTATAAGAAGGATGTTGAAGCCTTGGATAGTATCTGAAGAAGGGCAGTGAAGCTGTGAAGAGTCTGGAGCACAAGTCTTACCGAGAGCAACTGAGGAAGGTGGGACTGGTCTAGGGAGTATGCGTCTCAGGGGAAGCCTTATGGCTCTCTACAGCTGCCTGAAGGGAGGTTGTGGCAAGGTGGGGGTTGGCTCTTCTCCCTGGTAATAGAGATAGGATGAGTGGTAACGGCTTTGAGTTGCTCCAGTGGGGGCTCGGATTGGGTAATAGAAAACATTTCTTCTCAAAAAGAGTAGTGAGGAACAGGCTGCACAGGGAGATGGTGGAGTCACTGTCCCTGGAAGGTGTTCAAGAACCATAGAGATGTGGCACTGAGGGTTATGGTGAGTGAACATGGTGGGGATGGGCTCGTGGTTGAAATTAATGATTTTACTGGTGTTTTCCAACACTGATTCAATGATTCTATGAAATCCGTGTGTCATGGGGTTTGGCCTGATGGCCTTCCAGGTTCTTGCCAGTTCTGTGTTTGGCAGCAAGCACGTGTGATATTGGGCACTAGGTCAGAAAGTTTAAAATGGGGGATGTATGTGTAGAGCAGGGTGATGAATATTGTGAACCATGTTCAAAATGGAGAACTAGAATACCGCTTCAGTGTGTTCGATTAACTGTATTTTTCTGCTTAATGTTTTCTCTCCAAAATAAGTTTTACATGGTTAAACTGATATAAAATCAAACCTGCGTTACTGTACATCATGGTTTTGTATTTTAAAAAATGCTAGTGAACTCATCAATACATTTTACTTTAAAAATGGGTATTGAAGTGTCTGAAGAACTATTAAATTTCAGTTTCTAGATTTCAAGTTGCAGTTGATAAATTTGAAGGATTTGCTGAGTATTTTCTTAGAAGAAATGAGCAAGTAGGAAGGCTGTTCTTGCAATAGACATTGCTCTTCATCATTCCTTGACATATATATATTTATTACCGAAAGCTTCTTGCAGTTGGTCCCCATTTGAAAAGCTGTTGCACGCTTGTGCTGTGTGAATTGGTTTGCTACTTGTTTTCTTGACATCTCATGATTATATGTAACTCTTGATCTACATGTACACTCATAGAAAACTGTGCTTTTTATTGTCTCCTCCAGCCAATACCAAAGCTCGCAGTAATGACTTTGCTGAAAAGAATGGACTTCGAAAATATGAGTATGTCTTACATCCACGGACTACAGGATTCACTTTTGTGGTGGAATGTCTAAGGGAAGGTAATCCTGATCTCTATTTCTACATACGTTTTTGTTTTTGAATATGCCTACTCTCCCCAGAATGGTGGAAGTCAGTCTTCACAAAGCTTGATGTCTTTCCAGAGATACTTTATGTATAGTGATTACCGAAAAGGTTTTGTTTGCTGTTGTACTTAGAATGATTGTAACGTGGATAGATTTGAGAGAATTGGTCTGGGATACTGAAGAGGTGTAATGAATGAGAACAACATTTCTGCATTTTTTTCAAATTCTGTAGCTTGCTTGTCAGTCTGCTCCAGGAAAATAGTGGAAAAGGTCCCAAGGAATTTCAACCTTATTGTCTGTACCAGTCCTTAGCCTTCATGGGGTTGACACTGAATGCACGGACATGTATTACTGTCCTCTCTCAAAAGCTTCCACGTTCAGCTGTGAAAAAATTGCTCTGTTCAGTGAACATGGGAAATGCTGAGCAACGTGCAGACGCAGCAAATCGGCTGCCCAGCGTTGTCAGCTTTTCCAGGCAGTGCTGATTTGGAGAAACTGTGTAAAACGTGAGTTATGTTGCTTGGCATGTCAGTAAGTGAGAGAACATGTGGTGCTCGCTTTTTAACTAGAAATGATCTTCCATTCCTGTATTAATCTGGTGTTAAGAGACTGATTCCGTATTGTCAGGGGAACAGAGTATAGAGATGCGATTGCTTGTTAGAATGAAACATCTGGGGGATGTTTTGGAAATGGGCATTTTGATGAGATTTCTGCCAGGCTTTAGGCCATAATGGTGTAATCGTTGTAATAATACTGATATGGCAGTGATTCAAATGCAAATAAGTGAATGTTCTCAGGATGTATGAATGTATGATTGAAGAAAATAAACGTGTACAGTAAATGTAAAGTGACTTATTTATAGGCTAGTTCTTCTGGAATAAGCAATTCCAGATCTTTAACACATGTTGGTTATTCTGTCTGCCAAAGGGAGAAGTTTGAGATTATTAAAAAGAATGAGGTCCTGATGGTTTTGGTTTTTTTTCCTTGCTAGAATCCTTGCTTGCATTTTAGAAGCAGAGCTGACTTGCATTTTGCCTGATTCCTACTTGAGCAGAAGCAATAAAAACACCATTAATATTTGATAATTTGTCCGACTGGATATCTTCATAAAGGATTGTGTATCTATGTGGCCATATATTTATCCAGCAGTCTATGGTGGACATCTTAGATTTTCACATATCTTGAAAGTTTATTATTCATTTTGCTGTAGTGAAAAATCATACATGAAATTTCAGAATGTGTTTTACTTAAAACTTTTCAACACTAGGTTAACCTACTGCATGATGGTAATTCTAGCCTGGAATAAATTTTCAGTTAAAGAAACGTTCCCAATCTGGAATGTTATCAACTTAACAAATAATAGATTCTGTAATTACCTCAGAAATGAGCTTCATAGTTCATTTTCTCATCTTTTTCTCTTGTACTCTTTTATAAAAGATCAATGCAAATTAGATGTTGGGTTATAAAAATGGAAATATTTAAAGGCTATTAGCTAATTTTACACAGCATCAAGGTAGGGGAAAAAAACAAAAACACTTCTATATTTTTGTTTAAGCTTTCAAATGCTTTAAATCCTACTTTTATTTAAGGCAGGCAGATATTATGTGAAATATTAATGTCCCTCTAGCGTTTGGTACATTGCTAGGCATTGTATGCTATGTACATGATACTGTAGGTTATTATGTAGCATTGTATGTGTGAGAAGGTGGTTCAACTAGCATTTTCAAATACTAAATTATTATTTCCTCATGTAAGACTTTTTCTGTTGTTGCAAATGTGCTAAATATGGAACATCTGTGTGGAAATATTCTTATGGACAACGAACCTGTGGCTGCTTTACGAGAGCATTGCAGAGTATTACATATCTGCATGCCTTCATCATTGTGCATGTGGAATATTGATGCTCAGGTGGATTCTCAGATCCAAATGGCACATTTGATACCAAACAAGCTCTGGTTTGACTCATTTGTTCTATTTTCTTACAATTCCAATTTCTGATACCAGCAATAATAAAGAAAACGAGGAGTGGTAAGGATAGGGTGAACACTGTGTCCATGTCTCAGGAATGTCACTGTGCTACAGTAGTACCAGTAATCATAAAAGCAGTGTCATTTCCTTTTTACTGGTTGTAATGGCCAGCAGAAGATGGTGTATGTGACTTTAACACTGAGGAGGGAGTGGTGGAGACTTTAATATCATATTTACATGTTTAAAAGTATCTCTGTGCGTAGATGACAACCTTCTTGCCCTACAGCTCTTCTGTGAATACATTCTGGCTCGTGGCTGTTTTCCATTCCCAAAGCTCGAGTGTCTACTTCAGGCCTTTACTCCCAAAATAGGCTGATGAAGTGAGGGGGAAAAATGTCATTAGTAGTTTAACTGCATTTTGAATGTTGAAAGAAACTGTAATTATGCAAGAACACTGATTAATATGCATCACGAGCTATAGCATGAAAGAATTACCTGTTATTACATAAAATAAGTGACCCATCTGAATAGGAAATGAAAAAATAACCTTCAGCTAAACGTTGCTTGTATCTCCACAGGAGAATTTCTTCCTGGAGGAGGCACTATCATCTGCATGCTGACAATATAATCCTAGCAGTTACAGTCCTTGGCTTTCCATAGGTAGCACAACCCCCCCCCCCCCCCCCTGAACCAGCTGAACGGATTTTCAGTGATGTCCAGCGCACAAATGCCTGTGACCACCTTCTCACTCTTCCGTGGTCATTAGTTCAACTACTTGATCTGTTTTGCCCAGAGATGTTGCTAAGGTGATTGACAAATCATTTCTAAATTTGAAGAAGCTTAAAAAATAAATCTATTTATCCTCCACCAAACAGGCTGGCAATAAAAATAGTTCAGGCAGTACCTTTCTTCCTTGTCTTTTGACTCCCTCTTTTTCATTTATTTGCTTCCCCCCCCACCCTGCCATATCCTAGCTCTCTGTGAGTGGTATTGCTTACCCCCCTGCACTAAATCTTTTAAACAGAAACCCAGGTAGAAGCTGACTGTTTTCCTTTGATTGTGCTCAGGTGCCACAATAGTGAAAATACATGCAGGTAATGATCATACTACAGTTTTTCACTGATATAAACCAAAGAACCAATCCAGGAGTGAGCACAGATGATGAACGTGCTTTAGATGGGTAATTAATAACGTACTGAGTAGAACAAGCACTACAGTTGTTGCTGTTTTTTAAGCAAGAGAAAGACATAATTTTGATTCAGCATTGATTTTTATTTTTTTTAAGAAGTGTGTTCTTTGGCTCATTAGTAAATTTAAATAGGGTGATTTAGTATGGTGTGGTTTCTGTGTGATAAGAGAGAATGCACTATGGACATGTGAAGATGAAGAGTAAAAGACCACATGGTTGTTGCATAAGGACAGCTTGCCACCTGATAATGCAGTATAGTAGTGTGTTACCTGAAGATGTAGGAGATGAATGAGAGAGGAAAAGAAATTTCAGTGAGGACTAATAAAGATGGAGGGGCATTAAATACACCTAGGCTGAATATAGATTAACAAAACACATGCATTTTTCACCTGTGTAAGATGTTCCTTCATGGGAACAGTTATTGAATTTCTATTTGCAGGTTTGTGATCTACTTCGTTAATCTTTACTGATGCATGTTGCTCAGAACAGTGCCAGCCTTTTTTTCCTTCTGTGCTTCTCTGTCCTTTGTCTATCAAAATACTGGAATTTTATGAACTTGCTGAATTCTACACTTTGTCAGCACTGAAGCCCATTAGTTTGGTTGTCATGGCAGCTGGAGGAATTATCCTGTGGAAGACCAAAGCTTGTTTGACCAAAGTGACTTTTGCAATCCCATATACTTTATTTGCATCAGCTTAGTTGGCAATTGATAGAAAGCAAAGAGAAATGAAATAGTTGATTTGCTGCTTTCCAACTCTTTTCACATGATGAAGTGTATCATTTGTCTTGCCTCAGCTGTTATGAATCTTAGTTTCAGTGAGCACCTGGTAAAAAATTATTAGTGCTTTGCACTCTGTACACCAAAATGAAGATTGGTCATAATTTTATATAACAAAATAATTGTTATATACCACTCTTTAATGGTCACCTTAATTCATATGAGATCCTTTCAAGCTTGAGCCTTGGAATAGATGCCATTTGTGGAGTCATTTTTGGCAGAGCTCTGCTTAATGGAAATCATCCCGTTTTATAACCTGTGCAATCTTGAAAATGACAGAAATAAGCAGGAATTTAAATAAGACGTTTATAAAGCATTCCTTTAACAAAGTTAATGAAAGCCATTTCTGGTTTATATAATGCTCTTGACGATCTGGTTTGTCAGACATGAGAGATCCTTCCCCGAAAGGTCAGGAAGTTACCCAGAAATTGAGCGTAGGTTTTCAGGCTCGTTGCATTTTATAAAGTTTTCCTGAAGTGCCAAATGACACTGAACGTTCATATGGCTTGAATGTTCACTTTCAAAAGGGTGGGAAATAATCCCAGTTGATTTGATTCAATATGGAATGAATTCATTGAATTACACATTATCTTGACATAATATCTGTAGTCGAAGTCAAGTGATCTGTCAGGAGAAAATAGTCGTTGATAAATGTTTTCTTAAAATTGCTTCTTGGCTTTCAAATATTTTCACAGGACTGTATAAACTGTACATGTGAAGACAGAACTAAGGTTTTAAAGCATCATTACACGATTGTTCATACTCTTGGAGGCAGTAATTTCTGTCAGCACTAAGTTTGAACTGACCTCTTTTTGACACTTTCTATATATCCATCACCAGCCTTTAATACCTGGATACATCGGGCTGTGTGTTCCTGTAACAGGGTTCGCATTTCACTGGTTTTACAGTATGACAGAGTCAGAAGTATTTGGATTATTACAGTACTTCGTTCAGCTTCAAATTTATTTTTGGGTCGTAAATTAGGCAACGGAAGAGAATACTGCAGAAAAGAGCTGCCAACCTCAGCATCCAGAAATAGAAAAAGAGAAAAATTGAACATGCTTGCCTTCATTGTGTACTCTTAGTGACAGAAATAAGCAGCAATTTGCATCTTTTTTTCTATTATTCATTCAAAATTGATAGTTTTGCCCCAAAGTAAATGTTTATACACACAGCCATAAATCGGTCTATCTGCTCTTGTTTAAATCTGTGCTGTGCAGTGCTACAGTATTTCACTAATTGCAGATATCCCCATGTATTTCACTGCTAGGGCAGGAAAATTGTATTCAGGTATTCAATACAGCAGAGTGGCATCCAGATGTCCTCGCTTTGCACAGAGCATACATTAAGCTACCACAAATCCCAGTGTCTCTTAGGACCTCTGTGGTGATTCTGGAGTTGTTACATCATGCTTAAGTTTAATGTATTTGTGTGAATGGTGTTTGAAGTCAGGAATCCCAGTTTAGTGATTCATTAATGTGACCTCCAACCTGAAGGAGGTGATATATATCATCTCCCAGGGGTGCTTCTCTGTGTGGGTGAAATGTTGATGGGTGTTGGTACTGTGATTAAGCCAAAGGCTTGTCTTTTGTTTTAGGGGTTGCTTTCAGGCTCTGCTTTTAGAGCTTACAAGATGGATGTCAATCATTCTTCCAAATGTAAATCAAATACTAAGCTCTAGGTGCATTACATTTTTGTGGGTTTTTTTAATGGGAAAATTGAAACAGGTGTAAAAAAGCAAGCCTGTAGTAACTCTTGATTGAACAGCTCAAGCTGTTTAGAGTTAGGGAGTGTGTGGCTGAAGGTATTAAGTATACTGCTTCCTTCTTTGATGCACAGAGTTTTTCACCTGTATATTAAGTGCAGCAGGCAGAAGCGATAGCAGAAGCACCTGCTGAGTTACCTTCAGAGGAAGCAGGAAATCAGCAGTTTCCAGGTTTGTGCTCACTTTGTGTTCTGCATAGCAGGGATGCAGAGCATGAAAGGGCCCCTTGTCACATTGCAGTGAGGGCGACGTCTGTTGTTTTAGTGAAAACTAGCCTCCCTTTTTGTAGCTGCACACATGTATGACTCCCAGAATGATGTGCGGGACCGCTACCAAAACCTGTATGGGTTTTGTGAGCTTGCACACTGGGTAGCACTGCAGCCTCTCCGAGCAGCTGTGACGTGTTTGTCATAATAGTTCTGTGCATGTGTGAACTGAAACTGCTCTGTTCCGAGAACAGGAAAGTGTAAGCCCTCAGTCACCTAATTTCACCTGTGTGTGCAAAGGATTACAGATCAAACAGCAGCACTAAACAGTCATTCCTCGATGCATAGAAATCGTTTCTCCCTGGCTTGTTTTGCTCTGTGTGTGTCTGCCTCCCAGAGTCATCTTACAGATAAGACCAGTACTTAGAAATTGCAGAACTATTGTGAAAGTACTCATAGCATTCCTTCAGCTGAAAATAAGCTTTAATGTTTGCTGTTATAATTGAAAACGTGTTTTCATAAGAATTGGAAGCTGTGCAGTAAATAGCATAGCCTCAGATATGGAACAATATCTATAAATTGAAGACTGCATGTCTTTTGTGCCTTCTGTGTTTTGCTAGAAATTTCCTAACAAATTAGTTAATGAAGACGATCAAGGTCCTTCACAAATGTACATTTTATCACTTGGCATCATTAGATCATTTCTGCCCTTTGTTACACACTGAAGTCTTCGTTCCTCTCTCTTCCTCCTTGTATTGCGGGAGCAGTATTCACCTCACCTGTGTGGCAGACAGCCCATTCTCTCAGTCATCCTCAGAAGGAGTTGGTTTTTGTCTAAGCCGTGCTCTTCTCTCAGATGCTGTTCTTTCCATCCTCTATTGCTTTCGAGAATTAAGTGCAGCATTTCACTGCAGTATTTACAGTAGATTCATGTCAGAGTCGCTGTCTGTGGTGTTTGCAGCTTGGCAAATTTTTGTTACCTGCACATCCCTGCAGCTAATTGGAAATATTTCAGGTTTTATGACCCTGAGCCAATCAAGTCCCATCAACTGTAGTAATCTTCTTAAACTCTCTTACATGTGAGTCATGGCTTGTGACAAGCAGATATACCATGTGGCAGATTGTTTTCCATTTATGTCCTCACAGGTTATTAGTAGTTGCTGTAGAAACCATATTAGAAAGTTATTATTTGCCAGCAGTTAACCCACAGTGGTATTAGAGATTTCCAGCATTTTCCCTTACCTCGGAATACACAGTATCTCTGGTAACTATGTGTAATGTTTAATGAATGTGAACATTTTAATTTCTCCAACTGCGGGTATGGAATAATGTTAGCCCATCACATCGCATGCATAGAAATGAAGCTCTTGCTTGTCCATAGATCAGAAAAAATGACTAAGTACAAACTACATCTCTTCAGAATTAAACATGTTCTTGATGTTCTTTATGTAATGTTTGTCATCTCTTCAGGATACTCTAATGAAAGGTTATTCTGGTTATTAGTGCTTCTTAGCTTGATGGAGGACTGAAAGTGTGAAGCAAAGTATATCGGCTGGCCTAGTCAGCATCTTTCTGGATGTAGGTTTCAAAAGGTCAGTCATCTGCTTGGAGCATTTAATTGGCTTTTTTTTTCCTATAGCACCCTTCACAGCAGTACAGTAAGGTCAGTGCAGTGCCTTGACATACTTCTGATGCTCCACTGAGTCCACACAAAACAAAAACCAGTCCCTCTTGTGGCTTTGTGCATGGTATCTTTTTGACTGGCTTGATGCTGAGAAAGCATACAGAATGCTTTAAGAATTCGCAAGTGGTTTTGGTTTTGTGTCAGAATACTGAATGTTTTGGTTGTGTTTAAAGACTTATGGAGGCAGGACAGACGGTAGGTGAGCCTCAGATGAAGGTCAGGTGTCTTAGTTACTACTTGTTTTTGTCAGTTCATGAGCCATAATTTTGCAGGTGATGCTGGTTGCATTAGTAGCATACTTAATTATTGCTAAGTTGAAATTAATTCCTCTAAAATAGACAAATATAATCATTGCCTATTTATTTCACATGGCCTTACCAGATGCTATACATACCATATCCATTTCTCAGCTCTGTTTACTAGTAAGGCAAATACTATCTTCAAGCAGTCTTGATAGAGTACATACCTTTCCAGGACAAAATACTGCTTTAGTTTCAGTTAGGAGATGATGTTTCCTGTTGTGTTATATTAGAAAAATAGCAGCATATACAGGCTGAATAGACTAATCCCAAATCAGTGTTCCATTGTAGTGGAGATTCTCAATCATGTTTAATGGATTCCCCACTCTTCCACTTTTTGCAGATGCTGGCTCTTTTCACTTCCAGCTGCATTAAAGTTGCTGCAAATGTATTTTGTGTATTTCTGATATCACGTTTCTATGTGAGTAATTGCTGGCAGGGGAGAAGATTCATTTGGAGTCACTTCAGTTACTGAAAATGCTGGAATCCTTACACTGTTGATACATTCACCAAATCTGTAACATAGTAATAAAACTTTAAATCTCCTCTACTCATGGAATTTGCTGCTTATATGTTGTTAAACTACAAGCAGTTTTTATTCTTTCATTCCTCTCTGCTGTTGCAGCTTCAGCTCCTTCCTTTTGCTCTCCTCCCAATCCCCTGTCACTGTTTTGAGGGCATACAGAAATGAGCCCAGCATCTTTCTTCTCCAGGCCGACTCGTATCCCTGAGTTTGGCAGTCATTTGTAAGGCTCTACTCCATAGACTGAGAGCAGTGCCACATTTGTGAGCCCTGGATGTTGCTATGGTACTGATACTGAAAACTGGAAAACATAAGAGGGCAGAGGAGCTTGGGAAAAATTGTAGTAGAGTATAAATGCTTTTTAAAATAGATTTTTATCAAAACACAAACTTCAGCATAAACTCAACTCTCTACTTCATTCATCACCTTGTATGTGATCTGAAATACTGTTGTCTTTGAGACCTGTTTTGTCAACCTTTTCTTGAGCTGCAGGATTCCGGAGGACACTGCTGTCATTATTCTCATTGAACATTGGTAGATATAGGTAGGGTTTCCCTGTAACGTGTATGTTCTGTGCCAGTTATTTGAAGAACTATACAATGTGAATTAGCTGACGTATGCACAGTTATAATATAGACAAATTCAAGTAAGAATGGATTTTCCCATCATTTCATTTTCCTGTGGAATGGCTGCCATCTGAGAACTGCAGAACTGTGATATACATTCTCTGTAGCAATCTTTCTCCCCAGTCCCGTTTTGTACTGTTAAAAGCTACTTCTCATGTCTTAGAAAAAGCCTCTCTGAAATGCATATCGGCTGCATTTAGGCAGATGCAAGTCTTTGGTTTTGTTTGCATTGCTAGTCGTTGCTGACCTTGCAGTACAGCAATAAAAGTGAGTGCTCTTAGTTGTTATAAAGCAGTTGCAGAAGCAGGGACCTGAGCATCCTTCTGGTTGGCTTGCTCTGATAACCAGTCCTTCATTGCTCTGAAAGGAACTGGCCCATCCTGATGGTTTAAGGCATTACACAGGCAGTAAGCACATCTATTAGCAGGAAAGCATAACGTGCACAATAAATAAAAAGAGAGACATTTTCAGAAATGCTTCAGATGCTTTGGAATTTGTGAGCAATGGTGCGTTTGTGTTGCCTGGAAGTTGCTATGGGTACTGATGTTGAAAAGCCAAACAGACAGAGAGCAGACCTTAGGGACATAAGTCCCATTTAAAATCCTATAAGAATGACCATTCTTTAAATCTGCTTGGATGCTTTTAAAAAAGCTTCCCTCAAAAGGATTGTTAGCCTAAGTGCTCTCCAGGTTCATCCCGTCAGCAGCACTGCTGTGATTTAACCAGTCTTTTTTATTTTCTGTCTTTACTTACCCAAAAAAGTACTCTTTCCAAAAGACCTGAAAGCTCCTTGACTTTCTCTGTGAACTCTTTGCTTTGCTCTTCTTGCAGCATGAATCAGAATTAAATGAAACGTATGCTCAGCAGCTGTGTGGCTTCTTCCCATTCTTCACATATCTGTTCAGGCTGTGTTTTGTTGAAGCTGAGATTTTGTTCTGGTGTGTCTGAAACAACCACAACACAGCTACATTAGTATTGTTATTAGGTACCAATGAAGCTGCATCTGCTGCAAGTAGTGCATTCTGCATGTCCACATCATTGCAAATATTAAACAAACCTGTTCACAATGCCGAGAAGCCACAGAGGTTTATTAGGATTTCTGCTACCTGTGGTGCTAATGAACTCAGACATTACACACTAAGACGTGCACATAAGCATGCAGTCAAATTTAAAATATATACACAATTCCTGATTTATAATAGCACTGCTGTTCATAAGGAGAGAACATTTTGAAGGCTTATTCACCTCCTTGCAGGGATGAATTGTCTTGACTTAGTCTCATGCCTTTCAGTGTTATCTGACACATTTTGTAATCAACCAGCAGCATATTCTTTTTCATGTTATTTTGTTTGTATAGCAGTGAACAGTACAGAACTCATGAAAATAAAACAGCCAAATGCTGATAGAATATAATGAGTCTATGGCTTGCATGGCATATTTTTTGTATAAGGTAGACTATATCATGTACATATAAAACTGTACACGTATAGAGATGTATGTACATATATATATATAGGGGGTTTTGGTAGCTATTTTCTGTCTCACTTGGCTAACTGCCTAGGATGAAGATTGCATTTTAAAATCTTGTTCATACAGCAACTGTTTCTTACTCTTTCTGATGCAGTAAGAACCTGTCTGAGCTGACTGGAAGGCTCCATGACAAGATCAGGGCAGCTTTACACTTGAAGTGAACAGACTGTGGTAATGAAGCCAATGTAGATTTCAGCCAACCCAGAATGTGAACAAAGTGAAGTCACTCCATCTGCAAAATATCCTGGGGCGTCCTCAAGCCAGGATGTCAGAGCTGTTTTTCAGAAGGAGTTTCACTGAAGCTCCATTGCTTCCTCGTAGCTGAGAGAGGAACTCAGTAGGTGTATATGACTTGAAAAAATTCCAGGATTCACTATCTGGACGATCTATCCTGACCTACAAGTCAAATGGCCTCATAAGGCGTTGCAGAGTAAAACAGAAGAGAAGCGTTGAATGCTCAGATTGCATAACGAAATGCCCAGAAACAGGAATTTCAGTGAGATTGAATGCAGCCCTCTTGTGGTATGTGCTTTTGAGTGAGAGAGCAAGCATTTTGCCAGCTTGGTAATTGCATTATTTTAGTAGAAAAGTTGTGGCAGTTACAAAAGGATGGAAGTTCTGGAGACAGCTGAAAGAAGCAAGAGGGTTTTGAGGATGTGTACTGTGGCAGGAGATTCTCAAATCCAGATCTTATAAATGTAATATGTTTGATATCTACATGTAATCCAGAGTAAACTTAGAGAAGCAGTGCTGTATTAGAGGGGATATTTGAATAGGTTACATGATAAGCATTGTCCATCTCTCAAATTTCATCTAAAAAAATACACAGTTCCAATTTTTAAGTGGTATGTTTTTGCAGTGACTTTTCTAAATGGCACTTCTACTTTATGGAACAGAAACATCATGTCATTTTCTCCATGGAGTTAGCAATGCATATCTGGTGTGGAGAAATGGAAAGTTCTGTAGAGCCAAATGATTGCACTAAGTGAATTGGCATTTGCACTTAGTTTTCCAGTGGTTTGCTGGTATTAATAATGCAGCAGAAGGACAGGATATCCTTCAACTAAGTCAGTGTGAAAAAGGAGTTGCATTAGCATTCCAGTGAACTCGGAGAACTGGGTATGCTTACTCATTAGAAAAAAAACCCAACAAACTATGGGGAAGCAAATTTCATGTTTGAGAATGTTCTTTGAATTGCAGAAAGTATCCAAATGTGACTGATCAGAAATTGTTTTCATGCATAGTGTAGGTATAAAATACCTTTTTAGGATGCTATTGTAATTCATCAGATGCTATGTTCAACAGGATTTATTATGCAGCAGGATGTTCAGAGCCAAATAAATACAGCAGAGAGTCTGGTTAAATAGGAATAAGCCAGAAGAGTTAATTAAAGTTACAAGAGAAATAAAATGCTGACATAGATTCAGATAAACTGTTCTTTCTGTTGTTTTTCCATGATAGTCTATATTAGTTAAAACCAAGAACCAGTTAACCAGCATGCTTATTATACACCTGTGGTCACGTTTAGATGAAGATCACAAATATTCTGATTTATCACCCAAGATGAAATGAAATAGTTGTGAAGGACGTGGTGCTTATCAGCGGAACCTTGGAGTTGAGAGAGGTTAATTGGAAGCTATGAGGTGCAAGTTAATGAATGGGTAGATCAGAAAGCAGTGTGCCTTGTTATAATTTTTGTCACTGCAGATATCAGAGCACTTGTGTTATCAGAACAGTCAAATTAGTCCAGCCTTCAAAACAGAGTGTGCAATTCTGCCGGAATGGAAGGTGACCATCTGGTGGCCTACAGTAATTTCAGAACTCGCTGCCTTTACTGGTGTACCCTATCCAGAGTTCTAGATTGATTCTAGCTTGATGTCCAGCTACGTCTTAATCAGCCTACAGTTTCTTCTGCTGTTTGCAGCACTACACAATCGCTCAGGATCATCCAAATTCATAGTCTTTTCCACTTCTGTGACTTTTTTTTGAAGGATTTCCTTATACACTTTGCATGAAATGCACTTTCATTTCCTCCTTCACTAAATTATTGCAGTTTTATCCTCTGTGTGCCATGCTAGAAAGGGTCTTAGAGGAGTGTTGTAAGTTGCCTCACCAATGCTCTGGAAACTAAAGTCAGTTCTTTAGGATCCTTCTCTGCTACGCCACTCTGTCCTTGCTTTTGTCTTCATCTGGGTGTGGAAGGAGGAAGCCTTCAATTCTGACATTCAAGAGAAGAAAGAAGACTCCAAGCCTTCAGAAACTTGTTTTTTGGATGTTTCTTCCGTGTATGTCTCTTCTTTATGCACTTTCTGCTTTGAAAGTGTCTTAGTGAGCCTTCTGCCAATTCCTTCAGTACCCTTGGGTTGATCCTGTCTGGCCCCATAGATCTGTGTATGTTCAAGTGGTGTATTATGTCACCAACCATTTCACCTTGGATTATTCCCTCTGTCTTCCAGCTCAGCAGGCTGAGTACCCTGGGAACAATTAGTGTTACTAATAAAGACTGAGGCAAAGGCATTAAGTACCTCAGCTTTTTTCTCATCTCCCAGCATTATGTTTCCATCCTGCATTCCATAAAGGGGGGAGCTTCTCCATAGTCTCCTTTTGTCATTTGCATGTTTATGAAACCATTTTAAATTGTCTTCTACTGCAGTAGGCAAGTTAAGTTCTAACAGGGCTTTGGCCCATCTAATTTCCTCCCTGCAAAACCTCAGAACATATTCATGGTGGTTGTTTGTTGTTTGCCCCTTCTTCCGAAGGTCATTTACTCTCTTTTCTTTCCCCAAGTTCCAGAAGAAGCTGTCTGTTCAGCCAGGCTTGTCATCTTCTCTGCTTGCTTGTCTTTTAGCACATAGGGATGACCTGCTCCCTTGAATATCCAGCCTTACTGGACTCCTTTGCCCTGTAGAGCTTCCTCTCAAGCAAGAGACTCTGTCAGCCAAGTCTCTACATAGGCCAAAATCTGCCCTTTGAAAATCCACAGTGGCTGTTCTGCTGACCAACCTCCTTGCTTCATGAGGGAGTGAGAGCTCTTACCATCTCATGGTCGCTATGCCTTTATCTTGCCAGTATTTCCAGCTCAGCATTACTGAGGACTTTCTTACTTGGCTGCTTTGCCCACCAGATATATTTGGATTCTTCTTCTGTCCGTCATGATCCAGGAGAAATTATACAACCCCATATTTCAAGCCTATGGGGTGTTTCAATTGAATTTGCAAAAATGCAAGTGGGGTTGGTTGAGTTCAGTAGTTTCCAGTTGTTTACCAACAGAGGATTACGCAGTAGAGCCAGTTTGGAATTGCTGTTTTCTATGTAATAAACAGTCATGAATAATAATGCCCCGACTGCCAGACTTGCAGCCTGGATGACATTGGGCCAGCTGGTGGCTCTCAAAGCAGTTTGTTTCTAATGGGCTGTGGGCTCAAATGATCACGTCTGTCAGATCTGAAGGCAGGTCAGTGCTGAGGAGAGTTGCCAGAGGAATTGTGAGGGACAGGAAAATCTGTACCGGAGTGGCATGCTGAGTGCAGTGCAGAGTGCTGGGGTGATGGGCCCTGGCTGCGCATGCCCATGTAGCTTTGGCATAAATTTATGCCTGGCCTGGAAAGTAAATGGCTGTAACACCAAGTCTAGAATGGGAATATAAATTAATCCCCACTGGCAAAAAAACAAAACAAAACAACAAAAAAAGACTATCCACCAGATAATCTTGCCAACCGAAGATGAGTTTTGATCCCAAGTGTGTAGCTGGAGAGCAGCAGAAATGAGCAGAACTTAACCTCAAAGCTGTAAACTTTAACAGGGGCAGAAATGGTAAAGTTGTTGCTATCAAACCTGTGCCCTGGCTGTTGCAATATCTCAGTACTGCTTTGTCTTAGTGTGTGCAGAATAGAAATATACAAGGTTGGTTTTGTTCTCTTTCTTTTTTTTTCTTTTTTTTTTTTTTTTGCTTGTTTGTTTTGAAAATATAACAGTTCTATCTTGTTTCATGTTTTAGATAGGAATTCCTTTGCAGGAATTTCTGCAGCCTTTGGTACAAGGTTACACTAAGATAACTCTAAGTGTCTCTTGTCTCTTTAGTTGTTCAGCTCTGGCTACGTCCTTCACTTGTTGAAAATTGAATACTGAATGTTTTGAATAGGGTTAGTGGTATGTGTTACTGTGCAAGACAAAATGTGTGTCATGTTTTTACACAAAAACGTTTGAAGTCCTGGTGTTTCAAACAGCTGCTTTAATTTTTAATCTCTGTGAGACTTCCTAAGTGCAGCTGTTTTATATGTCAGTATGTTGTAATAGGTAGTATGATTTGGATTAAAGGTAGTATAAAGGGGGTGAGGAAAGGTCAGCAATTCATTGCTTGTGTTGAATTGCAGGTTTAACTTGAATAGACTGGATGCCTGTGAGGTGTATCTTCAGTAAATGAAATGTGCATAGCCTTCATATGTAAAGCATCAGAAAAAAGTATCAAAACACGGAAGAGGTGAAGATGGGTGGGAAATTGCTACTCATCTGTTGAATGGAAATTTGATGTTGAATAAAGTCGTCTTATGTTTCACTGTTTGAAACATGGTAAGAGTTGCATGAATAATTATCTCGCAATTAATAGTGACATGGAAATATATTAAATATACATAAATTGCTAACCATAAATGCTCGATGCTTGCAGAAGAGCCTAATTTTTATGTTAATTAAGCAGTTTTGAAAATGGCAATATAATAAGCAGCAGCCCTGTTTTGCATTTGAATAGAACAAACTAGCAAACTTATGCTTGAAATAGACCCTTTCTTATTAAGTCTTCTTTTCATGAGTAGGTATTTTATATATATATCATATATGTATATTAGATGTTCTATACATATTAACATTGTAGTCTTCAAAAGTGTAGTCTCGTACAGAATTAGTCAGACAAGTGCACCTTTTAAAAGCTAATTTAATTCTGTGTTGGGTGTCATGTCACCATCTATCCCTTTCAGTGATTAATGGGGCTAGCATTGAATCAGTGATAAGCAGTTAATGTTCACAGCCAAACGCAGATTCACAGAGGAAAGTCCTGTATAACCAATTCAGTCTCCTTTTGTGACGAGGTAACTTATCTAGTTGACCAAGGGAAGTCAGTTGGTGTGATCTCTGATTTCAGCAACTGTTCTGATGCTGTTTCTCACAGTATCCTTCTGGATAAAATGCCCAGCATACAGCTAGGCAAAAGCACGATGCAGTGGGTGAGCAGCTGGCTGATGGGTCAGGCCCAAAGGCTTACAATAAATAGGTTACATCAGTCTGCAGCCAGTCACTAATGGGTCACACAGGGCTGTATTTTAGGAGCAGTTCTCTTGAATGCTCTCATCACTGGTTTAGATATGTGTCTTGAAACTGATCAAGAACAAAGGGGGTTAGGGAAAGGTTCTGCCCTTGAGGATGATGGGCTTGGAGCAGGCTGCCCAGGGCAGTGGGCATGGCCCTGAGCTGCTGGAGTTCTAGGAGCATTTGGAAAGTGCTCTCAGACATAGATTTTGGGTTTTCAGCAGTGTTGTCTGAAGCCAGGACTTGGACTCGGTGGGTCCTTATGGATCTTTTCCGTCTCAGCATATTCTATGGTTAATGCCAAGATTTTGTAACAACTAAATTATTTCAGAAACTTTACAGAAGCAGTGAAGGGATGTTCCTCATATAGGCTGGGCTGGTAGAGGTAGGTGGGGATGGTGCAGATCCAACACTGAGTGAACCATGTAGGTTTCCTTGTGGGAACTGCTCCAGCCAAAATACAGACAAGAGGTATCTTATCTAGAATATAAGAAGCTCATCTGTGGAGACTGGGTGTAAAGTAAAAGCTGGGATATGAAGAGATGAATTAAGTTTCAGAGGTCTACTTATCTTTAATCTTCTGCAGCTGAGTAGTCCATGCATGGCAGTTCTTATTCAGACTCCATATGCTCATATTACTTATGCTACTTTCTTATTTCACTTCTGAATTGTTCTTGAATTTATGAAAAGTTACAGGAACATTATATACAGAGCTTTTAAAACTTTCTTGATGCTGTAAGTTTTTGAGGATGAGATAATAAAACAATTATTAAACGTATATTAATGTATGCACTGGTAAATAAACTTCAGAGACTGTTAAAAAACAGATTGCTTTGGCAGATTTCATTAATAAGAATATGACTATTCAATTTTAAAATATATATTCCAAAGTATTTAGATCTGCACCTGTAAGTTATTGTGACAGAATGTTCAGCATGGACCTGAAAATTAATTTCTATTCCTTCTTTCTAATCTGCTCTTGAGTTTTATTAGTTTAGCCACCGTTCAGCTTTCTGTAAGACAGTGATTCCTTGATCTGTGATAAATGCACTGCCACAGCCATGCAGATCACAATCATTTGCCTGTATAGTTATGCAGTGCTATGAAGCTTTGAGAGTTTCTTCACAGATCAGGTTTGACTTTGAGTTTAAAAGCTAATAAATGCCTTTGTATTTGAAGGCTTAATGTATTCTTTAAGAGTGAGGCCAAATTTCATTTCTTTGTCATCTTTCAACAGCCAGTATGGAATAACAGAATCACAGAATCAAAATCATAGAATCACAAAGGTTGGAAAAGACCTACACGATCATCCAGTCCAACCATCCACCGATCACCAATAGTTCTCACTAAACCACATCCCTCAACACAGCGTCCAAATGTTCCTTGAACGCCTCCAGGATCAGTGACTCCACCACCTGCCTGGGCAGCCCATTCCAGTGCCTGACCACTCTTTCAGAGAGTTATTTTTCCTAATATCCAACCTGAGTCTACCTGGTGCATCTTGAGGCTATTCCCTCTTGTCTTATTACTGGCAGAATGCTTGGAAAATTTGGCACTCAGAGGTCCACTAACATCATAAAGTTGTTTGTGGAATCTTTGGTTTCCTTACGTCTATATACAAGATGATCTTGGTCTTTAACTGAATGACTGCATGTCATTCTCCCCCCACATGAGCCCTTTGCCTCACTGAGCACTCACCAAAGGAGCAACTTTAAAATATTTTGCTTTCTTCTCATCTTCAGTGTGTGGCCCCAATGTTGCAAGATTCAAGCTCTTCTCCGAAAACAGAATTTCCTTATAAGCATCTCTGCTGCTTGCTGCTCTAGTACAGAAGTGCTTCATATTCTTAAATAAACGTATTTTTAGTGTGTCTGTATTTATCTCATACACGTTTGAAACTGAAGTCCAGCAAGACTAAGTCAATCTGCTACCTGGTTTTAGACACCTACGGGCTTATTTTTTCAGTCATAGTGTTTCTGCTGGCTGCATCTGGGAATGCAGCAGTACAGCTGACCTTAGAAACTTCCAGTTAGCCAAATCAGAAGATGAGAACAAAGTTTATTTATGAAATAAGCAGAAATAGTATGTACTTCTTCAGGGTATCATTTAGAGCTGTGATTGGGTTGAGGCTTCTAAAATTGAGCTTGTTCCATTTCCCTCACACACACTCTGTTTTGTTCACTGCAGACTTTTCTGGTCATGCAGCAAATAAAGCAAAGCTCCTGCAATCTGTTGTTACATAACCCTGACTCACCCCAAGTTCAGATCTTGGGGTGAAGTAGTTTATCATTACGGAACAAAAGATAATCTCCATTGCACAGTCAGAGATGACTTTAGATCTGGCGTTTTCCTACCTCTTAGTATTGAACTCTACAACCTAATGTTCTTTACTACCGGTATGTTTTATGTTATTCTGAATTATTTTTAAATGCTAAATCAACAGATGGTCACACAGCAGACACTGCTGCCGTCCTTCCTCAGCCTGTGTCGTTTCTTTGATTACCGAATTCTCTTCCAAGAGCTGTCACATAGTTGTCTCCTTTGTATTTGAATCAGGCCGTCTCCTTCCCCGTGCTACATGGGTGGTCACTCACTCAGGAAGATATGGGGCTGTGGCACGTTTTTTTTGACTTGCAGGAAGTGGTGCATGAACCGAAGGCTAGAAGTTGGGAATACTCAGCAAGGACAGATTCTTCTTAAATTTCAGCTATAGACTTTATAAGATGTTTGCTGAGTGTGTGCAAAATTAAGATACTTCAAAGACTCGTAGTTGTTGGCCAAATTTGGGATGTTTTCTTGGAAGTTGGCAAAAAGCACATTACTAACAAAAACATCATCTCCTGCCAAACTTTAAGTCCCAGTTCTAGGGTTTGGGGTTGCTTGTCCTCTCCGAAGAAGAAACCATCTGATTTTTATTTTTTTTTAAATGACTTTTTAAGTTACAAGGCTATCTTTTCCATTGCCTTAGTCTTTAATATAGCTGAATTGCTTAGCTGTGATTGTGGTACCCTTTCTTCCCATCAGCTAAATTAATCTGAGGCTAAAAGAGCCTGGAAATTTGAACCACTTTAGTCCAAGTGGTTAAAACACGATGATCTACATAACAATTACAGTAGGGTATCGTAATGAGAGACATGGTAAATTGTAATCTGGAGGTACTAATTCTGCTTTGCAGGAAAAGAAATTGGCTGTTGCTGTCTGAGTTGTTTCATCATAACATAAAGTTGGTGTTCAAAAACTTTATTTTTAAACCAAATAACCCAATTTGGACTGGACAACTTGTCCTACTTTGATTTTTGCTTGATCAGGAGAATGTATGATATGTTGGCATTATGCTGTGCAGACTCAATCCAACCATCTAAGGCTAGTTTGTAAGGATATCATCTTGCAATATGAAATGTCTTTTTATGAAAAGAATGTGAAGAATTTTATTACTAATAACATCTTACCCTTTATGGGTAAAGTTATTTTGCTCCTTTCCAAGATGAATGCAGCTGTCACTGACACAAAGAAAGATGTGCTGCTTTTCTGTTTTTCAGTTTGCTTCTTTCCTGCTTTTTCAGGACTGGATCCTTAGCTGGGTGCTCAGAAGTACATAAAGCTTTCCTGATTTACATCCAGTCAAGTATTTTCACATAACTGAGGATGCATTTATTTTAAACATAATGTTTGGGTTTGCACTGTGGAAGTTCAGGATTTTATTTTCCAGCTGAACTTCAGTAAAACAAAGCAGGAGGCAGTTCTCAAGTTAGTTTGCTTCTTAACCAGTTGCACAACTCAGGGAGAGATGATGGAAGGGAATTTTATTCCGTGCAGTCTCTGTAACCAGCGCTGCAGATTTATGTATGTTTAAAACAGCATTGCCACCAGGGAAAAATACAGGAAAAGCATTTATTTTTTTCAAGTGGTAAGTTGTTTTATATGATTCATTACTTGGCCTACAAATGCTTGTGTCATAACAGTGGTAGTGGGGGAAGAAGGAGCCCCATGGCATGCCAGTGTCAGGGAGACATTTCATTTTAATGCCAATGTCAGATTAATTACTACAGCTTAACATAAGCAGCAGGGCGATTGGGCCAGGTGACAAAAGAAAAATAATTAATCCTTACAGCTATAAGTGAATACCTGACACAGTTTGACATACCTGAGGAGTCTGAGGGCTGGTTAACTTCTTGGCTTTGGTGGGAGGCAAGCATCTGGCAAGTCCAGAGCTCCTCAGCACCTCCTCCTTGTACTCATGCATCCTCTAGGCTGCAAAAGAAATTGGTAAATCTGACCCCTTTGCCATTTTCTGGGTTACTGGCCTTTCTTGCTCCACATGACTGAAATCTCCTGAAATTTGGTATTATCTGGCATTTCTTGTACGTGGGCCAGAGGTTGCTGAGAATTTGCTAGTTTATTTTGGATTAATAGAAGAAAGAACATTAATTTATTAAAAGTCAGTCTTGGATATTAGGTGTCAAAAATTACTATTTTTAAATTCTTTGTGTCTTATCGATAGAATTCGAGGGAAAAACCAGGAGCAGTGAGGTGTTTTCCCTTTGTTAAGATATCCTGTGGAATTTTTTTTGAAGCTTAACAAAAGCAGTGTTCTTGGTATAAAATAAATTGGGTAAAATACTGGTAGTCTGCATTTCCAGGTTGTTTCTTTTTGAAAATAACTGTACTAGTAATACTAAAGGACACTTACCACCAGCATTGCCAAGAATCCCAACATTGCAAAGAATCGTCTCATGTTGTCATTTTGTTATTTCATTTACAAATATTACAGATATTATATGATTTAATTTCTTCTGTTTGTAAACAACAGGATCAAGAACAAAGGAAACAAAATGTTCCACCCTTTGTGGATACTATCCTTTAAATAACAACATTTAACTAAAAATTAGTAAGATAGCAGCAGCCTATGTGTTATAATCACGGGAAGAATCGAGTGTGATAAAGTTGTGATGTGGTTTATGCCATTCTGTATTTCACTGAGATAGCTGATAATCTTGAAATGATCCTGTCCTCCTCACACCGGAGAAACAGAAATCCTTTGAGAGAAATGACCTAGCCTCATGTACTTTAATGAGACTGTTCGGTAGCTTTACCAGCAGTTGCAGTTTTTGAAATGCTACAGAAGAGAAGCTAACTCATCCTTGAAGAACAGTGACAACCCTTGTTTTCCTCTGAATTTTCAAAACAGGCAGCCACTACTTTTGTTTCTTTGAAAGAAATTTGAAATGCAGAGCCTCAGCCACAGAAGGGCTTCCTCAGAACAATGTCTTTTAAAGTCTGTTAATCCATCAAAGGTTTTGATACTGTTTCTTACATGAAGATTTTGCTTGGGAAAATGGCTTTTTGCCAGTTTCAGTTCTGTTTATCATTCTTTCCTCCTTTTTCTCTCTTATTCTTTAGGAAAGGGAATGTACAAGTGTTTTAAGTTAAAGCATGTATTAGTGGTTTCTTGAACTAGCTCTTGCTTCCCCCTCTCTGCCACTCCACCCAGCTGTTTTCTTCAAGCTAATTTTTATGTTCTAAAAGTACTGGAAACTACAGATTGTCCTATCTCAACTGTCTTTCATCCGGGTCTGATTTCAAACTGCAGTGAAATGTATCCATGAAGCCCTTTGCAAACTGGTTGGTCTTCCCACTCTTCATCTCAGTAACTCCTGGAAAGCACGGTGCATCTGGGGGCCATTACACTGTTCTTCATGTGGCGGTGGTTTTTCCTTCATTCCACTGCAGGTTTAAATGCGGGACCAAATAGTTCACAGTCAAAATAAAAAGATGAGGCATCAAACAGAGCAGCACAAAGAGATGGGCTAACAGGGAGTCTCCTGTGCTCGACGTGAAGACTTTGGGAAGCAGAAACACTGCCTGCTGAAACTGTGCTTGGGTTTATATTGAAATCTAAGCAAAGGATCAGATTTGAGAAGATATCGGAGAGTACTGCTGAGGCTTTATTTTAATAGGGAAAGAACTTGGTAGGCAAAACCTGACAGTCAGTGAATGCAGACATCTAGTTCTTCAGCAGCTGCTTCAGGGAAAGATTCAAGGAAAGAAGAAATTATGTAATATCCAGCCCAACTGCAAATCCCAGAAAGAAGTAAATACTTGAAAACTTCTACTGTGTTCAGCTTAAGTCATTACTGTTTTGCTTTTGAGAGAGACACGGATTTGTATACACTACGAATATGTGTTCAGCAGAATTTGCCTTTGTATGCTGTGGCAGTGACTTTGTGGGTAGGTAGACTGGAGGGACTCAATCTGACTCTCCTCCTCTAGATCTTGTATGGAGTATGTGGGGAAATAGTTCAGTTAAAAAAAAAAAAAAAATTCAAGTAAACTAGCTGCAAAATGTCTGCCATAGGTTGGCAAAAGTACTTCCAAGATCCTGATTTACTTATTTTTTTTAACTGTATGAAATGTTGGTTCTCCTATCATCACTTACAACTCTGTAAGAAAAATGGCATATCTGCTTTTTTTTGTGGTTTGTGTCTTTGGAGTTTTTTCTCTATTCTTTTGTTACCTTAAATGGGACTTCAGTATTCATGTATTGTCAGTTTTTATTCAGTCTTAATTCCTCTGAGTTTAGTTTTTTTGGATTCCCATTATTGATGCATTAAAGAATATCATGGACAGAGGTTACCAAAAAAGGGTGTGACTTGAGAGTGAAGTAAATTTAGTATATCCACATTTTTTAAATTATGACTCATAAAATGCTCAATATTTCACAGAATAGCCAACTGACCTTCATTTTGCTTGTGCTGATGGATGTCCTGAAGTTTTGCCAAATAGTTTTGGAATTATATCCTCCAGAAAAATGTTATTGTCTATTAAAAGCTTGAATGTGATCTTTTCTCCTTTTTCTTCTCTCTGACCTTTATCTCTGGACACGTCCCATATTGAAATTCTTCTCTATCCACTTGGGAAGAGGAGGACACCTCCTGCACGCCCTCAGTTGTATGTTGGTAGGCATAAAAATGGACATTTTTTGCATGCTGCTCCATCTGCAGCACTACATCTGTCTTTCAGCATCTTTGTTTATGATAGTTTTGTACATGGATATTGAGGAATTTCTCAACCAGAAACTGTTGAATTGTTCAAGGTGCTTTTTAAAATCTTACTATGAAATGATCCCCCTTTTTTTTTCTTCCCTGCAGCTGTTGGTATTGTAAGCTGGAAGTTTACAGGGATACATGTTTCTGCAGCTTATGATGGTGTCAGCTCTTCAGTAGTTTTTCCAGTTTATTGACTGGAAAACACTTTGGGTGGAGGGAGAGTAATGTCAGCGTACCCTACTGGGATTCTGATCACACTAAATTCCATTAATAAAATTCAGGATCTCCTTATCAGCATCAAATAGCATGGAAATGTGATATGATCACTTTTTAGTGGGAGCTTAAAGACAGACTGTAAGATACAACCTAAAACACTTGCTGGCTGCACTGTTTCTGATACAAGCCAGAATGCCATTGGCCTTCTTGGCCACTGGGCACACTGCTGGTTCGTATTCTGCTGAGTATCAACTAATACCCACACGTCCTTTTCCTCTGCACAGCCTTCCAGCCACTCTGCCCGAAGCCTGTAGTGTTGCCTGGGGTTGTTGTGAGGGTCCAGCTTGATGTAGGTAGGTGTACAAAAATGTATTTTTTAAAATGGACTCAGATTTGTCCTCTCACCTGCCTTGCATCCAGATACAGCAGTAGCATGTGCAAACAAAGAAGCGACACTGGGTCTGTATTCCTCATTCTGTATTAGTGTGCCTAAGAAAATCAAGTAATATTTGTGAGTAGAGAATAACATGTTATGTAATATTCTGTTGTATAACGTGGTGCTTCTGTTATTCACTTACTGTCTCAGCAATCTTATTTGGCCACTTTATGGCTTCCTTTGCTTGCACAGAACGTGATTTGTGGATTGCAGGAAATAAGGAGAAATGAAAGGTATAGGTGGCTCAGTGAAAATGAATAAGCATGCACAGAGGGGCAGTAAATTGTTCAAGGCACTGGTGCCTGTACATATGAATACATGGGCATAAGAGGTTAAAGAAGGTCCTTTAAATTTTAGATCCTAATCTAGCAATTTCATTTGTGGTCAAGGGACTGCACAAATACACAGGGCAAGCAATGCAAATCTGATTTCAGCACTGTTAGTGCATTAGGTTTCTGAAAATAAAAATAAGTAATTTAGATGAAACCCAAACAGCATTCTTTATGTAATACATCTTCTGGAGGCATCTTCTTTCTTTCAAACATGTTGAAGCAACAATATATTTTTATTGCTTACCCAGTGCACTAAAACAAACATGCTTGATTTTTGTTTTATCATATTTTTCCACCAAATGGATTTTGCAGATTTAATAGAATGCTGTCAGCAGACGCTTTCTGTCCAATTTGATTTTTTTTTTTTACTTGAAAACAACAAGAAAAGCCTAAAACCTGCTTTTTAAACCATACATGAATAAGGGTACAGCAATATATTTGTATATATATGTGTGTATATATATATATGTGTGTGTGTATATCTACAGTATCATATCAGGAGTTGATATTTTTAATAGTAAAGTTAAAATACTTGACATAATTCTTTTTTAGGCTCTAATTTAGTCTTTGCTATATGGGAAAATTATTTTCAGAATGCCCAAGGAAGTTGGATGTGTCAGAGCTTTTCTCTCTAAACCAAAATCAGACATTCTGCTGTGCAGTGCCTGGCTGGAGGTCTCATTCTTACACCGGGCATGCGAGGCTGTCATGCGGGTATGGAACGAAGACTTGGACCCAAATTCAGTACATTTATACTCTTGTCAGCCTCATTTCAGATTGTCTGCATTCTACTTTCTATTTTTCCAAACACTCCCTTTCAGTTTTGGACTGAAATATAGAACTTGGATGATTTCACCTATAACTGTATGAGGTTAACATTTAATTGCAATTCTGTGCATGAAACAAGGAGTGAACCTATCATTTTGTGACAGTGTTTCTACTTAAGAAATGGAAAAATACAAGCTAAGGATTTGCTTGAATATGACATCTTCAAACTGTTGATTACCTTAGTTAAGCAATAGAAATAAGTGGTTTTACTACACCAAGAAGCTAATTTTCAGAAGCAATCAGTGAAACACCGCAGGAACTATTTAAATGTCTGAAGGAAGCTTTTTCAGCAGCCAGCATGGATATTTTTAAGGTAAATCATGTCCTCTGCCCTAATAAGAGGAGTCCCTATAATCCATTTGAACAGTCTTGAGATTCATCCATAAAACTGGAAGTCTGTATAAAGAATGGCACTATAATAACCTTGTACAGGTCTCAACCAGGACTAGAGTGATTCGTGTCTGCCAAACACAGTGAATACACAACAACCACGCAAAGAGATATAAATCCTTCCTAGTAGATGATATTTTTTCATATAGAATAGTTCTATACTGTGCTTCAGTATTCCCAAAATGCAGCATAACAACATCTTTCAGCTTTACCACTTTGGAAAGTAGGGTGGTGGGTGGGAGAGGAGGGACTGAGGTCATCGACATACAGCGTTGCCAGCAATGTGCCTGCCACACAGTTGACTACAGTAAGCAGTTCTCGGCAGATTACATTTACATGGGTGAGTCACATCGTTTATAATAAAGAATCTTGCGTGTAATTTAGGATGGAAATTCTAGATGCATTTCATAAAGGTAGAAAAGATAATTAGACAGGTTTAAGCACGCATGGGTTTTGTACTCATTATGTATGGAGAACACGCAACTAAAATATCCTGCAAATGCCAGACATTAAATGAACAAACTGCAACTTTGTTTTGGGAAAATGTGTTAGCTACCATTTATAAATTCTTTTACTGTAGCAAGAGTCATAGAAGAAAGTGCCCCGTCTTGTTGAAGGCTGTTATTTTTATGCCATTTTCACGGCAAGTCTTTCTTTAACTGAATCAGGTTCTTTTCAGGGACACTTACTCAGAGCTTTATTATGGAATAGGTACCTGACATGGTTTCTTATCAACAGCTCGTGATGGGATTCAGTATTATTTTTGTCTCTGCAATTAATTCTCTGGTCAAGCACTTTGCCATTTGTAAGGCGGTGAAAAGTCAGGGAAGCAAGACTAAAGGATGATGCAAAGTCTTGTCTCAGGTACAGTATTTGATGTACTGTGGGCTATTTTTAATTTTCTCAACAAATGTGTTTACTCTGTTTCAACAGCAATTTTTCTAACAGAAGTAATTACATTGCATCAAATTTTAGCACTGTTTGATCTGTCAGTTTACAAATGTATGCATTAAGCATTCAGTAGAAATTCTTATTTTGAAACTGAAAAGCACTGGAAGCTTGAAATGCATTATTTACTACAGACAATACTGCCTAATAGTGCGTCATCAAAGTGGCTTTATGGATCTTGTATGGAAATAAGGAGGATAGGTGTTTGTGAGCTCCTTATCACTTAAAATCGCCCTGAAAGAGCTGGGTGAGTGGGCAGGAAGCATCTTGAAATTGCTGTACCAAAACACAGAAACTCAACTTTAGGAAAGAAAACAAAGAACCTCCTCTCTCAAATAATAATAATATTAATAATAAATTATAAATTGAAGCCATTTCTGACTTTTTTTGGTAGTTCAGTGGAGTGAGAAACTTAAGGAGTGCCTCTACTTATGATTCTGTTTTCAAGGTGAGCTCTGCAAAATTCAAATGTGGATATCCAGATGTTTAAGTCTGTGCACATCTGGAGGAGGTTGTGTAGGCCTGGCTTCCTTCTGTTCTTCTGCTGAGGTACTGCCCAATTTCTTAAGTGTGTGAGGTTGTGAAGCACAGAGAACTGACTGATGGTGGAGAGTGACACATTGTGTGGTTGTCTGGGAGTTTGTAGTTTCAGCAATCTGTTGAAATTGTTGCTGCTGTAGATAAATGAATGCATCAGGGTGCTGAGGGGGAGACTAAGAAGTGCTGAAAACCACAGTTTCACTTCTTCAGTTTTTATGCAGCACAGTTGTTTTATTCTCACCTACCTTGGAGTTGCTTGTGCTAAAGCACACAAGGCACGTACCTCTTCCATAATCAAAACAATTTTGTGCTTTGTTGGTGATGAAGAACGTTGGATCTGAATGGCAGCAGTGTGTCTGGCTGATGGGCAGAGAGCATTTATCTGGCAAAGCTCTGTTAGTGCCTGCTCTTCCAGAGAGAGTTGGGAGGGTGTGCTGCTTGCTTCTGCTGGAGCTTGCAGCCCAAAAGTTCTCCTGGGTCCTTCACCATTTCAAAAAAGGAGCAGCTGTGGTTCCATGCCTTTGTTTTTTCCATCTGTTGCTAGCCAGGAATTTGTGAGCATCCTCCTCGGATGTAGATCCTGTGGAGGTTATTCATGTCTTCATCACCTCCTAGGATGAAGTACTGCAACCCATGCTTGGAGCAAACGTTCACAAGCCTCCAGAGCATTTAGCTGGTATGCAGGAAGCAGGGGCATACATGCTGAGTGGGTTTAATCATCATGGTATATTTTTTTTTCTTTTTCTTTTTTTTTTTTTTTTCAGAAACCTTTGAGCTTTTTCACTCTGCAGTGTATTTGCTGAAACTGCAGGTGCGTTGTATCTCTGAAAATCAGGTCTTGGGAACACACTGAGCTCATGTCTGTTACTCTCTTCTGGCCACCTAACTTTTTCCAGATGCTGTTTGAGGTAATAGCAGCTAACAGAGGAAAATACCGCACTAGGCAATGGTAGAATAATGAAGAAAAAATGTTCCAACCCTTGGCCCAGAATTCATACAAATTACAGGAGGACGCTGTGTTCTGAGTAATCTTGTTTTTGTATCTTACCAACACAACAGCTGGGAGCTGCAGGTTGGGTCTCCTGCCCCAAGAAAACATGCCTACACCCACCTCTTGGATGGAGGGGAAACAGAGTGCCGATCCTATTTAGTGAATAAAGGACAGGCAGGACTAGCTTCTGCTGGCTCCATCTGCTGCACGGGCTCACCGAGGAGTGTTGGGAGCACTGACTAGGAGGCGGTGGTCAAGCAAGCTCACTTCTTTTGAGATGGATTACTACTGGTTTGGTTTATCTGTGTCATCAGCATCCTAAGAATAAAAGTGATTTGCAAACAGCTAGCTTTTGGATAGAAAGATATTTGCTGCCACGCTTAACAGGTTGCTTTTTTAATTCAGTAGAATATTGAACGTGCAGGTTGGTACCCAGCCCTTTGTCAAGGTCAGTCAGCTCAACAGTACAAATAATGCAAACAGCAAACCCAAGGCTGTCCTAGGGGCCAGGTTTCCGTTCTGATCAGATGTGTTTACTTGCCCATAAGAACATGGGTCATTCTGCTGGTGACACACAAGCATCACAAATCTGTGTTTGCCAGCTGTTCCTCCTGCTCCAGCATTCCCATGGCAGAGCATGGCCAGTGGTCCTTGATATCCTTCCAAGCAAGGGAAAAAAAATATGTCCTCTCCTTGCTGCTCTTTAGCTCTAGGTTAAAGACTCAGGAGAAGAATTGAGTTTGGAGGATCAGTTCTGTGTTTTCTGCATTTCTCCTCCTGCTCTATTCACTAGTACTGAGCAATTATACCATATGCAGCAGGCTTTATGTCAAGACATCTTATGAAATGAGAATTTGGACTGTGGAAGTCAGATGTATGAACAAGAATGGAGTGAGAATTAGATTTATTTTATTTATTTGTATTTGGTTTTCAATATTGTAACAGCGGTAGAAAGTGGAAAAGATACTAAACTTCTTCACTTCTTCAGATTTCAGAGAAATTCTGAGAAAATCATTATGGTATCTCATTCTCTAAGTAGAAATATTATATTTAAAGCAAAACCAATGTTGATTCATTACACTAATGGGAAATAATGGACAATATTTATGCATGTCTATTCACTGCTTGCAGTGAAGGCAGAAAATGAAATGCGCTCTTTTGGTGGCACTTAAGAACATGGAGTTGATGGTATGCACTGATTCCTTTTCAAGTGTTTCACAATATATGGTGGACTTGCATTTCCATCAGTTGACCTCAATGTCTGAATGCCTTTGCTGCCAAAAAAAGTCACAGTATGAGTTACCCACAGACTGCACTGGATTTATGATTTCCTGCTTTACCACTGGAATCCAGCATGGTTTTTTTTTCTCAATAGATAAGCGTCTTGCGGTAAAAATTTTGTATGGGGATTCCTGGAGCAACCAATACAAAAGCTCTGGTGGCATTCTATAGAATTAAAGGTAAAACTTTCACCTTGCATTTATTTTGAGTTATGAAAGTAATAATGAAATCTCTTTTCTTAACATAAAATATTTTAAATCAAGCATTTATTATGCCTAGATTTGATAAGGCTACTTACCAGCCTAGACTTGTTTGTACACAGCAGTATCTTCTCATTTAAATTCAATCACAGTCACAAAACAAGCCTGGCTTAGACTAGCTGAAGATATAAACTTCATTTTCATCTCATTAGGCCACCTGGAAGCAGCAATCAGTGAGTAGTCCTGACGTCAATGGTCTCTCTACTTCATTAAAATGTTAATTTCATGGCTTTAATTCCCTTTGTAAAGCGTGCTGCTGCAAGACACTATATGCAGATTTATTCTGAACCAAACAAATCTGCATGCCATATTCCCTTTTTAGTTCCTTAGGTTTCTTTGGATTTTTTTTTTATTTTTTATTTTTAGCCATTTCTATTTTTATAAACTGCTGTGAAAAGATCACCATAACAACCAAAAAGTAAATATTTTCTTAAAACAGCTTGTTGAGAATGTATACTTAAGAATCAAGAATTCAGGGCCTTATGCATTTAGTGGCATTTGTTATGCTGTTCCCCTTTTTGGTATTCAAAAAGGAGGCAGGTATTGTTACTGGCCTGCCATCTCAGATAAAAGATCCCGAGGAGGAAGCGTGGTAAAGTAAACCAGAATTTCTTTTATAGATCATCTGTAGTGTCAGCATTCTTTCAGGATTCTGTCGGGACAGAATGACTGACTTTTCATCAGTTTTCAAATCCCTTCTTGTTGTGGAAGAGTCTGAGTGATCTTATGTTCTTCAAAGCGTTATACAGGCTAATTCTGTTTCAGTATGCCTGTGCTATTTATAGGTAGATGTAATTTATATTTCCATTGCAGATGTTGAAACTAAGGTACAGGGTCTGGGTTTCTCAGGAGCCATTGGTGATTATTGAGCTGCATGTCTCAGGAATGCCGTGCACAGGCAGGTAGCTCTCGTGGCACACTTATGGCTGGGAGAGGAGCATAGAGACGGCTGTATCGAACAACTGCGTCTGTCTTTGCGGGTGCATTGCTCATATCAGTGGAGAAGTTTTAGAAAGTCAGCAAAGACCGATGGATGAAAGCCAATTCATTTCCATCGGGCTGTTGTCGACAAAGTTGTTTCATCACAGACAGCAGCATAACTCACCATAGCAGTCAATTTAAATTGCCGGTGTGTGCCAGAGTTTTACTCTACCAATGGAATTATTCATTCATGCCTGCCGTTGGTGAGAAAGAAGTGATGTTATGATGGCTTCTCACATTGCAGGTTGACCTAGAAAAATACTCCATTTTATAGTCTTTCTGTGATATTGGCTATTATTACAGCAGCGTGTTCACTCTTCTAACACTGTCTTTTAATCTGACATACAGTATATCTTATAAACTGGCCAAAGAATGCTTCAGTTTCGGTATGCAGTACACTTAAACATGTCACTACAGGTGTTTTAACAGAAATTGTCAGCTTGCTGAATGAATTTTCTTGTCGGCTTTGATATTTGAGATGCCATTTCTGCCATGAACCACCACAGTTAAAATTGCTTTCATCACTTAACAAAACTATGACTGTAGGTTGACATTGCTTTGGGAGAAGAAAAATATTAGGTCTTACTTTGTTTTGCATTTCTTTTGTCTTGGTCACTAACTGTGTTTTTTCAGAGGTATTCATGCTGTGATTGCTTATTGTTTCTTTTGTTTGCTTTCAGAAGGTAGTGTATTCGGAGGAGTTGCTGGGAGTTTGTTTTTGTCACTGTTGCTTAGGCAGAAAACACTGAGATGGGTTGGCTTTGGGTTTCAGCATTCATTTGTCATGTTTTCCATATACAGCAAAGCAGCTCAAGTTCTTTTGTCTTGCTGGGCAAGCTCAGTTTCTACCAAGTACCTCTTACAGTTAAGCTGTCTATGAACTCAGTTAAGTTGCAGTGGATTTTTCATCACCCTGTCATTTATTTGCTAAAGACCAACTGGTGCTTTATCATTTTGCAACCCTTGAAAAGTATAGTATAAGCTGTTCCTCAGATGGTAGATGCTCTTCAGATAAAATCAGACTTTTCTCCCACCTTCGCTGATGTGTCATAGGAACCTGTGGCAACTTCTTTGTTCCCATTTGTAAGCGTAGTCTTTCTCCTTCCCATTGGGCTGGAAAAAGGGAGACATCCAGTTGTACCTGGCTGTTAAATAAGTTCTGTGACATGTGAAGCCTGCCTTCTTCCAGGGCAGAGGCATGGTGGCATTTGCACATGGCCCTGAGAGCTTTTGGCCTTTCCATCATGGCTGAAGGTCTGCACAGCGGGTTGTGTTCATAGGGCAAATAGTGAGTTTGGGTAGCTGTTTTCATATCAAATCATGGGCATTGAGACAGATTAGCAAGACGTCAGCAGCAGGAAGCTGGTTATAGTGGATTGTGTTATGTATGCAAGCAGTAGAAGGGAAAAATAAACAAGTTCCAACCAAGGAAAGTGGAGTTTTCTGAAACCTATTACTGATATGTGTGTTTCACGTCTCTCCATTTGCTTCTCCAGTGTGATTCAGGATCTTAGAGTGGAAGAAGTTGTGGAGTAAGGACCATGTGATGCTTTTTTTGCTTGCAGTGATAAGCCTGGGGAGCTGTGCTGAGAAAATGCTCAGGAAAACTTGAGGGAGAGTGTTTCAGAACTCAAATGTGTTAAATCTCTTTGTTTCCTATAGCAAAGTGTCCTTAGGGAAAACATGGCTCAAAGGAATTTCCTGCGATGGCAGATATTCTTCCCTTAATTAAGCATTGTCCTCTCAATGCGCTGCATGAAGCTTGGGGGCTTTCATTTTTCTCTAAACTAAAATGCTGAAGAAAAACAATTGCCTGTTGACAACAGTGGACTTTCTGTGAGTCCTATGAAATAAACCGAACTGCCTCGGTTTGTTCCTTGTGAATTAGTTATGTACATACCCATATTTGTGTCAAAAATCAGTGTTCAAAATGTTAGTAACAACTGCTTTCACTTACCAGCATGGGATTACAAGACCCTGGCTTTTTGCTTTTCCCACACTTCTCACTTCCAGATGAGACAGCACTGAAATGTTATGTTCTCAACCCACCTGTGAAAAAATATCAAAACTGTGGTGGGAGAGAGACCAAAAGTAATTGCAGTGCTTACAGACAAGCTGTAGGTTGTCTTGTGGAGTCACTGCAAGGCACACCATGACCTTCTGCTTCACAAAACGACTCCTGTGGTCTGAATTTTGTGTGGTGCTGTGTAGAGCCAGGAGTTGCGCTCAGTGGTATATATGGGTCTCTTCCAACTTGGGTTATTCTATGATTATCTTCTGATTTGCATTAAAAAGGAGCAGACCATTGTCACCTGTGGCTTTAACAGGAAGGTTGAACATGCTGATTTTGAACCTCAACCTGTTCTTATTTGCCTTGGGCTGAATGCTACATTTGGCTCAATACTGGGTCATTGCGAACTGGGATGAATGGTCTTTCTCAGCCTCACTGTGGAAATAATGAGACCAGATCTGAAGATGAACCACTGGCCCCACATCGTACTTTTGCTTGAGATAAGAATTGGGTTTTACTTCTCAGACTGGCAGATTGATAGCATCACATACATGGAAGTACAGAGATGGGTATTAAGAAGTCAGCATCCATCTGGACACGGGAATGTCTGTGTCGGCACTCTGCAATCTTTTCTCATTTTCATTTGAAGGATTGACTCTGGCATAATTTTCCAAAGCATCCCTATGAACAACAGCAGTTGGAACAAAACCATAAGCTAATCTTCTTATTTCTGCCCTAGCAGAAGGGAAGACTTATGTTGGGTGTAGGGGGAGGTTCTTTACAGAGAGAGTGGTGAGGTGCTGGAACAGGCTGCCCAAAGAGGTTGTGGATGCCCCATCCCTGGAGGTTCAAGGCCAGGTTGTATGGGGCCCTGGGCAGCCTGGTCTACTATTAAATGGGGAGGGTGGTGGCCCTACCTGCAGCAGGGGGGTTGGAGCTTGATGATTCTTGAGGTCCCTTCCAACCCAAGCCATTCTGTGAGGGTGTGTGTGTGTTACATGAGGTTACTCTGACTGAGGAGGGTCCAAAGACCCTTCAACTTGATGGCTTCTGTTGCAACAGTGGAGCTCCACCAAGTATTTGCAGTAGGGCTTGGGTCTGATCCCACGTTGTTAGGGAGAAAAGGAACTGTGTAATCATTATTACCCTTTTAAAACACTTTTAACCACAGCCTGCAAAGGCATGGCAGTGCTTTATCTGACAAGCATGTAGCTATCTTTCATCAGCTGATTATAATCATCATCGAAGTTCCAGTGTGTCTGCTTTTCCCTTTTCTTTTTTACCATTGTGTTTTGTTTAACTTTCCCTAATGAGCCCAGTGAAAAGCAATTGTTCTAAATAAATCATGTGCGCTACAAAGCAGCATATCACAATTAGGTTTCCATTATACTTTAATTAGGCATTCCGTTATTAAATTGATGTCTTTGGCTTCTTCCAGGTCCTCAGACTAATCCTGAAACAAATTCTTCTTTGTGGATAAATATTAGTCAGTCGTAATTAAAGACTATTCATAGGAGTTGCGGCTTTTCATTAAATCCCTTACTGATTAAGATGGCTCCCCCATGTACCGGACTGATTAAATTTAATGAGATTTGTCCACTTGTGTGTTGTGGTCTGGTGGAAACTGTTTTAGCACCAGGGGATTGGGTACAATACGTCCATATCTCTCAGTGCATGCAGTCGTGGGCCTGCATGCCTGTTATTTGCAGTGCTGTACACTTTTGTGTTAGGGGGGGGGTCTACGTTTTGTTTTGTTGGTCAACAGGGGAAAAAAAACATGGAAATGGAATTAGTGGTATTAGAGTTGAATCTCAAGGGATTCAATTCCATTAAATAACTGAGTGTATAAGGTTAGAGGCTGTGTTTTGTCGATTAATTCAAGAGGATGTGCTGGTTAATTGAAGCCCAAGTGTCTCTCTGCCCTAGACTGATACCACCTATTGAGATGTATAGATGAGCTTGTTTCTGTGTAAATATACCTCAGCTGCACATTTAGATCATAAAACACACGTTCTTGGCAGAAGTTCCTCAAAAGGTAGTGTGTGACGTTTTCAGAGCAAAATCCTTGCCCTGGATTTTAAACAGGGTGGAGCAAATGGATAATGCGGCTTTATTGTGTATCAATCAGAAGGAAGTTATAATCCTAACGATTTTCTCTGTGCTGAAATTGTACCTCCTTGTCGGACTGCTGGTGCTGTTCTGCATTCCTTTTGCTTTGTGCACTGAAAGGAAAACAAACCACTGTGACCAAGAATGGCAATAGCACAGACCGGTGAGGCATGAAATGGGAGAGATTGGCTCAGGATGTCTGTAGAAACACTCCATTCAAATATTTGAGGTGGCTGCTAGCAGGTGTTTTTTCAATGTCTAGTTTATATTCTATTTCTGTTGCAGGGTACATTTTCATCAATTATTTTGGAATGGTATGGGCCGTATTTGTAACACTGAATCTCTCAAAAGTTTGAATGTGTTTTGAGTTTCTTCTCCTGTATCCTGGATACAACAGCTCTGAGTGTATCATCTAACCTACCTGCAGCCTTGCTTCCAATTGAAGTTTATTTCTAGTGCCAGGTTGCTCCAACTGGGGCTCCTGGAGGCTCAGTGACCATGAGTGATGCCGGGGACAGTTTGAAGAGGGCAAGTTTGTCTAAAAGTAGGTGGTCACTGAGCAGCTAAAGAGTACTCTCTAGCGGCTGATTCTGGGTAGTGATAAGAACAGACAGCAGCATGCACTGAGTTAACAGATTGTAGCAATTACGAAGGGAGAAGAAGTAAGGGAAGGCAATTAAGCTGAACCGTTATCTTGATCATAGAAGAGATTGAATGTAATTCAGTAGAAGCCTGTGTTTATTTATTTATTGCTACCATTGCAATACGGTTGGATAACGTTATGCTACTCAGTGCCATCGTTCCGTTGGCACAATCTAAGGGTCTGACCAGAAGTGACAACTCCGTGGCATTCCTATAAAGATAAGATACACTTTGACCAGATAATTACTGTACAACAGCTGCCAGTCTGCTTTCTTTTGAATATCTGTGGTGAATTATTTTAATTATTTTGTTCTAATCCTCAAGTTCCATCTCATGCTGACTTTGCAACAACTTCACAAAGGGCAAGACTCAAAACGCAGGGTCAGTCTGCAGATCAGCTGGAGTCTAATAGTCCTGCATTTAAAACAACTTGAAAAACATTTAAAAACTGTGAGAAAATCATGAGAAATTCCCACTCTACATCCTGGCTAATCCCAAATTTATTAAAAAAAAAAGAAGTTGTTTGAAAAGAATGTAAGCAAAGGCTTTGGAAGACATAGAGGAAATAAATAAGTTGAACAGGAAGATGGGGAATGGCAGCCCATTGAATGCTTGTACTTTAGTTAGGATGCTGAAAGCTACAACATGACAGTTCATACATACTGCTGTTCCTGACAGCTTTAGGAACGTATCACTTTTTATTCCCCAAACTCCCAGACTTTAAGCCAGCTGCACCGTTCGCCTAGCAGTGATGTCCTACAATTCTGAACATCACTGGTATGGCAGTTGTATATACAAACAGTGCCAGAGTGTTTTGTTTGACTGTTAACTCAGTGAGGCCAGTCGGCATGACAGTGGAAATTTCAGATGCAGCAGCTGGATTGTAGCAGGACTGGATTGCCTCCAGTAAGGATATGGGTTTGGTTTCAGAGATTGATGCTGAATTCCATCGGTGCTGCAGAGAGATTGTTCATCTAGGCAGAGAGCGAAGAAATACACAAAGAT
The DNA here is from genome assembly GCA_035772895.1 of Perdix hodgsoniae. NCBI lineage: Eukaryota > Metazoa > Chordata > Aves > Galliformes > Phasianidae > Perdix > Perdix hodgsoniae. The sequence continues at coordinate 16,582,790 of JAPSGF010000007.1, forward strand.
GGATTGCCTCTTTCTCACATTCTCACGGATTTCAAATGCCTACCAAATAACCGAGAAATTAGGAGGATAGCCTGTTGTGTAACAAGATAAGAATCAGCTTGAGTTGTTTGTTCATGCATTATATATAGATGGGATGTATTTTAAGGTTATATGATACCTTACTTTTACTTAATTGTTATGGTGCTTAGCTTTACTGAAGTACTTGTACGACTAATTGAACTTCTTTGGTTTTAACAAACAACCAAACAGCTGTTTGGCTCTTTCCTGATGAATGCAGATTTGTGTTTCTGCAAAGATACCTTCTGACAAGGCAGACTGCATGTGATGCTTCTAGAAGGATTTCACTGCAGTGGAGTAAATTATCTTTATTTCAAACATAATTGTGATTTTCATGTCCGTTTGCCAGGAAATTCATGTTAAAGCTCAGTGGAGCTGATGAGTTGCGTACCAGTGCATCAGAGTCTGTCTCTTACATGAAACATCGTTTACAAATAAGTAATAGTGTACAATAAGCCTAGAAACAATTTGTTTTCTTCTTTCTAGCATGTAACATGCCTTTGGAAACCAAATTTCATGTGTGTATGTGGAGCAGACACAAAGTGTGGGAAGCTGGGCAGGCAGGGGAAAAAATATGTTATATTTGTTATCTGGATTTGATAAATATAGTTCAGGAATGATAGAGTAAAGAGTGGTGAGTCAGTTATGCCTGGTCATCCCTATTGACTGAAAATAACTTATTCCAACCCTTTTATCCCTTCACTCCCTCCTCTCCACATATTTTGTGTTTTATTAATAGCACAAGCAGCTTTCGCTTTGCAGTTCCTAAATAACCCTTTGGATTCTAGGAGAGAAGACTGAAGGGCAGCCACCATCTGGCAGCCTTGCAGAGGGAGCCTCCTGGTCAGCACATTCCCTATCATGATGGCTGGGTCCTTCACTTCCCCTGCACACCTCTCCTTCGTGTGCTCCCACACTGAACGCGCAGCAGTTGAGGCTCCTGAGATCACTGGAATAGTGGTTGCAGCATTACCCAGTAGTGACGCACAGCATTTCACACCTGACTTTGATAGCGGTTGGATCCCAAGGCCAATATCCGGAGAGATGGTGAGGTAGAGTTGGAGCTGTAAAATGTTAATGCTGGTTCTGAAGTGGTGTGAAACAGGTGGAATTCAGCACTGCTGCCTGTACTCTCAGTATGTTTAGAGGATTCTAGAACAATTTACAATGTTGGTAGATCAGACTAGCACTGCACAACCTGTTTTATTTAACAGAACAGAATGGTCAGGTTGTAAAAACAGATCCTTCCCTGTTGCCTCCCTAGACTGCTTCAGTTAGTGATGTTTTCTTGCACGCATTTGACACGTGGCATCAGACTGCAAAACTGTGGTTTGAATGTATTGAACAAAACACTTAAGCTAGTGTAATGTATGCTGACATTTTTGAGGATGTCTTTAGACCTCTCAATCTCTGTACTATCAAGTGAAAGGTACCTTGGGACGGTTCCCAGCAGACCTCTGCTCCTATGCACAGCACCCAGAGCACTGCTTCTTCCTGCTGCTGACCAGAAAACTTGGCTTCCAGCTTCAGAGACAAGAGGTGCTGGTGCCTGAACTCTGTCTTCTCTGGAGGAAAGTCTCTGTATCTCCTTTTATCACAGGGCCAATAGAAAAAGGGATAACTAGAGTAAGAATTGGTATGCAGGATCACTGTTCTCTGTTAATCAAGGTCATTATTATCTTTCTGTCTTTTTTTGTTTGCTTATTTGATTGCTGCACTTAGCCAAAAAAGATTTCCAATAGCTGCTGAATTGAAAGTGATTTAGGTGAACCCTGGTTGACACTGCTGCTTTAGAGAGGGCTGCCTGCAGTTTTAAATCTCAGCAAGGATGATGCTTCCCAAGAGAAGCTGTAAATTCTTGAATCTGCTCCATTTTGATACTCTGGAATGTATTTTTCTCAAAGAAAAAATGACTGAAATCTCAGGAGCCCACACAGTAATATTTCGTAGTAAGCTGTTTTAGGTAGATTTTGTTTTAATGTCTGAAAATGTATCTTTGTCTCAAAGCTAGCGTAAAAAATCAGATATTGAGCAGTGTAGACAATCTATTCTGCTCATTTCTAGCTTTGCTTTCATTATGTTTGTTTACAGATGCTGAGCTCCTCCTGCCTACTTTCCTAAGGAAATATATATAAATATATTGTGGATAAAGTTTTTTAAAAAAATGGTGGTGGGGCAGTGGCACAGGTTGCATCACAGGGACGTGATGGCCCTGTCCTTGGAGATATGCATGGTCAGGCTGGATGGGGCTCTGAGCACCTGATGGAGCTGTGGGCGTCCCTGTTCACTGCAGGAGAGTTGGGCCAGATGGCCTTTAAGGATCCCTTGCAACGCAAACAATTCTTCGCTATTGAAGGGAGAGTGAAAAAGGTACAGGTGATGTTTATGGAAGTCTGAAGATGTGTGATGCATTCAGAGTTGTGTGATTATGGAATAGGTATGCTGCTCTGCAGGAGAAAGGTGTAGTTACAATGTGGTGGGAGATGGAAGGGACGAGGCTCATGGGCCTTGTGTATAGGATGGACTCCTCACAGAATGGTATATCTTAAGTTTATCATGACTATTTTGTTGTGAAAGCACCTTAGCATGCCTCTCTCCATTCTGACTCCACCACTCATCAGCTCACTGCTCTGTGATATACTACAGTTAAGAATAGCATCTTCTCTACTGAATTACTGCAAGGGAAGAGACCATATAATCTTTGTACGATTTAAGGTCGTGTCAGCGGTAAGTAAAGTGGGATGAGGTCCAGCTGCTTAGATCCTCAATAGGAATGGAAATGGATAATAGCCACCACTGCTAATGTGGAGGAGACTCAGCTTCTGTTCACCTGTTCACCTGTTCACCTTCCAGACTGTTGAAAGCCTAAGTAGTGCATTACCTGGATTTACCTCATTTTTGGCACAGTGATGGTCATTTTGGCTTTTAAGAGTTGCTGCTCTGAATCATCATTTTGGCCCTCAAGTCACTGCTTATATAGATCTCACAGTGAGCTTGCTCAGCACTGCTTCATCCCAGGTATTAGCAAGAAAATGTCCTTGTCACTGGTGTGAATCATTGCTGAGGAATGAGCAGTGCTGGAGCTGTAGAGTTACACTGCAGGGGATGAGGGAGTGCAACCAGTCGTCTTATTTGGGACTGTGTTCCTGGGCTGAGCATCAGTTCTGGCAATTTTCACCAACTGCAGCTTCAGATGTATTTGAAAGAAGCTTAAAATAGTTTAATCCTGGCTCTATATTCAGGCTCCTTTTTCTCCTAGAAATGTATTGTGCAGGCATTGGGTTTTTTAACACACATCATTAAAAGAATTCAAAATTTACCTGTGATATCTTTACTTTGAACCTGAGACTCTTGGTTATAAGTTTTTATAATACTGGGTGATGAGATTAAAGGCTGATCTATGCACACACAGAGGAGCACAGGGACATAATAGCAGGCAGGGAAATCCCAAAACACAGACAGAGAATTAGAGTCTTGTCCCGCCTCCTCCTAGGGTTGTCATGGGGCAGCCATCAGCCAAGAGCTGGGGTGGACATCCATCACAGTGTGTCAGTGGGGGAGGCACCTGCCCATCACCTTGTAGACCAAGGGGGATTACTCCTTGCAGGACTTCAGGGGTCACTGTGGGATGCAGAAGAGAGCGTTTGGGGATTATACGAGATTTATGGGATATTCAGGAGCCAGCTATTGAAGCTGCTGTATGCATGAGTTGGATGCTGGGAAGATCAGATGGTGACAAGTTGGCTGCTAGAGGGATCAAAAGGTTCAGTGCAGCTGGGTGCAACCCAGCAGCATAAGGTCTGGGGTCAGCTGAGACCAGGTTGTATGTATGTCTGTCTGCGTAAAACTGGTGGGAAACAGGGCAACCTCACATTTATAGGGCTACTACTGCTGACACTGTAACACAGAATAAAAATTCTGATGGAACAGCCAGTGTGGTGAGGGAATATGCCCTAACTTTTTGTTGGAATTTTTTTTTTTAAAGAAGGCATCATTCTCTGATGTTGGTTTTTCTCTTGGCTAGGATCCTGGTAAATTCTTCCTATGCCACCCGTAAGTTCAGTGCCCATAGCAACCAAGTGTGCATTGTGGTTGCTTAAATAATGTTGTGTATCAGCATATCCTGGAATATCAATCACTTTGACTGGTGGACAAATCATTTAAAGAGAAAAATAACTTTGTGGCTTTTGTGCCATTCTGTCATCCCAACACAGAGATTGCAACATGTATTAATCATTTACCTTGTGTTTATAATTAGAATTATTATTAAGAATAATTACAAACAAATTTTCTAATCATTCTTGAGCACAATAGTAACTTTTCTTTTTCTGAAGCGCATCTGTAAAGAGTAGGACAGAATAATGTTCATAGATCTATTTCTGCAGAGTGAAAGTAATGAGAATGTAAAGCTACTGAAACTCATGTGTTTGTCCTGAAGGACTGGGCTAGCTACCTGACATTTTTGCCTTAATGGAGGTTTCTTAGTTAAATTAGATTTCAGATGCAACATTGTGAATATTATTTAATTTTCTCTGTCCTTGTCACCAGGACAGGTTCTTTGGGGATCCCTGGCAGTGACTGGCCACAGGGCTATCGTTATAATTAGAGATTCATTATTACATATGAAAGAAATGAACAAACTCCATAGCTCATCATCTGCAATTTCTAGCACTCGGCTTACAGTTGCACTGAATTTTTAGAGGTCTGAGTTACACATGCTTTTTTAGGTCACTTAGGAAGACCCACTGCAGGTTGGGTCACATTCTGCCAACCACCACACAACACTTGGGGCACAAGTCTTATAATGAGTGGAAATGGGTAAGAGCAGAATAAAGGAGATCCCGTGGACATCACAAAGAGCAATGTAAAGAGTGGCTTCTCCACTGGCAGCTTCTCTAAAACTATGAACAAACATATTTAATTCACTTCTTTTTTGACCCAGTAGAGAATTAGAATGGGGTGACTTCCCTTAGGGCGATTTCTTCTTAAAATGGACCGAAATAGAGGTTTTAAGTGGATCTTCAAATTCAGTCACCTCAATGCATCTCTACTCAGGATCACTCTTTCACTAGCTGACTTCCATCTTGCTGTTCATTTGAAGCATTTGCTGTTAGCTATCTTCAGGCTGCAGAGGGAACCAGTTTAACTTCAGAGAGCAGCAGAGATGGTAAATGTGCTCTAGCCAAGGATGCACCTTCAAAATTGCCAGATTAAACCTAGCCTAAGGGAGTTTTGTCCCTATTCATGGACGGTGCGCCTTCATCTGCTGCAGTAACTTTTCTAGCAGATTCACTTGTAGCACATTTGGAAGTGATGTGCAGACCCTGTCCATATTCTAAAATACTGTTAACAAATCAACAGAGAATGTGCAGAACTCTTTTGTTCAAGTGTACAGTGTGGATCCAGCAGCTTCACTGCACATGACAAATGGCAGGACGTGCCGTGCCTCTTTCAACAGCTGTAGAAAACTGATTGAATCTGGTCCTTTTCACCTGCCTGCCTTGCCAGGGAATTGAAGTTTCAGTCTGCCTTTTGTGCGTTTTTAAATATGCATGACCCAAACAAGGGACCTGTTGAGAGGCTCTGATGCTCTTGCATGTGAAACCTGGTATTCTGATCTTTTCCTTCTGACGTTTCAGTGCTTTCAGATGTGATAAATCTACCTTTGAAATAACCATAATTTCTTCTTTTGTAAAATACAGTTTAATAGGTAAACTTTGCAGCTGTCTATTAGAAGATGCTGGTTGAAGTTGGCCACACTGAACAGATCACCCAGAGGGTGGTGACACACTGGAACAGGTTGCCCAAGGAGACTGTGGATGCCCCATCCCTGGAGGGATTCAAGGCCAGGCTGGATGTGGCTCTGGGCAGCCTGGGCTGCTGGTTGGTGACGCTGCACATAGCAGGGGGTTGGAACTAGATGATCATTGTGGGCCTTTTCAACCCAGGCAGTTCTGTGAGTCTGTGATCAGTTCATCATCATTTGCTTTAATTTCCCTGTTTGTAATGCAGAAAATACAGTGCTCACCCTCTCGTATGCAGCTCTTGGAGCTTTGCTCTGGATTGCTTGTTTAGAAACTTTTGTGTAGTGTAGACATTTTAGGATGTGGTGAAGTCCTGCTGTTAAAGGTATCAGTTTGAGAGTGCTCCACATTCATAGATGGGGATTTCTGAACAAGGGACATCCATAAGTTCTAGATAAGTCCCAAGCAAATTTTTGAGCTAGGAATGATACCATAATCAACCAAATGTGCACGTATAATAAACAGTATATTAAAAGCAATACTCTGACAAAGAGTAAGACGTAGAAGACATAAATGCTTCTTTATCAGAATAATCTAGTACTAAGCTGTTCAGTGCTTAACACAATTCTTATGATGATGTGGAAGTTTGTGTAAAGCCTTGATATTCCAAGAACATTTGCACATCCTGTAGAGTAATGACAAACTGCCTGTCTAGCTTCAGAGACACAGATGACTGCAAGGTGAGTGAGACACTCGAGTACCCAGAGCACTTTTCACAGAAGACTTTTTTTTCATACAGGGATCTCAGGAAGACCGAACCTTTTCTGGTTGCTCTTTAGAAACCCAAGACACACAGCACTCTTAAGAGAGACCACTGTTACATGCTACCATTGTAAAATACTCTGATGGATGGCATAAGGTGTTTTTTTCCTTCTCTCTTGTGATAATTGGAGTTGAACTTTAGATAAATCATTTTGAACATGGCCATTTAAAGTCTCTGTTCTGTTCCTGTCATCTTTGGAGCTGTGAAGGAGGGCAAAAGGAAAGGGAGAACAGAGCTGAGAAGTTCTTACATTGTTTTTGCAAGAATTAACATCATCTATGAGGAAAAAAGTCTTCAGACACTGCAACTACAGACAGCATTTAGTCTCCAATTCTATTTTGCCCTGAGACAGCAAGCAAAATAGAAACAGCAACACAGGATAAATCACTGCTGGCAGAACTTAACAGTTATGCAATGTCCAGCGCACCATGCACCTATTTTTAGATCAGTTTTATACTAGCAGAATTTAGATTATGAAATCTGAAAAGAATGTCTAGTCAAAGGCTGAGGGCAAAGAAAATATTTAGAAGAGCATCCGTGTAAAAATGGTTAGTACAAAGATACGGTCGTAAAACCAACTTTGGCAATTGTGCTGTCCATTCGAGAGTGTTGGCTTGGTCAGGCATGGTAATGAAGATCCTTTTTTTTCCATCAGTATTCCCTTGAATTTCTAATCCACAGTTTCTTTTTAAAGAGTTAACTCTGGTCAGATAGTGGTATGTGGTTTACATAAAGCTCAGCTTCTCCACTGTTTGTACTTTGCACTTTGTGTTTACCAGCTCTGGAACGAAGTGAGCTGCAGCTCACCCCGTCAGAGTACCAGCTGGTCAAACGTAAAGAACTGTGTTAGATGGAGCGCTCTGCAAAGCTGGACGAGCTACAGAGAGGCTCCCCAGCCTTCGTCAGTCACCCCAGACTTAATGAACCTAGTGGTATTTACCTGGTTTGTGCTTCACGTATGGTCTTACAGATCTTTGGTAAATTAGGACTGTGTGTGCTGTTTGCTTCAGATCAAAGTTCAGACTAAATGTTTTGTTCTGTTCACAGGAGTACGTAGTAGGTTACGTTTGATGAGTTAAAGATAGGTTTTCAACACACAGATGACTGTTTTGGAAATGTGTATTAGTGGATTAGTTGTGCATGCCCTGTTCTTCTTCCAAGATCAGAGTTGCATCTTTTCCCTTTCTGATTTGACTTTATCCTCTTATTCCCTGTGTTGTAATTCTACACTAGTTTGTACAAGTGAGCGTCGTTTTGTTGCCACATGTTTTTGCTCAGATTCAGAAGAGGTAGTGAATGGGAAATCTCTGACCTCTCAGCCTTCGGGTTCCAGAATATAAAACAATCTCTGTGTAGCTAACATATCTTTGGGATTCCTTCTACAATTTTGGCAGTTTTCAATGTGCCTTGAAGCGAATTAGCGCTCTGGTTCTTGTATGGTCTGTATTGATCTTTTTCCCCCAATCTTTCTTCCAGGTAACAATCTTGATGCTATCCATGACATAACTGTGGCATACCCCCAAAACATTCCTCAGACGGAGAAGCACCTTTTGAATGGAAACTTCCCAAAGGAGATTCACTTTCATGTCCAGAGATACCCTGTAGAGACAGTGCCCACTTCTAAGGAGGAGTTGCAGCTCTGGTGCCAGAAGCGTTGGGAAGAGAAAGAGGAGAGACTTCGACGCTTCTATGAAGGTGGAAAGTGCTTTGATGAGACGGGGCAAAGCATTATTCCCCCGTGTAAATCTGAGCTCAGGGTCCTCGCAGTCAAGTGCATCTCACTCCTGTATTGGACGGTGTTCCCAATGGGTATGTTTGCACTGCTGTACCTGTACAGCTTTGCACGATGGTATTTTGCAGCCCTGATAGTCATCTTTGTTGTGCAGCAAAAGATATTTGGTGGGCTGGAACTAATTGAACTTGCTTGTCATCAATATTTTAAAAAGCAGCAGCAACTTAACGACACAGAAATTAAAAAGAAGTAGTTCTTGCCTAAAGAAGGGCGTAACAATGTGTGGCTATGGGACATACTGCAAATTTTATGGACAGGAAAGAATTTTTGCATGAGAATTGTCTTTTACTATTGTCACTGTTTGCTAGACATTTGCACTTAATTCTGTGAAAAGAAAGAAAACCGTTAGTTATCACTGTGTGTGAAAATGATAGTTTTTATCTCTGAATGTAATTTCAACATTGCTCTCGCAAGCAGCTAGCAACTGCATTCTGCTGTAATTAAGAAACACGTTGCTGGATTATTGAACAATCAGAGGGGTGTTAATAAACATGACGTGCACTGGAAGTCCATGTACAAATCCCAGCTGTCCGGCTAAGAAAGACAGATGTGTTACTTCTGTACAATCATATTGTCATAAAGCACGGGATTTGAAAAGCTGCTATATTTAACAGTGGTGTGATGGTAGGTGGAAGCTGGAAGAGGATGTTCCTTTTCTTTTTTTTTGCTATTTCAAATAGTCACACTTACTTTAAAATACTTTGACTTCAGCTTCTTCAAACACTACTGAACCTAGCACGCTATTCAGCCTGTTCTGCCTCAGTCAGTCAGAACTTAAAGGATTTTTAGGCCTGCCAGTATTGTGTTGTGTTCCGAGAAACAGTGCTGGCTTTGCCTCCAGTTAAGTCTTTACTGATAATTTAATAAATCTATGCAGCTAGGTTTTGATTTTTCACTGTTCATGCTGGTTTGGTGTCCCTGTTGGTTGTGGGAGGTGTATTCCTACTGTAGTACGTAAAGCTGCAGGAAAGGGGAGCTGGGTTTTGTTGTTTTATTGGTGGTTTTTTTTCCTGGTAGAGGCAGTAATATGTGTCTGTCTCTCGAGTAGCTGGTAAATGGTTTTTCAGAAAGGTCTCATTATAGGCACTATTTGCTGATTTTTTAATTTAATTTTATTTTTTTATTTTTGGAGAAGGCAAGGTATCTTTTTTTTTTTTTTTTTCTTGAAGGATTTTTGTTTTTTTTCTCACATTGCTTCTTCAGACATTTCAGTTGTCCAAATGCATAAGGAAGAAGATTGCCTTTTCTGAGCAGGCCAGCCAGACCTGTTGGAATGTATCCAATGCAATGGTGGTCTTTGTATGAGTATTAGAAAAGGTGGGGTTCAGACTATCACAGCACAGGGAAACTGAGCTTCAGCTTCTTTTTGCAGAATTATCTTGCATTGCCTGACTGCATCACTCCTTTTCCATACTTCTTTACAAGTTTTTATTATTTTGGGAGGCTCCCACTATAACACACTTCCTTTTTTTTATGATATTAAGGGTTTCTGAATATCATGAAATCCCAATTAAACTCTGAAAATGCGCTTTGCAAGTGCAATGAATGTAATATCTACAGTAAAAGGTACAAACATTGCCAGCGCTTAGGAGACACTTCAGGTTAGACTTGTTCAGCCTCATCAATGTTAGATCACTTGGTCAAATGTATTGCTGCAAAACTTCCCGGACTTACTAAACGTTTGTTGTTTATTGCATGGAGACATAATTGAGCTAAACCAAAATAGCCTGACTGTATGTTGAGTTGTTCTGCTGTGAAATACGAACTGCCTATTTCAAGCACTGGGTCAGCACTGTAAGGTACATTTGTTTCTTCTACAACACTAAACATGTTGTCTCCTGTGTTTGTATCAAAGGCCATTTTTTGAATGAATCACCAGCCTCTATTCAACTGTCCCTCACAAGGTGACAGGTGTTTTTTAATCCGTGCTTCTAATAACTGTTTATTACACAGAAAGTACTTGAAGCCATTGGTTTTATTCTAATTTTTTAATCCTTTTTTTCTTAAAAGATAAATAAAAGTAGGTTTATATTTGGGATTATGTTTCTAAATGATTTTTCATATTTATATTGTAGTCCCTAAAGTCGGGTAACTGTTGTTTTGTTGCAGTTCTTCTGTGGTATGGTGACGTTCCTTAATGTAATTTTGTGATATCAAAGGTATTTAGACAAAATCCTAGATCTGCATAGCTGGTGTTTTTCCCTTAGTACTCTGCTTTGGTGCAGTTCCTTGTATGTCCACATAACAGTCACCACAAGGGAAAAACTAAAATCGGCATTTATAGATAAGCAGAGGAGAACCAAAGGCTTTGAGTCTGTCCTGAGCCATGGCTGTGCTTTCACACCAGGAGTAGCCATGGCTGGGACACATCAACAGCCTTAGAAGGCTTCAGGAATGACTTCAGAGAGCAGCTGTGACATAAATACCAGCTACACTTTTTCAGTCATTCAGAGAACTTTGTGATGTACCAGAAACATCAGTGTGAGTCCTGGTCATGGAGCAGGGAAAGATTTCTAGCGTATTTTGTATCTGTGTTTGATTCGAGTTGAATTCTGAAAATGAAATACAATGCAGTTCAGAGATGACCCTTACAAGTTTTCTGTCTGGCTGGAGCCAAACGTGTAACTAAAGTAATGTGGGAAATGTCCTGCAGATCTGTAATTCATCCTCCTCTCCTGTGGATTCAGATTGAGCAGAAATAATCATCTTGTTAGCTCTAAATGCTGCATTGGCACTGCCTGGCTGCATAAAGTAGGGGAGCCTGTGGTAAGGGAGGAATCCTCCTCCCAGGGAAGGCTGTTGACTTTGAGACAGGCAGGGCTTTTCAAATGCCGTGCCTCATTTTTCAAGTAGAAATGCAAGACAAAAAAAATCAGCTTTTGTGTTTAAAAAGTCGTTAAAGTGATGAGGAAGATCCTTCTGTGTATGTTCTTTTCCTATCTGGTCAAAAAGAGCTTTTACTCAAAAGGTTTTAATATGCATATTTGGGGAGAATACTTTGTTCTTATTCACCATTTCCCTTTTCAGACTCCACTTACTAAAACATGCTGAGTGAATCACTTGAAGTGTTTTCAATGCTGTTAGATTAAAGGTGCTAGTACTCCAGGAATCACACGTCTACCTTTTGTGGACCTCATATTGGCACCAAGGCTTGTCTTACTGATTAGCCCAGTTTCTCATGGCTTATGTCCTCTCGCAGTCCCAGTAGACAGAGCACGTCGTCAACCGCGACTACCTGCTATGGGGCCTCCATCTCTGCTGTCTTCTTTATGTTATTGGAGAAACGTGGCTTGCGTTTCCTGCCTTTGGAGATACTCTTCATACTGCTCACATCTGCGCTGTGGGGTTCTTTCTTTTTGCTCCAGATTGAAAGTTGAAGTCCTCTCATCTGTGTTTGTGCTGAAACTCATCTGGCTAACAGAACATCAAACCAAGACATTTCTCTTGTGTTCAAAGCTGTGGGGCTCCAAGCTGGTCTGTAAGGTGTTGTCTTGATCATACGAAATGTAGTTTCTAGCTCTGTGCATTGCATACATCTCTGTTGTTTAAAAAAGATGAGTGTTTTTATAACTTGATTTTATATGTACATTGTATGAAAGAAAATGCCAGGATACTACAAACCTACAGAAAGCCTTAGTTTTCAAAGTTCTTTGGTTATATTAGGGTATTTTAACCATGTATCAATTACTCTACAGCAACAATAAAGTCTTGAAGCATTGCATGTGTTTAACTTCACTGTTTTCATTTTACTGTGTGACATATTCTGTATGCATCCTTAAGGAGCCTTGTCTTCACTCGCGTTGATGTCTTGATCTGCAGGTACGTGGTTGGTGGCTGCTATGGTTGTTGAGGTGACATTTCCCTTCTGTTCCTAGGAAGTTAAGAAAAGATTGTACACTCCCTGCTGGCCTGTTCCCATAAAGTGGTGCAGAAGCCTTTGGGCAGGCCAGAACTATAGCTCAGTATTAGCCTTGCTTGGTTTCTTAGCCAGTATTGCTCAAGAATTGGCTTGTAAAAGCATGTTAGGTATTGATATGCAGATAATTGCTCACCTGCTACCATCAGTGTAATTACACAAAAAGTGGTCTGTGGCAAGGTTTGCTTACCTGTTTTTATATGACTTTGCAAGCTCAGTGTGATTTGTCTCTCCATTGTCTGGAAACTAATTTGGTGTGGAAAGGTAAGAGCTGTGTTTCTTAGGAGTCTGTGGGTCTTTTACCAAACAGAGTGACAAGGGTAATGCCCTTGATGTGACTGCCTCATTGTGGTCAGAAAGACTGTAATAAACAGAGACTCTGGTTTTTACAGTTGGAGATGATATTTGGGATTTCTGTGTAGCTCTGAGCATTCAAATCAGTCTCCAGAAGTGGAAGTGTGCCTTACTCTGTAGTGAGTGGCTTGTTTCTCTGAAAAGGCTGTTGTCACTTCCTTTTTGTTTCCTCAGGGCTCAAATACGCACTGAACAAAATACTGTCTGTCTGTCTTGGCATTGAAGAAAATAATAGTAAAGAAAGGTAAAGCTCTCACCTTCTGTCTGCCCTCAGCGCTCCCTGTTTGGTTCAGTACAACTGGCAGAAGGTTCAGTTTTATTTCGTGACGACTGTGAATCAGATGGCAAGTTACCTCGACCAGAAATTATTCGCACAGTCGGTGCTCATAATGTGCTCGAGTGACTCTCATCCTAGAGTGCAGTTGGAAGGAACGGTTGTGCTGAGGCTCAGCAGAGGCAGAGGACTCAGGTCTGTCCTTGCTGAACCTCTCAAGAGTCCCAGCTCAGGGTGTCTCGATATACACTCCAAATGCCTATCCTAGCTTTTAATTAAAAAGCTGAAGCTCTTGGACTTGCTGTGACTCAGCCAGACCACACGACTGTACATCAGCTTAAAAGCCCACCAGGGCACTCAACAAGCCTTTCCTGCAGCAAAGAGCAGTAATGGAGACAGGAGCCCAGCCAGAAGCATATCATCTGTTGTCTTCATTTCCACACCGAGGTTATCTGCAGAGCATCTGTTTCAGGGCTGCAGCAGAGCTCCTTGGGTCCTGATGCTGGGTGAGGGCAAACCTAACCTTGCAGTCACTCGATGGTGACACGTCCACGGGGTGTGTGCCTTCTCCAGCCTCCTCTGGATGGATGCTGGCCTCTCAGGAAGGTTTCTCTTTTATATCTTTCCATGCGGAAAGAGGAGGATCTTTGCCAGGAGCCCCAAAATGCAAACATAAGGAAGCGTGTAGGCATGATCACAGCAAGGGCTTGGATCTGCCTGCGTGAGGTGTGAAGGTTAAAGGCAGTCTCTCAGCTTTCTGCCACAGCTAATGATGGAAAGTGCTACGTGAGAGAGTGCCTAATTAGGGATTAATGAGAAAGGAGCCTGTGGTTTTATTATCTGTTGGATATGAGCTCTGTGGATGAGCAGGAGAGCTTGCATTAGCTGCTTCCTGCTGAGTCTTCACAGAAGAAAAATCCTTAGCAGGCCCGGAGGTGGAGGAGGGAGCAGTGCTCAGCATCCCCCTCTGCAGGCCTGTGGTCCTGTGGACTGCTGTCAGCAAGGGGGCAGTACATTATTTTGTAGAACCTCTTTGAGGGTCAAAGAGGCTCCAGCTCCATGACAGCAGTGTGCCCTTGTATTTTGGCACACATGTCCGTTACATGTCAGGAGAGGGCTGGTCCAGGAACAAAACCGGAATTCTTTGCTTCGTTGTAGGACCATGCCTCCTCTCCTTTCCGGGGTGAAGCTGCCAGCAAGAAACACAGGTGACTGGAAGATATTAGATCATTGGCTGTTAGGTGAAGACAAGGGTAATGTCAGGGAGGTAAAACACTTAATCTTTAATTAGCTCCGTTGTTCTAAGCTGTTGCATAAAAGCTATTAAAGTTATAATAGGACATAATGTATGCTTGCACAGTAAGAACAACAAATATAGGCAGAACAGTCCTGGTCATAAATATCCCTCAATCCACCGCAGCAGACCTCTCTGGCCATCATTATGCAGCTCATGGCCAGCCTGGCTGAGCAGTGCCCAACAAACAGCCAGCACTGAATGCATTTAATGGCCTCCTCCTCTTTCTAAACAATATGTGCAAACATGTCTTTCCGTCCCCTGGGGCTTTCATTGTTTTATGATTAGCAGGTCCCTGAATGTTCCTTGAGGAGAGACATCAAGACAAACCCACTCCAGGCCTTCCCCAGTCCATGGGGCTCTTGCTGTGTGTGCCACAAGGAGACAGAGGCCAAGGGCTAAATCACTGGGTAAAAACATCTTTTATGTAAGTGTTTCTCATGTCTATTGATTCTGTGCTTCCTTCTGTATTCTGAATGTTTTAATGATCATTCTGCATTTTGCCATTCAGTTGTTGCAGTAACATCTAGGCCCTAAATTTGCCAGTCGTGATTTTTGTAAGATCACAGCCCAACTCCACTAGCCTTGTTATTTGATAAAAAGCTCATGAACTTTTTAAGCTTTCTGTATTGACACAACATGCTGTTAGCTGCTCTCTTTGCTTTATTAACAAAACCAGACACCTTTTCTGAACAAAACCAGGTTCCTTTTCTAGCTCTAAACCACTGTACACCTACCTAGGTATAAAGTCCTTGGCTTACTTCTGTGTCCAAAGGAAGTCAGTCAGTGTTATCTTTTTGGATTTCAGCAATGTTTATGATACTGTTCCTCACAGTATCCTTCTGGACAAAATGCCCAGCACACAGATAGTCAAGGGCATGATGCGATGGGTGAGCAGCTGGCTGATGGGTCAGGCCCAAAGGGTTGTAGTAAATGGGTTACATCAGGCTGGCGGCCAGTCACTGGTGGGTCACACGGGGCTCCATTTCAGGGTCGGTTCTCTTGAATTTTTTCAGAAATTATTTGGATACAGGACTTCAAATTGAACAAGAGCCACTGTTGGATTCTCAATCTGGGATGAGGCAATGCTGGTTATACAAACATACCACGTCCAGTGCTGCAGCAAGGCCAGGGAGGGGCTGTCCCCTCTGTGCTGTGCGGCCTCACCTCCAGCACTGGGTGCAGTCTGGGTGCCACGGTGTAAGGACATAAAGCTGTTAGAGAGCATCCAAAGGAGGTCCACAGAGATGGGGAAGGATCGATACAGAGAGAGGCTGAGGCCCCTTGGTTTGCCCAGCCCAGAGCAAAGGAGCTGAGGGGAGGCCTGATGGCAGCTGCCGCTCCTCACAGGGAGCGGAGGGCAGCGCTGAGCTCTGCTCTGTGTGACAGCAACAGAGCCTGAGGGAACGGCATGGAGCTGCGTCAGGGGAGGGTCAGGGTGTCAGGGAAAGGCTCTGCCCCAGAGAGCGGTGGGCATGGCACAGGCTGCCCAGGGCAGTGGGCACAGCCTTGATGCCAGAGCTCAGGGAGCGTTGGAACGGTGATGTCAGCCATAGAGTTTGGGTTTTGAGTGGCGCTGTGTGGGGTCAGTGATCCTTGCAGGTCCCTTCCAACTTGGGATATTCTGTGATTCAGTGGTCTCCTGATTGGCCAAATGCTCTCTCATGCAATTAAGAAACAAATCCTTTTTTTTAATTGTTTTTTTTTTTTTTTTAAATCTAGGCCTTTCTATATCCGGCTTGGTTTTATTTGTATTCATTCCCTTCTCATTATTGCTAAAAGCCTTCATACTGTGAGCAGAGATTTCAGCTGTCAGCAGCAAAAAAAAAACCAAACAACAAACCACCACCACATGGCAAACACCACTGTAACACCAAAACTTCCCAGCCCTCTTTCTTCTTAGCCTCTAACTGCAGATCACATCCATTTCAGATTTTCAAATATGTCTAACTAAAACTTTACCCAATACAAGTGGGTGCAACAAGTCAGAGACACTGCAGAGACACTGGAGACATTCATCACTAAGGTTGGAAAAGACCTCTAAAGTCATCCAGTCCAACCATCCACCTACCAATATTGCCCACTGAACCGTGTCCCTTAGTACTTCATTTACACCTTACTTGAACATATTCAGGGACAGTGACTCCACCACCTCCCTGGGCAGCCTGTTCCAGTGCCCCACCACTCTTTCAGAGAAGTTGTTTTTCCTAACACCCAGCCTAAACCTCCCTTGGCACAACTTAAGGCCATTCCCTCTCATCCTATCATCCTATCACTGTTACATGGGTAAGAAACCGAACCCCACCTCGCCACAACCTCCTTTCAGGCAGTTGTAGAGGGCAATAAGGTCTCCTCTCAGCCTCCTGTTTTCCAGACAAAGTGCTCCAGACAAGAT
Organism: Perdix hodgsoniae; assembly: GCA_035772895.1. Taxonomy (NCBI): domain Eukaryota; kingdom Metazoa; phylum Chordata; class Aves; order Galliformes; family Phasianidae; genus Perdix; species Perdix hodgsoniae. The sequence continues at coordinate 16,599,439 of JAPSGF010000007.1, forward strand.
GCTGCTTATTAGAGGCATTTATATAATTGAAGTGGTCTATATTTATCAGAAGTGCATGGAGTTCCCACCTCAAGAGTTGGATGCCCAGCAACTTGGAAAATCTTAGCTTTCCTAATGAATCATCAGGGAGAAGAACCTAAAAATATGACTGAGCTCTAAGAGGACGTGTCCTGGTGCACAGGGAGCCAAAGTCAGGTAGCACCAAATGCCATCCTTCCACTGGCTGTAGTTGGGATGCTACGCTCAGAAACTCATTGCCTGCAAGAGAGCAGGACCTGTGCTGGATCCTCATTTCAGACTTCAGCTGTGGTGTTTGATGCTGAGCCAGTATTAAGCTAAAGAGAAAGACTCCTGACCCACACAGGAGTCTGCTGAAGATGTTTTGAAGACCACTATTGCTGCTTCATCTTGAAACTGAAAGCCAACACAGATTGAGCTTTGCCTGGGAGATCTTACTGCATGTGGTTGGAGACAGGAAGGTGATCAGACAGCCTGAGAGGTGTTTCTGCAGTTGTGCATGAACAGAAGTGGTTAAGGAGAGATATCTTAGACAAATAGAACAGCTGGAGGAGAATAATGAATAGTCTCTTGTTTGTTTTTTACTGTTGTAAGTGGTTATGTTTCCCCACCATACCTGAGAACACTCTCTGCCCTTAGTTTGGGCAGAGTGGTCATCTTCCTGCAGGCCCTATGCTGATTTTGTGCAGTGTCTAGTATATGCCAACTTTTTTTAAGCTCTTAATCACTATGTCCTGGATCATAATTCTGTCTTCCCTTATACTGAAGGGAAGACCTGCCTGCTGGAGGCAGAGACTGGCCATACAGCCTGTCCTGCTGTCTCAATCTATTGCTGGTCCACTTGCGTGACCATCTTGATGGCTCTGCATCCCTGTAGTGCTCCTGAAAACGCCTTTGGTCCCCAGCATCACCTAGTTCGGCATCCTGCTCCATACAGTCTATGTGTTTGCTAAAGGTGGCACAAAAGGAGTACGTGCAATTCACACACTGAGTCTGCTTGAAATGCAACACAATGACAGAGAGGTTAAACTGCCCTGAGCCAGTGAATTAGTGACCCATCACAACCAAGGTCAATGTGCCTCTCAGTAGCATCCACAAAGCGGTCATTCTTATTCAAGTAAAATAATCCCCAGGGCTCACTGTGACCCATTTGGAGCCTCCACATTTTGTTATGGTTTGGAAAAGCTTCATCAGAAGGTGTTCTCTCATTGCTACTGCTACAAGTTTCCAAAGAACAGCCAGGCTTGAGGTTACCTAAATGAGCTGTGGAGTTTCCTGACTCTACAGCCAGTATTAATTTAGCCCTGAAAGAGGGATACTGCTGAGCTGTGGGCTATGTGAAGAAGCAGAGTCTTGTGGATGGTGGAAGTGATGCACAGAGTGAAAAGACAGGAGGTGCAGCAGCTCAGGGTCTTCCCCAGGATGGAGGGACACAGGTACAGGCTGCCGTCATGTTGGTGCTCTGCACAGATGTCTGTATGAACTGCACTGGGATGCTTGCCTGTGGGGTTCCTGTGGTCACTGCCCAGCCCACCCAGTGACCTGGACGCCCATTGGTGGCACTAGACTAGTCTTCCTGAACTATTGCTCCAAGCACCTGGAGGCAGCTCCCTGCCACTCCTGGCTGTGATTTGTCCACCCAACCCAGTATCACCAGCATGGATGCACCGGTCAATCCTGGGAAATGAGGCTCTGTTGCACAGCAACCAAGGAAAGACTCTGATCCAAAACTAACTGTGGAGCTGCTCTGTGCACTGCATATTTCTTAAGCAAGGTAATTTATTTGGAAGAGAGCTGATTTTGGCAGCACTCCTCATGCACATTTTCTGCTCTCCTCCATCCTCCATGCAGACAGTTCTGCTGTTCCAGAGCTCCTCTCTCCTTTCCTGGCTGTGAGTCCCTATCCTGCAAGAGTTGCTGCAATTGCTTTTTATTTTTAAGCCCTGTGCCACAAATACCTGACCTTGATCATCCACTTGCAGCCCCAAAAGCTTCACACATCCTCATTTAGCTAGCAATAGTAACTAAATGGGCCCTAAGGGTGCACAGGCTGGAGATGGCAGGCCAGTGTGCCCACAGCTGCTCCCCTAAGCGAAGACTGCAGGGGCTGGGCTCAAGTAAACCCTGCCAGATTTTCTGCTGGCAACAAAGAAGGTCCTTCAGAAGGAGTTAATGGGATGGAAAAGTGGATTATGGCCTTTGTGATGTTATTTTCCTTGTTTGGAACACAATTTAAATAACTTTTCTTTTTCTTCTTCTTTTTTTTTTTTTTAATCCTTCAGCCCACCCCATCTGGGAGGATACAGTGGACCCTCATCCATCAGTTGGCTGTGTGCAAGGAGATGCATGTGATAAATCAATCTGAGAGGAAGCGTGACCCCTCAAAGCAGGGATACTGCTAAAGAGGATATAGGCCTGCAGGCTGTCATGCAAGGAAGGACATTAGTGCAGAGTCAGTCGAGAGAGAAAGCCAGACCACCACGCTCAGTCTTGGCTGTAAGTACCCAGGCATTCAACAGTGTTGAACTCGGTGATCTGGGCTTGAGTTTTTGTGTCACCTGCTCCCAGCTGGCTTATTGAGCTCCCAAATTCACTGCAGAGTCTCTTAATGCAAAAGCACTTGGCAAGCTTTCCCTTATTCCTTGGGCTGAAAGGTGAAGTTGAACCTGGAGGGTTCATGAGCGCTCCACCACATTTTTGAGGTGCAAAGACAAGTACACGCAAAGAGGGACTTGCCATGCTACATGTAAAGAGATGGGAAATGATGGGAGCCTGCTCATGGGAAGGAATGGTGCTGTGCTGTGGTGATGGGAGAAAATATGCTGCAGCCAGTATTCGTTTAGGGGCCAGGAATGTGTTTTTGGTACTACAGCCAGGTCTGCTGCAAAATTTCATCTCGACAGGAATGCCCAGGATGCTAAGTATGCCCTTCTGAGAGATCCTTCACCCTGAGACAGGCGCCAGCTGATACATAAATTAACATTTTCCCCCCAGCTTTCAGAAGAGGCTTACAGCAGGTTCTGTAATTGCACAACTGTTTAGCACAACTTGACTCAATTTCTCCAGGCGCTGCTAATGAAAGTGAATCTACTGGGATGACAAATGTCTTCCTCTTCTCACCCACAGCTGCTGCAACCGCTTCTCGTGCTCCAGTGCTGCCTTGCTGACTCTTGGATGCTGCCTGTGCAAGGCCCAGCACCGTGCATGGGCCTGCCTTGCCTGCTTGGTGTGGGTCGTCAGTGGTCGGTTCCTGTTTCAGCAGATAGCTCTGGTGGAAAAGGACTGATCTGTAAGTCTCTTGTCGTCCTCCTCTCCATGCTTGGTGGGGAGACTGAACAAAATGCATTGGATGCTGCAGGAAGACACAAAATTTAAATAAATTCCCCTTCCTTCTCAGTAATCAAAATGTTTCTCCCCTAAGAGCCCCTTGATTAATCGATCTCGCAACTGACAAATCGAGGATGGGAATTCAAAATCCAATTGAAATGGAGGAAAACAACATTATGCACCATCTGATGCAGTCGGCGATGTCACAGAATGAAATGACTGCAGAAAAATAGGGCCTTGTGCTGGAGGAGCCGTCATTAAGATGTGGCGAGGGTATTATTAAGTAAAAGAACATTGATTTTGTTTGAAGGATTTGGCCGTCCATATTAAATATCATCTCAGTAATGCGATCTCAGTAGTTGCTTGAAATGTCAGACTCACTTGGCTACATCTGTTTGCTGGGGCTGCTGCCGGAAAATGGAAACGAAAATTTTGTTCTTTATCAGCCATTGGTCTGCATTAGCAACGTGATAGGCTTCTCCCATACGGGGCTGAATTAGCATATGAGCTCACTACAGGAATATAGGTATGCCAGGAACGCTGGTGTATATAAAACATGCGTGACAGTAACAAGATGAGTTATTTATGCAGGCAGAAGCAGCCACCGTAGCGGGATATTTCAAAGCCAGGAGCCTCTGTAAGCTCTGGGCTTTCATGTGATGCGCACTATGGATCCAGTGCTGCTCCAGGTCTTCTGCTGCATGAGTACACACAGTGCTGCTGGCTTCAGCTCCACATTCCTGCTTTGGGAGAGCATGGAGCCTGCATCTCTGCACCCATGGACACTGCTTCTGTCAGGTACCCAAATACCAGTGCCCTCGGTACTGAGGGAGGTAGAAACACATCTGTGTTCTATGTGAGTCCTGCTGAAGGCAGCCCATAGGCTGGGGCAGCCTATGAGGCCACCTGTCACTGCAGAGGACATCTGTCTGTGTCTCTGGGAGGGGTGGTCAGCACTGCCACCAGCTCAGCCTGCCAAGAGGAAAGCAGCAGCCATGTCCCAGCCTGGGCAGGGTTTGGGACTGGGTGGGTTGTTGTGTCCCTACCAACCAAGCCATTCTATGATATTTTCTGTGGGAAAAAAAAAAAGAAAAGAAATAGGAGAAGAAAATGGAAGAAGGATAATTTTGTGTTTGTTGGGTGAGCCTGGTAGCCACAGAGCACAAAGGGGAAAATATACATGGAAAGCAAAGCACAGAAGCTTTTGTGTGATGCCAGCAATTTTTCTTTCCTTTTCTGAGAAAGGAGCTGTGTGAATGTGAGGTGTGAGAATTTGCTCTTTCAAATGGCTGAGTCAAACACCAGCTCAATTACAGAGAGCAGAGCAGGAACACGAAGGACACAGGATGACCGTGTTTTGTCATTCCTCCTGCAGACTCAACATGTGTAGCGAGTGGGGAGAAGGGAAAAGACTGTGATAGAATTCAGATGGGATTTGGATAGCAGTTTTCAAATGAAATTTAAAGGTTATTCTTAGACCCAAATGCAGGGTGCTGCTCCAAGCATGAGCAGACTGGCAAACGATCTGCATTTTTCCACTTAATATTACTTCTAGGGATGTGTTTACCACATAAGCAGAAAGAATTGCAAATGTTATACTGGGTACATTGTCAAAATACATACCAACAGAGCAATAGCTGGAATGTATAGATTTTCTTAACCGAAAGATTTTCTTCTCTATAACTGACCGCTGATACTATTTTTTATTCTGCAAATGAGCAGTAGTCCATGTGGCAAAAGCCAAAAGTGGAGGAGGATACTAAGAAGTGGTTTTTGGCCACAGTGTCTGTTTTCCTTAGGGGTTTGGCGACCACTGGAGACAGATCACTAGCACCCCTATCCGAGTGCTGCAATACGGGGTTGGTTTGGGGTTTTGCTTCCCTTGCATTCACTCTCCCTTGCAAGCTTCCCCAGATGCTGCCCTTCCTTCCAAGCAGCAAGGGGGGAAGGACGCTGCCACCCTACACAGTCCCCTCTGAGGCCACGTTTTGCTGTCCTGGCGTGTGCGCATTGACTCCACCGCTGCCCTCCGAGGAGCTGTGCACTGAATGATGATGAAGTGACATCGTCATGGCAACACGTGTTGACTTCCCGGTTGCGTAGCAACCTGATGCGGGCTGATGTAAGAGGTGTGCTTGTTTCCTCTGCTGGCTGCGCTCCTTTGATGTGCCTACGAGATTCAGGCTTGTTTTAGTCTATTTTCTTTCATTTTCTGGACATGTTGTGACATCAGTGTGATGCTGTGTGTGTGCACAGAGGAAAAGAGATAAAGCTTATCTCCTTCAAACGCCCTCCTTGGGGCACTAAGATACACAGCTCGTTTTTAGAGGCTCGACAGTATTCAGTCTTGTCATGATTTTGTGTAATATAAACTCGAGGAGACCGGAAGACACTGTTAAGTGATTTTGTCTCAAGCTTCCCTCTGGATTTTGCGTAGTCTTTTCCAAATGCCCAATATCCCTGTGTGTGGGGCAAGTCTGCTTTTCGTGGCATAATGTCATAGGGAAGCTGCAGGTCTGATTTTTGTGCAGTCGGCTGGGTTTGCTGTTTCATGGGGCATCTGCAGTGAAGGAAGACTGCTAAATCTTTGTTTACAGTCATCAGACTGAATTTTTGCACCCGACAGGAAATGATAAAAATCTGCAATGCCCTTCTTGCTGAAGGCTGTGTTTCTTTATACCGAAGCAGAAGAAAGTTTGTCCATGTAGATCAATGGAAGATGGAGAAGCACTTCTGATCATGGCACGCGTGGCCCAGGGAGAGAATTAGAATATCCTGAGTTGGAAAGGACCCAGAGAGATCACCGAGTCCAACTCCTGAAGCAGCAGGTTATGAGACAGTCTGGAAGGGGAAAGGACAACATGCTCTTATGGATCAGACCGTGCTTTAGGGTACCACAGACATAGGGCCACCATGGGAATGCCAGGACCTCCTCTGTCAGGCATTTCAACTCAGAGAGGGGTGAAACTGGACATAAGGGCCTCCTGCATACAGACCTGTGCCAATGTCTTTTTGTACTACGTGAGGTGATAAGACTGGGCACTTGGGGATGATACCTGTGCCATCATTCACGAGCAGGCATTGCCCTAACCGGTTTTGGAGAGGGACTGCTTAGCATGGGAACCTACTGGTGTCCATTAAGGGGAAAAAGTCCCCACTCCCATCAGAAAATCCATGTATGCCCCAATGACTCCAAAATCGAAATTCTGATCACAGTAAATGCACAGTAAATAAGTAAAAAATAATGCTGTCAGGTTTCATCAGTGTGGCATTACCAGTGCTGTAATGTAGTGGTTTCAGAGTCAAAGCACACCCGTAACCAAGTTTTCCTGTCGCCAGGTCCTGGAGATGTAGATGCAGAAATCTGAAAGGAGATCTTGATCACTTATCATGCCAAAGGCAGGCTGAATCTCTGTATACATCAGTCCTCAAATGCGTGGGGTGTTATTTAGTGGCGGCAGCCTCCAAACAGCTCTTCCACATGACTGATGGCAACAGAAAATCATCTGTCACTGCTTGGCTTCAGGCTCTTCCGGCAAAACCATGTGTTTGCTCAAAGAAGAAAAATAGTTTGACAAAATCTGTGGGAGGCTGTGAGGGCTCAAACCCAAAAAAGTTATTGTTGGCTCTTGACATGTGCTTGGGAGAGGCTGTGGCAGCCTTTAAAAGAACTCTTCATTGTCACAGAGATGACTAACTGGCTAGCACAGCTCTCCCACCTCTCACCCCATGCCCTTCACCTCTCCTCTGTAATGAGCAAAGAATCTCTCATTTCTTCTCTCAAATCTCTTCTACCCCTGTAGGGGCATTAACACATTGCATTTATGGTTTCTTTCCTGTCCCATCCCAACCCATTTGGCCATTTCACTTCTTGGAGGAACACAGATATTTGTTAAGTATCCCATTGTTTTCACACTTATTCCTGGGAACTAAAACTCAGCTCAGAACAGAGGAGCACGTGGACGTGTGGCACACTGTTCTGCTCACAGCCTTGGCGCTGCTGTCAGATGAGCTGAACAATCAAAGCCCCATAGAGGTGGGAGTGCTGACCTTACTTACAACAGCTCTTCTGCTGACTATTGTGCTTGGATGAATCACTTATTCTTGTCTGCCTGATTGCTTTGCTTTGCAGCCCATTCACAGGAAAACTGGGAGCACTGGGTCTGCTTCCCCACCAGGTGAAAGCAGCAGTGCTGGTGGATGCTGCTGCTGTTACTTTTCAGGGAAGGCAATTGCTGCTTCTTTTTTTCTTTTTTTTTTTTTCATCAAAGACTGAGACAACCACTCTGTTCATAGATTGATCTGTTTGCTTCAGTTTTGTCTCCTTCAATTGATTTTCTGCAAGTCAGACATGAGTGGTTTGGCGGAGCAGAATGCTCTCCCATGCGTTTGGCACCATGCTTGTCCAAGAAACAAAGGAAAATGATTTTTTTCTGAGCAACTCCATGTCCTTGCAGCCTTTTTGACTGCACGCAAAAATGTTCTGTGACTTTCATACTGGGGCTTTCATTGCTCTTCCCAATGCATAAACAAAGTGTCAAGAAAAGCATCTGGGCTGATGTAAGACTGAGCAGTCTGCCAAGAGAGACAATTGCCCATGTTATATGTCTTTGTGGACAGGTATTGTCTGACCAACTCCTTGATAGATGTGCTGGAGAGATCTCCCAGCAGTCTAGCATGGCCTTTGCTTATTGCTGGAGAGGTCTTTCTAGTACTCAGTTTCTACGTTTCTTCAAACAGTTGGCATCTTTTTTAATCCCAGCTCAACCTATCTTTCCCCATCAGTCATGTTTGGAAGAGCCAGGGTTATTCTCATTGCCCTGCAATGAGCAGCACAGTAGGACCCCACTCTGGCTCCTACCTCTTCTCTTGATCCAGGGAAGCCCATGACCCTTTGCTGGGCTCCACACTCAGCTCCACCACAGCCAAGCTATCATGTTCCAGGTGCTCCCAAGAGGATTTCACCTGATGCAGGTTTCAGGATGGGCACCACACTGGACCCCAGCCCTTTGCAGCGCCATGATGCTCTGGTGGCTGCCTGTCACACAGCTCTGAGGACAGGGCCAGTGTCAGGGCAGATGCTGTGTGGGCTGTTATGGCTCAGAGATGCAACAGCTGTCAGAGATGTGTCATACTGCAAGAGGAAATAAGGAAATAAAAGCCCAAAACCAAAGGCAAAAACAAGCGGTAGTGGTTTGCATCCAAAGTCGCTCATTCCAACCGTGCTTGAAAACTGCCTCTGCATAACATGTAGCGCTATATTTGTCTGTGAGGCAGGAAGAGAGGGAGAGAAAATATTTTTCCGTTGAGGTCATTCTTGCTCACTTTTTCCTCTAAGAAAACCAACATGCTCCCTCACCCTTGCTGTTGCCCACCGTGCTGCAGGCCCACAGCCCTGGGTTCTCCTTGATTGCAACAGGCAGAGTCTTCACAGCTCCAGTTCTCACATCTCTTTGCAATTTCTGTCCCAGTAGCCATCTTCTACTCCTGCATCAATCTCACTCACACCTCCAACCTCACTCCCATCTGAATGTCCAAGCAAGAAGAGGCAGTGAGAAGCCTCTGCCTGTGGCTGGTTCCCCACGGTCCAGTGCAGTTATAAGGGAAAAGCATCAAAAGGGCGGTGCTAAAAAAGAAAATGGACTGAAGTAGGAACATGAAAATGATGTATACAGATCAGACCTCAGCAGAAACAACTCTTCTTCCCCTGCTCAGGGAGATGTCCGATTCCGCAATGAAAGAGTTTCTCTAACATTATCCTGGAAACATCTATAATGTTCTAGTGTAGGCAAGGTCAAAGGAAAAAAATGGTGATTTTAGGGGAGAAAAGTAAAGATTTGAGGAGAAAAATGAGGATTGGAGGAGAAAACTGGGGATTTTAAGGGAGAAAAGTGAGGATACGAGGAGAAAAATGGGGATTTTAGGAGAAAAATGCGGATTTTTGGGGCAGAAAAGTGAAGATTCGAGGAGAAAAATGGGGAATTGATGAGAAAACTGGGGAGTTTTGTGCAGAAAAGTGAAGATTCGAGGAGAAAAATGGGGATTTGAGGAGAAAAATGGGGATTTCTGGGCAGAAAACTGAAGATTTGAGGAGAAAAATGGGGATTTGAGGAGAAAAATGGGGATTTTTGGAGAGAAAAGTGAAGATTCGAGCAGATAAATGGGGATTTGAGGAGAAAACTGGGGATTTTTGTGGGAGAAAAGTAAAGATTCGAGGAGAAAAATGGGGATTTGAGGAGAAAAACAGTAATTTTTGGGTAGAAAAGTGAATATTTGAGGATAATAATGGGGTTTGAGGAGGAAAATGGATATTTTGTGGGAGAAAAGTGAAGATTCGAGGAGAAAAATGGGGATTTG
>JAPSGF010000007.1:16614140-16823763 GCA_035772895.1 Perdix hodgsoniae
GGGAGAAAAGTGAAGACTTGAAGAGAAAAAAGTAGATTTGAGGAGAAAAATGGAAATATGAGGAGAAAAATGGGGATTTGTGGAGAGAAAAGTGGGTATTTATCGTGAGAAATTGAAGATTTGAGGAGAAGAATGGGGATTTGAGGAGACAAATGGGGATTTTGGGGGAGAAAAGTGAAGATTTGAGGAAAAAAATGGGGATTCAAAAAAAAATGGGGATTTTTGGGGAGAAAAGTGAAGATTTGAGGAGAGAAATGGGGATTTGAGGAGAAAAATGGTGATTTTGGGGAGAAAATTGAAGATACGAGCAGAAAGTGGGGATATGAGGAGAAAAATGGGGATTTTGGGGGAGAAAAGTGAAGATTTGAGCAGAAAAATAAGGATTTGGGAAGAAAATGGGGATTTTTATGGTGAAAAGTGAAGATTTGAGGAGTAAAATGGTCTTTTGATGAGAAAAATCGGGATTTTGGGGAGAAAAGTATAAATTTAGGAGAAAAATGGGGATATGAGGAGAAAAATGGCGATTTTGGGGGAGAAAAGCGAAGATTCGAGGAGGAAAATGAAGATATGATGAGTAAAATGGTTTTTTTGGAGGAGAAAAATGGGGATATGAGGAGAAAAATGGGTAAGTTTGGGGAGAAAAGTGAAGATTTGAGGAGCAAAGTGGGGATTTGAGGAGAAAAAAGGGGATTTTGTGGGAGAAAAGGGAAGATTTGTGGTTAAAAATGGGGATTTGAGGAGAAAAATGGGGATTTTTGGGAAGAAAAGTGAAGATTTGAGGAGAAAAATGGGGATTTGGGGAGAAAAATGGGGTTTTTTGTGGAGAAAATTGAAGATTCGAGGAGAAAAGTGTAGATTTGTGGAGAAAAATTGGGATTTGAGGAGAAAAATGGGTATTTTTAAGTTGAAAAGTGAAGATTTGAGGAGAGTAATGGGGATATGAGGAGAAAAATGGGGATTTTGGGGGAGAAAAGTGAAAATTTGAGCAGAAAAATGGGGATTTTTGGGCAGAAAAGAGAATATTTGAGGAGAAAAACGGGGATTTGGTAGAAAAATTGGGATTTTTGGGGAGTGAAGTGAAGATTTGAGGAGAAAAAAGGGGATTTTTGGGGAGAAAAGTGTAGATTTGAGGAGGAAAAATGGGTTACAAGCATGACATAAGTGTGATTCTTTTGTTTGTTTGTTTTTGGCTTGAAATTACCCCCCCCCGCTGGAATACTTTAATATTACCATAGGAAAACTAAATTGAACTACTGACATTTCTAATTCGCTTGGTACCAAACTCAAAAATGCAAAACGGCAGCTGTGCAATTCACGGAGAGCTGTTGTGTCTTTTCTTGCCAGGTTGTGGCTGTCAGAAAGGAAGATTACTTCATTTGAAGAGCCTTTAAGCTGTGCTTGAACCAAAGCAGGAGAGCTGGCAGCTTGCAAGTGCTGCTGATGGCTTCCTTGCACTGAGAGAGGGGCAGCACGGAGGAGCTGTGAGAATGAGCTCCTTATGAAGCACTTGTTTGCAGAGCCCACTCATTGGCCAGTTTTCGTAGAATCACAGAATCATTAAGGTTGGAAAGGACCACTAAGATCATCATATCCAACCACCAACCCATCATCCCTACCAGCCCACTGACCACGTCCCTCAGTGCCACATCTCCGTGGTTCTTGAACGCCTCTAGGATGGAGTCACACTCTATCACTTCTCATGGATTTGCCAAGTGGAGACAAAGGAGGAGCCAAAATCCTGCTTCCTTATCTGAACTTCTTCATGCAGCAAAGCATGTAAAAAAAATTGTAAAACTAATCTCTATTTCCAAGTGTAAGAAGTCTCTCAGGTTTATTATCTATTTCATAGAATGGTTTGAGTTGGATGAGACCCTTAAAAGCCATCTAGTCCAACTGCCTTGCAGTGAGCAGGGACACCCACAGCTCCATCAGGTGCTCAGAGCCCCGTCCAGCCTGACCTTGGATGTCTCCAAGGATGGGGGCATCCACCACCTCTCTGGGCAACCTGGGCCAGTGCCTCAGCACTCTAAGTGTAAAAATCTCTTTCCCTATACCCAACCTAGATGTCCCCTCTTTTAGTTTGAAACCATTTCCCTTTTTCCTATCACAACAGACCCCACTGAAGAGCCTGCCCTTTTCTTTCTTTTAGCCGCACATTAGATACCGACAGGCCACTCTCAGGCCTCCTGTGCCCTTCCCTTCTCCAGGCTGCACAGTCCCAGCTCTCTCAGCCTGTCCTCGCAGGGAGGTGTTCCATCCCTTGGCCCATTTTTGTGGCTCTTCTCTGGACACACTCCAAAAGAATATAAGAAGATGGTGAGAGGAGAGGAAGTTCCCACCATGGAAAAAAGTTGTGATTCAGCTCCCTTTCCTGAAAAAAAAGGGGGCAAGATGTAACACTGGTGTCTCGTAGGTATGATGCTGATGTTGCAGAAAGCAGATGGTTCCTGCTGATGCCACATTGGCTCTATTGAAGTGGAGTGAGATGAAACAGCTGGGACACAGACATCCCTGGGCCCTGCCCCACCCCCGTCCTGCAGATTTGGTCCCTTCTCGCATATGCAGCTGTAAGTGGATTCCAGCAGGATTGGTAGGGATTTGGGGAGAGGCAGATTAGAGATCTAGCTGTGGGCAAATGCAATTATGGAAAAGCAGTTCCATGACTAGAATTACACGCCCCCAGCCCAACACAGAATTATTCCCAGGATTTGAGCAAATTTAGGATAAACAGACATCGGACACGAGACGTGGAAATTACAAAGGATCTGGAGAAAGGCCAGTGCCTGCTGCTGAAGGAACAGTCCTGGTATTCTTGTCATCGATCAGAGCCTTTGCACGGCCAGGCTGCCCTTCTCCATGCACAAAAGCTGAAGCCCCTCCCCCCCTCTCAGCTCTCCAGACTCATCCTTTGCTCAAGTGAAGTTCCAGGTGGTGGAGGCCCACAGAATGCCACCACTTACAGCAAGTACCTCGCCCAGGTGTGTCAGGCTCTGCTCAGTGCAATTTGAGATCCTCTGCTTCCTCCCCTGCTGGCTTCAGCAGCAGCTGCTCTCCTCACTCTTGCCATGCTGTTGGCAGAGCATGGGCCGGTATTGAAACAGGGAAGGGACAATCTAGCATTGCCACATCAAGCTGCGAATTGGGTTTTTTTTCCAAACTGCCATTCAAGTCATTGAAAAGGGGCAAGCAGATACTTTTCCTCAAAGGGAAGAGAGGTTTTGAGAAAGACACTGCATCAAATGCTTTCACTGCCAAGAAATACCCGAGAGGTGGTGCGGGCCCCGAGGTTTGTCCTCAGCTGAAGCTTTTCAGCTCTTTTCTCCGCATCCCGAGGCCCATCTGCTGGATGCTCCACGGAGACGGCTCGGCTTTGTTGCTTCGGAGAACCTCGAAACGAGTCCGCAGATCAAGCGTGCCACCTGCAGCCCGTGTCTGGGACTGCGGGAGGCTCTGCTGCTGCGCCAACAGCAGGGGTGGGCAAGCAGCCCCTTCCTTAAACAGCCCCTTCCTTCTCGGCGAAACTAACTGTGCTTAAACATCCCAGAGGTGAGAACAGGAGAAATGGGTTTTTAAGAGGAATGAAGAGACTGGATGAGAGATATTTCGCTAATAATTGAGTCGTTAAAACACGCACCTTAAATCACAAATTAAAAGGAGGTAAGGCTCACGGGTGTGCTGCCCAGGCAGGAGTGCAGGGGGCTTACAGCTGTGCTCTTTCTCAAGGGTTCTTCTCCAAAACATCCGTTTTACAAGTGAAAGAGAGAAGAAGTTTCGTTCAGGTGCTTTGGCTCGGCAACTCCAACTGGCTGAAGTTCTGCATGTCTTTGGTTGTGGGGTTTTGTCCAGGAAGACATTAAGGAGTTTGCCTGTTTCTCCAAAGAGTGGATCATAGAAGCATTAAGGCTGGAAAAAACCTCTAAGATCACAATGTTCATCCCCACTAACCGTGTCCCTCCCTAGTTGAGCCTAGGCCTTCCTAAAGGCCCTCCAGTTGTTCAGTCAAAATTAAATGGGGGTTTCAGCAATCCTACCCTTTTCTTAATCTTCTTTTTGCTCTGCTATTGACTTAGAGGAAGAAATAACTCTTCTACATTTCAGTTCCCCCACCAAGACAGCAGAACCAATTCACCCACAAAGTGTTTTGAAAGCCACGAATGCCTAATGGCAGTGATTTTTGGTTAGTGGTATGGCAGAAATGCATTATTATACTGAAATATCCAGATGCTCGTGCTTAACATCTCACACAAAACCACCATCTCGGTCCATTCATCGGGTAAATTACGCCTTTATGAGCGACTCTTGAATGCTTCTAACGCAGGTCACTGGGAATGTGGCCACTGTTGGCCCAGCAGGACGTGCACTGCAGGCACATCCTGGAGAACCTGCATGGACAGCAAACAGTGTCTTGAGCCATTCCCAGCAGCACCCTCCCCTCCTCCCCCAAAGGCTGTAACAAATGAAATTGCACCAGAAATACAGAAGTGATTTTTTCCTGATGTGATTTAATGGAAACTGAATTCCTCTATCCCGTACTCTGAACTTTGGCTTTAGAAAATGTCTGCTATCTATGGAGAAGTGTCTGCAATGTCGTGCTTCCACCTCCGGGCAGCAGAGATGAGTGAGTGCTGACATCTGCCTTCTCTAGCACTTGCTTCTATTAAATGGACATTAAAAGAGAGGGCTGGAGTTGTGGCCTGCTGTATGCCTTGAGGTACAAATGTTCACAGGGAGTGCTTCAGGGGATGCCTTCATCCCCTGAATGGTCAAACAGTTCCTCCTACAGAGATCCCCCAACTCTTTTCCTAAATGCATTCCTTTTAAACACACACTGCTATTTGCACAGCAATCTTTCTTCTCACACAACCAGCTTTGATTCAGAGGTGTTTCTGTAGCAGCTTGGCATTTGGAGCTGAATAGCACTGAATCTAATATATGGCATATTAAACAAGGAAATGCTATTTTCTAAAATGGATGGCTATGTTCTTTGTTTAATGAGCATCAGCCTCACGTAGCAGTTTGTCCCATGGGAAAGGGAACTGGGTAGGCACCCTGAAACTATAGCATATAACATTTCCTCAGTGTGCTGGCCCCAGTAGATGAGTAGAATGGAACATCAGATCACTTTTATCATCGTGCTTAAAGAATGGAGGTGAAGTTTGTTGTGAACTGAGAAGTTACAGATATTTTTCAGTTTTAAGTACCGTGACACGTAAGCAAATAAGAAAACCCAGCTTCGTGCCTCCAGTGTTTGGTTTTTCTAGAGCCCCATGGATGGCTGTTGGATGGGATGACCAGGAGGTGCCTCATACCAAATCGGAGAAAAGCCACCTGAAAGAGAGGTGAAGAGACCTGCTCAGAACACAGACATCTGGAGATCAAGATCTGGAAATCATTGAGGCTATTTTGCACATCAGAATTTTGCAACACAATCCATGTGTTCTACCACACTACTCATGATTTGTCCAGCTGTAGTTTGAAGAGTTTCTATCCTCTGAGGGGCCCGTGCTGTTGCTGCCCAATCACCATTTGCAAGCAAGTGGGGAACCACTGAAGTGAAAGCTTACAAACACCCTACAGGCAAAATTTCATTCAAAACTGGTAAGTGAAAATTATGATTAATGATCTATTTGCAGAAGTTATGATCGGTTTATGAATGATTCATGAAAGGAGAAAAGGAGACTAAATAGACTATGAATATCATTTGTAGGCAATAATTTAAGCAACTTAATCCCCAAAGTGAGATCCTTCTAGTCTCATATTTACCTAATAACACCATGTGGTGCAAGGGGTGGGTGCTGTGTTGTTAATAACCTGCTTCTAAACAGCATGAATACACCAAAATACAGCTTTGTTGTGACAAAGGGAAGGTGTGCTGTCCGAGGCAAGTCTGCAAAGGGCAAACCTTCAGGTAAATAACTACAAACACACTTGGAAGGGTGAAAGCATCACAGTGTTGAGCAGTGAGGCCCAGCTCCTGCTGCAGCTGAGCACAGCAGTTGCAATTAGCAGCCAAGGCAGGGGAGCAGCTGGGCATGAAGACTGTCCTAGAGCCAAGGGTGAAAGGCAGAGAGCCTTGGATCTGAATCCACCTCTCTGTCTCCCCTGGGGTTGGGATTTATTATCTATTTCCCCTTCTAACTTCTCATTGAAGCTGGCATTCAATGTCAACTGCCTTCAGAAACAGGATGTGAGATAGCAGACGTTCTGTTTATGTATTATTTATGATCACAAAATCTGTCTATAGAAAGCCTCACATGGATGCAGTCTCTGAATTCCAATGAAGACCCTGGGTTTAGTTTTGTTTTTTGTGTTTTTTTTTTTCCCACTCAGATTTTGAACAGGGTTGATAAGGCAAGTGTGTGACTTTGCCCAAAAGTGCACAGTGAGTTTCTGGGTCCAACCTCAGCATATCAGCTGGGCACTTCTGGTTCTTCACCATGCCTTTTCTATAAGGATTGGTTTTCACCTCTGTTTTCTCCTCAGTGCCAGCTGTTTGGAACCAGACTAATGCTTTACCATTTAGGAACAACTGCATCCCAGTGGATTAACCAAAGTATGAGGTGGCTGAGGTGGTTTATTAATGGGGCAAGTTTTGTAGGAAAGGTACAGTCCTTCTCTAGAACCAACTAGCAAAGCTGGAAGATTTAAGTAAACTTTGGGGGCTCTTAATGCTTCTCTCAGGCCTGACATGGAGGAAGCAAGCACCAAATGAAACACAAGGTGGGGATTGTTGTTCAGAAAGTAAACTAAATTATGTAATACAGTTAAAAATGGGCTATCAAACTGACAAAAAGATCACATCTCCACCCTCTAGTTGGTTTTAAATTTGCCACTTCTAGGTAATATGTGCAGGAGTAATTTCACACCTCCGAGGCAGACAAAAAAGCTAAGTTCTACTAATTGATCTATTGTAAATGTGTCACCTCACGTGGAGACAGAGGGCGAGTGGCAAACTGAGCCACTGGCAGTCTGAGCACCCTGTAGTGCCATCAGCAATTCCCCACGGAAAAAATGCCAGGAGTCCAGTCGCTGTCCATTTCCCTTTGCAGCCCCCAGATGCCATTGCAATCCCTCCCCAGCACCCTCACACTGCAGCTCTCACCTTTTTTCTTCCTTTCTAATCCAACCATAGCCCAGGGTGAGCTGTCTGTAAACCCCCCCCCCCCCCTACTCGTGTTCCCTATGGCCAATGTAAGGGCACCTACCCCTTCTCAGTGTGTACAGTACTAAGGAGATTTCTCACCAGCACATGGAGCTCTGACAACTCTTCAGATGTACATGACTAGAGTCAGCCACTGGAAGAAGGAAAAGGCATATTTAGATAGTGATGTTGCACTAAGTCTTCAGCCTTGTGTCTTAGTACCTTCAGGCTGGAACCCAGTCACTGTGGTCCTTTTGTTCTGCACAGAACAGTTAGGGCTTTTTGAGGCTGCCTTTTTCCCTTACTACAATTCAGACCCAGCAACACCTTCCATATGTTACTTTCCATGATAAATTACTGCAGCAGCTGCAGTGGGAGCAATTGCTGGGAAAGGATGGCACCTGCATGGTTGCGAACAGAAGAGGTAGCAGGCTCCAGGAATGTGGTTATCCTTTTAATAAAACCTTTTAAACACTGTTTTGTCAGAAAAAAAAAATAGCTTCCAGACTGATAAAATGCAGCACTCAGGCACATCACTATGGAGCACAGCAGGATTTTTGCTACAGATTGGCTGATGAAAAGCTCAATATATCCCCATTCAGCTAGCTATCTAGGCTGTGCTTTGTAAGACAAACAGCAACAGCAAGCACTTGTCTGCTCTTTCTTTCATAAAAGCAAGCTGTTTTGCAGTACAGAACTAACAGATGGGGCAGGATGAAATGAGGGCATGGATTTTTTTTGTTTGTTTTGTCACCTCCTCAAAACCACTATAAGTGACATTTCCACCAGTGACAGAACTGGGAGTACATGGGAAGGAACAGTGTTTTGGATGTAGTTGGCCACCACTGAGCTGTTCTCCTAGTAGTAAGGCTGTGTGAGTAAAGATCCCCAGGTAATACCTCTTGAGGTCCATTATGCACACCCAGCCAGGTAAAACCCACACTGATAAAAGCTCCTGGCAACACGCACAGCACTGACACAGCACCCTTAGCATCATCCTACAGCTAACTTTAACTCTGCGGTCCTGCTGGAGAGCTGGAGAGAAGGAAGGAGCATCCTTACCTCCATCACCGTCATCAAAACTTGTGGTCCACCTTTGGCTAAGTTTTGAAACGCATCTAGGAGTAGAAGAAAGAAAAGCTTCTTTCAGGAGGAAGAAACAAGAATGCAACACAAACTGCAAAATAAGCCCTGGAGCAGAGTTGTGGTCCTCATGTTGGAGTGCTCTGCCTCACTCAGGTGTCCACATACACTGCCCTGCCTGGCCACATCATATTTCTGTCCTGGGCACCCCCTGTGCCTCGGCCCTAGCATCACAGCAAGTAAAGCATCCCAACTGCACATCCAGAATTAAGCAAAAATAAGGAACAGGAGCGCTCCACATGACTGCTCTCATCTCCTCCCGTGATTTGTTTCAGTGGTACCTCCTGCCTGAAGGATGACGGAGAACAGCAGACTAATGAAACATCTTCCCCCAGGGAAACTTGCGTTGGTCCTTTTCCATCCTCCCTTTCAGTGAGTGATTACAATGTGCCCTGAGGAAAATGATTCTCTTGATGTCATTAGTATGCCTTACGAGGTTTTTCCAGGGAATAGAAATGCAGATGCTGCTGTTATTCATCTCAGGTTTGAAATTAACGTTGCTTAACATTTTCTGACAGAACCCTTTGCCATCAGAAAATTAGAATCCATTCAAACACTGATATTCTAAAAGCACATTTCTATTTCGGCTTGTCTAGAAGCAGTGTTAGCAAACCTAAGTGTTTGGATGAAACAAAAACACGGCATTATGAGCTCCTATTTATTTCAAAATTACTTTTCTCCTAGAAATGTGCTGTTACAAACAGTAATGAAAAGTTAAAACAAATCTAAGTTTGTCTGTCCTTGAATGAAACATTGCTCTAGGAGCCTTTTTCAAAACCTACCCAGCTTTACAGAAATGGAAGGTTGCTGGGAGAGCTTAGGAACAGGGCACAAGGCCCCACTGCTCATCAGCCCCTTAGGACAAGAAGGTTTCCTGGGCTCAGAGGCAACCAGAGCTACCTATATGACCCAGAGCAGAGAGAAGGCAGGGAGGAAAACCAACATAATGAAGAACAGCCGCCCTATACTTCTTTGAAGAAAGTGCATAGAACAAAGAAATACCCACATTGCACCCAGCTCCTTAGCAAGGCTGCATTTGCAGGCCAGCTTATGTTCAGCAGTCTTTCTAGGAAAAAAATGCAGTGCTGAAGTTGCCTCCTCTGAGCAGAAGTGCCCCTTTACTGCTTCATTACCTCCAGTTAAATAGAATTTGCAAAGAAGCTGTTGCTTTTGGTTTGGGTCTCATCTCTGGCGATCCTGAAAGGATGAGTAATGATTCAGTGTGACAGATTTGTCTCCACTGCTGCATTCACATCCCCATAAAGGTGGAATATCTCTTCTTTCCACTTGGCTCCTGTATCCACTCCTCTAAAAATCTTACAGTGAATTGAGAAGATTGGGAAATGCATTACACATTAAACCCTCTGTCAAGCAATAACTGAAAGGCTCGAGAACATCTTTAGACAGTCGTTACAGGAGGCAATGAAATTTTTAAAGATTCTTGTCCAAATGGATTTAAAGGAGTTGTCTTTACGCTGGCACTTAAAATATAAAAGGACGTTTTTATGATAAAAAAAATTGCTACGGTACTGCATTAGGCATAAGAATTCCCATCTACAGTAAATGACATAATCATAGAAATAAAGATATTTAAAAGTTGTGCTTCTAGTGAAAGTATTAAGATCGGGACATGCTCTGACTATCTGAGCAGCTTCTGTGTTCTGTTGAAATGGAATTTTCGGCAGTCTCATCACCCAGGCAGATCCGCTGACAACTGGTGATTCCTAAAACATCAGTGCTAAAACATGGGCAAAAAATAACCCCCCAGCTCCACGTGCTGCTGAAACACAGCTCGTTCCAAAGATGAACTAAATTGCTGTAGCAGTGTTCCAGCATGTGGGTTACAATTGCTGAATTTCTTTAACTGCTGCTATTTCCAGTCAAAATGCTTATAATTATAGCAGTAAAAACGATGCTTTTATAAAACAGAATTAGGCACTTTCGTTTACAGTCACTCCCTTCCTTGCCAGACAATACAAGGACAAAACAGAGGAAATGCATTTGTTTTCCCACTGAAAGAGTCTCACGCCTTCTCCTTACCAAAACTTTGGGAGAACTGTGCTGAAGACAGAGGGAATATCTCTCTGGTTAAAGAAATAGAAATAAAAGAGAGAAAGCCTTCCATTTCATAGGAGGCTCAGAGGAGACCTTATGGCTCTCCACAGCTGCCTGACAGGAGTCATAGCAAGGTGGGAGTTGGTCTCTTCTCCCAGGTAAGAGTGATAGGATGAGAGACAGTGGCCTCAGGTTGCACCAGGGGTTGTTCAGGTTGGGTATTAGGAACAAAATTGTCTCAGAAAGAGCAGTGAGGCACTGGAACATAGGCTGCCCAGGTTGGTGGTGGAGTCATCATCCCTGGAGGTGTTCAAGGACCATGGAGATATGGCTCTGAGGGATGTGGTCTGGAGTAGTCACAGGCATGGGCTGATGGTTGGACTAGACAATCTTAGAGGTCTTTTCGACCATAACAGTTCCCTGATTCACTCACGGGGCAGGAGTGAACACAGAGTCTCCCTCCCGTGGAATAGGCAATACCAGTCTGGAGGAAGATCTAGTGCAAAACAGGATTCTCAAGCTTTTGTGAAAGGGCGCCAGTGCAGGGACATTTGGGAAAATTTGTCTGTCTTAGTGCATGGGAGCTCTCAGGATAAGCCTAAGTCCAAAGGGATGGCTGGGCCTAGATTTTTGGCCCATGCAGTTCTGTAAACCTCTGTTATGGTGTCTGGCAGTTTTTCCTTTGCCTCCTTCTGTCAGCCTGGCTTTGCAGGCAGCCTGTGATAAAGCTCCAGGACTCACAGGTCATGGTTTCAAGGCGCAGCATGCAGCTCACGAAGTCAGCAAAGCCCATTCTCCTGTACACATTGCCATAGCGCAGGGCCATCAGGCGCAGGATCTGCTCATTCACGGGCAGGCCTGTGGGGGAGAGCAGAAGGACAGCACCTGGGGTCACTGCAGGGTGACAGAGTGGCCCTGCTGGCCTCGTGCTTTTACAGATAAGCCCTCCTCCCTGTCAGACTGGGTGCCCTCTGGGCCCCCACACGGCAGCATGCCTTCCCCCAGCTGTGGGAACAAGAGCTGGGACAGGGTAGTGGGGAATCCAAGCCCTTCTCATCACATGAATTGTGGTTATTGTAGAATTAAAGATTCTAGGGTTGTCTTACTTTGCATTTTTTAGCTTTTGTTTTCTCTAATAAATGATGATTTTCTTTTCTATGGTGCATAACTGCTGAAGTCTGAGCACTCACAATACCACCGGCGTTTTCTGCTAAGCAGGAATAGGACGTACTGCTATTATGCAGTACAGCATGCCCAGGATTCTTAATTTTTACATTTTCTCTCATATCACAAAATGGTGAAAGGTGCATTTCGTTTTTTATTAGCTGATTATTCAGTATTTGTGTCACAGTCTATTTGGATGGAAATCAGTACTCAACTGAATGAACAAAAGTTGCCTATTAGAATGATTCTTTTATAAGTTAAATAGAACTGCCCTAAATATGCTGGCTACCTAAGACACAATTTAAATATTTTTTGGTCTAAAAGCTGATTTACTAAATAAAAGAGAAATGTTATGCACTGATAGCTTCAGGCTAACACATTCTTTGTGACTCCAGAAAGTCTCATTTGCTCACCCCCAGTTTTTAGCAGCTCAGTGGCAAGTGAAGTGCCTTTCCTCCTTTTACCAACCAGTAAACAGACTTTTTGGTTTTAAATGAATTCATAATGAAGCCAAATTAGTTTAAAAAGAAGGGAATGGTTTCTCTACAGCTTTATGGGGAGAGATGCAACTAATGGAGGTGGGTTAGCACGATGACAAACCCTGTTTGCACAAGCCTACCTGGAGAAGGTCCCCAGCAGGAATCTCACACACAGTGTCCAATAGTTACGTAACAGAAATACATTTGTGCTTATCCCTTCCAATAGCTGCACCATTTTGGCTGCTGCTTCTCCCAGTTTATGCTCTAGCAGAAGTGGCATGGCAGCTTCTTCACTGCCATTTGGCACATTAGCACTGCACTGCTCAGGCTTATGCAAATGCTCTGCTTACCCCTCAGCAACAAAAAAGTTACACATCCATTTGGAGCCGATGATTCCCATGAAGAGTGCTTCATCACCGTGTTCCTCCCAGGGACAGAACCCACTCCAAGTTCCAGGTATACAAATGGGAGTTTCTCTACTGTACGATTACCAGCCAGTTTGCTCTCTGTGAGCTATATTTCATGCACAAAGTCTCCGAAGAGATAACCCAGCAGTAAAGCCTCCTTTATGCAGAGGGGCACTATGCACTCACTGCAAGTTTCAGCATACGCGTAGCCAACAGAGGTCAGTGCAAACTAAATAAATGCCTGTCACTGTGGCTTTCCATAATAGACTTAGTCACTGCCTCCCTGAGAAACGTCAGGAATTGGATTATGTGCAAGCTCCTTGCTCCTTTCCCTGGCTGTGTGTTTTGTCTATGACTTAGGAAGACCTGCAGGCTGTGCTTCTCTGCATCTCTGCTGTTTCCCTTGCTGTGATTCAAACGGTGGATGCTCCTGTATGGGTGGGGGCAGGTGGGCACAGCGCCATGCAGCAAAGAAAAGGTTTCTGTGCAAAATGAGCTTTCTGTCTCAGTGCCCTGAAACAATGCAGTATTCTGAGCAGAGCTGTGATCCAACTGGCACTTCTGTGCATTCCAAACTGCTTTACTCCTGAAGCCCTTTCTTCTTTTCATCCTTTTCTGCAGGGACAGGAGCTGCTCAGCACACCTGGACATACCTGCTGCCTGTATAGCATTCTTCAGTTCAGATATATCAAGAAATCCAGAACGATTTCTGTCTTCTCTCTTGAAGAGATCCTGAAAAACAGCAGAAAGGCAGATTTCAGGCCTTCATCACTGTTCTTCAAATGTATTGCTACATCTAATTAGTCAGGATGCTTTCCTTCCTTAATAAATTCACTGCAAGGAAGTCAACAGATAAGATAGGGTGACCATAACAAGACAGACCATTTCCAGAAGGCTCAGTCAGTATATTATAGCATTAAAAAATTCCACTTTCGGGTGGGTTAAAGCCTGTTTGCTCAATTTCCTGGTTTACGTGCACAGGCAACAGTAAGAATATTCATACTTCCACTGACAAAAGCACACTGTCTGTAATACATTAAATCTGCCAGGAGTCCCCGTGTCCCAGAATGTCATCTTTCCCAACAAATCTGAGGTGCTGTTAATGGGAAGGGCACTGCTGCTCAGCAGGGAACTGGCACCCCACTGTCCTAGGTGGCCACAGACTGCCTTAAGAGGGACAGAACAAAGCACAGTCTGCCCATCTCGGAGGCTTCAAGGAATCTTCCCCTTGCGCAGTAAGACTGGAGGAAGAAGGACCTGACTCAGGGAAGCTGCCTGAACTTAGGCGAAGCCCTAAATACCAAGTTGGCGTCCACACTGTTTCCAAATCTAATGCTGAGACTTAAAAAAAAAAAAAAAGAAGAAGAAGAAAGAAGGCTTTAAAAAGAGTACCCAGTGGTGGCCACAAATTTGCATCAAATCCTGAGATTAACTGGCCTTCCTACATTTTCCCACTTCAGAAAGCCCCTGGTTGCTCGCTCACAGCATTTCACACACTCCTGCTTCCTGCCCTCAGCCTCTGCATGAGAGGATGGAAATCTGACCCACTAAAAATGTAATCTTGGCAACATCTTTCCCCATGCTACTTTGGTATTGCAGTGTCTGCACCTTGCTGATAAAGAAACCAAAACAAAATAGGAGTATGGTGGTGGCAGAGAAGAGAGAGCAACCCCATATACCATGTACTTGGTGACACTTCGCCAGAGGCTCCCAAACTCCTGCAGCGTGAGTTGTCCATTTGAATTGAGCTGTGCATTTAGTTAAGAATCAAGCAGTTAATGAGCTAAACCTGGTGATGCCTTCATTGCTGAGGATGCTGCCTTCATGTAAAGGGAGCCCTAAGATGCAGCCATTTCTATTTGTTGCTTTGTGTTTAGAAGGACAAGATCTCTTCTGGTCCCAGTTATGCTCAGAGTTAAATCTGCCTTTTCTGGCAATTTGTGCAGCTGCTCATATCTATGCTCACAAACAACAAAAGGTTTCTATTTCTATGGTGTCTTTAACCACAAGGGTTCCTGAAGCAATCTCTGCAGCTGACATTGGGCCCCTGAGCACAGCAGCTGCTGAGGAGTAGCAGAACCTCATGCTCCAGCCCACACGTGCTCTTGTGCATGGGACAGCATGAGATCAGCTCTGGCTGGATCCTTCTGGGAGAAGAGGCAGTGAAGGAGCCAAGAACACACAGAGCTGATCCTGATGCCTGTCCTCAGAAGCCATGGAGATGCTGCAAGCAAGAAAACACTTCACTACAAGCTACATGAGCCCACAAGCAAAACCTGACTGAAAAAAAGCTGCTACCATTTTTGCAGGCCAGGATAGGTCACACTGTATGTGGGCTGCATGCAGCCCAGAGAATGAAAATCCACCTTGAATCAAAGTAGAGCAGTGGTTTTGTCAGCTGCTTGCACGTGCCACGCATTCACAGTGCCCACTTAGCCTAATGGTTGCTTTGGAAAGGGGGAAACTTCTTTTGCTTGCAAGATGGAGAAACCTGGAAAGAGAGGGATTGCAGAGCACTTTTATTCATTCCCTGTCAGTTTCTAAAGATCTGAAAATGTCTCAAAGTTATTCCAAGGCATGGAAGGAAAGAGATGGCAAACCAGCAATTGGGAGAGAACACAAGGGAGGATTTATGTTTTCATCAAGGAGTCTCCTTGTTCTACAATGGCCAGCAATGTATTTCCAGTGTTGTTAACAATAAAATGACTGTGGATCCATCTAAATAGGGAAGGCACATTGGGAAGGATGAATGGCCTGCCAGTCTCAGACACATGGCTGTGATTGGGCAGAGATAGTGTTTTCCCCTACTGCAGCTCTGCTGGCAAGCTCTGAGAGTTGACATCATGGGCTTCCGTGGCTGCACCAAGCTGTGCCTAGGGCCTGCATCTGAGAGGGAAGCTTAGCAAAGCCCTGGGCCCCACAGAATGGAAAATGAGAGCAAAGGAATTTGTTGCTGGCACAAGGTATGAACACACAGGTTGACTCTCACCTTCCAGCAGAGATGCTCCCAGAGCCAGGGCATGCATAGCAAAGTCCTGCATATAGGCTGTGGCAGCTATTTACTGAGGAATATGGCTAATCTTTACTTGCAGGATCTCACACTGGGATGCTCAGCTCAGCCATAACTCAAGGCAAGGATGAGCAACACTGGGGAATTTTATTGCTTTTGTTGAAAGGATACATCCATCAGAGCTAAAATGGCTCGACATGAATCAAAGCTGAACTCTCCTCCCAGGCTGGTCATTTCATCTGCAAGGATTGACATAACAGACAGAATCAGCAAAAGCAAGCTCTACATCCAGACCACCACTGGGGGGAAAGGACACCAGCCTGAATGCACGTATAACTAACTACACAGCCCCAGATCTAGCTCAAAGTTCTCAGATAGCAACAAGGTCCACTGAAGGAGTCTGATCCTTCTTGAAAACCTCCACTACCTCTTTTCCCATTTGGTGCTCACAGGTAGCTGTTCTGCACCATCTTGACCCATCTACTCACCCTGCTGGAAGCAGAAGGCTCTTGGAGTAAGGATCAGTGAAATGGCAGTGATGATGAAGGCTGTCCCAGTACTGAACTGGGAGGGGAAGTGTGTGTGTGTGTATATATGTATCTACACACACATACACGCATAATACATAAAGATATTACTAAATTTTCTAATTTACACTAAGGATAGGAAAGCACCAAAGGCAAAAATCTTACCTTGCAGGACCATGTCATTAAGAAGTTGTTGCAACTGCAAAGCATCAATAGCTGAGCCCTAATACAGAATAAAGAGAGATCTGTGAGAGCAAAATTTACTCCTCCCTCACTTTTGCCCCAGATATCTTTATTCATGCACCATGGCAACTAAGAAGGACCTCTATCAGATGGATGCACGACTGTGCCTGCCCAGAAGCACGCCAAAGCCCTACTTGCTGCTGGGCCATTCTCCGTCCTTCCCTGTGAGGGTCTGCATGGCAGCCACAGGCTCCATTGCCATGGAGAGTTTTCAGTGGTGATGGGAGCACTTACTCCTTTCATCCACATTCTCTTCACCAAACCCTCAGCAACTGCCTGCTTTTCTCTAAGCCATCCAAACCATCAGCAAACCAGAATGCCTCCCAGCCTGAAACACAGCCAGGGCTTTCAGCAGGGCAGCCCTCTTCATTTTCACCTCAGTGCACTGATACAACTATTAACTGCAAGAGATCCATTGTGCAAAGACTTTCGGCAGTGATATATATATATATATATATATTTGGTTTTTTGTTCTCTAAGTCAAGCAGTTTTGTTATAATGGTTTATTAAGCCATTAAATGCATCTCCTGTGAATGCACACAGTTTGGCTCAGAAAAAGCAGGAATCAATTACTCAAACGCTCACTGATGTTTGGTTTCCAGCTGCTGCAAAAGCAAATGGAAAATGATGCTGATGAGAGGAGGGAATACCCAAAGCTTTCTAATTGCTTTCTGTACATAAACAAACCAAAGCCAAAAAAAGTACACATGCAAGTCCAAAATCTCCAATCCTCCTCTGAAATATGAGGATAGTCAATCTGTCCCAGCTAAATTCCTCTTTTTCTGTCTTTTTTTTGGCAAGTAAATCAATACCATTTTCAGGGTGCCCCCTTAAGGATGAGGCTACGTTTCCAAAAGAACATTTTTATAAATGTGTCAAGTATGACCACTGGAGATTAGTTTTCTTTTTGCAAGTCCACATGCCTTTTTATATATATGTATTATTATTTTTCAGCAAGATGCTTTAGACAGTGTACCTGTTTGGCATATTTTAGGAAGATAGCCTTATAGGAGCTGTCCTGTTTCTGTCTTGGTACATCCTGGATCAAATAA
This sequence comes from Perdix hodgsoniae, assembly GCA_035772895.1. NCBI lineage: Eukaryota > Metazoa > Chordata > Aves > Galliformes > Phasianidae > Perdix > Perdix hodgsoniae. The sequence continues at coordinate 16,631,362 of JAPSGF010000007.1, forward strand.
GAAATGCGCACATAAATAATTCAGTTACAAAACAATTGGAAGCAGCAGTCTGAAGATCAAACAATGCTTCAGAGAGGGCTAGAGAATCAACAGCAGAAATTCAGTTTTAACATTCCTAAAGTAAAGTGGACTAGGAATAAGGAAGCTACTGCAATAAAGGTAGAAACATTGTTAGGATGCTGTAGCAAAGCTGGGAGGGAGCCTGGGGAAGACAACTTTAACATCTTGGGGTGGAATTCAGTAAGTCAATACACAAGAATACAAATACCAGGACTGATCTTTATTGACGGCCTTTGGTTGAAACCACTGGCTCAGAGCATGGGAAGATGTACCAGGAAGGGCATGAACCAAGAGAATAGAACCAGGCATTGAGTTTTCCCTTCTCTCTTACCCCAATGCAGGCTTGACAGTATCTGAACAACTGCAGCTCTCTATGGAGCCAATATGGAGAAATATCCTTAACTTCATAAAGTTTCAAAAAAACAAAAAAAACCTGAGCTTAATCCCTAATGCCTTCAGTTTTATTCATAATAGTGAAGTCCAACTGCCTGAATAAAATCAGAAACTGAGGGTACCATCATCTGTCAAAGTCAAAACATTGGCTAATGACAACAGCCAAGTAAACTGACAGCTTGTCAGTGGGAAGAGATAATAAGCCACCATTTATGCTACCTCTCTAATGGGGCTTAATTGCAGGCTGGCAAATGAATCACAAGGGAAGGACTCAGTTTCCCATTCTCTTGGAGCACCTTTGGCTTCACAGACCACATTGAGTTTACACTACTATAAATAACAGCCTGCTCAGTGGCAGGGTTTTACAAATGACCAGTGACACAGCAGCATGGACTGGACCAGGTCTGACAACTTGCACAGTTCACGGTAAGGAAGTCCAGCAATAGATTACAGAACCATAGAATCACCACTCTTGCTGAGAAGAATTTTTTCCTAATATCCAATGGTAACTGGATGGTAACTGGACTGGACAGGCTGAGATGTGGGTTGAATATGAGGTGCACCCAGATTTGAAGTGCAATTTCCCTTATATCTGTGAAGATACCTAGGTGAAAATCTGCAGAAATCTGCCTTGTGTCTTACCTCTATGAACTCCTGTTCTTTATAGAATGCAAACACTAAGAGAAGCCATTCCTCTGGGGAGAGCATGTACAACTCTGCTCTCAGCTGTGAAGTGTTTTGAAAAATGGCTATACTGAGCTGTGGAGTTTTAATCAGTTTCTCCCTCTCTCCTCCTCGGATGCATACCCATTTTACAGACATTGCAAGAATCAACTGTCTTTGAAATGCTTCCCCCCCCTGCTTATCACCACCAGTATCAGTATCAGTTTTCAAGGACTCTTACCATTGGCGGCATTGGGTTGAGCTGAGAGTTTGAGGTCCTAGAAAAGAGTTCAGTCACATCACAGTGGGAGAAAATGGGCCTTTCCAGAGCATTGTTCTGCAAACTCTGCGGGAGGTAGGCAGCTACCAGTTTGTTTGCCCAGCCTACAGCCCAGCACTCACACCTCCTGGCCTGCCCCAGCTCAGTCAATTCTCTTGTGCTGGTTTGCAGACCTCCCTGTGCAACTAAATATGAGCAGATCAAAGAGCCTGCTCTGGGGCTGGTGCCCTCCCTCATCTGCGCCATGGGGCAGCAGCAAAGAAAGGATAACTGGTCTCAGAGCATATCAGGACTAATCTCCCCACACAGAAGCTGGGCTGACCTTCCTTCCACGCAAAAAAAAAGTTTAATAGTCAGGGATAAAACATAGCATCCAGGCTGTAAAAAGGCAACAATGATTTGGGGGTCATCATTCCTTCTAAGGCTCACTTAGCAGCAGTTAACATTTAACACTGGAGGTGTGCTTTCAGTAGAGAAATCAGGCAAGTCAGTTGTCTATGACATTTCTAAAGCTTGCCTGGCCTCACAAGGAGGTACCTGTCCCCAGACAGTGACCATGGAGCCCAGCCAGTGCCCTCTGATCACATGGCGCTGATGCTCCCTTCTTCCTTGAACAAATCCCTTAATGCTCTGAGTTGCTGAAAAACCCATGGGAAGGGCCTAGCTTAGTAAGGTAAAGGTCACAAGCTCTCCTGGAAAGAGCTACATCCAAGGGCTGAACCTTCTTGTGCATGAATCATCACACTGAAGGCAGACTAGCCCATGGCATGGACTACTCATGTTTGTTGTCCATAACTAAGGAGTTGCCTTATTTGGTTCTGAGCCATTTTTACTGAAGGCCAAAACCTAGAAAACAATCTCATTATGAAGATACGGACTTGTGACATAAGAGCTGCAGTCATCTATACTGCAAAACTTACTGAAGGAAAGGCATTGCACATCTGATCCCTAAGGGTTATTTGGTAATGCTGAGCTCTGGGGTTTGCTCTTTAAATAAAGCGCACCCAGATATTTATACACAAATGCAATAGAAGCTGCCTTTGCAGGAACTGTGATACTATTTTTCTACCACACTTATTCTTCAAGGCCCCTCTCTTATGGAGGGGAGCCCTATTAGCCTGTGTAGTTGAAGGGTTCCAAGTCTTCCACTGCTTTTTGCTTCTTTGCCAACAACCTGATCCATGTATGGTCCAGCTGGCACAACATACAAAACTGCATAGTGGCTGCTAGAAAAAAGAAGCTTTCAGTCCTTCTTCTATTAAAAAGAGATTTCTTTGCAAGCTGGCAGGACATATTCCACAATTATTGCTCATTCGTGCTGCTCTTCGTACCAAAGCTAGGATCCTTGATGGCTACTGATGAGCTATTGCCCTGCTCTGCAGTGGCCACCTATGCATCTGGCAGTACACAAACGATCTCCCTTAACATAGTGCTCAACACTTAGCTGTGCCGTCCCAGCACATTTATACAATACATTACAAGCAAATTGCTACATCAGTTATCTCGACATTAAATTGTTAAATCCTGGCATACAGCAAATCTGGGGCCTGTATGGAGTACTTATTATCTTACTCATTGTAGTCTTGATTCTTTACAAAAATTCGTAAGACAAATTCAAATTCTTGGTCCTCTGTTGTAGCAGGAATGACAGCATAAGTTCCTGGGCTCAAATTAAAGCAGCTGCTCACGTCTCGTGTAAGGGAGAAATCTTGTTTCAGAACTTTGGAGTTCTCCTAAAAGAAAAACAAAGCTGGTTATCTCACCTTCCATGCCAGGAATCAAAGTAAATCAGTAAGCATACCCAGAGCAGCCTTATGTTCCCACTACTCTCTGGATCTACACTGTATCTAATATGCCTTAACCCAGAGGCATGGAAAGCTTGAACGGGAGACAAACTTTGTCCAAGCACACATCAATAATACAAAAAGTTGGAAGAAGTGGGGAAAAAAGGAAAATAAAAAAAATATATTTAAGTGGCTTTGAAGAGAACTTCAATTAACAGTAAGGATGCTCTTACTAAAACCTTCCTGAGATCTAGCATAACCCAGGGAGCTTGCTAAGCATCTCACTTTGATGACAGTGCTTCAAGGATCACAACTCAAACCTTCCAGCAAGTGTCACAAGGAAACAGAACGTTCTCATCTTTCTTCTGTTATTCCAGTATGTTTGCTGAGATGAAACTAATATAATGCAACAGCTATTATTGCGATGACATGTAAAGATAGCATAATAAAAAACCCTTACTAAACACATTCCCCCAAATACTTCAGCATGTATAAATTCCATTTAGAATGGTTGTACAGCATGGCAGGGTTATTTATAAGCCATGCCTTTGGGAGAAAAATAGCATAAAACTGCTATTCTGGGAGGGAGAAAAAAGATGACTACTGTTACAGAGGGCTGGGAGGTATGCAGACTGCCAAACATTACGGGTCAGATATTGAGCAGATAGAAATGGGCAGCGCTGTGAAGAAATAAATGGCACAATCCTTTTTTACTTTTGTGTCTCATTCTACATTCCTTCTGGTAAAAACCAGAAGCAGATGAGTATCTCAAAGAAGTCAAAACTGGTGTGAGATAAGAATCGGTCTCTATACATTGCTCAGCTCTATCACACAACATTAAACTTCTCTCACAGCTATGTATTAGTTCTCCACATCAATACCTAATTAAAGGCTTCATAGAGCTACCAGCTACGTCCATTCTGGTTTGCATCTTTGCCTGTGCTGCATTCCCCTCTCATCCTGCCAATGGCTGATACCCTTAACAATGACAGTGTGATGCGCCTCAAATGATACTGAACAATGAATAATGCTGATGATGAATAATGGAGTAAAAGCAGCTGAGGGGGAAGAATGAACCATATGAATCTTAGCAATTGCACTTTCCTTTTGAAAAGAGCCCCCTCTGAAACTTTTTACACTAAGATGCCACTTCTGGCTACTCTCAGGCACTGAGGGGAGACGCTGTGAGATAAAATGAGGGAGTAGCAGCACTAAGGACATCTTTCCTTCATTACCAAGGTGTTCCACAGAAATCCTATTGCCCTGGTAATCAGCTGCTCTGACCTTGCGCTTCAGCTCCTGCATGGGAGCATCTTGGAGCCAAAGTCAACTTCAGCCTGAGGCGAGCCATGGGCTGACACCTCACAGAGGTCACATCAGCCAGAAGTGACACACTCATCAAATTTCATCTGACCTTGACAGCAAACAAAATGAAAACACCTTAGCATCAACTGGAGAGGAAGAAAGATGAAAATCAAAGCAAGTTTTAAATACAAAATGAAAACAGACCAAACCTTTTGCCTGGGCTGCTTCCCAACTAAACAAAAACCTCTTTCCAGTGGTCTGTAGAACTATTCCATGACAGCCCACCAAAGGTCCTTTTTATCAAAATGAGTGACTAATCAAGATGGCTGTGCACCAAACTAGCACATGCAGGGATCTCCACATCTGGTGACTGTTGGGGGACAGCTGGAAGGACTGGGTTTCCCATTTACCAGGAGTGGCAGATCTAGTTGAGCAGCATGGCTGGTCTCTTGGCACCCTGAGGGCTGACAGATGCACCACACAGAGGATTTCCTTGAGTACAGATAGTGAGTTCCAGGCACTGAAGAAAAGCCTCCCCAGCTTTCCCGTAGGCTCCCTTCAGGTACTAGAAGACCCCTATAAGGTCCCTCTGGAGTTTTTTCTTCTCTAGACTGAAAAGCCCCAACTCTCTCAGCCGTGGGGAGTTTCTCCAGCCCTCTATTCATCTTTGTGGCCCTCCTCTGGACCTGCTCCAGCAGCTCCATGGCCTTCTTGTGTTGGGTCTGTCTTAATATGGAAGACATCCAGAAACTTGCTCCAAATAGATTTCTCTCCAAAAGACAGTCCAAAGACAATTAAATCCTTCACTTACATGTACAGGTATAATAAGCCACATAGCAAATAACAGTATCTACATAATATCTAATTGTGCTTACCGTGGTGATAAAAAAGCCAATCTTCAATTTTTGTGCATCCTGCACGCCCTCTGCATTTTTTTGTATGAGTGAAATGACCACATTGTAGGATTTGGGGTCATAATTTGTTACTTTGAAGAAATACTGAGGGTTCTTTGAAACTGCACCTGCTGAGGAATTGTTATTAGATTAGTAATAGACACTCAGATATCCCAGTAGTAGCCTCTTGTGTTAGATCTTGCTTATGAAGACTCAGAAGAAGAGCTAATTACTTCTCCAAAATGCTTCTGATGTAACAAAGCACTTCAGTCCTTACTTTTTTAGCAGGGTTTGAGGAATCTAGAGTTAAACTAATTGCCCATTAAACATTTTAGAAATCTCTGGCAAATACATAAATGTCAGGCAGATTTCTCACCCACCCACCTCTGTTTCACCTACATGGCACACTTTCCCCAAGCAGGAAAGCAGTGATTTTCAATCCCCTGTCTGACTGCTGTTTTGGAGATCATAAGCACATAAATGAAAAACACAAAATGATCTGAAGATATCCTCCTCTTCCTACCTATTACTGTTTGTGATGCAGAAGACAGTGCTGAGGGCCAGAACAAAAAGGCCAAAGGTTTAATTAACAAGAAGCATCCCTGAGAAGAAATGAAACTGGAGCTGAGGTGTCAGCATCTACTTAAGTCAGCCTAGACATGAAGCCATGTATTTGAGTGGCCTTGAAAACTTCTCCAGACCAGTCCTCAGCCTCTCCTCACAGGACATGCCTTCCAGCCCTCTTACCAGCTTTGTTGCCTTTCTCTGCCTCTTTCAAGGACCTTAACATCCCTTCTGTATTGTAGAGTCCAGAACTGCACCAGCACTAAGTATAAGGGGAGAATCACCGCTTTTGATCAGGTGGTTATGCTGTGTTGTGGGCACTCCAGTAAAATGCGTGGTCTTATCAAAAGACATTCTGCCTTTGAACATTGAGCTTTGTAGCACAATTCTTTCATTCCATATCCACTTAATTCCAGAGTACCTCTTTCTCTGGGGGACCAGTCACATATTTGCCAGACCAGACTTCCTGATGAAGTCCCCTGTTGCACCTACTTCAACAGGCTGGAAGAACATAGACAAGCACATTTTGATTTTAGGCAGCCTAGGATCTCTAAATCACATTTTCCCCCCAACTCAGCAGCCAGTGCCACTGCTTTCTTTCTGTCTGTTTCTCTAGCTGATAGGTGCTGTAACGAGGAAGAGCAGGCATTACCAACTACCAATCAATATTTCTGCTAACTGGTGCTCGTAGCGAATGTTTCAGTGTAAGCCCTGGTGTAGAGGAAGAGAGGACTGGGAGACTGCAGCGAGCATTTATTACCAGAGGACCAGTCATTCCTGCCAGTAGCAAGCAGTGGGCTCCACAGGTTGATGTGTCTGTCCACAGACCATCCTGTGTGGTGCTGATCTCCAAAGTCCAGAAACGTTGGGGTGCAGTTACAAACACACAGCCAGGAAAACTGCTCTCGAAAGCTTTCACAGGACATCCTGCAAAGGAGAAAGCCCCACCTTTCAGTCTGAGACACCAGTTGGATATTCCTGTTCAACCCCTCAGTGTCTTCAAAACAGGGTTACAGAGCAGTGGTACAGGGTGCAGACAAGCTTGGCTGGCACTTAGCTAGACTAGAAGTTAGCTCTTAGTGCATCTGGGTTGCCCTAAATGCACATAAAGTCCCAGCAAAATTAAAGGGCACGTTCAGTAGTGCCTTGATGGAGTCCTGCTAACCCCAGCACATCCCTGCCATAGTGCCTTGTACTATCCCATTGCACTGTCCTGTCCTGCCTTCCATGCTTTGCTCAAGCCTGCAGTGTCTATCCCAAACTAGCTTGTTGTTCATTCCCGTCTTCCTCAGGGAAAGTGTGCACTTTCTGAAGAATGAGAGCTTTTATAGAGAATGGCCAACCCACGGCTAACTGGACCTGAGAGTAACCAGAGGCTGTGAAAAGCCACATGCACTTGCAGAGCAGTCAGGTGTGCGAGCCCTAAGACCTCAGCTACTTATTCCTCTGAGCAGTCTGAAGTTCAAGCTAGTCATTTGGAGAGAATGACAAAATCAGTAGGTCTCACCAAGCTGGATTTTCACTACTACTACTTCTTTTTCTTCCCATCATCTTGTTGCATAGTATTGGCCAGTTTCACTTCTTCAAGCTTTGTTTCCTCTGATACCATTGCAACAATTTTCTCTTTGCCCACAACTAACACAGGAGTGCTTTGAGCCATTACTAAGAACAGAGAAAACAAATGCCCAAATGACCCTTCTTTTATAACGAACACAAAAAGAAATCCTGACAGACAAAAGGATCAGTAGGGAAATACCAGAATTCTCCATCATTTTTCTTTCTGTAGAGCTCTTCCTTAATTTCAGGCTCAACATAGTCCCATTCTGGAGAGCTGCAAACAGGAACAAACAGCTGTGAGAAGTACAAGTTTCCATCTTTCCAGCCAGTCTAAATCCTCTACTCAGTTCATCAAGTTGAGAGGGATCAAGAGGGGTAAGGAAACTACATGTGGGAACAGAATTTTGTTAATATTCTCATAACCAAGACCAGCAAATAGGGCACCTTTACTCTGCTTAGGGTTACCCATCCTGGAATGGGAAATCCTGCCTCTGCTCCCTGCCCCTAACGATTCTCAGTGGTGATATCACATCAATGTGCAGAGGGCACATTAGCCAGTCGGATGTATTGCTTCTAAGCAGCATGTTTATAATTAAGTGAGGATTGTACTTTCTGTTGGATGCAAGATAAACATAATCAATAACTCGATCTATGTAGCTTACTCACTGAGAAAAATGCACACATGAACAAAAAGGTATACCTGAGCTGGGCTTAGCGACGAGTACGTATGAAAGCAATGCTTCATGAGTTTTCTCAGCTGGATTTCTTTGCAACTGGTATCAGGGCTTACAGTGAATTGATTTAGAAACGTTTGTTTCATTATTATGGGTGTGAGGTAGAGGTACTTTTAAAATAAGCCTATAGAAGAGTGATTTGCCTTAGGAGATGGAAGTTTTGAGGCCATACCCATCACTCCAGGGCCCCTTCCACTCCCCATGGCCCCATGGATTCCATACTCTGATTATGTGTTCCCAGTGGTTCTTGAATCGTATCTGTAAAGATGGAAAAAACAAAACAAATCTCAGTCTCAGCTTTTCATAAGCATGATATTCGGTGATAATATGGGAAATAAAATATATCTTCTGTACTGTGGAAGCCTGGCTTAACTGAAGCTAAAAAGACAGTGCCTTTTCCTGCTTGTAAAGGAGTGATGATGGAGATGTTCTTGCTTTCCCAAGGACAATAAACAGCAGAAAGTTGACACAGATACGGCAGCCTTGCTGCTGTGCCACAACTTCAACAGCTTTGGGAAAGTCCAATGCAAGTTCTGCGCATCTAAGAGTGTGTCCTAGCAAAGACTTTGGGAGAGGAGGCCCCTTGACTGCATCGTGCAAATGTTGACAAACAGCATGGAGAGGTGATGATAAACAAAACCTGTCTCTCTGTTTCTACAGTATCATGGCTTCTACTGTCTGGAATTTCTGGTGCTTTCCTCTCGCTGTCACTGTTTTAAGACAGAAGAAACACACCTTCAGAGTGAAAATGAAATGGCAGAAGTGGAAAGAAGAAGTATACTTTTGCTTCTGGCTCTCCTTACACACACTGACAGTGCTGGAAAAAAAAAATGCCACAACACTCTCTTCCCATATGCAAAGATCCAACGGCCTGGGCAATCTGAACATTTCCCTGCAGCACATGGGATGCCTTGACTCTCCTGTAAATGAGACATACATTTTCTCCTTTCCACACATATCATGAGCAGCAGGAAGCTAAAAGAGACCGCTCCTTTCTCCAACAGGATTTGGGATCCTTCCAGTCCCAATCCAGGTAGGGCCAGTCAGAAACTTCTCATCAGGAAAAATTTCAGGATTCTGATATCCTTTTCTCATTGTGCTAGAACCTCTGTATCTGCCAAAATTTGAACTAAATACTTTCAGAAATCTCTCCTAATGGTGGAGAGTTAATTACAATTACTCTGAATGGAATAGCAGCATGCCTGCCTTCCACATCCCTGTGGTGAACAACCAGTATGAGACCACTAGGCAGGAACAACTCCACAATCTTACCTTCACAGCTCCTGTGACAGTGTATGCATGACCTTGCACAATCCCATTCCTTAATACTGTGTTTCTCATCTGCAAAAGAGTGAAAATACAGCTTATATCTCTCTGCCATACTGCAAAGGAATGGTCGTTGACCCCCAGAACTGGCATGGGAAAAAGAGATTCAGTTTTAATTTCAGCATTATCTCAGATCTATCAGCTCCAGATAAAAGTGACTGCAGCTATGAGCAGTTCAGGAAATATAACAAAAGTACACGTCTTCCCACAGTTGAAAATTTTTAATGATACAGAGCTGGTGCAACTACAGCATGATGTGGATCGGGCTGTTGGGAGGATGAGAGCCTCAACATCTCACTACAGCCTGTTGTTATGCATCTGACCTGAGAGGTTTCACTAGTTTGCAATAGCCAAACATTCTGTCCTGACAAACCAGACAGTACAGAAGCAATGGAACATGCCTTGCAGTTTTCCTTGACATGCTGTATAAGCCCTTGTCAAGTCTTTTAATAAAAGTACTTAATACATCACAAAATATTTTCCAGCTTCCCAGCATTAATATCAGTAGCCTGCAAATCATGATATGATAACAGTATCCCCTTACAGAAGACAGGAACATTTTGGCTTTGCTAGAATCAATCGCAAAGCTGTACAACCAAAATCAGCCCTGCTGCAAGAAGATAGCACTCAGTCACAGTGGAATTAGCCAGGAGACACACACAGCTCAGTGACAGCTGAGTAATTGATTCTATCAAGGTCAAAATGGGAAGAAGGCCCCTCAGAGAGGGATGTGCATCTTCCCTCCATCCACAACTGTTATCCACATCTGCATTCAAACCATCTACATCTACCCAAAAGCCTTTACATTCCACATTGCATAACCTTATTTACTTTCTGCTGCCAAGATCTCACCAGGCATCCATGAGCTATGATCATGAGACAGAATGATTATGGATGTCCTTTTTTCACTCAAATGAGTAAACTTGATGCAAACATAGCAAACCAAGATGTGCTTCTGGCCTTGTGACTCACCCGGCCTGAGGTGCTACATCCCATCAGACACTGAGATTTGCTAGCAGCTTTCAGAATGTCCTCCAGATCAGGAGGGGGGTCCTTTAATGAGAACTGCATTTGGACTCCACCTGTGAAGTCTACTAAAGCATCAGAAATGTAGCCCCCGTGCAAGTTCTGGTAGGAGCCCTGCAGCCTGAGAACAGAAAAAAAATCAGTAGTCCTTACACCATGGTTTTATTAAACAGCATAGAGTGATGGCTTCTGAAATGAACACAGGCACTGAGACAGTGAAAATTGGAGAGCCAGAGTCGTTAGGGCCAGGTAATGAAAGGCAACATGACTGAAATAAATGCCTAGACAAACACATGTCCTCTGGGATGAATGAGGAAGGTGGTCTTCGTTCAGTGTATTCACCCAGACCTGGAGCACCTGTCTAGAGTCATTGTGGATAGTGGGAAATACGTAAGGTGCATCTTGTACCAGTAGACACACTTTAGGGAGATGAGTTGAGACTCATCCTGAAGTATTCAGTTGCTTTCTTCTGAACCAGATGGGAGCCAAACACAACTAGTTTAAATGGATGCTTCAGCTAAATGAAGGTGAGCTGTTAATTCCTACGTAATACTTTGTCATGGCTCTTCACAGAAACAACCAGAATTCCTTTTGCAATTGGAAAATAGAGGTTATTGCTCTGTATTTCCAATGCAAACCAGAAAAAGGATTTCAGTACTGTTCCCGAATTACTCTGCTAGAGTGCAAGAGGGCAATAATTTAATGTTGTCAACACAGTTCTTCTGTCTTTATCATGTGCTTTTTATAGAGGCAGCAAATAAGCTGGAACACGTTGTATTTAGAAGAGGTAGATCATGCTGTTAAACCTCACTACACACACTGTATTTAATGTATATAATCAAATGAAGTCTGTGGCTAACTGTATTTTGAAGAATTGTCCTTGTCCTCCACGGATGAAAAGAATTAGTCACGGGCACTGGGGAGAAGCTTCTCAAGTGGGAATCTCATAAAGAGCATCCCCTGCAAATTTAATTTAGTAGAGGTTTGCTTTGCTTTGTAAATAAAATCTTATGCAGCACACTGGTACCAGCTCCTGAGTCAACTCCTCTGAAATATCTCAGGGCAAGAAAAGAATCCCATTCTTGAGTTACTCAGAATGCTGCTTTAGCATTTGCTGATTCTCAACCAAATTTGCTGAAATAATTAGCTCTCATTACCATTTTGTACTTCACAAGAGTTTGTTTCAGGGCATGTCTGCCAAGCCCTTCAGACTTCACTCTAGCATGGGAATTTCTCTTCAGAGTATTTAATAACAGGCAGCATTACAAATGCTAAAGGATAACATTCTGATCTCACTGTCTCCACCCAACATCTGCATGGTCTCTTGGTGACTACAGAGGTAATCCCTTCACAATCTGCAGTTTTAAATAAAATAGAAAAATACAGAAAGGAACACAGAAGTGAAGAAGTTTGCTTAAAATAACGAAGGGAAGCCCAGCCCCTTTGCGTAGCTAGTCATTACCTTCTCCATTTTACTTCTCAGACACTAACATCCCAGAGTTGGAAAAAGTACATTTGGGTTCTCAGCACGAGACCTACATCTCCAGGTTATATTGATCCTGTGCTTGCACACAGCCAGTTTCTTACAGAAGCACAGGACAACACATGCAGCTGTGAGCCTCAGTTCCTCCCTTTGTGATCTTTGTAAAGCAGGGCATGAAGCCACCCCATAAAGCACTCAGCACGGGGTAGGAGAACTGACTTACTTGGCATATGCTTTTTCCAGCAAGGATGGCCAGAATTCATTTGATGTTCGAGGGTGTACAGACAGGTAATTTCCATTTAGGAAAGGCAGCCGGTCATCTATCACAACATCCACCCAGTCTCCAAATTGCCAGAACTGAAGGGAAGAAAAACAACAACAACAAAAAAAAGATACGAAAGAGAAAGAAAAGAATGAGCCTTTTTTAAGAGCTTATATTCTTGCCAAGCAACTGCCTCCTGAAGCAGCACAGGAATTAATCTAAAGCATGGATATGTGCAAATTCTTTCCCATATTACTTGAGGCTAATGGTCTAACTTGTGTACCAAGCTACCACGTGACTGTATTTCCCATGGCAGAGGATATCATTTGGAAGCAAACAGTACTGCAGTCAGTGGGAGGAAAGATTCAATATGGGAAATACGCTAATATTATTGGGTGACAGCAAGAGCTTCAGCTGGTAAACAGTCAAGCAGACAATTCCGTGAGCCTCACATTTGGATCTTCCTCTGCAACACAGCTTTGGCCAGAAAGTCTCTGTCAAGATCAAGTCCCTGGATTTTCCTTTCTCCGTATTTCAATTAAGACTCAGATATGTGCTGTTGTGGAGAGGAAAAGCGTAGTGACTAAAGATTGTTTTGAGGCGTTATCCGTCTCCTTGATAAATGAGGAGGATGCAGGTAGTGGACAGAGCAGATGTTTCCAGCTGATGGAACCTTTTAATGGAGAAGGCTGGAAAGGAGGTCCATGGGGATGGCCTAAAGGAGCCATTTCCAGAGTCATTAGCAGATTAATGTACCTTAGCATGATTCACAGTCATAAGAGGCCAAGTTCTTATTTGCAGTAATGCTAAGGCCTCCAGTGGAAGTATGCCAGCAATAGATTTAGTCTACCATTTTATTTCACCAGCTTTGGCCAGTGAAAAACCTCAAAGTGAGCTGTTCTTTTAGAAAAGGACAAGACCAGATCAGGTCAGATTCCCATTTTAAGTTGATGCACATTGCCTGCCATAAGTCCTTGTAGTCCCTGAGGAACATTTCTGTTTCTTTTCCCAGGCTGAGCTATTCCTTGCTCACATGTGGCAGACCCTACCTCAGAGGTATCAGTTTATGTAGCAAAAAAAGGGATTCCTGTAAAAACACAAAACTAACTTAATCCAGTTATGTCCTTTAAGTTTTTGGAGGTTACGTGGAGCCTGATGTCGCAGTTGCAGAGTTTACAAAGCTCTTTAAACATTCCTGGTGAAATAAAGTCATTTTAAGTATTCTCTAGATAAAAATGCTATTCATCTTAACTACTGCTGATGAAATGCTTAACACTCTTAATTCTTGCCGATGAGCAGCCAGCACTGTGGAGGAAGCCTGGAGCAACCCCTCGTACTGCTGAGGCAATGTGCTCCAGATCCAGAAAGGAAAATATTATGCTAATATAAAAATTGGAGCTTATATGATTTGTCTTGAGATTCTTCAGTGAACTGAGGACTGGTGGCTTTGCCTGTGGATGGCAGTAAAACGTCTTTGATGGAGTAATTGAAAGACATTGCCGAGAAGTAATTTCCATTCCGAGTAGCTTTCTCGGGGGTTTATTACTTTAGGAAAGCCAGAAACAGTTGCATTGATTTGCAGATGAGATGTCAGGAAAAACATTTTCAAATACCATAAGGTATTTATATTGCTTAAGATTTAAGGACTGTTCCTAACTAATCCTTTCAGAGCTCTCATGAGAGAAAATTTAGCTTGCATCTGTTTAATTTAAGTGGTCTAGAATCCCTTCAGCTGGGTTGCCTCACGTAATGCACCTCTGCATGTTGGAAAAGGGCCAAGGCAGAAACATCTGATATTAAGAGGAGCAAAGGAACAGAAATGTATCCTGCCTATGAGATAATCTTCCTGGTGCTGCTCCATGAGAGCTCCAAGGGGTAAAAGAAGTGCCACTGCCAGAGCTCTCTGTGTATAACAAAACAGACTTCTGAAAAAAGGAACATGATGAGTGGCCATGTAATATACTGATTCTCTCTACCTCCCATTTAGCTTTCAGAGCTTAATGGTATGGCAAATGCTTCTAAACCCATAAGATATTTGATTGACTCAGATGCAAGCAAGCAGGGCCTTACAGTCACTCACATCTCTTTGTCTCTCACCTGAGAGATTCAGAGGATATCAAGAGTTGGTAGGAAGTGAAATTTACAACAGAACTTTGCTCCTCTCTCTGAATCCATTCCTCTGACCTGTCTCCCAGAATTTGCAATTTCAAGTAAATTCTACCCAGCTAATAGGGAAAGTTGAAGCATACTGGAAAACAGAAAATGAGTCCAAGTAGATAAGTGCACTGACATAAGTGCACTGACAGCCACAACAAATCAAAGCAGAAACCAGAATGTCATCTAGACTATCTGTGTACACAGATCCATCCAAACAACTAGTATCTGTACCTCTGGAGTAGGGTACAAGTCATAACTTTCAGAAAAGGGCTTCAAATTCCATGGAGTTTGATTGTACCGCCTGGAAAAGGAGGACCCATTAGAAAATTTGGGATTTACTACAGAGTTCTTAATTGGTTCTCAGAACCAAAGCTCTCAAGGATGTTGAGATGTTCGGATCCCTAAATAATCCAACCAGCCAAGACTGAGCAGTACAAATACAGCAGATTACTTACCCGAAAATGGAAAATCCCAGCATAATCACCCTGGAATCCTTGGTCTTTTGGTAAAACATTTTCCAAAAATCGCTTCTGCATTGTCAGGGAGCCCAGGGCAGCCAGCATCCAGCAGTCACCTCAAAGAAGGGAAAAATCCGGTACATTCAGTAAGTTATTCACTGTTGCAGATTGTAACTGACTCCTCAGAAGAATAGACTTAGACATCTAAGAAGCAGTTTATTAAAAGAAGCCAGCATTCTTCTGTCTTCCTTCTGTCCTTCAAAAACATTGAAACATAACCTAGCATTCACCAGTAATGTCCCATGGGAGCCCTGATGCCACTTAGCCATCCTTCGCTACTTTTATACTTCTCTTATCTTTTGTGGTCATGTTGAGATCTGCAGTCTAGAAAGTAGTATAGAAAACCTTTAAACCTCCCAGTGAGCTGAGAAACAGGAAGACAGCTCTTAGAGTATGGGAGATGCTCTCAAAGACAAAGATGACTATGAGTTGGAAGAAAAAGATGGAACTGATGTGAGATGCAGACACCTATCTGTCTGAGTAGTGTAGAAGATGGACAGAAGTATCATAGGAAAAGAAAAAAAAAAAACACAAATCAGTAAGAGTGACCAGATGTAGATGTTAGGATTAAATACATACTGGAGCTGTACCTGCTTACCCAATAACTGTATTTGACCCTTGTATTCAAAGTTTCTACCTTGTCCTTACATAGAGAGAGTGGGTGCCATATATGCTAAAGTAGCAGGGATTCAAGCTCCTACATTTGGGAATCCTGTTAAATACCTCCAATAAATTGCATGCAGACTTGCAGCAGTCTGTAGTGAATGACACTGTTTATTGAGGTTACCATGATTCATGCCTTTCCACCAAGAACTCAGAATATCACAAAACAAGCACAGGTTATTGCTCCCTGTCAATCTTTTCTAAAACAGGAATAACCTTACCTATTTCTCCTTGAATAATATCAAATCTGCTAACTCCATCCATTATCAAAAAGGGGTTTCTCAGAAGCTCCTGAAAGAAAGAAAATGCCAAGAGAAGTGTGGGGACCCAGCCTCTGCCAGCCACAAGTTCCTGTCCCTTCATTTTCATTTTCATTCTGATGCTACAAACACCTTTCAGAGGGCTCTGTGCCCAGCTGCCAAACCACACAGTTTTCATGGAATTGGATTCCTAGCGAGGTGGTGAATTCCCCATGGCTGTCAGTAATCAAGAGGCATTTGGATAATGTCCTCATTAACATGCTTTAACTTTTGGTTAGCCCTGAGGTGGTCGGGCAGCTGGACCTAATGACATCTGTATGTCCCTTCCAACTCAGCTATTCTTCTATTCTAGTCTACTCTACATTTGTGATGGGAGCAGCACTATAGAAACCTAGCCCTTGTCCAACAGAAGGAAAGGGGGGAAAGGAAGTCTCCAAATAGCTCCTCATTCTTCCAAGGAAATACGGTGGGCATAAAGCAACAGGAACTACTGTCTGTTATTGCAAGGTATAGCTATGTGCCTAGTTACTCTGCACACTGATATGCAGACTTTACAATGCACTAGCGCTCAAATTGCATGATAAACACAGAAGCTAGATTTACATTTCTAGAAAGCTTATTGTGTTTCACAAGAAACTATTATGAGGCTTTGTAGCATTTTCCCTCTGAGTTCTTCCATTTCAGTGTTTGGTACACTACCTGTACAGTAGAATATTGTATAGAACCTGCTTAGCACAAGTAGCTAAATTAGCAGAAGCCTAAGACCAAAGACTGAACTTTTACACATCTACAAGTAAGGTGGGCTAGCTCCAAATGGAAAATAAGAAGTTAAGAAAGACTGTATTGACAGACCACAGCCATCAGCAGTCATACAGCCCTGCAGAGAGGAGAAAACAGCTCACTTAGAGACAATGAATGGAAGCAATCCAGAGCAGAAAGCCTTCCAGCTATTGGTACCATTGGACTGCCAGGTGAGGGCTTGGGAATGTAGAGTGTAAGGGCAAAACTGCCCAGGGATTTCTTTGCTTGCAGTCCTTCCTCAGAAACACCCAGCTTGAGCTGTTGCTGTAACTTTAACTCTGAAGATATATTTTTATTTTTGGCTTATTAGTCTCCTGGAAGTGAAGAATAATAAAAAGATTGGTGTTGTTTGGAAGCTAAACTCTCCTCTCAGCTAGACAAATCTTAATTCAGCTTCACTGCTGTGCCTGTCACAGCATTGCTCTGGATTAAGAGGCAAAGCTGCTACCGCTGTTCTCCATGCTGAGGGAATTCCCTGGCTCTGTGCTGAGGATGAATCAGGCATACATTGATGTTGCACGCCCAAGTCCACAGGAAACCTCCACAGGGTAGCCAGCACAGAAATGAACCAGTCAGACTAACAAGGGAAGGAAGAACGTGGAATGGGCAGTGCTGGCTCAGACTAAAGGTCTGCCTGTTGCAGTGCTGTCTGACAGGGTGGTGAAAAGCAAGCTCCGCTGCTCCTCCTAATGCTCCTCCTGCATACATCCATGTATCTTCCATCCACCGGGGGTCAAAGGACTTTCTTGGCTGGAGGCTTTATCAACAGATGTGAAAAAACAGGCTGATCTTAAGGGGTTTTGCCTGCACCACCAGAACACAATTTCTTGCTTTGCAGCAAGGTAACTCAATTCCCGTTCACATCTTTTCAGCATAAATACCTCAATGCCTTCAAAAAACTGCCCCAACTCCCTCTCACAACAGGGATAGAGGTGCTTGGACTGCACAGATGGGAACCCACCAGTGTGAGAGGAAAGCCCTGCTGGAGAACAACCATTATAGAGGCAGAAACCCATTCAGATTGCACCTGCAACTCCTTTGTGTGGTTCAGCACTAAAACACAATGGCAACTGCAAACAAAGAAGGTAAATAAGGGACGAACTTCAAGACTTTGAAAGGAGAAATACTGAACAGGATATAAGGGAACCTCACATTTCCATAGTTTGCTTAAGGCAGCTTACATGACTATGTACATTTGTTTTCTCTATTTTCATTTCTTTCTATTTGATAGGTGTTCCTGCATTCCTCCCCCATGCCATTAAAGCTAAGTTTTTAGGTTAACTCCAAGCTACCATCTGCTTTATTGTCTGAATAGAAGTTGTCTGTTTCTCCCCTCTGGCTACAGATAAGCCAAGACTGATGCAGCAGGAACTGCATCAGCTGTGTGCAAAGATCCTAATTCCAAAACACTTTCTTTTAAGGGCTTGGTTCTGTTTATTCAGTTTCTGTGTTCAGATTTCTTTAATGTTGATGCTGTTTCTGGGAAATCTCTGGGAATTTAAAGAAAGTGCCAATAAACAAAGCATCACCCAAAGCAGTGGAGATTTAGGATAAGCATTCCGTTCCTGAAACACCTGCACCTGCTTTGCAAAGGGCAGAGGAGGAGGAGAGGTCAAA
Source organism: Perdix hodgsoniae (assembly GCA_035772895.1). NCBI lineage: Eukaryota > Metazoa > Chordata > Aves > Galliformes > Phasianidae > Perdix > Perdix hodgsoniae. Next base: position 16,649,708 of record JAPSGF010000007.1, read on the forward strand.
TGTGAGAAAGCCCTTCTGCAAAATGACTGTATCAAATAATGAAACTTCTATGATTTAAATAAATAGCGAGTCCCATAAGACAAGCACTGTCTGAAATTTTGCTGTTTTCCCCAATACCTTTTAGATACTAAGTGCATTAGCATGATGTTCTCCAAGTCTTCATTTGGACGGTTAATGCTAGAAGCAACACTTGCAAAAATCTCTACCATGAGGGCTTGGTGTTAAAACAGGTCTGGAGCAATTCCCATCTAACAGAAAGCCACAACTACTGCACAGTTAGGGAAAGGGACATTTGAAGTGACCTACCCCTCCAGGAACTCCCATCCCAAATCAGCTCATTTTTCAGGTCAAAACAAGTTGGCACTGAGTGTTACCACTGACTCCCTGCTGTATGAAAATCAGTCTGTTTTCTTCCTGCTTTATACATTACCCCCAGATATGAAGACTTCAAGCTCTGAACATAACTGGCCATTTTCTCAGCAGTGTACAGGGTAAAATAGTCAGAGTGGTGTTGCTCAACTGTTATATCAGAGCTATCTGCTACATAAGTAACAAAACACTATATGACTCAGAAGATGGAAGCAAAGAAACTAATAGGCCCCAAATTCCATTTTTGTTACAGATACGTTTCCAGAATTATTATTATTTTAGCATCAGGGGAATAGCCTGTTAAATCGGAATGGGGTACTGCTGGATCAGTGGCTTAGACTACAGAAATGAGAGATCTTTAGTAGAATTTGAGAGTGGTCTAGAAGCAGATTAGATAGGAGCACTAGTTCAAAGCTGTGACTATGGGTGAAGCCATGTGAGCTTGTCATACTGGAAGGCCAGAACCTACACACATTAAATGTGTAGACAAGGAAAGAAAATCTCAACTGCTTTGACACCAGTACTTAGTTAAGTGCAAATTAAATTGAGGAAGGTTTTTGGAAGCAAGGCAAGAGCAGGAGCAGACTTGGAGGGGCAGTAGGTAAGCCCCAGGATCTGTAGAAGACAGCAGAGCCTCAACAAAGGAGTTGTTTTATGCATGGCCTGATTGCTTGGGTGGGAGCTGAACAAATGGTCTCCTCTGTGGGTTGATTGCAAGCATCCCTGTTTGCTCAGGTGTTTACAGCATCCCTCTCCTTGCTGCCCTGGTCTGCAAAAGGCAGTTAGCACACTAGACATGCAGAAAAAGATGCTGTCAATAGGTCAACTTCCTCCCACATGTCCCACAACAAAGGATGCCTTCTTTCAGTGTTGTATGCCCAGTGCTCCCCTTGGGTGACGTTTCCCTGCTTAGCACAGACCTCTTTCCGCCCAAGATGAAGGCATCAGCACCCACATCCAGCAGCAGTACCACAGAACACTTTGGCTAGCAGAACTCACCCTTGGCCTCTTCCACACTATTTGCTGCAGCTCATCCTTTGGGAGCAGGTTAGGACCAATGGAGCTGATATCAGCAGGGAAGGTGTCATCCTCAAACAACAGACCTTGGCTCAGACACAGGGATCGCAGGTGCTCAAAGTCCTGATTATTAAATTTCCTCAGGTTCTGGAGGCCTCCTGTTGTCCCTGCTGTTTGCATGCCTTGCTCCAACCTCGGAGCCGAGCTGAGGTTGAGCATTGTGCCCCTTTCCTGTGAAGGAGGAGAGACACAGACGGCCATTAGCTATCCAATCTGAAGTGGTGCCCTGAAGTATGGTTGAACCCCTCTTTTTTTAAATGCTTTAATTTGTACAATTCGCAAGGCAAGGTACAATTCACTTAGGAGAAGTGGACATTTCACATTTATGGTGAAATTCAACACCAGCCAGATTAGCACTGGAAAATCTACCATGTGCCCTTGGCGAGGCATTCTCCTCCTTTAATTAACTTTGCTGTGTTAATATCTAGCCTGCTGTTTAGCTTCACTTTCAAGTCACTGGATGCTATTGCTTTAAATATTTCTTTAGTAGGCAAAAAGCTCTTTCCTATCAAGCAAATAGATTGCTGGATCTGGTGTGTTGCTGGTACAGTACAGTAGGAGCAGAAGGCTCCAATAAGAGCTAAGCCTTGGATTTCTTGAACCCGGAACAACCCCAGCATAGGTATGACCCAGGCACCTTGCTCCACGTTTAGTGCCACCACCCATCTTGGTGCTTCAGGTCCCTCGGCCATCTCGCATTATAACTACAGCACAGAAAAACAAGGAGGCTTTGTGTTCTATTATCTTAATTAAAAGCCCCACCAAAAAAAAAAAAAAGAAAAAAAAAGAAAAAAAAAAAGAAGTCCTATAGAATTCAGAAATCACCCTTAGCCAACAAGATGAGAGAACATTCCCCTTGGGCTTGCAGTTTTTAATACAATGGAAATAAATCTCATGTAATGTACCATAACATGACAAGGGAATGGCTTCTTCTTAACAAATACTCATTTGAAACTGTGCCCAAGCCCCATGCATGCAAAGATCTATTTCTTGCAACAGTGTTCCAGCAAAACTGATTACTAATTCCAGAACTCAAATTAAAACTAACAGAGCTTGAAGGCTGGAGCTAACACGCGCTCCCTCTCTTCTGACAAAGAACACGAGCTTTTAGCGTATGTCTGTGCGCGTTTAATTACGTTGCTTAACATATCTGAAATAATTTGGCAACCAGATTGAAGGAAATAATACGTTTAACTACTTCTGGCCTTCCAAGAATCACTTTGTTGGTGTTGTATCTGAGTGTACATGTGCACAGACACAAGCTCTGTCTCTGATGGGGTCAGTGCTCCCCAGCTAGCACTGTACCCCCAGTTGGCCACCCCTTTCAAAGCAGCTCTGGCCATATATCCTTTTCACTTGGCTCCCACAGATGGCTCAAAAAAAAAAGAATGTTGCCTGCCTGGTTGGGGAGAACCTTACAGTTACTGAACTCTGAAGGAGAAAGGCTACAGAGGGACAAAGCTGTAATGCAGTGCTTGGCCCTTGGACTGTTCCCAGTCATGAGACACGTGGAGGGTGGAAACTAACTGGGGAACTCCAAGCATCCACTGTTTTCTGCATTAAACAACTTAAAAACCACCAGCAAAGGCTAGGTCTCCTCACTCTCCTGCATTCATTCACAAAAGATGTCAACCCACTGTTATAATCAGATACTCAGCGGTGGCAAATGCTACTGACAGCTAATTACACTTTGCACAAAGATTTATGTCAGAGTACATGCATTATTTCCTTCAGTGGCTTCTGATAGTTTTCACTGAGTAGGAAGTGGAAATAAGCAATTAGCTTCATCACTGAGCTACCCACCTTCTCCTCTCCATCCACTTTTTTCAGAACATTTCTGATACATGTTAGCTCAGCTGGGTTTCCGTACTTTAAAACTGCTGTATTTGCATCAAGAACTAAGAAGAATCCCAGGAATGGCCCAAAAGGCCATCAGCCATTCTTCTCCTGTTCCCTCTCAAGCACTCCAAAACATCAGTGTTTAATTTAATCTCACACACAGTATTCGATACATGCTACAGTAATGCAAGCACTCTTTTCCTGTAAGACCCTGTCACTCACGTATTTGGAGTACTGTAAAAACTGCAAGGAAACTGTTCCAAAATGGCCTTATAATGAAGGAAAGTGGGGGTTCATTAGCTCTCCTTGCACTCAAAGAAAAAACAAATGAGAGCATAATGGTTCTCGGCAGACTGCCCTCAGTGACAGCCAACTGTACAGAAAGACCAGGGACCTGAACCTGGGTGTCCCAAGCCCCCTAACAGACAGACAGCAAAAAGCATACAAAAGCCATGAGCACCACCCCACCTCCCCCCGGAAAATTCAAGCCCAAAGCTGGGCACTTTGGCAAACCTCCTATAGATTGCTTTCCCTGTAGTATCTGATACAACCCTCTGTTCCAACTAGTCTATGAAGAACTTCTTTCTGGCTATTTATTTTCCTACATGGCATAAGGACATTCCAGTTACCTTTTTTTCTGCCTCATTTAGCAGCAGCATACAGTAACTATAGAGTCCTCCTCCTCTGAGGATCTCTGCTCCCACCTGATCCGATTACTTCTGACAACTTGCTGTTTTACTGTTAGGCATTTTGTAGGATGGCAGATTCATATATTTTTTTTTTCTTTCCCTCCATGCAGTATTAAAGACAGGGACTCTAATTTATTCTGTCTCCCCAAGACAAGTCCCTCTCAGTGTTACTGTGGTACTTTTTCATCATTACTCCTTGAATTTTGCCTGCTTTATCTCATTCTAAGTAAAATAGCAAAGTGATGTTTTACCTGCAGTGCCTCCAGTGGAACCCTTCAGCCAAATCCAAGAGAGCGACAGATGGGCTTCTGTTATCCCAGTGCTCCTTTATAGGGCAGCTTTTGCCCTGCCCTTAGCAAACACAACCAGGTTGAATTCAAGTTCAAGGCCAAAACCAAACAATACGACATAGGCGTTTCATACAGATGCCATGTGTATACACACACAGATGCACTTCTTCTGCCAGACACAGTTAAATCTCTGTGTACGTATAAAAGTTGATAGTCTAGTTTCCCATGGCTTACTGCGGTTTCAGATGCAGCCATTTTTACAGGAAAACAAGATTCATTTGCATACACGACAAGTCCAGGTTATCCTTCTCGTATCAGGAAATGCAGCAGTGACACTGGGCATAGGTTGGGAGGACTCACCAGGAAACACGCTATCAGAGCTGTGGGTGATGTTACGTGGAGCTGAGTTGAACTCCGTGATCCAACTCAGGATATTCTATGATCCTATGAATTATATGGGAAGAGGGAATGTTCTTCGTTTTGGGAAGGTGAAACAGAATCTAAAGAAAGCCAAAAATGGTGGGAATGGCATGCAGCATATCCTCTGATACACAGTGGTTGGTGGCAATCCTAAGTGTATTCCTACATCCTATAAACCCTTTTTTCAAGAAAAGGCTTTTGGCATCCTGGTAGACAGCATGTTAAAAGTGAGCCAGCAACGTACTCTTGCAATAAAGAAAGCCAAGTGCATCCTGAGCTACATGAGCTAGAGCATAGCTAGGGATCAAGGAGATCCCTACCCTCTGCACAGCCCTTTTGTGTCCATTCCTGCAGTAATACGTCCAGTCTGGGGCTACCCAATATAAGACTAGCCCTGAAAGCACAATAAATCCAGCAGAAGCCCACCAGAATGGTCAGAGTGCAGGAGCACATGGCATCAGAGGAGAGGATAAAAGTCAAGCTGTTCAACTGGGAGAAAGGAACCTCATTGCAGTCACCTCTTCAGAAAGGGTTCCCAGGGACCAGCTGGAGCCAGAGTCTTCTTAAAGGGGCAGCAGAAGAGCAGAGGCAAATTACACCAGCAACAGCAAAGGAAACAACATGTGATAAGAAAGAAAAAAAAACAAAACAACCAAGCAACTTCAGGACGGTTCAGCCCTGGAACAGCTGCATGAGGAGGCTGGAGCATCTCCAACCCATGGAGACATTCAGGTAGATGAGGCCATCAGCAATATCTTCCAAATCAGACCTGATTTTGAGCACGGATGGGACTTGAAGGTCCCTTCTCAGATGGATATCCCTTTGTTTTCTTCTTCTGAAGCTGCAGCTAATGTAATAGCAATGAGCCTGGCTGCGGGCCTGCTTGGTTACCTCCACAAGGAACACAACTGTTCACAGTGGCTGCAAAGGCCAACTGAGGGCCTGCATGAATAGCTCACTGCAAGCACTGTGTTTAAGCATATCTGAGCTAGCAAGCCCAGGTTATGGCTGTGTATGCACAACAGGTTAGATAATTAAACCTCTCTTTTTCAAGCAACCACCACCAATTCATCAAGAGCAGTTCCTCTGCAGTGAATGTTCCCAAAGCTTAGCTTGGGGCTTAACAGCAAAACATACCAGTATATCATTCCTTCCATAACAATGTCTTGAGTACAGAGTAGCAGCTGGTCCACAGGAGCTTGGGAGAATGAGAAGATGAAAACACTCATGAAAAAGGCTGCTCAGCTTCTTCATCAATGCTTAATTGAGGTCTGTGGGTCTCCAGGCTTGGATTTTAAAAGCTGGGCACTGCGTCATGTTTACTCTCATTTTAGGACTCTCATTTCCACACAAGAATTCAGCATTCAACATACTCCAGCAGGAAATGCATCTGTGTAGATCAGAGTAAAACTGCTCCTGAGAGTGCACCTTTACTTTTCCTTTAAGAGCTGCTTTCCACAACCACGACATAAAGAAAAGCTGATTGCAACGGAAGCAGAGTGTGAAGATTCTTTTAGTTGCAGTAAAACGAGCTTGGGGTGATAAATGCTGGTGTTGCTAGCTCATCTGACATCACTCGCACTGCTAATTGCCTCCTCTCCCAGGAAGCAGCAGGTATGTTCCCCTCCAGGTACGGTGCTTTATTGTCTGGAACCGCTATCTCTGCTTAAATGGTGGATTAACATGATTTAAGAAATATTCATTGCAAAGTTGATTAGAAAGCACCATCACCAAGCTGGCAGGGGATTTCAGTTATTGCAGCACGGCACCAATTTGAGAGTGTCAGCTTTCCTGCAGAAGGCTATATTGATGTGTCCATTCTCACAGTGGCTCCAGAGGAAGAAATCCAGAAGGCACAGAGATTTCTGCATGTCAATAAGCCTTTAGATTAGTTGCTCTCCTCCTGAGTGTTTGTGCAGTCCTGCAAGAAAATACAGGCATTTGACTGAAAAACACAGGGCTGTGTGCTGGGAGGGGAAGAGTGTTTTCTGCCAGTGCTACCCTGTTTGATTCTGGCAGATGCAACATTGCGCTGACTTAAGGTTTGCTCTTGCAGAGCAGGGATGTTAATCCACCTCAGGGTGGCTGTTCAGCTTATTCCATTCATGAGCAGAAGATGCTGAGAGAAACTGGAAACTCAAAGTACTTCTACGTGGACAGTTACCACCCCAGGGCCGCTCAACACACACACAGACACACGCAGACACAGAGGAGGGCCTTAAGCTTGGGACTGGTGGTCATTACCACTCATCCTATCGCTGTTATGTGGGAGAAGAAGCCCCACCCGGCTACATCCTCCCTTCAGGCAGTTGTAGAGAGTGATAAGGTTTCCCCTGAGCCTTCTCTTCTCCAGTCTGAACAATCCCAGCTCCCTCAGCTGCTGCCCATAACACTTGTGCTCCAGAGCCTTCACAGTTTTGCTGCCCTTCTCTGGATGCACTCCAGGGCCTCAGTGTCCTTCTTGTAGCAAGGGGCTCAAACTGAACACAGCACTTAAGGTGCAGCCTCACCGGAGCTGAGTACAGAGGGCTGATCACCTCCCTGCTCCTGCTGGCTGCTCTATTTCTGACACAACCCAGGATGCCATTGGCCTTCTTGCTCACCTGGGCACACTGCTAGCTCATGTTCAGCCAGCTGTCAGCTAACACTCCTAGGTCCTTACTCTGCATGTAGCTTTTCAGACACTCTGCCCCAAGCACGTACCAATGCATGGGGTTGTTGTGACCCAAGCACCCGACCCATGGCCTTGTTGAAGCTCATACAATTGCCCTCACCCCAGCAATCCAACCTACCCACATCTCTCTGTAGGGCCTCCCTACCCACAGGCAGAACAACACTTCCTCACAACTTGGTGCCATCTGCAAACTTACTGAGGGTGCATTTAAAATATTATTCACAACCTCTCTGAATCTCTGTGTTTTCTGTCATCTTTCCAAGGGGAAAAAAAGAACAGAATAACTTTGCCCAAGTAATTCTGGAAGCATTAAGGAAAGCAGCTCTCCTCACACAGCCCACACAGCTTACATGCTGAAGGTTTGGTTGCTGTCTTCTGCAACACTTCAGACATATGCCTTCAATTCCCATTTCCATTGTTTTTACCCCTGTGAAGATCACATTTGTTTTCGCAGAGGTACTCCTAATTGACACCATGGTAAATAAAAAGGAGGCAGGAGATATTTCCAGGGTAGCCAACTACTTCTTTTTCCCTCAACCCTTCGTATTTGTTGCACTCACTTTGATCAGGTGTTCTGCTGCTTCTATATGACAGGACTAATGGGAAAATCAATCAGTTTCTTCTATTCATTCATAATTTTGTATATTAGTCAAGTGTTATCACTAATTTGCTTCTCCTAGCTGGAAGGCTAGGAAAAATATTATTTATAGAAGATCTTGTTCACTTAGGGTATATGCACTCAACTTCTCCCCGTTCACAAGCACAAGCTTTTAGGACTGTAAAATTATCAGTTAAATGGTAATTACCAACTTCTGCATCTTCTTATACCCAGCCCTCACCCACGAGCTGCCCCTTAGTGGAAATTAGCCACGAGCTGAATTATTTTTCCATGTATTTCATATTCACAGATGAATCATTTTGCTTATAATTGAAGTACAACTGCTGTTGAAGTGAAATGTGGTAGCTGTATACCAGTACACAACGAATCAGCACAGTACCACTGCCACTTGGGGAGGGGGATTTGGTGTCAAAAGCCTCTCTCTCTGGAGCCATGTTTTCAAGAGAAACGTCCATTGACTTGGGAAGTACAGTAGGAGTTCTTGAAGAATGAAAATAACAAAGAAACAAAAAACAGGCAGCCTGCTACAAATTCTCATGTTAGCTCTACAGTTGGTTAGATATTTCCCAGTGGACTGTTCTTTCTTCAGAAAATGCCAGTCTGTCAAACACAAAAGCCAGTACCAATGAGTTTTCACCATGAGCAAGGCAAAATACATTTCAATAACACCAGGCTCTAGTTTGATTTTGGAATAGTCTCTTTTTTTTTTTTTGGTTTATGGAAAAAAACATCGCTTTATCATTATTATGCAACAGATTCAACATTTTGCAGTGTAAAAATCTGTTAGAACCAGACCTCTGTGGAGGGCCATCAGAATAAAATTCTTGTTTCCAGCAGCATATTTGCCCTTGTTGGGCAGTTCTGCATCCAGCCCTTCTAAAAGCCCTGGTGGCATCAGATAATGTGTTCCACACTTTCTTTTTGTCTTGGTGTGAACTGACTGCAATGGTTTCTGAAAAACAAACAAATGTGAAACACTTCTTCCATGCTCTAATGAAGAATCCTTGATCTGCAGATAATTCACAGATAGCTTACTGGAGGCATTTGTGGTTCACAGTCTTTGCTGATGAGATGGGCATATTGCATAGCAGAGCTCCTTCTCACATGGCACCTTGCCATTTGTCACATGTCAGCAAGGATGTGCTGTCTGTATTCTAGGTAGGCAACTCACTGTTTACCATTCCTCCTTCCTCCCGCAAGAAATCTCATGCCTGCAGATAGAGAAGGCTACAATTTGAGAAGAGCCACATAGCTGGCCCTGTATTGTGTTCTTCAGCAAACACCCCAAACCTGGCATTGTGCTTAGTATCCAAACCAGAGCAGAAGAAGGGGAGGGATCTGAAGCTAACCGAGGGAAAAACTTAACACTGTCAACTCTGGAATTAAGAGCATGATGTGTCTGGAAGCCAGACATACAGTCGTTTCCTTGTTCTGCTGCTACTACAGCCTTCTGAGAATGAAGGAGTGCTTGCTCTGGACCTGCTTTCACTAAAGACCTATTGAGTCTTCAAGAACAATTTTGGCCATGAAAAGAGCCACCTCGTGACTTTCTTAACAACGTGATGACTTTCAGCATCATAGGGTTGGGCAGTCTTAAAAATAAACAAATAAATATTACTGGCCTGGGTATAGTCACACTTTCTCATCTGGCTACAAAGTCATAAGGATATCTCTGAGCTTACTCATCTGATACCAAATAAAAACCAATATCCCACCCACAAAGAAGGCAGCTCTGCTTATTCTTCACAGAATCACAGAATGGCTTGGGTTGGAGGACCCTAAAACCCACCCAGCCCCAACCCCACCCATGGGCAGGGCTGTCCCCCACCAGCTTAGGCTGCCAATGGCCCATCCAACCTGGCCTTTGCCACCTCCAGGAATGGGGCATCCACAGCTCTGGGCAGTAGTGCCAGGGCCTCACCAACCTCTGAGTAAAGAATTTCTTTGCTGAATTTTCCCTCTGCTCAATAGCGTTACTTCAGATCAAAACAATGGAGAATTTCACCCCTTATCCGAAATTCAAAAGGAAAAGGGAAAAAATGATCCAGAAAAGTGGGTTCCTCTAGCAAAATAGACAGGGTTTTTTTTGTTTTGTTTTGTTTTTGTTTTTTAGCTGAGGGCTTTGAAAGGGAAAGGTTTGTGTGTTCACTCTTATTTTCCAGCCTGTTGCCACACGCCTGGCTGAAATACCAGTTCCCATGCCAGCTCATTACTGAAACGCCTTTCCTGCACACTATATGCAAGAGCAACTTTGGAGCAGCTCCAGCTCCAAGATCTTTTTTCAGGTCAAAAGCCTCTTCTTAGAGCTGTGCAGCATGCTTTGATAACACAGGTCTGCTCTCTTGGCTCTGCTCTATCAGCAAAGAACAATGAGGACTGGTACTGTATCCGAGTTATTAATTAAATACCTTAAATAAATAGATAAGCCATTTAACTAGGGCTCAGCACGATAGATAAGCCATTTAACCAGGGCTTAATGCATGTAAAGAGAACAGGATTCCACTACAGAGAACAGTGTATGGTCCCTAGTGAACACTTCTGATACTTTTCATTGACATTTCAACTAATTCTCCTTCTTGGTTATCTATATTATGTAGTGGATTAAGGAAACTCAACGCAGATTACACTGATCTTTTCCAACCTAACCATTGCATTTCTAAACACCCACTTCCTCTTTGTGGAGGAGAATGGGGAGGACTAAAGCCTATTAAAGTCACAGTCAAGCATGTGGGTAAGTCAGAAATAGAAACAGGGTGGGTAAGTCAGGATAGAAACAGGATGAAAATACAGAACGATCATATAAAAGAGGGCTGAAGATGGAGCAAGAGCTGGGTGAGGAGCCATCCTATTCTTCATAGCGCAACCTGAGGAGAAGGCCTTATTTCTCCCACTTGTCTCATTTCTGCAAGCTACTCTAATGCTGGTAAGCCACACAGAGATGCAGAAAGGGAATGAATATGGAGCAGAACTCAACAAAGCAGTTCTGATTCTCCAGTGGAAAAAAGAGGCAGCTCCATCATAGCACTTCCCAGGGGCAAATCAAGGACAAACCAGCCACAGTAGACCAAAAAGGTTTTGAACCAAGAAGTTCCTTCCCTGGAGCAAGAAAGCTGAGATACTGCATTTAGATACCAACTGGTGCTGAGATCTGTCTGTGTTGTCAGGTTTTATTCCTTAATGTGGGATGAGACCATAAGGCAGTACTGAATCGATTTCCTCATTTAATGCATTCAAGAGAAAACTCTGTATAGGCATGTGTGTGATGTACTGAAAGGGAGACAAAGCTATTTCTCTCCCACAGCCTGTATTCCAGTTGCTGTGCTTGTTGCAGGCCTCTGTTGTCATTAACTGGACAATCAAACTATAATGTACTCGACCCAATATATCCTAGTGAGTGACAGAGAAAGGTAGTGGGGAGAAAATACTGCAGCCTGTGATGGATTGAATTCCTGAAACAAAGAATTACCTTCCTCTTCTCTCCTCCCTTTCCATATTCCTGCCAAAGCACTGGGGATATTCCTATTAACCATACAACAGAAAGCACTGCAGCATCACACAAGTCAAGAAGATGGGTTTCATACTGAATAACCAGACTGCCACAGAGAAAGAAGAGACTTTGCTAGGAGAAACATATTGAAAGTGATATAGTACAGCAAGCCCATCCTGCAGTTTATTTGGGGCTGCAGGCTGCTATTTATTATGTGTGTACTGTGTCTCATACAATAAGACTTTGATCCCTGACTAGAGCTTCTAGGTACTCTGTAATCCAAACAGTAATAACAAACAATTACTCCGTGTCAGAGTGATGAATGATTAAGAACATTTACTGTGTTTTAACAATCAGGTACGTAAGAAACACAGGGAAATTGCAGAACTGTTAATCTTTAATTGTTTTCAGGGTTGGTTTTTTTTTTTTGCTTTTCTTTTTTTAATAAACTAGGCTGGCTTAATAAATCTCTGGGAATTTCATTAATGTTTGCAGCTCTGAGGAGAAAAGCCAAGTCATTATCATAAAAAATGCTTTATGCAGATTTCTTTGTATTTTGTTGTACTTGTTGTACAACACTGTAGCCTCAGAGCTACAGTGCAGGCATACCGTTGTATTTATTCATTTATTTCTACTTCCCCTCCTTTCAAGCATGCACCCTTTGCCCTTTTTGCCACTGGTGGTGGTTTGGAGGTGAGTTAGACCCTGTAATGGCATTCATCAGTGAGAAATAAGTGAAAAGCAGAGAGCAACAACTGTTCCCCACCAGTTGACATCTTTGCTTTGCCGGGAGTTTGAGCTGTGTGCTTTATGCCCGTTGTGCATTTGTACTCCACAAAGCAACAAAAAGAGAGAATTTTGCCAGAGGAAACATTCACAGGGAGACTATTTTAAGTGAAATTGGAAACCATTTTGTTGGAAAATGAATTCCAATCTATGTATCAAGAGTCTGCCTCAAATATCTGAAAGTTTTGCTTCTCTAATCAGGGAGGAGTGCAGGGCCTGGATTTCCAAATAAAACCATGCACAACCGCCTCTGCTCCTCAGGATCTAATCCAAAGGCTACAGACGTAGCTAATTCAACAACCCCAATGGACCTTGAAGCACATCTCTGGGGCGAGACAGCAGCAACCTAGTGTGGGGGGGCCTAAGTCTGTTCCTAACACAAAGTAACAAGGCACAGTTTGAGCCCACACCACAAACCTTTCTCCCTATCTCCACCTCAAAAAGGCATTTTGATCCAGGCTGCCAGGGTACAGGCACCTGCAAATGATCATCTGGTAAATGATAACGTTTCTTCACTAACCAGGAAAAACAACCTTTTTGGATAGGACAACTTCTGTTTCAGACCCCACGAAAGCCCTAAATGCCTGAAAGTTTTCCCATTTGCTTTCTTCAACTATACAGATAAAAAACTACTGAGAAGGGCTTTGTTGGCTTAACTACTACTGGGCTCTCTAACACAGCACCTCTCACAGTCTCAGAGCCATGGATGTTGGAAGGGACTTCTGGTGAAGGCAAGGCTTGCACTTAATGATCCTTAGTGTTCCCTTCCAACCAAGGGTATTCTATGGTTATAGAATACCAGTAAGTTCATATCAACAAATCTAGCAGACTTTCTGCTTTTTCCACTTTTACCACTCCCCTCTGTCCTTCTGATGCCTCCTTAGTGCCTGCCTTCCTCCTTGTATCTGTGCAAAGTCACAGAATCATAATATCCTTGAGGTTGGAAGAGACCTTCAAGATCACTAAGTCCAATGTCCAACCATCAACCTGACCTACCAAATCCCAGCACTAAACCATGTCCTGTAGGACCATATCCATGCATCTCTTCCATGCCTTCAGGCATCAGGACTCCACTACTTCCCTAGGCAGCCCACTGCAATGCTTGACCACCTCCCTGTGAATAATTTTTTCCTAATATCTAATCTAAGCCTCCTCTGGCACAGTGAGAGCATTTCCTCACATCTAATCTCTTATTACTTGAGAAAGGTGGCCAACACCCACCTCACTACAACCTCCTTTCAGGCACTTGTAGAGAGCAATGAGGTCTTTCCTCAGACTCTTCTCCTGACTAAACAGCCCAGATCCCTCAGCCTATCTTCACAAGTCATCTTTTCCAGTCCCTTAACCAGCCTCATTGCTCTCGTCTCCATATACTCAAGCAACTCAGTATCTTTCTTTCAGTGAGGGGCTCCAAGATGAACACACTACTCAAGCTGTGGTCTTACCAGTGCCAAGTACAGAGGGACAACCACCTCCCTGCTCCTGCTGACTGCACTGTTCCTGATACAAGCCAGGATGCTTTCCTGGCCACCTGAGCACACTGATGGCTCATATTCAGCCAGCTGTATCAAAAGTGCTCAAAGAGCAAATATTTGCTAAGACTGGGTCCACTGAGTTTACCTGCTTACTATTACCAGGTGTTGTGTTCCTCCTCTACAGCATCCAGATTATCATGTCTGGTTGTCACGAAAGCACAGAGAAGTCAACAGGTTTTGCTGTGAACCTTTACTGTAGGTATCAAAGACTAAGCTCTGTTCCCAAGAAGGAACTACTGCAAAACCCAGAAAACCTCATTAGCACTGAAATCAAATGCCAGACTTGAGCCCAAGAATGGATTTGACTCACACACAGATCTGTTTAATCTTAATACAGCTAAACACTTTACAAATACCTCCAAGTAGCAAACAGACTATGTTCTACCCAGTGCTGTGCCTGGTCTGTTAGCCTGCTAACCAGATGCAGAAAACTTCAGTTGTAATGGTACTTATTGAAAAAGGCATCAATCACAAAACAAATCATCCCACTCCATCCAATTCGTTTTCTGGGAAAAGCAAAGAAATAATGTAACAGATGCCAGTGACTTGGTGTGCGACAATTCTACAAGATATTCAGATATAGATGGGCAGTGAGCAAATTAAAAAGCTACATGTGTGATAAGAAGCTGAGGGAAAGTCTATTGTTACAGTTGGACAATACATAGCTCACAGATGCTTCTTCCTAACTCTGCACTGTATTCTTAAGGCACAGGCCAACTACCAAGGATTTTAATGACTTCTTATTTTCAGTAGCACAAAACATTTACAGGTCAAACTTGTTTCAGTCAGAAAATGGAAGCATATTGAGTGGCTTAATGCATTCAGACCAGCTAATCAATGCATCAGCACAAGTAAGATTTTGAATCTCAAATACCTTCCTCGGAGCTGCTCATGAACTGAAAAATTCATAAATCAGAAACGAGTAATGGCTGTATTCAGCAAATAATTTCAGACAGCAAATACAGTGGAGAAGCACTAAATCTGCCTGTAGGAAGATCAGAAATGATGCAACATGACTTTGGATGTCCTCCGGGGAATGATTTGCGCTCATGAGAAACCCCCACTTTTTGTCTCTCAAGAAATCAGCCATGAGCAGCTGTGCAAGCCTGGGTCCAATCCAGGATGAGCCCCCAGCACAGAACTGGCCCATAAACACAAGGCAGCTCTGCCTCCCAAACACATGCCAAAATGAACTTTCTTTCTTCCCTGCACTGGTCCAATTCAAATGAAAAGAACCTGCCGCTTGCTGCTGGCACATGAGCCCCAACCAGAAGAACACTTCAACGCCAGGTATAGGCTTTACTTTCAGATGCTCTCTGGTTAGTTGAGCTCTAATTTGTTGACTTCTCGTTGCTCCTGTTTTGTTCATGGCTTTGCTGAACTGAGTTCTGCTGGTCTCCCAAGGAAATAACTCACACTGCAGTCAGTGAATGCCACGGACAGAGCATTTTCACTGGAGTCAATGTCTTCTCCAGCATTTATCACTTCAGTAGCCTAATGAAGGTGAGATGTAATTAGAAAGGCATCAACTGGACTATAGAGTTTGTTTTGCAATTACCTATACAGTGGGTAACCACTGACACAGAACAGCACCTTCTCCAAAGCTGGCAAGACGTGGCATAAATGTTCATCACTGGATGACTTAAAGTGACCCTATGCCGCGTTCTGTAATTGCTGCCTTTCTTCCTAAGCACTTGAAAGCAAACACAAAACGATTGAACTCGTCCCAAGGCAGCTTTTCCAACCAATGGAGATGGTTTATATCAATGCAACTGAGCCCATATAACTGTCACCTTAATATCTTTCCCACTTGCGCGGTGATCAGCAGTGATTTCGCTTGAGTGATTTTTGTCTGTGTAAGCAACCTCAAATGAATGTAACAATAATAAGAACTCCCAGCAGAGCAATTGCCATTGCAAAAAGAAAAAAAAAAATAAATAAATTATACTAAAAATCTCCAAAGCACACACAGAGCACTTTTGATTACACACAAACACAAAGAAAAACAAAATGACTGAGAATTAAAAGCCATTTCTGAAGTCTCATTTCTTCCACTCATACTCAAAATAAGCATTTGTATTTAGGGTAAAGTTATTTCAGGCAGTTGCCAGGATGGCTGACCCTTATTTAAGGCTGAATGTCTGAAGGCACAAAGAACACTGCTACTAGATAATGACCTCCTGCTGCTAAATATACACCATGGTTTATTGCTTGATAGACATCATGCAGTAACGATAGCTAATGGTGCTGTTAAAAGACAGCTTAATGCAGAGTAGAAGAGAAGGTTCATTCAGAAGCCTCCTGAGCCCAAGCACCACAATACAAAGCATGACTCTCTCTTAAAGATCCAAGCTTGCTTCCAGGTATCAGAGAGTAGTTTTAATTTGTTTAATCCCTGACAGCTAGCCAGACTAGCAATTACTTCAGAGAAACAAGCCCTTTCTTCAGCAGGATGAAAGCATGGACTTTGGTATCTGGCTAATATCATGAGTGCACTGCTGTCCAGGTAGCTTTCAATAACCTATTGTACTTGCAACCTTCTGATGTATGCTAAGATGGATTTTAGTTTAGTGCAGAAGACTGACAAGAGATAACACTGAAAACTGTAGCTCAGAAAGTCAGAAACAGCGAAGATGTAGTCTGCAGACATAACAGTTTGGGCTTTGCTCAGGCTTACTGTAAAGTAAAACAAAGGATCTTGTGCCTGAATGAATGAGATGCTTCCATTTGGTTCATCACAATAGGATCTTCACAAATTCTTACAAAGCTGAGGCCAGCACCCATAACTAGACCCATAACTAGCACATGCAGCTTCCCATATTGATGCAGCACTGATGAGTTTCACCACTTCCAGGTGAGACTTACTGACATCTCATGAGTGGACGTGGTGATATCTGAATTCAGCCTGTGAAGCTCTTTTAATTTCAGTTTTGGAGACCCAGTTTTGGCTTCCCTGTACTTCGTGTAGGAATCCCAACTGCACAAAGAGGACACGAATAAGGAATATTTTGGAGAAGTTTTTGTTTGTTTGTTTTAAACATTTACCTTGCGGGGTTTTAGGTGCCCTCAAAGAGGTAAGTCTTGGTTCTCTCTTTCTCTTGGTTAGTTGAACACAGTTATCTGCTATCCTCTAATCTTCCTGCTTATACTTACACTGGAATAGACAGTGGTACCTGCCATTTGGAGATAGCATATTTTATTTCTTACACAGACACCTCATAAGAAAAGCAATATAGATTGCCCCTACAGGTGATAGCCTGGCTGCAGAAGTGAAAGTTTGCTGTAATGCCATACGATGACAGTGATGGCTCAGTGAAAGCGATGCTGTTAATTGCAGCAATTAAACAGTTATGATATAATTAATGTAAAAATCATGCATGGCTAAAAGCAAAGGTATTTTTAATTCCTGTTGAGATTATATCAAATCTGCTGTTATGATGTGATGGTGGATAATGGCTACAGGGAATCCATGAAACAGTGACAGGCTGTTGAGTGATGAGACGGCCTAGTGGGAATGGCAAGGAAACAGAAAAGGACTTGAACAGGACAAATTGAGCACTACAAATTAAGAAAACTGAAAGAAGTTGTGCTACAGGAAGACCTTTCAGATCTGTGACCCATATCAGTAGCAGATCTTATGTCTCACAGTGCCTGTTGCAAGGACTGGCATCAGTTTTCAGCACAGTAAAGTGGACATTCGATGTTTCCCCATTCCAGATACATAACAAAAAAGAAGAACAGAAAAGTCAACTCGTTCATTTTACTTTTGGTAAAGAGCAACTTCTGGTGAAGAGTAAGATTTAAGGCATGTGTTAACTTCGCTTAACCTACATCTTCCATTGCCAGCTTAGTGTATTAGCAAATGCCTAACTTTAGAGAATAAAGAAACAAACTGAAATTGATATTACAGATAGTTAAAGAATCTGTGTAATATTGAAGAAACTTCAGAAATGTGGTATTCCCAGATTTAAAAAATAATTTTGAAAAAGGGGTGAGGGGCAAATAAGTAAATGTAGTCTGTCATACCTGCTCCGTGGCTGCCTCAGCTTATTCTGTAGCTTGGCTTCTAAATGTCAAAAATCTATCTTGTCATATTTCAAGCTTTCTTTCATCAGGGCAGTTATAAGTACACGCTAAAAATACGCTGAGAAAATCTGTTGATTTTTTTGTGTGATGCTCAAAGTCAATTTTGTCAGCCCACGAACACAGACAGCCACATCAATCAGCTATGCCCAGTAACTCTTCCCCATACCCAGAACAAAAGACTGTTACCATGATTGCCATTTTCATTGCACAGCAGTAGCAGAACTGCAAAACCAATTCATAGGGTTGTATGGGTGTCTTACAGGCCGAGAGGGTTATGTGTTCACTGGACCTACAAAAATACTTCGGTTTTGCAAAACTGCACTAAAGGCAAGGCCAGCCCCCAAGCCTTCCCCACAAATCCAGCTTGAAATACTGCTATGCTGAGTACTAATCTTCTGGATCTACATTATTTATGCTTCCTGTAGGGTAACTTAATGTAGTGATAAATGAAACCATGTTGCTTGCTGTGTATTAACATATGATTTACTGATTGGTCTTCTTATAGACATAGACTGCAGTCTCAAGGAAAAAGGAAGAAATGAGCAATCTCTAGACTAAAAATACACTTTAGAAGACAGTCTGTGTTTCTAGCACAGTTTTCTTGAACGTTTTTCATACCCTGGCCCATGGGCAATCTCTTTTAACCAATCTCTCTGTTCTGTACCCAGAATCCTGTCTCTAGTTTCTTACCAGGTTACTGAGGTGAAACCACTGGGGAGCTTTATGATTCAAAATGACTATGCATTATGCAACTTCATCCTCCGTCACTTCAGTGTTTTTGGTTTATTTGTCTCTGGCTAAACATAGCAAGTCCTACAGTCCAGCAAAATGGACCCAGGATTTGCATTCATGCGAGCATGCAATATTACAGCCATCTGATGTAATGGACATACCTTGTTTGGTGTCTAAAGAGGAGTAATGGTTTTCCATTTAGATTCTGTTTAATAATAAATACACTCTGACATTGTTAAATGATAGCCTGCTCCTAATAAACCCCATGCTGATCCGTTTGTTTGTTGAAGTGAGTAATTCATCTTCCTGGGTTGCTAAAACTTTAGCTGGAATTGTACAGACAACATGAATCAGACACAACCAACATGTCCCCTGCTGGTTTGCTCATTTCCTCTCAGAGAGAGACCAGAGAGTCTTCTCTTCACATTACAGATCTTGTTATTAATTGATTTCATTATTAATTGCTCTTAAGGCTTGGTGGCCCACATACATAAGAAACACACATGAACTTCCATGCGTGCACTTCTCCCAGGCTACGTGGTACCAAGCTGTAATCCCTCTGTGTTACTGAATGAAGTGCCTGTGGCCACACTGAATCCACCAGAACAAGCTGAGTAATATAATTTTTGCTTTTGATTTTCTATCAGAAAGAAGGCTGGGGAGGGGGAGATGAAGGTTCATGTTATCCTCAAATCTAATTATGATCTCAGTAGCTCCCAAGGATTTGGTTTATGAAGTGGCTCATAAATTCATCGTTATCATTACATCCATGAATACCCATTGGTCTTGTGCAATCATAAGGGCTTGTTTGAGTAGTTTTAAATTAGTTTATAATACAAATAGATTTCAGGATGCTCCTGACAGCCAAGCGCCCTGGAAAGAGCAGACTCCATGGAATTACTGCCTCAACAGATTCATCTTCTTACTCCATCAGAGTATCACTGAGAGGAAATGGGCTCCCGCCAGCTCTGCTGAGGCTGACATGGATTTCCCCTGAAGCAGTCTCATCACACGAGGAAGGTATAACAAATATGATGCATGCACAGCTTACTTCCAGGAATCCTGAAGTCCTCCAAAAGTTTTACCAGTAGCCCAGGAAGACGCTGAGAACCTTGCAGGCACCCTGCACATCTCCACAGGCCCCAGCACAGCCGTGACGGAGCAGTGCCACATTTGAACACGTGGAACACAAGATTTAGAAAATGGAGCTCTTAACTTACCTCACATCAAAATAATTCAGGGCTGGACAGATCACTTAGCAAGCAGTCCCTTCACCTACACCCACCCATTCACCCACAGACGCTGCTATTGTTACTTGTCACAGAAAGCTGCGGTCAGGTTAAGGTCACATTCCCTTTCCTTCCTCAGTCCGGTGGTCACACAGTACCCACAAAACATGCAGTCTTGACACAGCTGAGGTTGGCAGCACTGTGCTGAAGGAAAAAAGGGAGTGATACAACACAGGAGTTTTACTGCAAATGCGTCCCCAGCACCAAAGTACCATCCTAAGGCCTGCTACTTCTTGAATACCTAAAAATTAGATGTAACTGGACACCAGGACACTATTGCACCAGCAGCTACTATTACAAAAGGCGAAGAGGCCTGGGGGAAGTTACTGGGGGGTTTTCTTCCTTGTTGCTTTTCCCTCTAAAACATACATTCAGTTTCAGTGCTCTCAGTAGGTTAACTGCAAGAAAACCTAAACTAAGGCATCTGGAATACTGTTTCAAAATGGAAGGCTCTAAGGGTGGAAGAAGCTATACAGAATGAATAGGCTCTAAGGACAGAATTATTAGCTCATGGCAGGAGGAGGGGAGAAGACATAGAAGATACTAAGTCTAGCCAGAGAGAAAAGCAGGGTACACCTGCAATTCTCCAGAGACAACACTTACCATCAGATGGAATCTCCTGGACCAA
The DNA here is from genome assembly GCA_035772895.1 of Perdix hodgsoniae. Taxonomy (NCBI): domain Eukaryota; kingdom Metazoa; phylum Chordata; class Aves; order Galliformes; family Phasianidae; genus Perdix; species Perdix hodgsoniae. The sequence goes on from JAPSGF010000007.1 coordinate 16,670,228, forward strand.
AATTCCCTGCTTCCTCCTGAAAGCATCAGGAGCAGGCCAGCATCTAACTCACAAAGCAAGCCCCTCTGAACAGTCAGAGCTGCTTCACTTACCTTAGCAGAATGCTCTGGGTTACACTACCAGGCCTCGTGAGTCTCTGTAATGTCTTTGGGAAATAAGATACACCTGTCCTGAAACAGAACAGATAGGCTTATCTGATTTCAAAGCCAAGTCACAGTTGAGTAGAGATTAGATTGGCTGTAAGAAATTCTTGTTATTGTGCAACTTGTTATTCATGGTAGGGTGAAAATGGCTTCAAAGATGGTCCTATGTACTCTGAAGGATATCTTCTTATATCTAATGTACTTTATACAAACCAAATTGGTTTTTGCTTCAAGCATCTCTCTGCAGAAAAAAATCAATTTCAAGTTGCAGCAGCTGTGATCTTTCAAGCTAAAGATCCATTGCAAACTTACTAAGTGTTTGGCAATGCAAACTGCAGAGACATGACAAGTAATGCCTATGTCAGTGTATGCACTGTGTCCAAATCAACGTTTGACCTCCAAGATATGGAGAAATCCTCTGCCACTCTAACAATGTCCCTAACAGAAACGAAAATATGGTGTAAGCAGATACACAATTTGTTTTAACCCTTACAACATTCTAGGGCAGCAATTTTAAGCCAATACATCAGTTGTCCTTGAAAATAAAAACCCTCAAAGTTCAGAATGCTGACCCAACACCTACCAGGCCTTCCTCATCCCCAGGAGTAGGTGATTTCATGCTCAGATGATTTGTGACATCCTTCATTACTCCCTAGTCTTACATGGCCTGCTGCAGCAGGTCTCACAGCTCCACAACTCACTGTGCATCTTCTGAACTCACCATGTTTGCCCTCTAGCTGCTCTTGCGTCTACAGACCACCTTGCTGGTACTTCCCGTCAGTGCTAAACCTCCTGTTCACCCCAGCTTGTTTACAGCCTTCCTAACTCCCCTCTCCAAGGACTGCTAAGGAGGTGAATGTAACTTTAGGAGAAGATCGGGAGCACTTGTACAAACTGAAATTATCACTACTGTGCAGCTTTTGCTGGCTGTTCTGAGCTGTGCCCTCGATTCCAGCAGCTCTGGGCAGCTAAAGTCCAGCAAAGCTTGTGATATCTATCTAAATTGTGTTGGCTTAGTAAGAAGCAATGTTAGTAACACCTTTGGAGCACATTGTGCCAGCATGAGGTTTTGGGACCTGTGTTTAGAAAAAACAATCATCTCTCTACAGAAAATTATTTCTACAGAAAATAATCTGGATGTTCATGGGGGAGATCCAGAAATTGTCAACAGAATCACAGTTCGTGAAAACTGCTTGAAGTACTTCTAGCATAGGCTTATCTAAAAGCATTTCAAATGCAACAACAGCATTACGCTACCAGGATGATGACCACCAGTAAAATGGACTCAGGCAACTTCTCCAAATCGATCAGAAGGCGTGGAACTGAATATCTCTCCTGCAGAGACACGCAAAAAGTGATATGGGTTGTTGTGTGTCTCCATGGTGACAGCTAGTTTGCAGACTGTAGTGCACATTCAGTACACAATACAAACACGGCCACTCTGCAGGACCACTGCACAGTCACGTGCTCTTTTCAATAAGAAAACTGAGGATTGAGGGGACTTTGCTCTGGTGCTCTGTTACAAACCGTGGCTCAGCATTGTGTCTCTGGGGCTGGATTTGCAGCTCACTCAGATAAAGCACAGCCACTCTGGCCTGTGGCTGGATCACATTCCCAGTTTGTAGATGACCGTACCAGAGTGCTAAGGTGCCCTGTGTACTCTGTGCATTGCAGCAGAGACATCTGCTGCCCTACTGCAATGTAACCATTTTTTTTTCTATCCTTCTCTTAAAAATATGCTTAAACTCATTTCTATTTGACTCCATAACCCGTGGTCCACAGACAGTCCTGATTTTGCCACGTCCTTTTATTACATGTATCGGGATGTATGTAAGCTTTCAATCCTCCTTTTGCCTTTTTTTTCCTCCAGGATAGGTTGGTTGGTTTCACAAGTGAGTTTAACTCTGTACACTGGCAAAGTATCACCTATGCACTTCTTTAACATAAATCACAGGAAAATCAGTCACTGCAATCAGTCAGGCTTTTATTCTTTCAGGGTTCTTAGGCACTTCCAGTGAGAAATGGGACAGTGGACATTTGGGGAACATCGGTAAGCCTGGAATATTTCTACTGGATTTCAGCCCTTACATCTCAAAGTAAGCTGGCCACTCATAACAGACTTCCTTAAACTCTTTGGCATTTAAAGCAGTCACATCATATTACAACTGGGGCTGGGCTGACCATTCAAATGAATTAACTTAGCCTGAAAATTAATGACCTACAGTTTCTTCTACCACAAATATTCATTATTAGCAGATTGCAATCTGCTTGATTTTTCTTCCTTTACTGCCTTACAAAAATCCAAGCCCGCAGCTGTTCACTTCAGCTTTTGAGATATGAAGCTCCAGCAGCATAGGTTCTACTGCACAGCTGTGGTCAGCGTCACAGACATGAAGGAGACAAGTCTACAGACTTGGGTCACCTAGGGCAGCCAAGGGCTTCACTCCATTGCCCACTTGCTCCAACTACCTTGAAGGAGGAGAGAATCAGAAGGGCAAAAGTGAGAAAAACATGTAAGTTAAGATAAATATAGCTTAATTACTGAAGAAAACGGGAAAAACAATACAAAACAACAGGTAATGCAAAGGCGATGAATCACTTGACACCTGCAGAATAAAGCCCAGTTTTATTGTTGACTGTAACATTATGGTAGAGGATATCCCTTGGGTCAGTTTAGGGCAGTCCCAGCTGTATCCCCATCCAACCTCCTGGCCAACCCAGCTTGCTCCCTGGGACAGCAGAGACCAAGAATGCCCCAAGGCAGTGCAAGCTCAGCAGTCATGGAAACATTGCTGCCTGTTATCAACATTGCTTTGGTCACTACAACACAGCACTGTGCAGGCTGCTATGATGAAAAGTAACTTCGCTCCCACCAGATTCTGTACAGACAGATAAAAAAGATAATAGGGCTGCCAGTCCATTGCTAGCCCAGTACTGCTACTGCTATGCACGGCAAAAATTAATACATAGATACTTCTCTGTTCAAAACATTCAGCCTTCAACAAAAGTTTGAGAAACTGAGGTGGGAAAAGGAATCCAAGTCACTCCAAGAAGCATTGGAAAGCACTCAGGACTTCGAGCACAGTCCTCCAAGTCTTCATTCACTGGCCCCACTTTCCTGTTGACACATTAGGTGGTCAAAAATGTCTGAATTCAGTTTCTTTCTCTTTACTACTGAATTATTTCACCTGCATATTTTAAGCCACTGATGACGTTGTTATTTTATGGTACTATGCTGGCACGGAGAGAGGATGAGCACAAAGTATCTGGAAATCAGATCAACAGCAAGGTAGGATCTGTAAGACCTCTTCCAGCCCAACAACAACCATGTAAATTTGTTCCCACTGGAACATGGATCGCTTTCGGGAAGGGAAGTATAAGGTGCTTTGTGTTGTGTTTGCATAACCTCACTGGGCTCTCATAAAGGCAGTGGTAGTTCCAGCCCTGAGTTTCCTGTTCTGTTTTTCCCAAGGGTTTTCCTCAAGGTAGAAGAAGTGACTCATAAGAGCTTATGATAATAAAAAAGAATAACGCATTTCACAAAACCTAACATCCAGGATTAGAACCATGTTTCCTACTTTATCTCACAGTGGTTCAAGTAAATGCAACACGTTACCAAAAGCATTACCACCAAATGACATTAGGGATAAAAAGGTATCACAGTGCGATAATATATGTCTAGGGAGTGAACAAATATAAAGCTAAAACACTCATCTGGCTCCAGTGTGTTTTAATAAGTTTTTTAATAAGTTAAATAAACTAAAAGGGTGAGTTGGATTTCAGCAGCAGTTAACCTTTCCACTGACACAACGCAGGGTCTCCTTTTAGGGATGCTAAGCAGAAGAGTTGCTCAATGCCGTATTTTGGCTAACTTGGGAGCCTGCCAGTTCATTGCCTGCTTGTATTAAGTTTCCCAGGTGATACTTCAGGCTTCTCTGAAAACCTTGCCGATGCATAGGGCTAATTTCATTTCCTAGAGCATAAAACATTCTATATTCTAAGGGTTATGGCCAGCAGATGTGTAAGACAATTACCTGCAGCTCCCTGGGTCTAGTCTTAGACAAACAGTGCAGCTTACTGGTAAGAGATGTTGTGCCTGATGTTGCCTTCTCCGCTGCTTGCCTTCCACTATCACAAAGAAGTTATCACCATACTGCAGTTTTAGAATAGAAGGGGTCATAGACTCATAGAATCATAGAATATCTTGGGTTGGAAAGGACCTCAAGGACCATGAATCTCCAACCCCCCTGCCACATGCAGGGTCACCAGCCTCCACATTTAATGCCAGACCAGCTGCCCTGTGCCCCATCCAACCTGGCCTTACCTCCAGGGATGGACGGGGCATCCACAACCTCCCTGGGCAGCCTGTTCCAGCACCTCACCACTCTCCCTGTAAAGAACTTCCCCCTGATATCCAACCTAAATCTTCTCTCCTTCAACTCCAAACCATTTCCCCTATTTATTATCTATCCTTTCAAACAGTCGAAAGGGGTTTGGTATGGCATTCAGGTTTCACAGAATGTGAGATAGTTCAAATAGTTTCTTCCTGGAATACATCCCTGCAGCATGGGTCTGAGTGTTCAAGCATGCAAGTCTAGTGAGGTAGCTGTTTCTGCTAAGGCAAAAACGAGCATTACCTGTTTAGACAGTTTTGGCTGTCAGCAGGGGTGTTTTTGTCCCATGTGTACAACCATAAAACTAGACAGGTCAAAGCTCTGCATCAGAGTGTACCCACAGGGTGCTGGACTTCAAAATTGAAGCCATACAGTTCAGCTAAAGCTGGGTCAGCTGCAAAGCAGCAAGCAGCGTTTTGGCACCAGCAGCTTGGCAAATCCAGGCTGCAGGCCTGCACAGGTGTGAACACGTTAAGCTGCAAGCCCTTGGGAAGTGCTTCTCCTTGTAACTGCTAGACGGGGAATTATTACAGCTTGGCTGTCATCACCACCATGAAAAGTAGGTGTGATATTTCCTGGTTCAATTAAGTAGGAACCCTCGTGGAATGAGTCCATTCCATTTTAAGTGCTTCCCCTTTCCTTTGCAAATTGGTGACATGGAAACAATGCAATCTTCTGCTGTGAAATGACAGCTTACTCCAGCCCTTCCGTAACAGAAGCCCTTGAGGCTCACACCAAGGGAGCTTGATTAGGTTAGTAATCACTGCAGCACATAGAAAGTGCTTATACCCTGAGACACGTTGTAAATAAAGACTTATGCTGGTTCTGCCCTTAAAGCCAGGGAGATTTAAGCAAGATGGCTTTTTTCCAGTGCCGAGGGAGGAGAAACTGAGGCAGTAAAATCCTGAAAGCCAGTAATTATTCAAGAGGGGATGCTGAAAGCACTTGAGGGCTCAAAGCTTGCGATATTTTACCTAGAGTTTGTAGCATGAGACCAAAGGACAGGATTTTCATTAAACCCAAGAGCTCTTAGGGGCATAAACTGTATTTTTCTCAAGTGATGCTGACAGTCCTATGCGAGTTCTCTCCAAGAGCTGTTGCCACACAGGAGCTGAGTGTGTGGTTGGTGCTTCACTGCCCACTGCTGTGAGGGATCAGCAGGTTTTCTCCTCGTGGGGAGGCCTCTTCTGAGGTCTTCTGTACTTTTCTCCTTTGGCAGACACCGCACTTAACATGACCACTAGTTAATAATTTATCTAATTACTCATTTATCAAAACCTGAGAAAATAATCCCTGCCAAATCATTTCAAATGAAAGAATTGGGGTGAGAGTTGCTTTGTGATCCAGGGCTCTCTGCTCACAGGTATGACTGTGGGAGCCCTAAGTCCTTTCTTTTGTACTTTACATCTGGTGCTACAAAATATTTGGGAAACAAAACCAGGTAGTTCCTTCCCCTGTCCCTTCTTTCCCAAAGCAATCTCTAGTTTTAGTTGCCCCCTCCATTCCATTGGCAGTGGGACATCGCAGGAGTTCTTTCCTCTGCAGCCAGGAAATTGGGAAACACAAATATGACACAATTACCTTAAATTACCAAAAATATTATTTTTATGGAAGAAGACTTAAAATTTGACTTATTCCAGACATGAAGCAGCGAGAGATACATAGTGAGATTATAGGGGAGTTTCAATGACCGAGGTTCACCCATGGCCTTCAGAGAGCAGGAATAATTCTGTTCCCAGCTTCACAGTGGTTTGTATACTTTTATCTCACACCGAACCCTCTTTTTGCTTGGACTTTGGAGATTCAGTCACCCCAGTTAGCACATAGCTCGGACAACTCTGCTACCTGCCAGTTTGATCCTGGCTGTAGCCATGAATGACTGTCCTGTGTGTGCCTATACATATCCATGAATCAAATACAGATCTGAATGTACAACACAGCTCCACCCAGACTGCTATCACAAGAGAAACTCAATCACAGCAATAAAAAGTGCAAGACAACTCAACGTTTTCCACTTGTTCCCAAGTGACATATCTTAGCAGCCCTTGGCACATCCCTCCTCATGCACTTGCCTCACTCCCCAAAGCTATGAAGATGCTTGTTTTGCTGAGTCCAAGTCTCCTTTGGGTCTCCAAGGTTCTTCTATCTGTTCTTCCAGTGAGATTAATAAATACTATACACACACAACTTCTGCAGGGCCACATCAGGAGCCCCAGTGTCCCTCTAAAACTTGTCATTTTGGTTTCTTGCCATCCCTTCTTTTGGAACACGTGACTCCCAACAAACCAATAACACCTACATGCCTTGCAATCAACAGCTGTTCTTCAACCTGCAGCACCGTGCTTTTATTTGATCGATTCCTCTCCTGACCCATAATGCATAAGGCTCCCCAGTGATTTTGCATTTGAGCTCTATCTGGTGCATATTGGCTGTGTGTAGCAAGTCTCAGCGCCCAGTCCAGCTGGGTAAGTTCTCAAGCAGGTCAAGACATCACCATGTCCCAGCGCTGACTCATGGCTGTGCTCTCACAAGGGTTGATGACGAGTTCTTTGGTGCTCTCGTTCGTGTCCCCAACGGTCTCAGTGTCCAAACAGAAGCGTGAAGCTATGTGCTCAAGGTGTGACCCAACTTTACCCCATTGCTGCTGAAAGACACACGAGAGGAGAAACAGGGGTAAACAAATTTCCTCCTCCTCAATAGGCTTTTATTATGCTGCTCAGCGTCCAGAGACAGTCGTCACTCAGACTTTTTGGCCTGACACAGGGGAGCACAGGTCTGCCCAGCCTGTGCCAAGCATATGACATGCCGAGCCCTTCTCCCATCTGAAGCATTCATTTAAGCTTAGCCTCTGCTTGGCGTTAGAAAGATAATGTATTACTAATGGCTTTTTCTCCAGGTCACTGGTTCAAATGCCAGCTCAATGATTAACTGCAGAGAAATGTTAGCCTATTCTGGCTGACTGGCAGCCCATGTGGACTAAATTGCCAGTTTCAGTTTGACTTCTGCAGATAAGTATCCAGATCACCACCTGCACTAATAGACATCCTTATCAACACACTCATTTAAGAGGTAAAGGGCTGAACAGACTAAAGTCTGTGCTCCCAGACTGACTGTACTTCCCTGAAGTCAGAGCACAGTGATTTGATGTGCAGTGATATAATACTGCAAGAAAGGGAACTTCAAAGAAAATAGAAGGTCAGTGAAAGGGCTTACCTGCTTGTTGTCACTTTCTTTGCAAGGTGACAGGAGCACTGGGGAGCCAGGGAACAAGGTATACACAGACAAGCACAGCTGCTGCTGACGGACTTGGTGGTTGTATGTGTATGTCCACTCCTGCAAAGAGAAATAAAGGAGAGAAAGGAGATGAGAAATCAAGGTTGATTGTTGGTATTCCTCAACCTGGAAAGCAAACACTATGGCCTGGATCCTGCAGCTTCTGAAACCAATCAGAAAACTCACTGGCTTCAAGAGGCACCAGGACATGTCACTAGGGATACTCCAAGCTTCTCTAAATCTGCAGCTGTCGCTGGCAGATTGCTGTACCAAAGCAAATGTCCCTGAAAGTAGCCAGAAGAAAACTGTTCACAAGGTAAAGAATAGGCAGAACTGGGCTGTAGTTAGGGTTAGGTTATTCCTGGAAGCTGAGAGATCCCTTCCCCTGATGTTCACAGCAAGGTAAGCAACACTCCTATATGCCTGTAACGTTTTGTACGCATTCAGATAGCTCAGTTATCAAGCATGTAGTAAGCAGGAGAGAGTTTGACCTCTAGGAAACTATAACAGATTGCTTTATCACCATTTCTAGTTTAATTGTTGATTATGTTTAATAAATTCTTCGGGCTTACTTCACAAGATCTTGTTTTTCTCATTCACCTGCAACAAGACTGAACTCCAAACGTTTGCAGCACTGATTTGCTATGACTTTTGAACTTCACTCCCTTACTTCAAAACAGACAGTACAGGCATTTAATTCCTTTAATATAAGTCACGCTTCATTCAGGTCCTTAGCCACCTAGAAGGGAAAATATATTTTTGCACAGCAGCCCCAGATCTACAAGGACTTCACGCTGTGCTCCTTGCATCCTATGCTTCTTAGCCTACTTCTCCCCACCAGCTAATAGAAATTGAGCCTGTCTTTCTGAACAGCCTGCCCACAGGTTTCTCAGCAAGAGCTGCCCAAGATTTCCACACAGAACAAAATTCATTTTCAGAGCTATGTTTTGCAACTCAAGGGCTTTCTGGCAACTACTACTTCTTTGTCAGATGGAACAGAGTTCACCTGACCCTACAGAGAAGGCGTTCCAGAAATCCCAACTGTGCACACTGTCATTCTGGGAAATTGTGCCAAATTATTTCTGCATCTGTGAAGAACCAAGCCTTAAGGGGCGAATTCCAACACCTTCTCTTGGCACCCACGTTACTACAACCTGCTTTGAAAACTATTTTGTATTTTTAACCAATTGTTCATTGTTTAGTCCAGAACAGGTCTTGATAGCACACCTGTGGTTGTGAGGCTCTTCAGCACCAGCAAGCAACTGGTGTCCGTGTTGGATCCCTCAAATAATTCAAGGAATGGATTCCCTGTCCTCTATAACCTTGCTTCACGGGCATCTCACAGAGAAGTACTTCTCCCAGAGGTTCTCCACTTAATTCCAGTCTAGGCACTGCCCATGCCATCCCATTAGTTATCTTGTCTCAAGGAAGGCTCCATGGGATACATGGGATGATTTAAACACTCCTCCTAAGTTCTTCATCCTAAGAAACCAGGCCAAAGCTAGATATGTACATCAGCTCAACAACTGACATTGGATCCCCCACCCTTGCCCCCAGGATGTCCTGCTCTCTTTTATCTGAACTGACAGATTTCCACAAAACTCTTCTATTTTGACAGAACGGCTTTTTATGGAAGCGAGTCCTGCTGAAAATGTTCTATCCACTTCTAATCATGTCTTGTCACTTTTCAGCCCAAAATGAAAGCCAGAGAAAATACTGCTTAAAATTAAGAAAGTCTCAGGAAAAAAAAAAAAAAAGGAAAAAAAGAAAAAAAAAAGACACTCAAATGCTGCAGAATGCATTAAAAACTTTGAGTTAAAATACAGGCAAGTGGCCGTGCACATTTTTATCTCACCCCATCTCTTCCATTATTTCTGCCAGTCAGGATGAAAAATTCTGCTTTTTTCCCTATGAGAAACTATGGTATCTTCTAAACTCTGACCCACTGAGTGCTCCCATGGCTACTCAGCAATAAGAATGGCAGAGCCTCTCTGTTGTGGTCAAGAGGGCAGCCCCAGGGTCCTCCTAAGAACAGAACTGTTTAAGGAGCTAACACGGCCCCAGGAGTACAGGTCAGGCTGCAGAGATGCCAGCACAGTTGTGAGCTGACCACTGACACAGGGAAACAGACAGGAGAGGTGAAACTGAGACCAATGTTTTCTGCCCTTTCAAAGACAAAGCAGCTTTTGCTGAAGCGTTGGCAGAGCAAGGAGTAAGAGGGTGCACTGGGAAAGCTGAGCTACCAGCTGCACACCACAGCCAGCAATTCTCTGCAGCCTCAGCTAACTAACCCACATCTGAGGCATGCGGCTCTTTTTCAAAGCTTTAGTGTCATTCGAGCAGGCACCTGTCACTGCTATTCTGCATCATTCAGAAACAAGGAAATTATTTTAAAATGTGACCTTTGGCTTGGCATGGCAGCCCCCAGGCCTAGCAAGAAGCAGCCCAATGCGAGCCCAGAGAAAACACCTTTTTCTTTTTTTTCCTCTGAGCAAAGTTGCCCCTGCAAAACATGATGACCTGCTCTCATTAGCTTGCTTCTCTTGTTGTTGGTATTAGGGATGTACAGTCAAGTGGAAGCAAGCACACTGCTGCACATTCAACTACTGCACAGCACCCCCCAAAAAGCAAGCGATTGTTATCCTCCTTGCTTTATAAATGGGAACAATGAGAGAATGCTCTGACATGCCCCAAATCACAGTGGGAGCCTGAAGCAAAGGCAGATTTTGAAGCCGCATCCTCAGGGTCCCACTCCAGTGACTCCACTGCGAGGCACACGTGCCTGCTCTCAGCTCTAACATTTCCTAGAATATGGTTTGGAGAATGCATGCTGATTCACACAGCTTTTTCTTGTCTCAGTGAGACTGAAAAAAAAACAAGATCATCCTCATTAAATTCTCAATAGTTTAATGGGCAATCTAACATTGAGAGAACACAGACTATGAAGTTATAAATACCATTGCAATTCAGTGCATTTTGAAAGAAATTAGGCTGAAAGATGAGAGGAAATTATAGTTCTCTTTGTCTTCCTCTGATCTCTGCAGATGGGCAGCAGCAGGATCTCAGCTCAGGCTGGCACAGAAATAGGTGGTCCAGCCTATACTGGGGCTTCTGCCCCAGTCCCTGCTGCTTCCCGGGGCCTCCAGCAAAATGAGGTGGATTACCGAGGTTGAATGGCACTCTCAGGAAAGGCAGCAGGGTAAATCCAACTGAGGGATTTAGTAAACTGAGGGAATCACCTTGGATCTGCTGCCACAGAATCACCAGATTGTAGGTGTTGGAAGGGATCTCTGGAAATCATCAAGTCCAAGCCCCTGCTAAAGCAGGTTCCCTACAGCAGGTATGAACTGTGATAAGGAAGGTCCCAGCTCTGATCAACCCTCACATGCTTTACCTCAAAGACTGCCTACCGAAATCGCCAACAAAAAATGTGGGAGAAAAGTATTTTCTTCTTCTTCTATGTAGACAATTGAGATACAAAGAGATTAAATGACTGCCCCACCATCTACAGGGAGCCCATACCTCCACAGAGCCTGGCTCTCCAGCCTTCTCACCTGTGCTGTTGCTGACGTGCCTTTGCTGGTGATACAAGGATTTAAGCTCAGGATGGGTAGTTCTTGGTCTTCAGACTTGTGTGACTCCAAGCAGCTCTGCCTTTGCCTGATCATCCCGGTCTGATATAGCAATTCCTCAGGGATCCTGTGGGAACAGTGTGAAAACAACGGCCCTACTCCTTCTGGCAAGTAGTGTGCTAGTGTGCTCCAAGGGATTGGGATGAAGAAGGTGTTGCCATACCATTCACCTTCAGATAAGGAGTGGTGAGATCTGTTTCAGCAACAAACCACTAGAAGTAGTACGTGGCCAGGGACACTGCAGAAGCAGCATTCAGAGACGGATGATCAGCCTTTGATAGGGGAATAATAAATAACCGTGCAAGGCAAGCAAAGGAGCAAGGAATGGACTGTGAGCAGGCTGATGGTCAGCTTTCAGCCTACAGGAGTGGGAAACTGTATAAAAAATGACTGCACAGTGCTGGCATTCCTTTTCAATGCTGCCACGCAATGCCACGCTTGGCAAAAAAGCCAGAAAACAGAAGTAAATCATTCTCACACTGTGAGTGTGCACTCAGTCATTGCACCAGCAGGTCCCTGGAGGCAGCTCCAGAAATTGTACATCCTTTCTATGTCTCCTAGCAGTGACTGCAAGAATGGGTGCAATGGCTTCTGGACTATTTTGGGGACAAAAGCAACTGTGGAAGTGTGTATTAAAGAAAGCATCAGGCTAAGAGTAAGCCAGAATCACCCAAATCACAGAATCACAGAAGGGCCAGGGTTGGAAGGGACATCAAGGATCACGAATTTCCAACCCCCTGCCACATGCAGGGCCATCAACCTCCCCATTTAATACTAGACCAGGCTGCCCAGGGCCCCATCCAACCTGCCCTTGAACACCTTCAGGGACGGGGCATCCAAAACCTCTCTGGGCAGCCTGTTCCAGCACCTCACCACTCTCCCTGTAAAGAATTTCCCCCTGACGTCCAACCTGAATCTCCCCTCCCTGAACTTAAAACCATTTCCCCTTGTTCTGCAAATACATGTTATCAACTCCTGGCACTGAGAGTCTGATAACAGTGAGGTCCTGCACCACGGAAACCCATAGCTAAGACTGCTTATGGAAATCAGGATCACATACAAAATACATTACACGAACAGACGATGTTGAAAACGAAGACAAAATTCACCATGCCCTCCTCCGAAGCCCAAGGGAGGAGGTGGGGTGCCTGTGTCTGGGCAAGAGGGAGGTGTGGGACTGGAGGGAAGGAGAACTTTCTGGGGCAGCAGGAATGGGGCTTCCTGCTGGAGATCGAACATTCATACCGAAGTTCAGGGTAAACGTTCTCCAGGTACCACTTGAAGCTGTGGCATTTCAGCCTCTTCCGCAGCTCCACTCTGCTCTGGATGCTGTGAAGGTACAATGAAGATCATGAGGGTGAAACTCAAGGCCCCAAAAATCCCACAGATATGCACAAGCAGCAAACACAAGAGCATCAGCAGCACTATTTCCTGCTGTCCTCTGCATGAGCTTGGTTGGTCGTTTTGATCTCTGTCTCTTTGGAGATCTCACTTGGTAAAATGCCGTGATGACATACTGCCATTTTAACAAGGAGCCTGGAGTTTAGGCAATGAAAAGTCTGTAGAAAAGCACAGCTATTTAAAAAATGATTAGTAACCAATGTATGTTATCTACTACGTGCAATGAAAGCATTAATTTAATATAGTAATGTGCTAGGAAGTTAATATATGCTATTATAAATTACTCTTAGTTTATAGAAGTACAGAAGGCCTTGATTCACAGAAGCACTAAAATACAGCTTTCAGTCACTAGAAGTTAATCACATGGTGATATAATTCTTTCTTATGTTAATCAAGGCTAAACTTCTGCTGCTGAGGTATCATACTGCAGAGTGATGTTTCCCAAACTTCAGTTCCTCTTCAGGCCAGCTGATGCTGGTTTGGAGCTGGTATGATTTCCAGTACCTTCCGTTTACATAGTTTGTCTTCCCTGCACCTTCCTTCATATGAGTGGGACAGAGCTGTTACTTCATCCCATGCTGAAGGATGGGAAGAGGATACAAATTCAGAGGAAATAGGTTAATCTCTAGGATTGCAATTTATTTAGCATGGAAATGGAAAAGTAGCCAGAATGAATTTTAGTTTGAATTTGGACTCTGCTGTGATCCAAAGGAAATCTTCTAAAGAAAGAAAGAGTATAAGAAAATGAGGAACAAACACAAATACATACACGTTTCCTGTTATGGAGATGTTTCTGATGGTTCAAAGGATGAATGGCAAACTCCCTGAATATAAAGCACTCACTCCTTTCCAATAACGCCTTGCCAGGTTCAAAATCTGATTATTTTCTTGCCTCTCAACTTCTAGCAAGACCTCTGGATGCTCTGCTGGGATCTGAAGTACTTGTACCCACACCAAGGGCAGGACATGGGCAGAAGAGGTTTCCCTTATCATGACTTGGTTCACTCATCAAGATACACCAGTACCACATATGACCTGTTTATAACTTTCATCACCGTGATCATTAGCTTCTGCCCACCATTAGTATTTAATTCAGTGTTACTGCAGAAAGAATGCAGGCAGGTTTCCTGCAGCAGGGTGATGGCAGCAGAGAGGACACTTACTTTCCATAAGGCCTCCCCTGGGCCGCGGGCCGGGCAGCGTAGTAGTACTGTTTGAACTCATCCATCCACACCTCCGCAGTGCGCTTGGTGTTTCTGAAGGAGGCAATGAAAGACAGCTGAAGCCAAGGAAGCCTCTGAGGTGATGCCCTCATTTTCTACAAGGCATCGGCTCTTCCAAGATGCTCTCCTCCCAACCTCAACTTTGTCTATGGCTTCACACAAACCACCTGTCCAGCCCTCACTACCAGAGAAGTTTCCTCTCCTTCCCATTCCTCCAGGCACCAAACCCAAGATGCCATGTCTTGGGTGAGGAATTCATCATCTCAAGTTCCGCAGGATGTCTTGCATCCATCACACTCAGAAGTGTGCCTTCTCTTAAGAACCATCTCCCAGACAGGCAGGCTGGAGGTTGTGTTTTGTGAATGGGAATGAGCTCTGAAAACCAGTGCGAGACGTGCCAAAGGTTGAAACCAAATATTTCATTTGTGTTGTTCCTGTAAGGACTCTCCTGCTTTTTTAGTTAACATCTCTGTTTAATCAAAAATACCACGGAGCATCAGGTTGCCAGAAGCTGCTTCTCCACTCAGTCTACATATTACTGCATTAAATTTGAGTCTGAGAGATGTCAGAAAGTTAACCACAACTCAGCTTTGAAAACCTATGGATACATTTCTGCAGACTGCTTTTCAATCTCTTGCTGATCCATGGTGCTTCCCATTCTCCTGCAGTAGCTTAAGTGCTCTTGTCCAAAAGATGGTTGCCACAGTGCCTACAAGTGGATTTAGTATTCTGCATAACTGAGGATATTTTTGCCTGCCTTCCTGATCTCAGAAGGTTTTACAGGAAACACGAGAACAAACACCAAGACTTGCACCTCGGTGTTGATTCAGGCCTACCCAAAGCTTACATCCAGCGTTATCTGCAATAATCTTCTTTCACAACTAAAACCAAGAGTATCCCTTGGTGATCCAGATTTGTGCCCTTCTCCTACCCTGTGCCTCTCAGCCTGTCTTTCTGAAGTGAGGTGACAGGGTTACCTCAGCACGCTCAGCTGAAGAGTCCCCATCCTGCCCAAACATTGCTGGAAATGTTGTATTAAGTGTAACTGGGAGGTGCTGATTTCACTCCTCCCGCATTGCTATCATAAGCAATGCATGGGTGAGCTGCAGAGGGATTGGGTCAGTGGCAACCCTGCTGCAACATCCCAAGTCCTCGTAAATCCTGTTGGCTCAGTGAAATACCAGGAAACTGACTCTAAAAGGAACGCCTGGTGTCTAAGTACATACAAAAGCAGTTTCTCTGGGAAACAACTCTGCCTTATGTCTGAGTACCCCCAGTGTTTTACACTGTCCCTTACTTAAAGCAACAGCCTTCATCCTTGAGCTCCAAAAGAGGAGGAAATCCTTCCTTTCTTAAGCAACTGGTCCCCTTGCCTGCTCCCTCCTGGATTTCAGTTCACTTCAGCCACTCATTTCAGCACTGGATTCAGTCCCTGTTCCTGAGCGTGAGGCCAGGACCCCTTCAGCTGGGAGGTGCAGCCCATCACACTCCTACTCAATCTGTCTGCTCCTTGCTGAGAGGCACTGGGAGCCATATTTTCTGGTTCAGCTAAGTCACGCTCAGCTTCAGGCTAAGGTCACTGGGTACTGACAGACATGGTTGGCAGCCTGATTTCAGGGCATTATAAATGTTTTCTTATGACCTTAGTGTCTAAAACATTTGCTTTTGCAGTAGCTAGGGCTGAGAGAGCTGCAGAGCCTGTCCCTTCATTTCCGTGGTGATGAAAGGAACCGCGTCAGTGTCCTACTTCTGTCATATTCTCAACACTCTAGAAATCCTAAGGGAGACAGTTGTACCAGCTCACTATGGCTCATAAGATTCCTGCCCATGGGTATTTCACATGCAAGGCAGCAGCTTATTATTCCTCACAAAAATGAAGCAAACCCCAAACACCCACTTGATGTACGTATTGGCGTTCCCCTCTGGAAAGACGTATGGATGTTTCTTCCGGAAGACGTGTCCAACACGGCTGCAGGGGATGATTTCCAGGCTACCTCCACACATCCACACACGGAAGGAGATTTCTACAAGAGAGGAGCTTCAGCATTTTGTGTTTCTGTCATAGAATCGTTAAGATTGGAAAAGAACAGTAAGATCATCACATCCAACAGCCGTCCTATGCCAACATCCTCTGCCATATTAAACTGGGGTAAATCAATTACCAGAGGGGTTTTCATAGGCTCAACTCTTGTAAAAGTGTGCTTCAAAGCTTCTTGCAATCTGTTTGAAGTTCACACACTCAAAATCTGCTTGTAGCACACCAGGTGCTATCGCAGTAAGGAGGCCTTTTACATATAGCCCCATTCACACTGAAGAACCATCCTGCAGTTTTGCACTTCCACAATGACCTCTGCACTGCCCACATTAGCGCAGCTTCCCTTCATGGGACTACCAATATTACTGGAGATGCCGTGAATTCTGTGCATTAATGATGACAGCAGTAGGCCATTATCTTCATGACTCTAAGGCTGGTTATACAAAGTGAACAGCACTGAGCATCCATCACCTGCTCCCAAAAGAGCAGGAGCTTACCCTGCCTAGCACATATGCTAATGTTGCAGATCAACAAGATGCACACGTTTGCAGGAGTTGAGGTCAGTGACAAGGATTATTCCAAAAATCTGGACAAATTGTCAATATGGGTAACATCTTCTGGTGTCCCCAAGCTGCTCCCTGGCTGTTCAGTGGGGCCCTGCTGAAGGATACCTTGCTTGAGGCATGATCCTTGATCAACACCAAAAGTTACAGGGCTCCTGGCAGGGAGCTGGATGAGATCCCAGTTGCGAGGTGGCACAGGCAGCAAAACGGCTGCTCTACAGGGTCCGTCTGGTCCCAGCAGCTGGGAAGCTATGAATCTGCAGCTGTATCATCAGACAGCCATACTTAGAACCAGCACAAAGAAGAAATGAAATGAAAAGGCTTCTGCAGCTCTGTATATCCTGTTTTGTGATCTGTTGGCAGTATAGAGCTATACAGAAAAAGCGTCTGCTCCAAAGCCACAAACTCCTTTTCACCACATGATGCCACATAGGATGAGCGATAACCATGCATAAGGAGCATTGGATATACTGCTGGGATTGAGATTCCTGGAGAGAACTGCTGATGTCCTAGGGAGCTGGCTGCTGTTGGAGACCAACAACAAGCAGAGTTGTGTAGTGGGTCAGAGACAGCACATCTTCACATCTACAGTTCCCTTTTTGAATGCTATTTTTGGGCTATCAACCCAGCGAGGAAGGCAGGAGGTCTGCAGTCAGTCCCTGCTTGGTTTCCTTGGAGGAACAGATGCTTTGGGTCAAACCAGTGGCAATACACCCACTCACAGAGAGAAAGGATGAGGAAGAGCAAACTGACTGAGCAATGAGATATAAATAAATAAAATATGCTGGAGGAAAAAGGTGTGTGAAGCAAACAACAGTGCCAGGCAGAGGGTGGGATACTGCAAAGCGGCAGCATCTGTTCCCTTGGATGGCTGACAGCTCTGCTATATGTGTTAAGAAAGAAGATTTTGCCTTCCTTGCTAGCTATACTCCCCAGAGGTGTGAGCTATTAAAGCCAGATTTGGATCTGCCTCTGACATCAAGTGTCTCCTCCTCCTCTCAGAGGCAGTCTATTGCTCTGATCTGAAGCATTGCTGCAACTGCAAAGTGAGAACAATCTGGCCTGATCAAGCTCTTAGCAATCCAGGATAAAGAGCCATGATACCCTGACACCAGTCTGCATTGTTCCCTTAGAGTTATTGGTGCAGGCACTCTGCAAATTCGGGGAGGCACAGATGCCGCAATTCATGGCTTTGAAGTGCTATCTATCATCAGACATCAGAATAAGACACATCTTAGCTTTATTCTTGAGAAAATAGGATCAGGAAGAAACAGGGGAGTATGTGTGGTGTGCTCTCATCCGCTGGTAACACTAGAGCTGAGAACTGTGGTTCAGGATATTTCCCTATAGAAAATCAAAGGATCATGGAAGGCAGGGAGTGCTACGCCCCAAGCAACTCCTCACTTACCACCATTCACGGTTGTAGATCTGTTACCCATCTGAGACTGCAAGCTATGAATGTGAGGAAAACCATGCAGAGCACTCAAAGCAAAGCCCCAACTAATGTCACGTCTACCTGGCACGACTCCAGAAATAGAACCAATCTTGCAAGGGTTGGAGGAAGAAGGGTGACTCACCAAAGTTCTCTCCGCCCCAGATGTCCATGGCGTTGTCATACTTCCCCAGGTGGTTGAACCAGGCTTTATCGATCACAAACAGCCCCCCAGCAATGATGGGAGTCCTGCAGGGTTGGGGAAGCAAGAGAAGTGCTGGGATGTGCAGAAGAAGCTCTTCCTTTAGCCTCTTCTTCTATCATCAGGATGTTAACTGTGTACTTCCTTCTTACCAAATGAGAACAATAAACCTCAAAAAGCATCAGAGCCTTTCTTTCAGCTGTCTCAGTATTTTGCTGTCAATCATAAATTGCCTGGCATTTAATAACTGGCTAATGCACCCATCAGCACAACTCCTACTAGCCTGAAGTTCACAGCCCTGATTGCAGGCTTCAGCATCAGAAATGCACTTAACGCTTGGTGGGTTATTCACATGATGGTACTCTCACAGGTTTTTTTTTTGCCTGCAGCCAGCCCATTAAGAGCACAATTCCAGAGGGGAGGGCAGGACAGAGCCAGCTCAGAAGGGCTTTTTAAAAGCCATTGCTAGCTGTTTGGTCTGTGTTTCAAAACAGGGCTATTTTTTACTCTTTGGATGAGCTAAGAAAAGCTGTGCTGAGATGGCACAGGGGAGGAGGGGAGGGCAGACCCAGAAGAGACTTGCTCTTTGCTGGGACAAGCTTCATCCTCACGTGC
The DNA here is from genome assembly GCA_035772895.1 of Perdix hodgsoniae. Lineage (NCBI taxonomy): Eukaryota > Metazoa > Chordata > Aves > Galliformes > Phasianidae > Perdix > Perdix hodgsoniae. The sequence continues at coordinate 16,689,141 of JAPSGF010000007.1, forward strand.
TCATCTCAAGGGACACAGGCACTCAGGATACCTTAGTGCAAGCTGCTGCACGGAGGAAGTCTCTGTAGTACCCTGCATGGGCAAAGCAAGCAGAGCTTTGCACTCCTATGAGCTTCCTGGAGCCCTGAGCACCCCAGCTCCAGATCTCCCCTCTCCACCACAGCACTTCACAGCTGCGAAGGGCTCTGTTTGGGACGAGATGTCTGTCCTGACCCACATTCCTCTTTACCTCTCTTGACTTACTTAATGGGTTTGGTAGGATCAAGTCGTTTGGCTTTCTGCTCTGGGGAAAGCTGCTCCCATTTGAAATGCAGGCTCCAGTCAAAACCTAAAACCAGTGCAGAGAAATACCTTAGGGAAATTAGAAATGGGCATGGACTAGGAAGCAATTCAATCCCTCAGGCTACAGAATCCGTGTTGGATGAAATATTTTCTCCCCTTTTAAATGTCTCAAACCAATGGAGATAGAGCTCTTGGGGAAGGAGTCCAATGGCTAATGTATTTTATACTATATATGAAAGAGAAACACTTTGCATTACAATTGCAAAGTCAAGCACGTGAAGAGCAGGAAAAGTCAGAATTAAATCTGCTGTTGAAACCTTGCTCTTAGAAGTCATCCTTGTCCCCCCTTGCACACAGATGCACACTGTCATGGATACTGCATACTACAAATAGCACAAGCATACTAATAAGTACTACAGCCGCATCCTCTGTTTTTTTGCCCAGAATTCCTCCATTTCCTCAGCATCTAGGCTTTCAGTGCTGCAAAGGCTAGTTTTGAAAGGACCCTTTATCCTGCCTGATTACTTTTTCCACTGTAGCAAACAATAATCCTCACCCCATCTCTAAGCCAGCCTGAAAATGGCACAGGGAGCACTGAAGAGTGCAGATACACCTTGAGCAGGATAGCTGAAACCCACAGCACAGCTCAGAGCCACACTTATACTATGGGACACGGCCCATGGTGCTCACTCACCGCCTCTGAGATCTGAGGAAGCTGCCACATAGGCAAAAGTATCCAAGTTGATGATGTCAATAACAGGGCTGACCACCCGTGTGGGGTCCTGGAAAGCAGAAACAAAAGGATCTGTTCTGTCACTTCAGATCACACCATTCAGCAACTGGCCAATGGATAGCCCAGTCTCGGATCCACCAAGCAGATGGAAACTTCAGTGGTAATTTTGGTGGTTTGGTAGCTTGTTATGGACATGTGCCCATCACTGCCTCCTCCTCCACTGTCACACCAGTTCAAGCCAGGAATAAATGGTAGCAGAGAAGCTTTGGGGCATGTCACCAAGAGAGGGTGAGCAGGTGGGCACCTGGGCAGAGACATGGCTAACAAAGCCTCTGCAGGATGCAAACCTCCCTCTGCCTTTTGCACATTCATTGGTGTATTCCCCTCTCACCTCCCTCAAGTACACTTCACTGAATTTCAAAAGTCTTGTCACAAATGGGCATTTGAAATGAGGAAAAAGAAACACAACTGGCCAAGCGGCGTAACAACACTGTGTGTAATCATAGGAAATTGCTGAATGTACAAATGAAAGGGATATAGTCCTAGTTTTGCCAGAGGTGTGAAAGGGTTAAAAAAAAAAAGCAACAAAAAACAACAACAACACAGAAAAAACTGCAAGTTATTTTAAATAGTTGGTGGTGATTTAATTAACATCTTCTTATGGCAAAGAAATTATACAAACATTTACGAACAAAAACAGCTACGGGAGGAAGACTGACAGCTTTGGCTGCTCTCTTATCTCCCTTTTCCTTTTCAAAATTCCCAAGCTCCAATTATACCTCAAACTTCAAGCTCTCACCCTTACCAGATCAAAACATTTTTCACAGCTATGCAGAGGAAAGCATCTGAGCACTCATAGCCTTGCTTTCACTGTCTGAAAAGGCTTTGTTTTAGAAAATGCTCCAAACAGAAAGCACTCCAGTGCAGCTAGAAGAAGGATCCAAATGCCACCAGCTGTGCTGAGGACTTAGAATCGTAGTACCGTGAATGACAGAATGGCTTGGGTTGGAAGGGACATTAAAGCCCTCCCAGCCCCAACCCCTGCCATGGGCAGGGCTGCCCCCCACCAGCTCAGGCTGCCCAGGGCCCATCCAACCTGGCCAACCTGTGCGAGGCAAACAACCCACCAAAGCAGCAGAGTTTGCTGCACCCACACACTGTATGAAGGGGCTCCAGCCCAGAGACGAGCCGATTGCACACAAGAGCAATGAAACCATCGGAGTTTTCCTAGTTGTCCTTGTCCACCCATGTGGGCACCAACAGAGGCCATGGTGTGGAGGAACAAAGAGTGGTCCCCACCCCCGCAAGGACACTCTGCCCATCTTGCTGGTTCCTGACCAGCACACAGCTCAGCCAAAACCCCTTCATTGCAGGCATACTGTGACACTGCTCAGCACACCCTTCGTGTTGGTTGAAGGCAGGGTAAGGCTTTAAACAAAGACAATGGAGCAGAATAGCAATTACTGTATGCACAGCACTGGGAATGGATCGTATCTGGTCATTTAAAAACTGCACCTCAAACAACTTAGTGAGAACTTCTGATGAGCCGATGTTCACTCCCAGTTTCAGTTCCACTACTACTCATTACACGGCACAGCCTCTTTCAGGAAAATCCCCTTTACCTTCTGACTGCCTAAAATACTGCAAAGGTTTGACTTTCAACCCTCTCCATGACTCACTTTCCCTGCCATATAATGAGGACATTTATATTTGCTCGCATTCCATGAAGGTGTCTCTGATCCTCAAACAAAAAGCACTGTGTGCTCAGGAGCACAGTGCTGCTGCTGTTATTTACGTGGGGCTGAACACCAGATCTTAATATAGGTAGCTCCAACCTTCTGGTTTTCACTTGCTCAACAGTTTAGGATCGCTGCCATACCAGGATGTGCTAATATCTACAACATTCAAATCTTCAATTCTCTTTCATGTGAAACTCTCAAAAACGTAAGAATGCATTTCTTCAGTGTATATTTCAAGCAAACAACATTATGAAACAAAACAGACAGCACAGAACTCTAAAAACTTCCTTAAAATAAAGCAACGTGTTTTAACAGTGAAGGACAATGACTACAGATTGTCTCGCAGCTCTATGACAGCCACCCATTCATTCCAATGGTCAACAAAAAGGGTGAGGAGAGAGGGTAAAGTAGGCAAGGTTGCCCTTCGTCTGCCTCCTCTACCCTAGGAGAGCACCAAATTGTGGGAGCTGGAAGTGGGAGGTCACCACTCACCGTTCACATCCCACCAATGTTTGCAAATCCAATTTTGAGGTATGCTCATTGATTCATACCATAAAAATACCATAGGCTCGATAATTATAGCTTTAGCCACGCTATTCAGCTGAAATGTGACGTTAATGGTTTCAGATATATTTGTTCCCTAAGTAAAAACAAAAGGGATGTGCCCACACACTCACAGTCATACACTCACAAACATGTCTTTTGCAAAAGAGCCACAGCTGCTGTGGCTTCTTTGGACATGCACCATCCTGGGCACAGACTCGCACACCTCTGAAGCAGGAACATGCCTGCACCTCTGCCCACCCCGACCCTTTCAGTAGCTCTTGAGCCTTCTCTCTCCTCTTTGCACGAGAAAGAAAAAGCAAAGCAACTCGCAGGGTGACTGGTGATGGGGAAAGCATCGGCTCAAGGTGGTTACTGCTGGCTTACTTGAAACTCCAGAGCCAAGCTGACTCGTCCAACCTGTGGCATGGTAAGAAAATGCTCCTGTAAGAAAGCTAATCCTCCTCGCAGCAGGGACCCGTCTCTTGGGCACAGCCTGAAGGTGGCAGCAGTAACATGTCATACAGCCATTGATCACTATGTAACCCTGATGGCAAGGACAGGTGCAGTGGGGTTGGGCAGGAGGAAAGCAAGGACCTGTTGCCCTCATCCTGCTGCATCTACAAGCAATTAGAAAGCAAACAAGCAGGACTAAACGGAAGCAAAGCACCCTTTCGGAAATACTTTCCATGCTGGCTGTCAGACGCAATGGCACCACTGCTACTACGATACATCGAAATCCCTGTAAAGAAGCTACAATGGTATCTAGATTCACCCACCCCACAAAGCTGCATGGGAAAGCCGGTTTTCAACTTGGGTTTCAAGAGCTCATGCTCTTGAAATTCCACAGGAGTTGTGACCAGTAACACAAAAATGCCAATTTGATTCCATTACTATTTAACAGCCGTACGATGGGACAGCCTTCTAACTGAGGCTGGGACCTGTTCTGTGCTGTGGGTGCCAGCAACACCACCAACCCTTGCCCAGCAATGGGCCCTGACCTGATGCTGTTCGGATTTCTCCAGAACCCAGTGCCTTGGCTTCCTTCCTTGCTTCATCCCTTTGCTCCTCAGCTGCCCCTATATCAACACCATTCACTAATTGTAAAAAATACTGAGTAGCTAATACTAGCAATAATGAGCAGGAGATGGAGTAGCAGTGGAGGAACAAGGCACAGCAAGGGGACGTGGCCATCCATCCATGCCACAGCTAGAGGTTTTCTCACACCCTGCCATGCCCCAGGCTGCCGGCACAGGGCTCGTGCTGACTCGAGTGACAAGGCACCACTGAGCCTCCCCATGCACACCCAGCTAGTGCTGCCGACTCATTGACAGGCGAGTGTCATTGTCTGCTCTGAAATCAGCAGAATTTAAATCCTATTAAATCAATTTATTAGTGCTTAATTTGCATGAAATTAAATTCGGCCCCTATTCAAGGAGCCGTCACTCCTTTAAATCATTGGCACTGAGCATTTTTACATGAGCCTAATTAAAAACCCTGCTGGAGCCCAGCCCAGCTATTCCCCTTTCAAGGCTCAATCCATGCTTGCCAAGTCACAGCACTACTGCCCCAGGAGACACCCCATCCCACCTGACCACATGCACTTCCACCTGCCTACTGGGTGGAAAAAGACCTGGAAAGGTTACTTGGCATCCCAAATGCTCCTTGTTTTGTTATGCAATGCCTGCATACAGTTGGACAAAGTTGGGTGGTAATGGTCATTTGGAGAGAAGAGGGGATGAACATCCCCTAAGGGTGGTAATGGTCCCTTAGGACACTCACCTCTTTGATCCTCTGCAACAGTGGGAGGAGCCAGTCCTTATTCACCTCACAGTGACTGTCCAGGAAGGTCAGGACTCCTGCTTGAGCCACATCTGCCCCTTGAATGCGGGACCGGATCAGACCTGTCCAGGGACACACCATATCAGCTTCCTCCAAGCTGGGCTGTATCCTCACATAGTCTCCTGGAGGCTCCTTACACACCCCCAAGGGCTTTGACCCATCTAAATCCCATTCAGATGAAATATGGTTCAGGTTAATCACCCCCCTTTTCAGGATCACGAGCCATGCCAGCTATTTCCCAGTGTCACCAAAGCAAATAAAAAGTTCAACTTGCATCAATAAATTATGACATTCATACCAAACCTTAAATTGTGTAACTGTCTCCACTGTTCCAGGGCAAAACAGAACTTGAAATGCTTCAGAATGTCTTCAGAAGACAGAAGGGAACCTAAAGTCTTTCCCCTACTCATCACCAGCTCACATGTGGTGAGACCGATTCCACAGTAGGACCAGTGCCCCTAATCCCTGTGTTAAACCCCCTACACAGCTCTTAGTGAGGAGATGAGGGTGGGACCATTTGAGGCCGGGACCATTTGAGGCCAGAATTGCACCTCTCTTGGATTACCAATTTGGGAACTGCTGACCTGCAGCTCAGTGGGAACATCTATTTTGCTCTCCAGCCTTGGCTCAACAGGACCCTGATGGTGAATGCATGGTCCTCAGAATCTGGACTACTACATGAGTTTGAGAGGAAAGAATGAATAAAAGAGGGAGATCAGAAAACCCATTATTGCCCATATGAATTTCAGACTGGTCTCTTTGGCAAGATCACTGTTACTGAAGACACTCTACCAGAAACCCATTTAGTAATATAGAAATCAGTCGGCGTTCCATCACTTCTCCTGCCCTGCGGCCAGTTCTCAAGAGTGCTTGAAGGGCAAAAATAAGGACATATGGGGTGCTCAAGGGGAGAAAGGCCTCTTGATGAAGGAGAAACAGGGGCAATGTAAGGTGAGATAGCAGCAAATATAAAGAGATGGGGATTGCCAGGGGGCACAACTCTGGGCCATGTGGAAGGTCACTGACTTTCATATTAAAATTCCATGTAGGAAAAGGACTAAGGAACAGTCTTTGAGTAGGAGGAAGAGGGGCAGAGATAATAAAGCTTGGAACAATCTCATGTCTGCCCAGGTCAGCTCCTGCAATGCAGTTTGTCCCCACAGTGCTCTCTGCTGTGTGGATTCTGAGATCTTGCAGGTAGACACTGCATCCACCTTGTGCCTTCATAAATATTGGTGGGATACTGAGGGAGATAACTTCAATGATGAGCAGGTTCAAGTAAGCCCTTCAGGCTGAGTTCCCAAATCTTGGCTAGGTTGTGCAGTACTAATACCTCCAGCTCCATCCAGTGCTGAGGAAGACCATGTAAGCGTATGAGCACGTACCCAAATCACAGAGGAGGGGGAGATGGAAAGGAAAAGCAGACTCAAAAGGTTGCAAGAAGTAGCCCAGTAGGGCATACATTCATCCTCCATACAGCCCTTTCTAATCTTTAAAATATAATTAATTACTTTTTTTTTTTTTTTTTAATTCCCGCAGAAGCAGCAGGAGCAGTTCTCATCTCTTTCATTAGTGCAAACATCTTTAAAAAGAAGACTGGAGGCTTTGTTTTGCCTGTTCTAATTTTCTGGGTAATAAGCTACAGCTGAGCCATCTCAGATATATTAATAGACCCATTTTTTTTTCCAGGGACAGTGGGGTAAAATCCATACCAATTCCCAGCCCTCTCTCACGTCTCCTATTATCACTGCTTTGCCCTGTGTGCTCCACCCACTGGAATAGCTGCCCTCTCTGCCCACCGGCTCCATCACTCTCTCATCTCCCAAAGCCCGGGTTCCTCACCCACGCCAAGGTGACCAGGATGAGTAGAGGTTCAGGATGTTGGCCCTTACCTTCACGCTGTCTGTTCCGCAGGCATTTCACCTTGGGTAGCTTGGCCAACAAGCGGCAGTCATCAGCTTTGGAAGCACAGAGGGAAGCAACATCACCCATCAGCTCTCAGGTGGTCACAACGGCCCCCACACCCTGAGCAGCATCTCCAGCAATAGCCCCAAGACCATCCAGACCTGAGGTCCTGTGATCCCGTATGTAGCTGCCTTCATCGCTCCTTGGCTGACTTTCCATCAGCATGGGAGAGGAAGACTGAGCAGGAGTTGGGCTGAGTACATGGGCAGGAACACCCAGCTCAGCACTCTGAACTCACATCCCATGCATGCACCTCCAAACACATTTTTCCTACTCCAGCAATCTTTTATTTGCAGATACATCATCATACAAGTATCCCCCACAACTTACACATGGAGCTGAGGTTATCTGCATGCAGCAAAAGAATAAAGGCAGCAAAAGTTTGCTACATATATATAACAGAAACTTGACGGGGATACTGGGAACTCGTATGTGCCATCTGCATGTTGAATAACGGTGTCCCAGTGAACAAAAGGTCAAAGAGTTGGACTACATGACCTCTGTGGGTCCCTTCCAACTCAGAATATTCTGAGAGGCTGACAGTGAGAAAAAAGTCACCACTGGGCACGAGATAAAAGCACCTGTTGCTTGGAGTGTGTTGCAGGGAAAACTGACCGTGTGTTTATATCATATTATGCAAATGCATACATTTTATGTAAATGCATGCAAAACATACACTAGGAGGCTCAGACTATCACAGGAAAGAAGGGGCCAGATGCAAGACAGCTGAGAAGAGCTGATTTCATGCAGGAAAGAGTTCTCAGACTTGCCCAGCCCAGCCTCCAATCTGCTGGAGTGGCTCTCAACCTCACCACAGCCACTGCTGGCCACTGTTTTGCCGATTTCCAGGCAAGGCACCAGTGCCAGAGACAGCCAGCCAGTAAGTGAGTCTGTTGTGAAATCTGTTCCTAACATCCTCCAAGGTGGTACTGATTTAGCCACAGACCACTCAATCAAGATGTAATGCCTTATCCTTTTCATGCCTAAGACTTCTTTTTTTTTGAGCGCTTACTTTGCAGCTGGGTCTTCCATTTGCTCATCACACCATCAAGTTCTTTAACTGAAGACAACCAGGGTCATTCCCTGGGAGTTCACATGGCCTCAGCTATGGACTTCTGCTGGAGACTGGACCTGTTGATCTCACTGGAGTCACCCTATTAACCAGCAGGAAGCAGCAAGAGGATGTGGGCTGTATCATATGCAGCACTATAGGTGAGGCATTTCAGAAATTGGCAGCTCATGAAGAAAATCCCATTCCACTCCTATTTACAGCAGTGAAAATCAATCAGGAGCTTCTGACCACCTACAAAAATGTGTGCAGAGTATATGCTGGGGGGCCAAATAGTCATGGGAAAGATGGAGGGAGCAGATGCATGCCCAAGTGCCAGTGGTATGAGCCCAAAATTGCTCCTGGCTGCAGCTGAAAGCCAGATCAATCATACCTTCAGCACAGTACAGCTAGGTATGGATCAGATTCACATCTACTAGGCATAGAAATGATTTGTCATGTGCTTCTCCTGTACTACTACCCTTAGAACAAATTTGATCATCTGGAATTTGAATTTTCCACGTGGCTATGCAGACGTGGGGCAACAGGATTTTCTATCCACACCTATGGGGCTTTAAATTTCTTCTCAACAAACTCTCTTCCCTCTCAGCAAAAATCTGGACCTCACACAACCCCTTTCAGTTGGGCAGCCCACTTCTAACAGGGGGTCACTTACGATCGTCGCTGAAGTCATCCACCAGTATGATTTCATGGATGAGGTGCACTGGGGTGCGGTTCATCACACTAAAAGACAAAGAGAAAAAATCTGTGGCAGTGTTTGACCAACTCATCAGCTCAGAAGATGGGGAAGAAAAGCTTGGGAACCAGTCTTTGCAAAAGAATGGCCAGGCTTGTGTTTCTAGAAAGAGTATATAAGAGAAGACCCAGAAACTGGTCTCCGCTTCAGTAACCTGAATTGTCAAGCTATCAGCTGCCCACAGCCTAATCCAACAGATAAGCATCTGATATTCTTGGGAAATAGATGGGATTCACCCTTATCACCATGGTGAGCAAAAGATAGCAGCCCAGAACTCCTGGAGGAGGAGGCTTAATCTACATGCATGTTGTACCAAATTGCCTTGCTGTCATCTTTACATCTCTAATTGGGTTAATGACATGGTGCCCAGTGCCAGCCAGGCCAACACAGAGAAAATAACCCAGCTAAAAACATCATGACACAGCTCACAGCCATGGCAGGGCAATTGTTTTTATCACTGACCCAGTGGTGCTTCAAGGGTTGCAGAGAGGATAAGAGCAGAGTTGTAGCCTTCCAGCTCCATGAAAGAAAAGGATGTTGTCCACAGCTCTCTGTACAAGTCCACATGTGCAGTCACTGCAAGATGTGTCTGAAAGCTACAACCTTCCCTTAATTGTATTAAGGTGGTTTTTTTTGTATTATCATTAAAATGACTGGACCTGATCTTCCCCTTTCTAGCACAGCACAGAAGTCAGCAGAACTATACATATGTAAAATCCCACTGCTATCAAGGGTTAAAGCTGAGCTCTTCAAGCACTGCTCTCTGGGCTTCCCAAAATCTCTTAAATGCTGTGTCTGGACACTGTTAACACCAGACACTGCCACATGCAAACCCTTCTCAACAGGTTTCACAGCTTTTCAGGCTCCCAAACCCCCAGCAAAAAGCTGGGAAATCTCGAAAACTGTGTTCCTATTCCAGGCCCCAGTGGAGAGTGCTGCAGAAGGCAGAAAACAGGGACCTTGGTGGTCTCACAGCACTGGACACTGAGAACATTCATCAAAAGGATTGCATGATGCCATATGGTATGGGACATCTCCATGGCTGTCTGGGACAGCTGTCCTATTTCTGTCCCTTCCCAGCTCCTTGAGCCCCCAGCTCCTCGCTGACAGAGCAGAAGGAGAAGTTGGGAAGTCCTTGACTTTGTGCAAGCATGCAAGCACTGCTCAGCAAAGAACTGCAACATCCGTGCGTATCAAAATTGTTTTTCTCCTAAACCTCAAGCACAGCATCACACCAGCCACTATGAAGAAAATTAACCCTGTCTCGGCCAAAACCAGGACAACCTCCAAGCCCAGAACTACTTTCCCTGCAGTGACTCCAGAAACGTATTCTCAGCCTCATCCAGTTTTCGGACCTGGACAAAAGCCACGATTTTTCATAGAATCATTAAGGTTGGAAAAGACCTCTCAGATCATCTAGTCCAACCATCAACCCATTGCCACCATGTCCTCTAATTCCCACGCTTCAGACGTTTCACTCATTGAGGTTGGAGGGGGGGTGAAAGAAAGCTAGGGTACACAGTCAGTTAGACGTGCTGTTCCCACCTGTCAAGTGTGTTTTAATTATTATTATTAATAGCTTTGTTAGTTAAAAAAAAATATATATATATATATCCCCATATGTGACAGCTGAGTTCAGCAAATTACCACGGCTGAGAGTCAGCAAGGGAGAGACAGGAGAGCAATATCACGCTCAGTGGAATATTTAACAAGCGCTGATTGCCTGGAAACCTAACTTGGTGAAACCTGCAGGAAAAAAAAATAGCAGCCTTGTAAAAAAGCCAGCAAACAGCCTGCTGAGAGTGGAAGCGGGGAGGAGTGAGTAGCATGAACATCCAAAGCCTGCACCCACCCAACCTTCTTTGCAGCTTTGACTACCAGAAGAGCAACGTGGGGCTGAACTCTACAGGCAGGTGATGCCTGTAAGGATAAGTCAATGAAAGCCATTACACTGGACTGTATTTGCAGATGTGAGCACTTAGCAGTATTTGGTGAGTTGGAAAGCTTACCCCAGGACACCCATTTATGAAAGAAGAACCAGAAGGGACAGCTTTTGTGGAGTGCCTGCAGTGCCAGCAGCCTGGGACAAACCCTGTTCTTCAGGTTGCCACCCCATACATTGTCCTAACGCTGTGCACAACACCTTCAGCAGTGGTGGTCACCACTGTATCCTGTCTGGGCATCTTCAGCTCACCTTGGGGCTCCTTGCCCAAAACTAAGTTCTCACATGCTTCAGGTTTCACAGCTGAAGGCTTTGCCATTGACCACCACCTGCTTTTATTTTTCATGCAGTCTCCATAAAGGGTGCCACAGGTAGGTGGGATCTCCTCCAATTAACTGCAGGCATCTAAAATTTCGGACTCCAGCAAGTTTACCTCTTAGTCACGGAACACGTCTTCCAAGCATGGATCACCCCAGCTTAAGTTAGTCAAGTGGAGGCCTCTGTTTTCCCTGTATGATTAACCCCCTCCAATTGATTTGGAGGAGTGACACCATCCTAAAACCTAACTAAGAAAGCTCTGGAGAGTGTGTTTCAGAGATCTATCATGGCTTTAAGGGACCTGATGTTCACTGATTTCTGTGGGCTTTGGATTCATTACCACCCTTGCCAGTATGTCCAAAGCCATCTGCAAGCCCCAAATGGCTTTCCAGCAAAGCCAAATTCACATCTCCACCACATTTTCTACCTTCTTCAGGAACGACTGGAAAACAGAGACACTGAATCCTTCACATTTTTGACATTATGGGAATTTTTTAAAGGCAATTTACAAAGCATTTTTAAAAAATTAATACCAGCTTTTCTACTTCATGGAACTTTGCTTAGCTTTCATTTCGTTGTTGTTGTTATTCTGTATTTTTATCTTCCTTTTTTTCTGTGTGTGTGTGCACTTTCTTTTTCTTTTGCATTTATATGGGTAAAATCCCAAGACAATATTATAGTGCTTTGAAGTCCTTCCATTATTTATAGATTTTCTTCCCCTTGAAATCAAACGTAGGTAGATTTGCTGCAGTGATGGACATATTCTAGCAAATCAAAATAGCTTTTAAGTTCTGCGGAGCTCGAGAGCACAATACTTTCTTTCTTAAACCTCTCTCAAAAAAAATCGTGGCTTCTAGTGCTTAAGCTTATTCAACCCATTAAGAACAGATTCTCTGCTGAATTATCTTGCAAAGTTAGTATGGAAATTTTCTTTGTTTCAGTGGATTGAGCAGATATTATGCAGCTGTAACCATGCAGAATTTCACGCTAAGTTTTCACAATCAAATCCAGTTCTACTCCTCAGCATCTTATCAAATCATAGAATGGCTTGGTTGGAAAGGATCTCAAAGACCATCCAGTTCCAACACTGTGCCACAGGCAGAGTTGCCAGCCACTAAATCAGGCACCAGCTCAGGCTGCCCAGGGCTCCATCCAACCTGGCCATGAACACCTCCAGGGCTGGGACACGCACAACCTCTCTGGGCAGCCCATGCCAGCACCTCACCACTCTCTCAGTGAAAAATTTCCCCAACATTTTGTTCAGATCCTTTCCAGTCTGCCTAGAGACAAGCATCAGATCCAACGACTCCCATTCCAAACAGTTACCCATGCAAATCTCATCCTGACTCATAAAAACTGTTTTCATAGAGCAGTTCAAACTCTCTGACAGAAGGTTGGCATTTTTTTTCTTTTTTGGTCACCCAAAACACTGGTTGCTTTGCAGAGGTGGCTTGTGGACATTGACCTCTGAACCTGTTAATTCTCTCCATGGCAACACAGCGGGACTTAACGGAAAAATAAAAAGAGAAGGGAGAAAGACAGAGAGAAAGCCTTTGAGAGTAAAATTGAGCCCTGGAGGGACCAAAGGTCACAATTATCAAAATCAGGACGAGAGCAAGGAGAGGAAACGCTCACCAAAATGAACTGCTTCAATAACTGAAAATGACTAATTATGGAGGTAGAGAGACATCACACCAAGAATAACCATAATGAGCTTTGATTACACTGCAGCTCTCACATTTTATTCTTTCAAATACCCACCACACTCTTTGAAATTCAAGAGTTCTCTTATGTTAACATCAAAAGGTAAAAGTGCTCTTGGCACTGTGTACTTAGTCACTGTGAGAGATGATTAGCAAATTAAAAAAAAAAAAAAAAAGTCCAGAGCTTAAGCAAAATAAATAAATAAATAAAATACCCCAAAGTGCTAATTATACCGTTTCTGAGCAACACCTGGCTTGTTTTTGCTCCTTTAATCAGCCTCACTTCGGTTGTGGCACAGAATCTGTACAGTGCTACATGCTGTTGGAGAAAGGAGGTGTTGGCTCTGCTATTTCCCCGTTTTGAGAGCACTGGAATGCAGGCAAGGTACCTGCACGTGAGCAGGAGTGAGATGGTGGTGGTGCGGAGCATCGCCCTTCTTTCTTGCAAGCGCCAGGAAAGTGACAGGTGTAATATTCTACCCTCTAATTAGGGATCTAAATATTGGATGTGGTATTCACAGCACTCGCACTGGGACGCCTGCCAAAGGACATGCTTTGGTTTGTCAGCACAAGGTAAATAATGAAGCCTCCCTGTTCCTGCTCTGAGGTCTCCAGCTGCAAATCTGAGGAATAAATATATGAATAAATCAATCTCCTCAGTGGAGAAGGGTGGAGAGAGAAGGAGAAAAAGACACTGAAATTATCCATAAAAGGGGTCTTTGTATGGCTGCTTCTTCCTGTAGTTCCTCCTGGGGTTTACCCATGCAGTCCTGCTCCATTCTACTGAAGAGTCACCATCTTTAATGCATTGAGCCTCAGAGATGGACATAGCTGAAACTGAACACAGATGCAAAATAAGAGACTTACTTGAGGTCACTCCAAAAATGAGCAGCTCCAAAACGAACCCAGCAGTAGTTTCCAGAAATGTGAAGAACCACTTTGCTATTCACCATCTCCTTCCCTCTGGCTAATTCTCTCCTGTGTTATGATACTCAGTCCTTACAACCTGTGCATCTTCAGGTATAGCAAGCATAACTGCATACACATTCACAGATGCTGACAACATCATTTGCAGAGATTTGGACATACCATTAGCTTAGCTTTTGTTGTTTTTTTTCCTTCTCATTTCTCCAACTGGCAAATGGCCAGAGAAAAGATCGCGAAACCTTTAATTAATCCGTTATTCCACACAGCCCGCTGGCTTTTCTCAGCAGTTTGGATGACGCAAATGGCTCATCAGCAAAGTGTAGCAAATGCCTGTGACGTGTCTGGTATAAGGGCTGCTGCAGAGGCTGCATGCTGGCATCTCTGCGTCACGGGCTGGAGCACTGCCATCCCTATCAGGAGCCAAGTGCAACCAAGGAACCTGCTATACACCTCAGCCTCAGCGCATGTTGGGCTTTTGGGATCCCAAGTTAAGCTATAGGAATAGCACCATCCCTCCTCTTTATACCTGGCCCTGTGAGAAGTGCTCCCTGGTGCCCTGGTTTGGACAAGCCCAGCAATCACCCTTGGCACAATTCCTTCCTCCTGCAACTGAGGTTAATAGACAGTGTTCATTTTGCAGCAGAGGGGGAAACTTAACTCACTCAGGAAACCAGGTGTGTAATCCCAAATCTTCCACCAGCTGACAACATATTCATCTCTCCGTTCCTCACATGCCACCTGGGTTATATCAAGAGTGCACCATGGAGATGTAGTTATGAGAATGGGGACCACTGCTGTGTGTAGTGATTGGCAGTGTTTGGAGATACTTAGTCACAGCCTGTTCCAAAAGGCATGAAGCAGCTACCGGAGGACATGGTTTGTTTTGTCTGGCCAATGGAAAATGACCCACGTTGTTATAGCCACCATGGGATGGAGTTATCTGGAAGACCTAATTAAACTAAGCATTTGCTTCTACAGATCAGTCAGAAAGCACAGCAAATGAACCCACAGAGGATGAAGAGGCAGATGAACTCTCAGCTGGGTCCAAACACAGGCAGAGGAATGGCAATAAAAGCACAATCATGGCCAGAGGTGAGCAGGGCAAGAGCCATGTCACAAGGAAGACTTGCTACTAAGGGCTGGAGAGATCACAGCAAACCCCAGAATGCTGCTTAAGAAAACAGGAAAATTTGTTGCTGGGACGTCATCTTTGAACCACAGGGACTAGGAGAAAAAGTGCCATTTCCTAAAGGCCAGCTCATGAGTGCACAGCATGGCAACTACAGAGAGGCAGGGGGAACCCAGGCATAATGTCTAACATCTCTTACATGGCAGCATCACTTCTGATCATAACTGCCAGGAGAGTGAAGTGCCAAGGTATGGGAGAGACGAGAGTAAAGTCTGTCCCCACACTTCCCACATTATAGAAGCTCTAGAGGATTGTGCTTGACTTTGCCTTGCCATCCCTGTTACAGTGGAGTCTGGAAGATGATAGCCCCAAGCAGGGCACTGTAAATGTAGAAGAAAAGGTTCAGCATGAAGGAGCTGGTACATAATATGAAGTGTCAGTGCAGTGCACACCCAAAATCCACTCACCCTAGACAGAGAAAGCAGTAATAGTTTATTAAGTGTGAATTGAAGGAGATGGAATTGGGCAGGAAACCATAAAGGAAAGCAGGAATTCAATTTTAGGACTGTCAAACTCTCCTGTGGCATGGAGTGTACCCACCTGAGGATGGATGCTGCTTCTAGAGGAGTGCTCATTGAAGATATGATGGTGAACACGGCAGGGCTGAAATCTTGGCAAACAAGAGCTACCCCTATGTATCTACACGACCTTAGAGCCTACAGCTTGTTGTTAACCAAGCCTTCACTATGTGAGCATGGAACACAGTTGTAAAATATTTATTATTGTCAGACAGCAGAGAACATTCCAGCTTTCCTTAAAAGAAGATACCAGCTGAGACCTGGTCACAGGCCTCTCGAAGGTGTGATGGACACATTTCATTACATCTTCCCTCAAGACAGCTTGCAGCAAGGCACATGCCGGGATTAAACACTGATTTTTAAAGTCTGCAGTGAAAATGAAGCCTTGTCTCTAACCCACTACAGCAAACTCCAGCCAAGAACAAACCGACAAATTAAAGAATGGCCACGTTCCCAGAGAACTCCAAAGTGCACTCAGAAGAGAACAGAAACCATCCTTGAAAATCTTGTCTGCATGTGTACTATTAGAGCTTCTCAATTAGTAAAGCCTTTCTGGCATTGGATGTCTCAGTGGAGAAGCTCAAGCAGCAATACCAGAGCAGAGATTTGCAGAATGATGGCCACCCCTAGGCAACAGGGACAGCACAGAGCTGAGCACTGGTACCCAGCTGCATTTAAAAGCTGTTATTCCAGGCTCTGTAATAATCTTTTGCCTCTCCCCTTAGGGAGCCCAATACTAGACCCTGAAAAGCAAGCACAACTACTTGCTTCCCGAGCACCTCTCTATAAAACCTACTTCTCAGAGACCAAATCTCATGCTAATTTCCCCTGGTAATTGTTTGTGATCATAGCTGGTGGGTCTATTCACTTTGCTGCAGTGAGTGCTGGCACGTTCAGCCTTTCTTCACAGAAAGCTCCAGTCTACAGCTTACTCACCCTTTCTAAAAGCATTAACAACTATGCTTCAGGAGACAGAGAGCTCTTACCTCCGAATGGTCCTCAGCAGAGTAGACCTGGCCTCGTTGTGGAAGGTGATGACAATGCTGGTGGGAGGAAGATCCTGGCGGTAGCGCAGAGTTGTACACCTAAGGAGAGAAAGAGGAAAAGGGCCTTCAGGTGCTGAAATCCAAGGTGGGATGTCATGAACACAGGAAGAGCAGAGTGTTCTCCAGCACACACTAACTCAGTTGTTGCTTTCTTATTGTTTCACTCAAAACGCTTTCCAAATCCTCCCTTCGTTTGACCAAGCCATATTTCTCATGACTACACAGTCACCAACCTCCCAAAAAATCACCATTCATCCAATTATAATGCAATGTCCATCTTCAAAGGACTCCAAAAGTGCACATCCACTCTGCATGCAGGACATATGGCAACACCCTCATCCATCAAAGCTATATCTCAGGGATGCAAAATATAGTTCTGAATTACTAACCAGCACCAGGCCATGCCTTTCTGTATCAGAAATAGTGCAGTCATAGGAACTAAGGAGCTGATCATCCCTCCGTACTTGGCACTGGTGAGGCTGCACCTCAAGTGCTGTGTTCAGTTTGGGCCCCTCACTGCAAGAAAGACATCGAGGTGCTGGAGTGTGTCTAGAGAAGGGCAGTGAAGTTGGTGAAGGGTCTGGAGCACAAGCATTACAGGGAGCAGCTGATAGAATGGAATTGTTCAGTCTAGAGAAGAGGAGGCTCAGGGGATACCTTACTGACCTCTACAGTAACCTGAAATGAGGTTGTGGAGAGGTGGATTGGCCCCTTCTCCCATATAACAGTGACAGGACAAGAAATAATAGCCTCAGGTTGTGCCAGGGGAGGTTCGGGTTAGATATTAGAAATAAATTCTTCTCAGAAAGAGTGGTGAGGCAGTGGCACAGGTTGCCCCAGGAGTCACCATCCCTGGAAGTGTTCAAGAAACACAGAGATGTGGCACTGAGGGACACAGCCAGTGGGCATGGTGGGGATGGGTTGGCAGTTGGACTTAACCTTAGTGGCCTTTTCCAACCTTAACGATTCTAAGCTAGTCATCTCATTGGCCCCTTGCATCGCTCAGTAATGCGCTGCAGCTGAGTTTTCCCAACCTGACATCACAAGAAGCAAACCGCTCTTGCTGCTCTGTGCATGGGTTAGGCTCTCACTTGCTTTGCAGAGCTGCGGTGACAGACGGTACCAGTCCCTCTCCATGTGCTATTTATACACAATTATCTCCCAGCTGTTTTGAGCTGTGTGTCCTTCCACTCACTTCCAGCATGAGGCGGGGGAGTCTGCGTAGCTAACAAGGGAAGCTATTTCAGGAGAAGAGCAAAAGAGGGTAAAAAATACCGTGCCATCAGTACGTTACTACAATAGTTAAGAAGCTAATAAATAATGCTCCAGGGTATGTGTCAGCCACTCATGGGAGAGCTGGGGATATTGCACACCAGCTGAGCCTGTAGTGATGTGCTGAGAGCTCCCTGTGCAAGGCTACTTGTCTTTAAAACTCCAGATTTCTACATGCTGTGTCAGCCCAATTAGACCTCATGCACGCAGAAAGCACTAAAGCTTCATTCATGAGCACATCCAAAGCTTGGTCACCAGCTCTACGACTCGCCCCCTAACTTCTGTTCAATGAGGCTTGTAACATCCCAAAGATGGGATGGATGACTGCGCTGCCACTACTGCGTAGGCAATGGCCACTGCTGCTTGCACGCCCCACGTTACACGACATTTGTTTCCTCCCGTTGGCCCTCTTCCTACTTTTCACCCCCCCATTTTAACAACAGCTACACATTCTGGCTCCTGAGAAAGCAGATTTCAGCTTAAGTGGTTTTTTGGCGCTTGCTTGGGTAATAAAAACCACAGCTTGGAAAAGCATTAAATCCACCATGTCCAGAATTATTTTGTGTGACAATTACATCTGGGGTAATTTCAATTTAATACCTCACTGCAAGTGCAAATTGCAGTATGCAGCCCTAAAATTGCTGTAATAATGAAAATAAACCTGCTAAGTGCTGCCTGTGCTACCTCAGGCTGTCACTGGATAAATGTTTTGTGCTGCTTATGGTATTTCATAGGTCACCCAATTGCCAACAATAAAAAAAAAGAAGCATAAAACCCCACCCACAACATTTTCAGGAAACAAAGAAAGAAAGTTTGAAAGATTTTTTTTTTTAAGATTGTTCCTTAAAAAACAAAATAACCCTCCCCAAAAATGTAATAACCGCATTACTTATCCTTGCAGTGTGTGACAAAGTTTACAGGCTGAAGTCATTTAAAATTGAATTTTAAAGTCTTGCAGCAGGACTGGGGAGCAGTGTTAGCACTGCAAGTGCTAGCAGGGATGTGCAGCAGCCTGCAAGGTGGGAGCTGCAGTTGCTCACTGCAGCTGGAGTGGCTCAAACCAGCCAAGAGAGAGCATCCATATGCACAGACTATTCTGCCTTTATCCCAGAAGCCAAGAAGTCAAGCTTTCATTTAACGTTAAGTTTCACTTTTCTAAGGTTTATTTCCCATTCCAATTTGAAATAATTTCAAAATTAAAGTTGTTACACAATATTGCAAAGACCTCTTGCAAAATCCCAAACTTGGGCAGTGCTACAGCTGAGGGCACCTCAGCACCTTGCAGACCTTCAAAGACGCTGTTTGAAGACATTTCTCTTGGTTTGTTTTGACCCTCCTGCTCCTGATCAAGTTATCAAACACTCACACAGACTCAATGCACAGCCAACCCTGCATACCTAGAGGCTTTCCTGAGGGGAAACACACCAACTTCCCGAGCATCTCAACCCATTTTGTGTTTGTGCTCAACACACACCAAAGCCTGTTGTGGAAATACAGAGCAAGCATGACTGGAAACCAACTCTGCACCTGAACCTTTCTTGGTCCATTCCTAGCCTCATTTGGAGTGTCCTTTTTCCTTGACGCTTGCCATCCACTTCCAACTTGTTCTCTATTTATTAGTTTTGAGCATCAGATGGAACTACACATTGTGCAACCCCCTCTTTTCTCCTTGAAAATGTGTGGGAGAATGGTCTAGCCAGCATGCACCTCAGACTGTTTGGGTTTGCCTCCACACTGCAGCCATGGGGCTCACATCAACCCTCTCACATCAACCCAGAGAACAGAGATCTGACATCTCAAACTGGATGTGTGAACTAGCATTCACACATACGTTGGTACCTTACCAAAAGGATGGGAGCCCTTCTGGAAGTCAGAAGCAGTCCGTAAGTGAAGAATAAAGCCAAGAAGAGCTTTCTCTTATTATATTTTTATCATGGAAACTAGCTCAGCACTCTGTAGGCTTGGTGTGTTCACTGTAATTCCTCTCTCCAGGACCTCAGAGAAAACAGAACTGACTCTTGACAACCAACCAGATGTGAAAAATGGATCCCTTAGAGAAAAATTAAAATTGCTGCAGAAGGAGGAAGCAATCCACCTGTTGTAGGAAAGCAAACAGTGGCCTTGGAGGTGGGAGGGGAGCCCCAGCTGTCTTGCCATGGCCAGTACTGAGTATGTCCAGGCTCAGCACACCCGTAAGGATGGTAGGACATGTAGGCAGCTTGATAACAACTCTCTTTCAAACAGTCACCACTTTGTGCCCTCCGGAGGCAGGAAATATAATACTTTTCACATAACAGCCAGTATATGAGTCACACCCAACAGTACTAATGGGATGTGACAGTTAAGTGTGCACACAACACCTGTTCACACAGAGGGGTCAGCATTGCCTTCTTCAGGACATGTCACCCCCATAACTATTTTTGGTTCTTCTTGAAAATCCCCGGTCAAACAGACCACTTGGGATGCAAAAAGGTTTAGAGTAAGGGTGAGAATGCACAGTGCAACCTGCAATAAATATTCAGTAGAGGTGAACATCAGAGCTGACAAGGAATTATTTGGTATGCGTTAACTAGATGCAGTGGGATAATACTAAGCAGGACCACCAGGGAAACACTGCCAGTGTCCCAAACCAGTTTGGGCTGTAGAGTAAGTTCCCGGAAGAACACGTTCAAGCAAGGCCTCACCCCTCCCTGGCTCAAGGGATTGTAAAACACTGCAAAATGGAAGATAGAGAACAATCCCCAAAGCTAGAAGACGCGGCCACTGATGGAGGTCTCCTCAGCCTCTGAGGGAGATGTCCTACCAAGCCACCACCACTAGCAGGGGATCAGAGCTGCCTGAATGGTCATCACTCACACTGCCTCCAGGAAGTTCCAAAAGATACTGGAGTTCAACTCAAACAGTATGTTGGCCATGGAGGAGATTTTCTTATGTAGCTTCTGGCAATTGCAGCAGTGTTATATTTAGCTGGTGCACAATTAGTATTTCTTTTAAGTTGCTCCCTCTTTAGGCTTTCTTTCTTTCCTTCCTACTTTTTCTTCCTTCCCTTTCTCTCTTTCTTTTCCCTGAAGGATGGATAACAAAAGAATTAATCCAACAGCTACATTTGAAGACAGGGAGAAAAGCAAGAAGGAAAAAAAAGCCTTCTGTGCACATGATGTGCTACTTGCTTGTGAACTGACAGACAAAATGATACATTAATAATTTATTAACAATTCACTGGATTCTATTCGGAAAAGGGGAGGAGAGTAAAAAGAATCTATTCAAATGGAAGAAGAGAATAATACAGCTGCATTCAAAACCAAGTTAAACAAGATTGTACATCTTGATTTTCAAAGAAGCTCATGAATATTTCAGGATTCTTGAGCCCTCCACACTGACTCATGACCTATATTGTTTCTCCAACTCATCGTGATTTAACCTGGCTCAGCACCACACAGCCAGTTGCTTTCTCCCCTCCTCATGCAGGAGGATGGGGGGAAAAAAAAACTGGAAATGAGCTAAAAATGGAAAAAAACCCAAAACAACTCATGAGCTAAGGACAGCTCAATGAGAAAGCAAGAAAAGGAAAGAGAAACAAACAAAAGTCAACAACAACAGAAAGAATAAACAAAGCAAGTGATGAACAGTACAACTCCCACTGCTATCTGACTGATGCCCGTTTGATCCCTGAGCAATGGCAGCCTCCCTGGCCAACTCCCCTCAGCATGATGCCACAGGGTTGGGGACATCCCTGAGCCAGTCTGGGTCAGCTGTCTTGGTTCTGTCCCCTTCCAGCTCCTTGTGCACCCCAAGCCCCCTTACTGACAGTGTAGCATGAGAAGTTGGGAAGTCCCGGACTTAATGCAAACACTGCTCAGCAACAAGTGAAAAACATTATTCTCATCCTAAATCCAAAACGTGGCAGTGTACCAACTACCAGGAAGAAAATAAACTCTATGTCAGATGAAACCAGGACACCACCCACCACCCTTCCTTTCTTAGAATTGAGGCAATGAGGGGAAAAATAAAAAAAAAAAAAAAAAAAGCAATATATGTCAGAAAAAAAGAAAATTAAAAAAAAAAATCCCTTTTCAGTAGAATTTTAAACAATAACAAAATTTCTTATGTCATTCTACTGCAACATCAGAGGATTTCACCTGTTGGAAATAAAAGCAAAATACGATACCTTGCACCTTTCAGGAAAGCCACCAATCCTTTACTAAAGATCTTAACAAGCCAAGTCAACCTCAAGTTACATATAAGGTCTTCATCTGAGTGAAAATTCATCAGGAAGAATGCTTTCCAACCAGAATCTCCTGGCACCACATAGCAAACCAAAGTAGAAAAGGACTCTGATCTCACCACACCTTCTTAGCCGGAATTGGAGAAGTCCTAAACCACTCCCATGCTGTGATAGTTTAGGAACACTTCTGTATGTGATCTTGACTGAAGTATTCCTGAGCTGTCACAGCATAGAGTGGCTTTGGACAGAGTATGCAGTGCTTATAGCACAAATACAACCAAATTGCTCAAAGATATTGGTTGTGATGGTGCTTTTGATACAGTTGATGGAATAGCACTTAATAGTTCTGGTTAGCTGGGGAAAAAAAAAAAATTTGCTTGTAGAAACCATCTCATAGCCTGATCTATCAACCGTAGCCAACCTCAGAGAATTAGTTCCATTGCTTGCTAATACCCAACTTCGATTTCAGTCTAGGTAAACATATCGGGTCAATAGAAACACTGCGACAAGCATGAAAGTTAAAACAAACAACTTTATTCTGTCAGAATTGCTCAGAGCAAGCTATCAAAGTAATCAATGGCACATAATAATTATAAGGCGAGTAGTCAATACATTATAGCAGTCAAAGGAAGAGGGAGGCTCTAGCAGGGAGTGATCAATGGCAGCCTGGGAGCACCAAAGCACTTGGTGATGAAGCAATATCCATCCTCTGAAATCACTCGTGGGCCCTGCTATGGTTTAGGGCTCTTTCGTCCAAAAATATAGGATCTTCTCTCTGCCTCATAAGGATGGAGGCTTCTAGAGGTCCAGGAGGGGACACTATGTCTCTGTAGAGGAATGGGTGCCAAAAACCCATCCACTGGGAGTCACCAGAAGCCACCAACACTTCTTGCCACTAAAAGGTCCCCAGGGCCTCCCAGACCTCCCCAGTGCAACATAGCTGTACTTTGCTTCCCCACCGACACCTCCTGCAGATGTTGGGGACCCAGCACGCATCACAGCATTGCTTCTGCTCCACTGCATCATTTGTTCCCTAGAAATCCAACACATTCTTTTAATCTGATTTTAGAAATTGCTTGCCTTTAAATACAGCCTGTCATTTTTATATGACTAAGAGCGTCAAAAACATTTGAGATCTAAATGATTTCTCTTGGTGAGAAAAACAGATCAGTTAGGCCTTATATCTTCCTGCATTTTTACTGTCAGATTCCCTAAGAGCTTCACTTTTGGTTTAGCCTGAAATTGCTAACTCCTGTTTTTAATTTTTCTTAAAAAATCAACCAAGCAAAACACAGTTACTCAGCCAACCTGGCCAACTCCTGTCCACTGGCATAGTCCCCAAACAGACAACACAGCAATAACCCAGGCAAGGTGAGCTGAACAGATCCAACCAGCCCCTGCTCTGCCTCCATGTTGAGCTTCAGCGTCTTGGATGAAAGCAGTGGCACTTGTGTCGATCTGCTGCTCACATCCTCACATCAAAATGGAGTGGTTCTTCCTCAGGGCACAGTTACTGGCAGGTCACTGGCTTTTATTAAATTCCCAGCTGTCTTCATCCTCCTGCCACCCACCTCCTCCTCCCATCGTGACACACAGAGAGATTGCTGCACACAGGCAGATTCCTGGAGATGAGCTTTTATCTCCGGGTGAATGTGTCACAGAAGTGGATCTAATTAACTGGGGCTCTGTTGTTGAAAAAGGTTAATATTTTATCATGTCTTCTGTCTGGAGGAATAATTAGACTTGGCAGTACCAGCTCATCCATTTCCTGAGGGCCTGAGTGAGAGATAAGAGGCTGGAGAGACATGTGGCACTGATGGATGGATGGCCACTACCTCAAGTTTGGGCTGACAGCACATCTAAGCCACAGCTGCTTTTCAACACTAACTCGCAGGGGAATATTAACATGGGAAAAACTCTGCTTCAAAGGCTGTACATCTTCTGCTCTTCCTAGTCTGTGCCCTTAGTGACAGGGAGCACTTTAAAATGAGGCACTGGGATTCAACCAAGAGCCTAGCAGCACCAGCTCCAGCACTTTGTCTGTGGGCTGCACAGCTGGGGTTGTGCTGGGGCAGCCTCCTTGCTCCCCAGCATCTGCACAACAAGACAATCCCCATTCCACTGCATGCCCAGCTGTCCTCATCAAAGGATTCAGTGCACATCATCTCCCCACAAGGCTGCTAAGAACTGAACAGGGAAGCAAACTTCTTTCTTTTATTTTTTCACCTTTCTTGAATGAATGGAGAAATTGGAAAGGAACAAAGGAGGAATCGCTTTCAATCGACCCAGAAGTACTTTGTGCATGTTTTCTTGGGAAAATATAATAGCGGTGGGGGAGGGTATGGAATTTCCAAAGCAAAAGCAAAGCTGTCTCATGGGGAAATACGACAAAAATAACCTCGGTGAAGAAAATCTATCGCTTGGGGAAGGGGCAGAAGCTGCTTTCATCTGTTTTTCCGAGCAGTTTTTTGGCAAGCAAAATACTAGTCCAAATAAATTAAAGGTGCCTCCTCCACTCTTCTTAGGAGGATGTCTGTCCCTTGCTGACACTCTTTGTATCCGGCGAAGCAATGCAGGGCTGGCACAGGGGACAACTTGAATGAACAGAAGGTGTAAGAGATGTGAAATCCACTGTTACTATAACCCGGTGTTGGCTAGGTCAGCCCAGAATCACCTCTCTGCCAGGTTCTGGGCTCTGTAAGCAGGGATCTGCAGGGCCTGGTAGGCACTGCTGATCCCCCACGTTCTACAGACGGCCTTTAGCCAAGAACACGCAGCTCAGGAGCAGTTTCTCCTTGCTGTACAGACAGGAGCCATAACTCACTCTCCCAGCACAGCTCTTTCCTGTACTTTCAGATATGACTAGCTTTGCCCTCCAGAAGAAATGAGTAACAGCCCCTTAAGCAGCACGTCCTCATGCATTCAGAACATTCGCCTATATGTTTCCATCAGATCCTTACACAGCCTATCTCACTTCTGAACTCCTTCCCAAGGGTCACCCTCATCCTTTTCACTTAGGAGAAAGAAAAAGGAGGAGTGAAATAGGACTTCAAATCCACAACTGCAGAATAATCATCATTTGCCATTTCCCTGCAGTATCTGTAACCAATTCATAACCAATCCTGTCCCTTCACTGCCCCTGCTGCAGCATCTTATCCCAGCATCATTTCTGCTTAAAGCTATCTTAGGGGACATACAACTTCTCAAAGCTTAAGTCCACTAAATTACATTTTATATAGCCCCTTCTCAACACTTCTTTCCACTAAGTGAAAAAAAAAAAAAAAGCTTCTAAAACGATATAAAGTAAAAATAGATATTTGAAAAAGATGATTGCATTCGCTGAGTTTTGTCCCCTAAAACCACAAGCCCTTGCCTCAGAAACCATCAGGTCTCCTTCACCAGACAGCAAAAGAAGGGCAGGAAGAGTCACAGATGCTGTCACACACACCAGTGAGGCCACAGCCATTCCCAGGACGAGAGCCTGGATACATAACCAGCTGTTGGCCAAGACTGCATGCTTCCAGCCCAAATCACAGCCCACAGGTCCCCAGGGAGACCCACCAGGTGTTCCCACACTTGGGTGAGACAGCAGCAGAAGATAAGTCTTTAACCTCCAGTATTTCAAAGCACTTCACTCAAGGCTTGATGCTGAGTACTTTTGCTATACTAACATAAAAGTGTTTTCAGAAAGCCTGCATGTCCATGAGCAGGTTTTGATCTCTTTGATACCAGTGTGAAACCGAATAATCTCCCTGTGATGCCAGTGGGGCTCGCCTAGATTACAACTGTCTCAAAGGTGATTAAGCCCAGGATGCTATTTAGGGATGCTGCTCACAAAGTGCTTCCCTTTTGTGGAGCACCTCCAGGCCAGACCCAACAGAAGCAGGAGAATGGGAAATGTAGCTAAAATTAACATTTTCCCCCCTTTCAGGCAGCATCACAGAGTGGAGATGAGGACATTATGTACGTTGAGTTTTCTCAAGCCTCATCTGCAGCACAGCCTGAGCAGTTGTTGCGGTGCAGTGCAGTCACTGCACGACAGGCAGTGAGGACAAGAAGCTTTATCAAGAGTGCTTTGATGTGTACCACCTCCTCCTCTCATTTAAATGCACTGACTGTGAGTGACTGCGGTGTCTGCATGATAGGACAGACGTGGGTAATGTAAGGATGGCTACTCGAGCAACTTCAAAGCCCGTTACACAAATCAGAGGCAGCTACAAATGACGCGTGCTGCAATCAAGGCTTTTAAATCGTGTTGCAAAACACTGATCCTCACGACAGGCAGGAGACCTGGAGGTCGCAGTGGTTTCTGCAGCTGCAAAGAAACCTGGTCCGATTTCATAGCCAGGAGGCTGATCTGCGGTTTCTTCCAAGCGGAATTATTTTACGATTTTATGAAATGCTTATTTCTGATTAATAGCAAGGAAGGCCTGTGCTGCCCTCTTTGCTTAGCTGCCAACAACTGCAAATCTCAATATTCTCAGCATTCTGGCTTTGGACATCGTAAGTGATAGCTAATAAAGAACCGCAAAAGCAGGAAGACAGCCATACCCCTTTGCATCCGGCCACATCCAGATTGGAGTCAGAGAGCTTCAGGCACATGCTAGCTACTCAGCTGCTTTTCAGATCTCGAGTTCAGGTACCAGTGAGGAACAGCCCCACCTCTATCCTGCCAGCCAGGAAATGCAGGTGCAAAGGCCCGACACAGGTCTTTACCTGAGCTCTAAAACAAGCCAAGCAAGAAACATAGAGGCATTTCTGTATTCTCCAGGCATTATGTTCATCTTCTGGGGGCTAAAAAGACAAGACACACCTAAATCCCTGCACAGGGAACTGCACTTCTAACTGATGAGAATCAAAGGAAATGCTGGGTCATCTCAACATGGTTTTGGACTAGAGGGCAACAAGGTTGGAGGAAGACAAGGGAATGTGAAAAGTGCAAGGAGATCTTAGATTAAATCAAAGGCAGTGTCATACAGCACGTGTTGTTGCCAGCAAAGGGAATATGACAGACTGCAAGGTAAGCTTTTATGGGGGCAAGTCCATGTGATCAAGTTTATGGCTGTAAGAACACACTCCATGTCAGCAGATGATGCAATGTCCAATCTCCAAACCTGCCAGCATGGCTGCAAGGCTCTCTCCTCAACCACAACTTGATTCGAGCAGCTGCTTGCTTTCTCTCAGACATGCACATATGCACACAAACATACCCCCTCCAGCAGTTGTAAAATTCAAGCTCAGCTGGGAAGATACGGCCTCTCATAAAACACTTGGGACTCAGGCAGCTTCGGAAATTCAGAGGATTATTGCCTTGTGCCAGGATTGAGCAGGGCTCTGTCTTTGTCCTCCATGCTCTGCCAGCTCAAGACAACACTACAGAACTTGTATCAGAGCTGCAGAAGTAGAAGCAGAGGGAATAGAATAAAACAGGCAGTAGGGGATGCCTGAGGCTGGCTGACGTCCTTTGCACACTTAAACACATTTGCTAGCAAAGTCTGCTGGAAGTTCTTACATCTCCAGAGCTGTTGATCTTGTCCCCAGCTTTATCTATCTGCTTCACCCTCAACAGTAAGCAGAAATCCCTGCTCAGGCTAGTTCTTCTGGTTCTGAGTAAGGCACACTCCCTGTCAACTTCCAAAACTACTGAGCCATGCTGAAAACCTAAGACTCTCCTTATGCATGCATGCATGATACTCAGAGGTTGGTGAGGCCCTGGCACTGCTGCCCAGAGCTGTGGTGCCCCATCCCTGGAGGTACCCAAGGCCAGGTTGGATGGGCCCTGTGCAGCCTGAGCTGGTGGGGGGCAGCCCTGACCACAGCAGGAGTTACAGTACAGGGGGCTTTAGACTCCCTTCCAACCCAAGTCATTCTGTAATTACATGATGGCAACTCAGCTGCTGCTAAAGGTAAGAAGCGGCAGCGAGTTATCCCAAGCAGCCTGTGACCACAACAGCTAAAGGGATCAGCCACTACCTCAGCAACAAGCAATGCTCGTGCACAGCTCACATGTGCAACCTGCACCTGGGTGTAAGCTGGTGTTGTGAGCGTGGGAATTTCTTAGTCTTGACTCTTGGTGGGGATGGGATAATCATGATGCTGCACTACTGTCTCCTTGAGAAAGGCATCCCTTCATGTAATCCAAGAACTTGCTTGGTGCATAACCAGGAATGCAATTAAAGGAAAACCTGAAAACCTGGTGGGAGAGCAGAGCATGCTGCTTTGGGCACCAGCGCTTGACTGAGAGGTTGTAGGAGACCTGCTCACCCCAAGGACGTGCTTCAGAGGTGAGCAAGTGTCCCTAAGGCCTCCTGCCCCTCGTGTGAGCATCTTTGGGGAAGGCAGCTGGGGAGCCCCTTGGCATGGCTCTTTGCACAGCGATGCACTGGGGCAAGGCACACTGTAGGATGCAGCTTCCCTCATGAACAGTTGAAGCACCAGCTGCAACAGCTCCTCAGTCACATGCATTCTGAGTAAACATTTCCTTTTATGGGGGATGTTTTGCACTCTGCACTTTCATCTTCCCCCAGGCCACCATGCCAGGACCTTTCCCCCTTCCTCCATCAGCCTCTTCTGCACCCACGTCTCCAGATCTCCAGCAGCCATTTCCTCCATAGCTGCTCTCTACTCTCCTTGGCTAATCACGCAACATCTACAGCATCGCTCAGATGTATTCAAGAAATCAGAATCCATTTACTGCATTAAAGAAACTGGAAGAAAATGCAATTAGCACCAGCTCCTCCCACATGCTGTGCCCTCGCTTCTTCCTTAACTTTTCGTTCCACATGCCAGAGGAACGAGGTGGGGTGAAGCCAGGGGGCAACTGAGTTTACCTTCTTTCTTAGTAGGGCAGATGGTTAATATCCTTGGGATTAATTCTCTCCAGGAATAGCACGCTCACTCTCTGATCTACTCTAATAGGTGTCCATTAAGGCTGTTAGCCCCATTCTGGAGAAAGGAGCTTCTGCTCCTTACTACGAAAATGGGCTAGGAAAATAAATAGTATTAATAAATAAATAAGTAAGCAGCATCGACTGCTATAGAGCTGGAGAGCTGTTGTCATTTCAGCATTTCAGCCAAAGTGCTGAGGAGACTTTTTGGGTGCCAAAGGATATTTTTTACCACCATGATGTTGGAGCTGCTAAAAGAAGTAACCCAGCAAGTTCTTACCTCTCCTGTTTACTCTACAATAGACTCTTACAGCCCCCATGAACTCCTCCCTCCATAGAAGAAAACAGTTGCTGAGCAGCTGTTCCATCCATTTGCACCATCTCAGGGCCTCCTTCACAAGACAAGAGTTCCCAGCACCAGGAAAGGCTGTGCCCATCACAGTGATGTGCTCCTGCACACCCACTGCTGCAGCTATATTACACACATATATATCACACAAATTCCTGCTTTTCTTGAGAGAAAAAAAAAAAAAAAAAGGTTTTTTCTTTCTCTTCTTATGATCATGGAATAATGCATTTACACAGGAAGTAATGTTTTTAATTGATAGATTCAGGATTACTGCACCTGACAATAAATCAATTAAAGTGAAATATTTGATCTTAAGAGTACAACCCAGCCAGAATGAAACCCAGTCAAAAAGCCCAGATCCCCCTCTAACATCCTTAAATCAAGGAAGCAGAACACTACTGTCTGCCCATATAACAAGGTTTCTTGAAGGAGATGAGGAAAATACAGAAGACTGCATAACATTACCGTTGCCACTTCTCCCGATTTCCCTGTGAATCCTAGGATGCCCAGTAGTTCCCTTAAATCATAGCCTCATCAAGTTATTAAGGTTGGAAAAGACTTCTAATATCACCTAGTCCAACCATCCACCTACCATCAAAATCACTCGATCACCCTGTCCCTCAGTGCCACATCTCCATGGTTCTTGAACACCTCCAGGGACGGTGACTCCACCACCTCCCTGTGCAGCCTGTGCCAGTGCCTCACTGCCCTTTCTGAGAAGAGTTTTCCTAATATCCAACGTGAATCTTCTCTGTGCAACCTAAGGCCATTACCTCACATCCTATCCCTGCTTTTGGATGCATAAGAATTGACCAAGAAAAATAAAAAATCAGCAAGCCATTGGGGCAAACGCGCCTCCTTGCTGCTCACACCTCTCCGTGCCCCTGCCCTAACCCCCCCAGCAGAGCTGTGGTCCCCCCGCAGTGCCTGGCATCCCAGGGGAGGGAGGGCATTGTGGGCAGAACCTGTGGTGGCGGGTGTCACGGACGGCACGGTCACTGGGCATCCTCTCGCTCTCCCGTTGGTTAAAGGCATGGAGCCGGTACGGGTCCTCTCCGCCCTTCCACTTCCGAGCACTCAGGTATCTCCGCTCTTCAAACTGATCCCACAGGTCGTCCCAGTCCGCCTCCGAGCCCTGCGCGCACAAAGTCAGCCCCATTAGAGACAGCAAGGAGCACCCGGCCCCGCTCCAGAGGTTGGGCAGCCCAGAGCCGGGCGTTGCTGGAAGATGCTAACAGTGAGCCTAGTTAAGCCTTTGTTTTTTTTGTGGTTCTTTTTTCTTTGTTTCTTTTCTTGTTTTCTTTTTCCCTGCAGTCCTGTAGCGACATGTTAAAGAGAATTTGGTCGTTTGAGTTTGAAATGATTAATTTCTAACCAAACACCCCCACCACTGGTCGGTCCCACTCTCTAGTAGCACAGTCTTAGGAAATGCAGACAGACACAAAGACCTGCAGCCCTGCCACACCATGCCCTCCCAGGGTGCCAAGGAAAAAGGACAGAGCTTTTTCAGCACCAGGCTGGTGAGTGCAAGGCAGTGCTGATAAGATCGCATCATTCCAGCAGCACAGGCTCTTTGATCTCAACACGTAATGCGGGGAGATTCAAACATTTATGGACGTCTCAGCCCCTAAGAAAATTGTGATCTTATCCGATAATTGATCTTTACTCCTCCCCCCCCCACACCCCTCCCTTTTTTTCTTCTTTTTTTTTTTTTATACTTCTGTTAACACCATCTCAAAGGAGATTTTGCCTGCT
This sequence comes from Perdix hodgsoniae, assembly GCA_035772895.1. Classification (NCBI taxonomy): domain Eukaryota; kingdom Metazoa; phylum Chordata; class Aves; order Galliformes; family Phasianidae; genus Perdix; species Perdix hodgsoniae. The sequence continues at coordinate 16,720,181 of JAPSGF010000007.1, forward strand.
AATAGTGAAAACGAAGCTTTTGAGACGGGCGATTTTTATCCTGTAATTGATTTTACTCACATGTGACAGTGCGCTTGCCGTGTTAACAGGAGAGGGAGGAGGGAGCCCCAGCTGCTGCTCACCAGCCAACCACCAGCACCGCTGCAGGGCATTCCCAGAGCACAGTACCCAACAAGCACCCTGCTTCAATGGACTCTCCCCAAAATGCTGGTAGAGCCGAGGCTACAGGGCCTTGTAGGTATGGGGTAGTTATGCCCCTGTAGCTTGGCCTCACAGCTGTATTTGGAGTTCCTCCAGGATTTATCCTGCTACAAGACACAAAGAAAGCCCCGAACCACCAGCTGGACGGGGAGAAAGCCGTCAAAGACTGGGAGAGAGTTATTAAAATGATCGGGTCACCACAGCCCAGCAGGTTTACGAGCAGAGGAATGTACGTAAACCATCTGCAGGTTTTCAGGAGGACCGATGTAGATGGGGTGATAAATATTGCTGATGTTTTTTCTGAGGCATCTTGCAAAACATGATTTACTGCCATGTTAAAAGATGAGGGAAAAGCAAGCCGATTGCATCAAAGGTCCACCAAAGCCTTATAAGTTTATAAAGATTTCATGATGTGCCTGGGGGGACTTGCTTTGTTAAAACAACTGCCACCTAAATTTTAATGGTAGGAAGAAAAGCAAAACTACTTTAAAAAAAAAAAAAAAGAAATCAAACTTGATATGAGAAATGGATTTTAAAAGTGGTCACAGAGCACTTAAGGCTGTTAGATGTCTCTCTATATATTTAAATGTCAGCTAAATCCAATAGGCTCAGAGCAGTTGGACACACACCATTCAGGAAAGGCTCCAACAAGCTCAAGTGAGAAGGCTGCTGTGGGTTAGGAAGATGCTGTTTGCTAGCTATCCCCAGCCCAGCTGTACACTTGGAGCATCTCTGTGGTGAACACCTAATATCCCTGCAACATTTCCTCCTGAAACTCCTCAACCCACTTTGATTCATCTGCTTCACCCACCTAGAGACAGGACATCAGTTCTGGGTCACTGGATGAGGTCTTCATTGTAATATTTCCCCAACATATTATCACCTCTTCCTTGCTCTAGAGTCCTGTCTTAGGAATTACTTAACTGATGTGCAGAAACCTAAACTTAATTTATTGTGATCTAACTCACTTTAGAAGCCAAATTACCCTGCACTAGAAAAGAATTAAGTCAGTACTCTTCTTGCCTTTCTATCTTCCACAGAGCTCCTCTCCCTAAGCTTCATATTCATTTTCTCTCATGTACGAGTAATAAATTTTCATTGTTTTTCCTTGGAATTAGGTAATTTCTCTTTTAGCACTGCAATTTAATGGCTAGTATTAATTATAGGAAACAGTCAATGCTTAAAGAGTTTGAGAGACTGAATGAATCCAGAGGAAAGTGTAGAAAAAGATATCAAAAAAAGTGAGTAGCTCTGGCCACAAGTGCTATAAAGCTCACCCTCTCCTCCATGCTGCACCCTGCAATGCCTCTGTTGTATTTTCTTACCCACTGCAGAGAGCATCAACTGCATCCCATCATGTGGCAGGGGTGCCCCCAAGCAAAAATGCAGATCAAGGAGAACATTCTCCTGTCAAAAACACCCCCAAATCCCAACAACAGCAAATAACAGGCCAAACAACAAACCAAGACCAAGCAAGGGGTGGCTTTCCACTGCAACAGCACTGCACTGAGTGCAAAGGTGTATTTTGTCACCTGCTGCTTAAACTATGGATCAGAAACAAAAGAAGGGGGAGTGGTGCTGTGCTGTGGGGGAATAGCAGGTCATTAGCGGCTAAGAATACAATCTTCTGGCAACCATTAGTGCTTTATTTATGTGGATTTCCACAAATTTGACATATTAATGGCATAATAATTGTGTGATTACAGTAAAGCAGGGATCACTGGAGCAGGAAGGAGGAGCAAGCATCCCAGCCTGCTCAGGGCACGAGGCATCCCCCAGGACAGTTCTGGGGGGGTTATGGGCTGAAGGTTTGCAAAATGAACTTGGAGAGCTTGGAGAGCTCATAAGGAAATACTTATGGAAAAAAAAATTATCCACTAAAAATCACTAAATAGATCGTTCCCTGAGCTGAAAGCAGTTGGGAGAGCAGGGAAGGCACTCCATTTAGCCTTGGTGGGTGCCAAGGAGGAAAGGCAGTGGGCAGCAGGAACTGAAAGTGGCTCCTGATTCACTCCATTACAATGTTTACATGCTTAAAATAGAGAACATAAGCTTTTGCTAAAATAAAAGTTGTTTTTGTTTCGGCTTCATTCAGACTCGCACAAGCAGGACAGGCACAATGCACAGGGTTTCACAAGGGCATTCTGTGCCTGCTCTCCCTCTTGGGGTCTGGCTCAGTCACTTGGAGAGCTGGGAGCACCAGCAGAAACAAGGTGTGCCATCACACAGGGACACGATCATAAACCTCAGCACATCAGCAGAGAGCCTTGCTCCCTGTGAGGAGCCGCGGCCGCTACGAGGCCTTTCCTCTCTCTTCCTCAGGTAGGATCGTGCCTCCCTCATCCCTAACCAAGTGTTCATCTCTGAGGCTTTCCCGGGACTTGGGCATTAATAAAAAGGAGGACAGGAGAAATGTAAAAATACATCAGCCTAGCAGAAGCTCCAGTAAACAAGGGAAAACTCCTATTTGGCGCAAGCAGCCTCTAGGGACCCCGATGTCCTTAGGCATGTCACTCCAGTCCACAGCAATTTGAGCTCTTCGTGCTGCTGCTCAGGGACACCAAAGAAAGAGGGTAATCCTTTGGCAGGAATTGCAGCCAGGCATTACACAAATGAGATTTAAACATCATGCCAAAGTGCTGGGCCCCTGCGAGCGGAAGGCTTGATTATAGGGCTGCTGCTGTCCAAGGCGCTAATGCCATCTGAAAGGATTATATATAACACCTCAAACAGAGTAGGGCTCATCCCTCCCTGTGCCCTGGTGCCCGAGCAGGAACTAAGAGGGACAGCAGCCCCAGCAGGGGAAAGCAGCAGGGCATCACGCTGCCTCCATCCTCTTCCCCACCTCCCCAAACATCCCAATGGGACTTGCTCAAATGCAGGGTGGGACCGCACATGGGGCACTTGAAAAAGCTGAGTGTCAAGGTGCAAGTCATACTTTGGGATATATTTTTTCTGTGCTATAGAACTATACATCCTGATAGCCCCATCCCAACCTGCAGTACCAAAGCAGTACCAAGCAACGGGCACAGCTACAAGGCCACAGTCTTTGCCTCACGTGGTGGTCCCAGAAGTGGGCTGCACATCCCCTGAGACCAGGCTTTGTGCCCACAGTGCTGTTCTGGGGAGCTTCAGGTACTGTGCAGCAGCCGGGGGACTGGCACAGGACCCACCCCTCCTTCTGCTTACGCTCCTGTAAGCCATCTGAGCACTCCAGTACAAAGTTAGCCAACTGCAGGCATTTGTGTGAGCCCACAGAAGTCACTGTTTAAATGCTTAACTGTTAAGCACTTGCTTAAGCATCTCTTTGGCTCAGGGCCTTCTTCATCTGCTTTGTGCTGACACCAAAAACGTGCCGGAAAGGGAGGCAGCTCTGATCTCAGGCTGTCACCTGCCCTTCACAGTCTTCTGCCCCGTGAAGACTTCAGCTCCAACTCCTCAGTTTGAGGGCTGTGACACTTGCTGAAGTACCTGGGCACAGGTGCACCCTGGTGGCAGCTCCATCGGGTAGGGCTCTGAAGGGCTACCTCAGGTGAGGATGCAGAGCAGAGCCAAGGACCTCCCATCGCTTGGAGGTGATTCAGTACCTCTCAGCAGAGCTGAGAAAATTCAGTTTGGGGGAAAAAAGACAACTAAATATCAGATCAAATACCGATACCTAATTAAGACAAAGCATTTTTCTAGCAAAGTCTGTCTTCTGACTTAGGTCCCTAGAGGATGTTTTACCATTCATCACTGAGCTTGCTGCAACTGACCTTTTCCTGCCTGTGCAGGTCTCACACACACACACACAGCTGTCTTCAAAAGACAGAGCATTGCCTCCTTTCTGCTAGCTCAGCAGGAGCTTGAGTCCCTGAGGGCATTCCAGTAAGTGTCCCACTTACCCATGGCCCTGAAGCCAGGGACGTTCTGTCATTACTGGTGGCCATAGCAAAGGACTTGGCCTTTGAGAACTTAGGTCTGTAAGTACTGCCTGGATGGAAATATTCCTGTTCTGGGTGTTGACCTGGATTTCCAGTGCCTCATCTCAGTGTCCCCATGCTCATCTGAGCTTAGCATAGGCTGCTGGACAGTGATATGGCACAAGGAGCCACTCCAGAACTGAGGCAGCTGGACCGTGTTTGGGTAGATCACAGCTAGTACCAGCACTTTGTGTATTTTCCATTTGTATCCTCAATAAGGGTTCACAGTACCCTTCAGGGGCTTATATTTTCCAAACTCACCAGCCAAATATGAAGGTACAAAGAGCTGCCAGAAGATTATTGATGCAGTTTCCAGTAAGGGCACCAAAGCTTTAATTTTAAACGGATGGCTAGGGCTGCCACCAACATGGGGAATTTATTTGCAAATCAGGAGGACTTAAGTTGCAGGGAGATAAAAATGACAGATTCATTTCTTTGATGAAAGGCCAGGTTTTGTTTCCAGGGCTTTGATAAGGAGAAAGGTTTCATCCCATGCTCATGAACCAACACTTGCAGTACCAGCAGTGATGCCAGATTAAAATATACCCCCACGTCCTGCAGGCAGCCTGGGCCTGAGCTGCACATGTAAGCAGGGCTCCTTGTCTGTCATCCTCTTGCTTCCTTGGGGCAGAGACAACGCATTGCACACCCCAGGTCACAAGAAGTCCCTCTGGTGACCTCTGTAATTTCCAGCATGATGGAAACAGAATGTTCTACCTCTCTGTGATGATAGAGAAGATTGCATTTGCCTTTCTCCACTCTTCTTTCCTAAATCTTCTAGCAGGCACAAACTTCTGGTCTTGTTGGAAGAAAGTAATCTTTTCCAGCCCTGTTTTCATTCAGTTATGGATGTTCTATCTCCTGTATTTTCCCATTCTCCATTAGATCTTCACTTATTCATTGCCCAGAAGGAGTTTCGCATAAGAGTGTCTCTCATGTCTCTCCCTTCAAAGAGCAAAAGCCTGGTAGTTCCCCTGTCCTTTTATCCATTGCATCCCCCACTATGCATGAGGCAGGAGGGTTCACAGATGGGATTGGTACTTGCTTTGCCTTTGCCAAAACCACACTAGGAAGTCACCTCTTCTTCCAGTCTTAGGCAACATGCAGTAGGAGCTGCAAGAACAGAGCTTCCATTTCTCTGTCTGTCTCTCCTAAAACCAAGGTTCATACTGCTGACTTCTAGAAGCAACACACAGCTATTGACTCTCTTGAGTTCCCAGACCAAAAGATGCTCTTCATCCTCTACCGCTCCCCAAAATCAGGTATGCACGTGCAGCTGTACAGGAGCACCTTGCTGCACAAAGATCAGACTTTAATTCGTTAAAATAATAAATTAGTTCACAGGCTAGTCTGACACATGAAGACAAATCCTGTATAATTAAAAAGGAAAGGAAGCCGATTATATGCTCCTGGAGAATATTGCTGCCTGCTTCTGTTTTATTTATACGTTGCACTGTATAATGAGCTGAATATTTAGGAGGTCAGCACAAACCAAGCTGCTGACTGGAGAAAAGAGAATACCCAGCTCTGTCTGTGCCTGAAGGCACACAGTAGGAAGGAGAGGATTTTCAGTCCTCTCCCTCTGTCTGCTGCTCCCTCAAGGCCCCTCAGGTCTGCTTGGCTCAATTGCTCATTCTAAACTACGTGCGCTTGGGCAGAGATTTTCTCAATAAGCTTTTCCCTGAGTCTCATGTCTGCAGCCCTATTTCATCCCATCCCTCTCCCGGTGGGGTTTGTGCTTGTCAAGCTCTTGTGTCTGGTACTGTTCCCATCACTAGGCTGAATATTTTTTTTTTTCCTAATTTTAATAACACCACATCCTCCAGAACAGAGCCAAAACCCACCCAGAAAGAATGAGCTAGGTCAGTTCTCGTCACCCCCTGCCTGCTGGCACCTGTGAACCCTTACTAATGGGTCTGCCAGCAACAATTAGGAAAAATGAACTTGGGGCAGGTCCTCCCTCAGCTCAGACAGAAATCACTGTGGGATGCTGGGGGGCAGCACTGCTGTTAAGAGAGGCTGTTTGCACTCTGCCTGTTAAATCACCCTGCAGTCCAGGTCCAGCTTTCATTCCTCTCTCCGCCACAGGTTTGAGAATGTGCTGCAAAGGACTCACATCACCACTGCGCTGCAAAACGCTGCAGATCAGTGAGCTGCCTTCAGCTACAATGTACATAGCAGCTGTGCGCTGCCCAGGGCTGTCTCAGTGTCTCTCTCCTGCCCTGCTATGGCAGGAGCTGCTCGAATTCCATGGTCCCCCCATCTTGCCCCACAGCAGCCCTGCCTCAAAGCCAGCTGCTGCAGACACTCACCCAAACAACATCTCACCACAGACAAGTCTGATTTCAGCACAGAAATCTGCCCTTGACTCGAGATGTTTTTCCAAGTGTGATCTTCCTTGGATGGACCTCTGCCCCTCCTCAAATTGGGCACAGCATCCAGGCATCCCCACTAGCACACACAACAAGACCAGTTCAGTATAGCAAGCGAGGATGAGATTTGGGATGCCTGTCACTGCTGCAAAGAATCTGATACCTACCTGTCCTCCCACAGCCCAGCCCTGTCCTCCCCCACCCCATTTGCTGTATGCAAATGATGCATACAGCACTCTCTCCAAGGCAGGAGAGGAAAAGCTGGATATTACATAATAGGGGGACAAAAGGCAGGAAAGCCCTAGGGTGGTCCTCCAAAGGTCAGCAGCAATTACATAGCACTTTAATTGGGAAAGAAAGGAAGGTAGCATCCACCCTTGCCCCCCACCCCGTGCCAGCCAGATTCAATCTTGGCATCATCAGAAGTCAAAGGCATTGGGGAACAGTGCAGACCCATGGGCAGTAAGCAGGGTAGCAAAAAGGAGATACTGCAGAGGCAGGAGACATTTGTTTTTCTTGTGAGCCATTTCAGGGCTTACGGGAGCTGCTTCCCAGCCATGAAGGTCAAAGCAGTCTTCCCATGCTTCAGCAAGAATGGCAGCTGATTTAGTATTTAGAAGCCCACAGCTGCACTCATTCTCCAGCTGAGCTTTGCTCTTCTTTCTGCATAAAAGCCAAAGGTCAGAGCAGGAAAGGGAGGACAAAGAAGCCAGTAGCTCCTATACTGCTCTGAAATGACCCCTATCAAGAGCCCCTTTGCCTGCTTTGGGAAGGGATCTTGCTGCTCACATGCTTGGCATCTGTGACCCAGTGTGGCCTCTTCACAGCAGCAGAGGCGGTGGTAATCCATCCGGTAATTGCTTCCATGGCGATCTTCACACAGCTTTAGATACTAATGCTGCTATCTTTCCCCTTCCAAACCACACAGCAATGAGGGGTGATTGGTGGCAGCCACATGTGAAGCATCATTGCCAGATAAGGGAAAGTGCCTGCAAGGGAGGAAAAGCTTAGCCTCCATTTTACCTGGTTTTATTCTGATGGGGTGGGGAGGGAAAGAGGAGATTAGAGAAGAGATATTCAAGCAAAATAAAATAATTGCAAATGCACAAGGCACTTATATGCATTTCTTTCACTGTCTTCAGGAAACTGACAGAAAGTCCCACATTCCTGTCAGCTAATTGCTTTTGAGGAGCAGAGCTTTACCAGGTGGCACACAAGGCAGCACCACCTCCACCTGAGCCATTGCTCAGCAAGAAATGCTGTCAGTCAAGGCTCCTGCACTCAATTCCCAGCTCTGGATGAGCCCCAAAGTCCTCCCAGCTGTGTTCAGTTTCCTTGTCCCTACTGTTAACTCCTCTGGGCACCATCCTTCTGAGTAATTCCCAGCCTCTCCCGTCTTCTTATCTTTGGAAAACCCTTTATTGGGATTAACCCAAATTTTGAGCTGAGCCACAGACATTTTGCACAGAAGCAAGTGTTTCTGTAACCTATGTTGGGTATAGAGCCAATCCTCGACATGCAAGCAGAAGCAGATAGAGCTCAGGTTGCTGCCACCATGCTGCGGGACACTCGTAACATCACCAGCAGCCCATCCTCCCCAGAACTCTCCTCGAGGAGGAATTGGATATAAAACATTTGTGACAGCAAGAACTGATCTAAACCTTTGATTCTTGGGTACCTGCTGCCAGAGTGTTTGCAAGATCCTGGAGCTGGCAGTAATGTGAGTGACAGCACCAGAGATACAGAGGCATAATTTAGAGCATGTGTGTCAGGCTAACCTTCATCCATCTCAGCTCAGTAATAGGGTAAAAAATACCTTGGCTATTGAGGAATGCATCATAGCAAGGTATTGTGAGCTAGAAAATAAATAAGCCTGGTCAGAAAAGACTGCAGGGAAGGAAGAGTGCCAAGGGCTGCAAAAGGAGAACCTCAGACACTCCAGCTCCATGCAGCAGGGACAGTCCAGGGATGACATAGAGCTGGCAGCAGGGACCAAAGCTTGTATTGACGTCGGATAAACATTTTAGGGTAGATTTGCCCCAAAAGTGCATCTTGAGGCCAGTGAAAGCCATCTGCCAGAAGCTGCACCTGGTATAGACAGTTTCTGCAGTGAAAGGTGGAAGTCCTTCAAGTGCTGCTTTATGACACACATAAGCTATCCTGCCTTTCTTAGAGAAGGAGGCAAAGAGAAGAAGAAAAAAAACAAACAGCAGGTAATAACTACAGTAATAAATAACCTGACAGCAAGGTATTTCATGAAAGAAATATACAAAGCATTTTGCCAGACTCTGCCTTCGCTGGCTCCAGGGCTGGGCATTGCAGGGATGCCAAGGGACAGTGTCAAGCTCAGCAATGGCAGGGGGTGACCCAAAGAGGTTTGGCTGCCTTACAGCCCCCTCTACAACTGTAAAATCATCCCTGCAGGGAGGGAGGAGATGGTGCTGGGAAAATCACAGCTTATTCTGGAGCAAAAGCTCCTTTCTAGCATTGCAAAAAACATCTCCTTGCCTAGAGTGACAAGACTGGGAAGGCTTTTCCTTCCAGAAAAATGAAGCAGGAACATGAGAATGGGTGCAATAGATGCACACCAAGCTGGAGGCCTGCAGAATTGTCTGCTTTCCCCAGTCCTCTTCTCCCAGCCTTTGCCTTGTCCCTTCACCAACACTCTTGAGCTCCGCTCCATCACATCCCCTGCTTTACCTATTCCTTGACACAAAGTCCAGAGCATCTTCTAGCTTTCCTCCTTCTTTATGCATGCTGGCAACATCTGAATGCGATCAATAGTTCTACACGTATCTAGAAGCCAAAAAACAGAAAGAAAAAAGAAAAAAGAGAAAACACTCAAAACCAAAAAATGAGCCTACTGCTGAGTTATGTGGTGCAGCAGACTCCAAACACCTCCAAAAAGCATGGGGAATCTGGACAGAAACCAGCAAGCAGACACTGAGCTTTGCTGTTATTATTGAAACAAATATCCTCAGTCTGGCACCGACTCTCTCTCACAGACACACAATCCTCTGCAATAAGGAATACAGGACTTCTGTAGAAATCAATCAAGAAAATGTAACTTTGATGGGCAGTTACTGCTTGGCTGACACGGGACCAAGCCTCCACCCTTGGCCTCATCCCAGCCCTACACGCTGCATGTCGGGAAGGGCAGCACCTGAGCTGGAACACCGAGCGGCACACGGGTGGCTGTGGGAGTCCCACCACAGCCTGCAGCAGATGTTTCTGCCCACACCAACACAGATGTCTGGGGCGAGGCACCAGAAATAGCCTGCTGCACAAACCAAGACTTTTCCTCCCACACAGAGAGAGAGCTGTAATGCAGAGCCGCCGAGCACAGCTGAGCGTTTGAGTGCATCCCTCTTTTTTGCAATGGAAGGAATAACATCTTGACAGAAATAAAAACTGCGACGGTGGATTGTGCCAGCTCAGCTGGGAGCTGTCAAACATCTGTATTGTGGAGCCTTCCTTCTCTTGGTCTGCCAGCAACCTGTGTGTCTGCTCTAAAGCAGGAGCAATAACACTCGCTCAGAGTCATGTGAAAATTATGTTTGCAAAGCGCTCGAAGGCTCACCATGCATTTCTCCTCACTGACCCTGTCTTCTGCCTCCCGACTGCAGAAAGAGAAGCAGGCTTTCAGCAAAATCCTTGTTATCCTAAAGTACGAATGCAAGGTGCTGAAGTGAACCAACACGGCGGGAACAAGGCACATCAGGACAATACATTCCCCCAAATTGAAAACAAAACCCAGCATGGTGCAGGGGAAATGCCACCTCCAGCAGCACACCTGAGCTGCAGCAAGCTGCCTTTGGCTCGGCTCTTACCCTCTGCCCAGCACCCCAATGAAGATGGGAAGCACAGCTGGAGAACAGCTGGCCAGACCCCACAGACTGAGATGGGCTCCACCGCCAGGAAACACCACCACCCCCTTATCTCCTGAGACACAAGTGGCACTGGTGAATAGAGGGAGTTAAATTCTTCTTCGTGCTTTGATAGAAGGTTTTGAAGAACTGGCTGAACCAGAGGCAGCAGTGAAAACACGAGGGGCATCACAGGTGAGCAAGCATTCCAGAAACAGCAGGCGAATCACAGAATTGTTGGGGCTGGGAACATGAAGAAGGCAACCAGGACATTTATGGAGAGCTCTACAAGGCTCATTTTAAAACATTCCCTTTGCCAGTGCAAATTAATATTTGAGCAAAAAATATTACAGAAAAAGCCAGTTGACTCATGAAGAGCAAATACATTAAATATAGAAATTAAGTAATTGGTGTGCAAAAGAAAAGGGATTTTAGCCCTGCTCTTAGCACAGCTCTTGTTGCAGCCTTAGACAGGAGCCACCACATTGCTCTAACTCTGAAGCAGGGGCAGCAGATGGCAAAGTTTCTTGCTCCCCAGCCATGCTCCTCAGCAGCAAGGAGAGGGGCTGGCACAGGGAGCTGCCCCAGCACTGCTGCAAGCTGAGTTTTGGAGTCTTTACACGGGCTCTAGTTATTTAATGAAGGGCTGACTGTAGAAATAGGAGGAGAAAATTATCCCACGCACAGCCTGATGTTTTTCTCCACATGCTGCTTGTTAGCCTGGCAAACAAATAGCGATGCCATAAATTGCTCTGAATGTTTGCTACGGTTGTTCGTTTGGAATGTTCCTTTACTTCCCTTGAAACACAGCTTTTTTTTTGGTTTGCCTCCCATGATTACAAAGGAATGAGGTGGGGAAACACAACCTGAGCATCCCCAATAGAACACATGCTGCATCCACAGTGAGCACAAACCTCAGCAAGAAAGGAAAGATCCCACCCCCAACTCTACTTAACAACTTTGAGGCAGGCAGAAATCCAGGCTATGGATGTCACGGCTGTGATGTTACTGCCACAAGCCAGGTTCTGCCACTAAAAGTTGCATTCACCCACCCCAAATGCAGCTTCTGAACTCCTCCAGACTCCTAAATCACACAAGGCAGTAAGGACAAACAAAAAACACCAGCAGTTGATTCTGGAGGATTTTGGTGATCCCCAAGCAGAGCACTGAGTGGCTAGAGACAGTCTATTGAGCTGGGGGAAAAGCAACATAGCTCCTAGCAGGGTTCAGCCCATACTGAAGCTTCAATGGAAAAAGTCAGTGGGAAATTCCCAAAAGAGAAAGGCGCATTTCCAGAGGCTGTGAGATTTCGTATTATTTTGCCTGTTCGAAAAGGTCTGACAAAGCATCGTGGATTTCCTCCTCCCAGGCAGACACCAACATGTCAGATGATAAAGCCCCAGAAGCCACAGGATGCCCTTCTGCTCCCCAACGCACATCAGCTGCTGCACCTCCCATGGCAACTCTGCCCAATCTCAAACACCAAATTTGCACATATATTGGCCCTTAATACTAGCAGAAGCCTTAACCCATTGTTTTTATTGCTTGTTTCAGTGAGCGAGGCTTTGTTTTGTTTTTAATCACAGCATCCTCACGCACTACAAAAACAAATGTAACAACATCATGTTGCGGGAGTCGAAATTGGAAAGTACAACTGCCTATCAGTGAAAATCAAAGCAGCTTCACTGCCAAAATGGAACGAAACACAAAAGAAAGCTTAGACAGAGAGGAGAAAAAAAAGGAAACAGCAATAGTAGCATACTTTAATTCATCATAATCTAAGCAAGACCGGTAATGACACTGGAAGGTGAGCCATGCGCTGCCCACTGAGACTGAGCTATTCATGAGAGCAGCTGGCTGTCAGCTGCTGCCTCTGCACAAATATAACGAGTGTAGGGCCTCTGTACCCCATCCCTGTGGCAGCTGGGGTTGGGCAGTAGGTGGGAGAAGATTCTCCATCCTCCACCTGGCCAGGAATTGCTTTTTGAAAAGTGAGCACAAAATCTCAGCTACAAGGCAGTATATGGAGTGGGCTGGGAGTTTGGTGGTGGTGGTTGTTTTTTTGGGGGGGTTGGTTTTTTTTTTTGTTTTTTTTTTGTTTTGTTTTGTTTTTGCTTTTATGAAAGCATTGTACAGAAATGATCAGCTCTATTTAACAGGCTGTTGAGACATAATAATGCCATCTTCTGCTATCCTGGCTCCTAATGATTTTATTAACCCAATAGCTGGAAGGGGATGTACTCAGCAATTCTGTTCTGTGCAGTTGTATTCTGCTCAAATACAGGTAGGAAGTGTGTCTGAACAGCAATGGCTAAGAGGATATTTAACGCCCCTCTTTTCATCCAGATATTGGCTGGAAATTGAGTTGCAGTGCCGTTCACTGTGACTGAAACCAACTGGATTTGATTCTCCCTACCCAGAGAGCGCAGGCTCTTGAGAAGCACAAAGCTCAGCTTTGGAGTTCCCTCCTCTCCACACAGCAAAATCACCACCAGGAATAAATTTCCATGGGACTTACAATGATCCAGACCAGAAATTGGGACAGAGAGGGAAACAGCACAGCTGTGTCCTTTGCAAATCTGTGGTGATCTGTCTCAGCTCTGGCAGCTGGAGGCCTCCAGGCAGATGTTGCAGCTGCTGCTCAGACAGACCCAGGGAGATGGGGCAGGTCTTCAGGAGCACTCCCTGCGGTGCCCAATTCACAGGGTGGAATTTGGTCCTATCCTCCATCAGTTGTCCATCAAGTTGTGCTGCCAAGGGCACAGAGACACTTGCAGTAACACTGCTGCTCACTTCTGACACTAGATGCCCACTGCACCAGTTGGCTACAAGCAAATTCCTTGCAAGTGATGCTTACTCCCAGTGTTCGCTACTGAGAGATCCTTCTTTGCCATGAGACTTTTTTTTCCCCCGCTCATTTGCCTTCTCTTTTAAAACCTGGATCCTCACTGGGACCACGATTATAAGCATCCACTACTTTCAGTCTCTCAACAAGCAGCACTGCAGTGTGAGCAGCTCTGAACCCAGGAAGCCTCCCACCAGCACCCAGCCAGGTGTTTCCCCACACTGCTCTCTCTAACCAAACCCGACAGGAGTGATTAACCAAGAGGTTCCTTAATGATCACTTCATCGGGGCTTATTTCATCCAGACCCCTTGTAGGAAAGCCAGGGAAACAAGGCATTTTTGGAGATGTCAGACTTCAGTGCGGTGGGTGCAGTAGGGAAAGGATGCTCCCCAAAGCCAACACCAAGCAGAGCTTGCTTGCAGGGAACAAATGGGGAGCAGCACAGTCCTCTGGGCTGGACTGAGGCACTTTTGTGATAGTCTATTGCTGGTTCAGCCCAAAAAGCTTTATCAAGCCATCGCACCCCACATACTGCACTACCACATGTCCCTGGCTCAGCACGCTGATTTGCAACAGATGCAGTCTAGGCCTGACCCCAAGCACCAAAAGAATTACGTGCAGCTTCCTTTTATTAACTTTGTTCTCTCAGGCATGTCCTCAGAGCCCCTCCAACTGTCCTTGCCGTCTGAAAAGATGAGACGCTGTGTGTAGCAGCCCCATAGGTTTGTTAACCCGACCCCCCCTCCAATTCCTTTTCTTCACAGCAAACATTCTCTTAACTTGTCTGCAAGGGGCTTGTCTCCTATCTCGTGCCATGGCTCTGAACCCTTTTCTTCCACATTTTGTTTCCTGGAAAAAAAACAAACCAAACCTCTGAGATACCCAGGAAAAAAAAAAAAAAAAAAGGAGATGGGCAAAAGAGAGAGATTTAATGCTGCCTTTAAATCTCCTGGCTGAAGGGGCTTCCCATGCTATGCAGTCTAGCACTGGCAATTTAATCATCAGCGTAATACTTCTGCAAACAGCAGCAGACAGCAGAGCCCGCAGGAGCAAACGGTCTCTCTAACAGCATGAATATTACAGGCACTTAACAGCCCTTGTAATCTTGCTGTGGCTCCCATGCAAGAGCATAGGCAGGCAGCACGACCGCAGGCACTAACCTTGGCCACCAGGTGATAAAGCTTCACGGGGTTCCCTAATGCAGCATCCAAAATGAGCCCCAGCGAGGAGAAAATGAGTGTGGAAATGCTGAAACCCTCAACAGATTCATTTCCACATCCCTGCACCTGTGACACACATGAGAAGGATTTGGGGTGGGGGGGCATTTCTGGGCACTGTATAAATATAAATGCTTCTCAGAGAAAAAAAAATTGTGCTTTTCAGTTTAAATGTTAGCCTGTTTTCAAAGAAAAAACCATAACTAACCTTTATTCTTCAACATTTTTACTTTGTCGTTGGATGAATATCATCCTGAAAAATTTCCCACAGATGGGAAGTACAGCCTATGGCTTCAAAGGAGAGTTTCTGGAAATGGGGAGGAAAGTGGGAGCTGCTCTGCTTTATCTTTCCTGATACAGCCAGCTCTTCCAAGATGGGAAGAACATAAAACCATAGAATCACTAAGGTTGGAAAAGACCACTAAGATCATCACATCAATGTCCAACCCATCCCCACCGACCACATCCCTTAGTGCCACATCTCCACAGTTCTTGAACGCCTCCAGGGGTGGTGACTCCACCACCTCCATGTGCAGCCTGTGCCAACGCCTCACTGCTCTTTCTGAGAAGAAATGTTTCGTAATACTCAGCTGTGAGATGGCTTGCAGACATTTTGGCTGGCCTCGTGTTTGCTTGCCCAGGTCCCATCCCCACCATAGACTCAGTAAAGCCTGTGCTGTAGAGAAAGGAAATAAATAGTTGGCATCTTGCTCACACCTTTAATTACTTAGCTGATATTGATATAACACTAATTGAAGCAGAATAATCTTTTCTCTCAAATAAGTGTGCCCACACAGGCATGACTGAGATTAAATGACGTACATTACACTTGGATTAGTTCATTTCCAGCTAACGCGCCCCAGGACAGCAACCACAGCCTACACACACAGGGCTGCTTAAAAAGCCAGGGGGCTTCTGGAGCAGATGTACAAAACAAGGGAAGGCATAAGCTGGTTTGCTTCTGATAGGAAACCCTGGTGAACTTTCTAGATATCAGTCCTTCTCCGAGTCTTGGGGCAGTGACTGCACACTGGGCACTAAAAGCCTCTCCATTGAGTTCAGATATTTTAGTTTTGCCCCAGGAATATCAGCAAACTTAGCAAAGTGAGAAGCCTTGAGCCCTATTCTGCACAAACACGCAATGCACAAGGCCAGACCTGTGAGGTCTCTGCAGATTTCAGGCTGTTTGTAGGCTTGATTGTCCTACAGCTTCAAGTTGTGTCCAGACTCTCCATGTATCACCTCTGCAAAGGGGATGCATGCCCTTACTTGCCCAGGAAGCTGTGCAAGTGCAATTATTACTGCTTATGGAGCTCTCGGCTACCAGAACATTGAGCAGCCTGCATGGAAGTGAATAATGCTGTCCCTCAGTAATGGGATCCATGGTCAGCAGGGAGAGGTAAGGAATAAAATAAGAGAAAAACACAATGGGCATTGCAAACACAGCAGCTCATCCCCACTCCTTCCCCACCACCATGCAGGAGAGTGTAAAAGGAAACTTTGTCTTTGCTTAATTCCATAGGAGAAACTAAACCACGTTGTCTTGTATTCCATATACTTCACAAGCACACAGCAGTTGTCATCCCAAAGCACTCCAAGTTACCAATCAGTCAGAGCAGAGTGCCCCGAATCAGAGGGGAAAATGCTTAAAAACCAAACAACAACAAGGACTGGCACAAGCCATGAGCACACTCTCACTTTTAATCCCAATATTTTCTCCCTTGTTCCCAATCACAGTTAAGGAAAATTAAATGTGCAAAAATGAGAAGGTCTGCACAAATCATTCTCAGCATGAGGGGGCTGCAGTCAGTGCTTGCCCTGCTGAACGTGCCTTCCTCTTACTTGCAAGCCACGCACCTCAATAATGTGCTATGAGGTGTGTTTGTAATTGTCTGATGCCAGCAGTGGTCCTTGAGGAGGAAATGATGTGTGCCTAAATGCAGACAAAGCCATTCAGAAAGCCGGGACAAAGCAGCCTTGCTCTTCTCAGTGGGGCCAAATTACATCCTTTGGACGTATTCCTTCAGCAGTTTCAAAAAATAATAATCATGTGTCTCTATTTCCTTCGCTTTGCAAACAATATTTAGAGAATAGAAGGTGATTTCAGAGTCCATTTGTTTCGCAGCACATAAGCCCTGCTCTCCTCGTATCGCTTCCCAGTCAGGTTTACTGCTGGCATCACCGACAGAAAACTGAGGAGGTAAAGACTTAAAGCCCTCAGTCACCCTGTTACAGAGTCCGAAGGAGGGCAATGGAGATGAAAAAGGATGCAGATGAGGAGCAGCTGAGGGGAGGCCTCGTGGCAGCCGCAGCTCAATACGGGGAGCAGAGGGCAGTGCTAGCTCTGCTCTCTGGGGTCAGTGCTAGGGCCCAAGGGGATGGCATGGAGCTGTGCCAGGGGAGGGTCAGGGGCTGTGGACAGGGTGGCAGCCATGTGGCTCATCTGGGAATGCGCACAGGGAGCAGAGCAGTGCTAATGTAGAGACGGGCCTGACAATCTCCTCGGCTCACACTTCCTACAGCAACGACTCCTGCTGAGACATCAGAGGCAAGGAGGGTGGGAAATCAATTTAATTGCAGCTTAGTAAGCAACTGTGCTAAGTGTCAGTGGCAAAATCTGAGCCTTTCACTGTGAGAGAAAGGGGAGAACATGGCTTTTTTTATTACACAAGAAAGTGAATTGAGAGCAAACCCGTGTGACAGTCATCTGGCCCGCATGCCTTCCTTTAAACAGGAGGAAGGCAGCAAGAAGCAAACAGACAGTGCCAGAGCTGCTCCAATTAACAGTCAATCCAGTGCACCCTTTGTTGTTACACTACACATAATTACTACTTCGAGCAAACATCTTTCTTAACCAGATCCGACTTTCGCTTTCTCCCCAGACATATCCTTGTAATGGGCTTCATTTGCTGGGCTGCTCTTGTGCAGGGAGCTGGCTATGGCAGCGTTTCTCACAGTTGCAGTAGGTTGCTTTTGCATCTCTATGGCTTCTCCCAGAATTGCTTTTCCACTGGCAATGAAGGCAGAGCTCACACCCAGTCACGCAGAAGCACCACGCTGGCATCCTGTGGGATGCCTGATGCCAGCTCCAATATCATCCACAGAACTCCTGTGTGCAGTTACACACGAGCCCATAGGGAAGGCTGGGGTGTTTTAAGAGTGAGCTAAAATGATGACAAATCGTGGGGCCCAGCGCCTCCTGTGCTGGCTTCTCCAGCACTGCTCAGGCATGCCAACCTCAGGCCACTGCTTCCCTCACCAAGTGGGCAGTTCCATCCTGCTGATTTCCCTGGGTCTGTGCAATTGTGCTATTTGCAACTCTGGTGCTCCCAGAACGGTGTTCCTCCTTCTGTATGCCTGCAAAAGTAGCTCAGCACACCAGCCCTGCTGTACTCTGCCCTAAACTTTAACTACTGAGCTTGGGGACGAAAGGCAAACCTCTTGTCTCAATGCTGCGGCATGCCCATGGACTCAGCATTGCCATCTATAACTCCTGCCCAGCAGGCTTAGCTCCACTTACCTGCAGAGACGCACAGACTGCACAACACACTTGGAACCAAAGAGATGCCTGGGAAGAGCAGGAGATACACATCCTGCCAGAACAGCCCCTGAGCCCTGATTACATCCAAATAAATCAAGAGGACACACTTATCATGGGAAGGATTTCATCCCATTTGTTCCTTATATGGCATATGTTGCTCTACTGATGTTTCAAATGCACTCCTGAACCCACAGTGCTCCTTGGAGCATCCTTTAGATGTGCCACCTCGTCACCCTCAGGTGGTGCCGTATCTTCCCTTAGCTTGATCTCACTTCTCCTGATGCTGAACCCTTACCGCATCAATCCTAATTTAAAGCCCTCTCGTCAGTCTCCCCAGCCTATGTTTCCCCCATTAAGACAGGCATCCAGTAGACCTCTCATCTCAAAGACCCTTCCATGGTCATAAAGCCTAAAATTCTGGAGCAGGCTCCAGTCTTGGAGGCAGGTATTGATGACCTGAGCTTTCTTGCTCATTTTCCTGCCTCTCCCC
Organism: Perdix hodgsoniae; assembly: GCA_035772895.1. Taxonomy (NCBI): domain Eukaryota; kingdom Metazoa; phylum Chordata; class Aves; order Galliformes; family Phasianidae; genus Perdix; species Perdix hodgsoniae. Next base: position 16,738,676 of record JAPSGF010000007.1, read on the forward strand.
ATTTCTGAGGGTTTATGAGGAAAACACTGCTCTGAGTCCTTCAGGCTTCCCAATGTTTTTAACCAGCCATGTGGTCAAGCCAGCAGTGCCCAGCTCTTACAGAGAGCTGAAGAATTAACAGGGTTAGTTATCATTTATTGTTCCTTTACACTTCAGAGTGTGCTCATGCCCAGACAGCACAACTTTCCTCTTCTGCCCCTCTCTAGACTTACACAAACCAGCAACTGAGCCCACCGAGCATGAACCTCTCTGTTCCACCTTCTTTCTCATGACAGATTTGGCACTGCAATCCCTTAATGGTTAAGACATGAATTTTTGCAGCATACAGTTATTTTAATCTGTTAAGTGGCTCCGCTGCTATAAAACTGGAAGGGATTTAGTATCTGGAGATCGTCAGCTGTGCTCCAGGTGCTGAATCTTTCTCGATGGCAATGATGCAGAAGGAAATGCAGGCTGCTACAGAGCATACAAACACAAGCATCCTTTTGCACGGAGACCAAATCCCACGGGGTGCTGAGCACCCTGAGCACTTGGAGCAGGCAGTGAGGGTGTAGCACTCCTCCTGTCCTGGGAGCCATCCCCACGCTGCATTTGAGCAGAGTCAGAAAGGAGCCGTTGCACTGCAAACATCGAGGTGAGCCACATGCATCTTGTTAGGTCACCTGTTCAATAGAAGAAACTTTTCATCCATAGCCTTTCTGTAACAACCCAGCCTGTAAATGACCCGCTTTGAGCTCTCAGCTGTGCTTCAGCCATCCATCAGATGGAGCAACCTAACCAGCATGCATGAGACAATGGAAAAAAAGAAAAAAAACGAACAAAAAAACCTCAAAAACTAAAAATCCCAAACCCAGCATTGAATACATCCCTCTACCCCTCCAGCCCTGGAGCTGAAGACCCCAAGTTGGCAGGGCTCTGATGCAAAACTGAGCAGATTCCCCCTGCAGAGGAGACAAGCTGACCAGGGGCTGCCATCTGCACCTCCAGGGCTGCTCCAGTCCTGCACAGCCACTGGCAGGAGCTGGCATGTGGGTGAAATACCACTGCTCCACATGCACATATCAGTTTGGGAATTTCCTTGTAATTAATCCCATGTATCAGCTCCTCATTATTTCTTAATGCAATTAAATTATTAATTTGTCTTTCTTTTATTTTCTCTTTTTTTCTTTTTTTCCCCCCCCCCCCCCCCCCCCCCCCCTGTTTGCAGAGCAAAGGGTCTGGGTGAGCATGGGCCACACATTCCCACTTCCCTTCAGATCCATTTGGCAAGAGAGCTGAGGTCTCAATGAGAGCCTGGAGGACACCAAGCCCGGTTTACTTCTCTGGTTTCCACTGTATGCAGCCAGCACACCACTGGGGCAGGGAGACAGATAACAGCACTATAAGAACAGGAAGAATTTGTCCTATGAACAGCTTCTCTGCAACAACAAGTTCCATGATCCTAAATGGAGCACACGGCGCTGGATATGAGCCTAGTGAGGAGGGAACAAAGCTTAAATCCACACCGGAGTGGTGTATGATGGTCACAGAGCTGCAGAATGGGCTGCACTGGGAAAGGAGATGGAGGAGCAGCTCTGGCTGCTGCTGTCCCAGCCTCAGAGCGAGCCCCAGCTCCAAGGAGTTAACCAAGGCGGCACTGTGTCCCCGCAGCCAGCAGTGCATCACTCATGCCACTCCAAAGCAGTTCCCAACGCCAAAAATGTAATGCATGACAAAAATGAAAATCTGTGCTCTATCAATCTCAAGGGGATGCAACTGTTTTGATGGAAAATTCAGAGGAAATGAAGGAGAGGCAATTCTAGCAGTCAAATTACCGGAGTTTACGGCAACTTGGTGCTTTCAGCTTCAGAACCTGGGGGGCTGAATTTTGCTCTGCTGGATGATGGGATCAGGTTGGCCCAAACAGTACTGGGGTGCAGTGAATGGGAGAGGGTTCTACCAGGAGCCCCACTATTCTGCAATACAGAACAGTGGCACAGCCAGGGCTGGAGCTGAGCCAGAAGCTGGGCTCACGTGAAAGAGAAGGCAGCAGCTCCCCTCAACAGGGCAGGTTTTATTTTTCAGGTTTTTAAGAAGATTTTTCCAACAGAAACCTATTTACATAAAAGCATGGTTACGGTTAAGGGAGCTTTCCAGTTCAGTGACTTATTACCTTTCCTTGCTTAAATAAATAACTGTACCTATATACAACTATTTATTTTTTTGGCCCAAATGTGCACAGATTCATTCCCCTCCGCTGGGGCAAAGATTTTTGAAAGCCTGAAAAACCCACTCCATCACTTTTGTTTCCAAAAGAACCCAAACAAACAAACAAAAAAAACATGAAAAACCAATCACTCTTTCACATGAATAAAAATCAAACTAAGCTTTATGAGCTCGATTCCCCCCCCAGTAAAGCCATCAGTTCACAGCTTCAGAGATGACACACGTAGGAAGAATGGTGAGGATGCAGGCAGCGTACAGCTGCCTGAAAGGGAAGGGGGGGGGGGGGGGGGGGGGGGGGGGTAAAACAGTGGGTGGAAAAACCCCCCCCCCCCCCGGGCCTCCGGCTGGGGTTTACACCGCTGCCGCAATATGCACCCACCTCAGCAGACCTTCAGTTCGCTAATCCAGCCTAACCCCCATTCACTTCCTCGAGATGTACGGCAGTATCTCCAAGAGTGGGAGCCGATCCAGGTGCTTTCCAAAGTTAGCCCCGCGCCCTGCCCAGCCGACTCGCAGCCTTCATCATCGAAGCAGCGACCCGGGAGCCCTGCAACCTCCCCGCCTTCCGCACCACTCGGGCAGCGGGGCTCCTCGGTTTCCCTCTTTGCTTTGGATCTGATGCCCCGTGCGTTACTCCTGCGCTGTCGCTGCGCCTGGACGTGCGCACCGAGACACGGCAACGTGCGAGCGCCGAGATGTTGAGACGCGGTCGCCTTCCGAACGCAAATCACGCCGGGTGCAAACAGAAACAACGATAACAAACAGAAACAACGGTAGCAAACACAAAATGACCACAATTACCACCGAAGCGGTCGATGCTCGGCTCCCGGGCGGGCACGGCGCTGCCCATCCCGTGGTACCCCCCCATTCAGCGCGGTGCCCGGAGGTGCCTTGTGTCTGAGGCAGCCTGCGTGCCCCATCTCAGCAGCAAAGTCGGGTTCGGCAGCGGCACAGCGGGGATCTCCCTCTGCTCAGAGCATCAGTTCTCCGCCGGAGGAGAGACTCCGGCAGTGGGCACGGAGCTAAACTTTCCATGCAGCGCGAAAGGGACGGGGGTTTCCCCGCAGCGCCCGGTGCCCCCTTACCTCTAGAGTTTGGCCCTCGGGTCCCTCCGCCTCCGGCTTCCTCCTCGCCCCGAAGAAGAGGAGGAGGAGAGCGGCGATCCAGAGCACCCCCAGCACAGACAGCGCCAGGCGGCGGGTCGGGCGCCTCATGGCTGCGGGGGTTGGGGTGGCGGGCAGAAAAAGGCGAAGGGGGGCAAAAGGAGGAAAGAGGGGACTAGACCGCCTGCTTTGAAGCCGGCGATGCGAGTCCCAGGCTGCGAGCGCGCTGCAGGGAAGGGAGAAGGAGGAGAGGAAGAAGGGGAGGGAGGAAAGGGGAGGAGGAGGGAGAGGCGGCACCAGCACCGCCGTGGGGAGGGAGGGGTGCTGGAGCCGGAGCCGGATCCGGAGCAGCTCGCCCCGGGAAGGGGCTGCCCGGTCCACCCTGCGTGGGGAGCGGTCACCACGGTGCCCCCCGCCCGCACACCGGGCTGCTCCCGGCAGCGCTGCCGAGTTGGCCCCCGCTGGAGCAACGCTGCTCATCCCGGTCCCGGCCCGGGGGGTGGACCGGTGTTTAACAGCACGCACAGGAGGCTCAGACATGATGGGAAGATTAATTTATCCAATTGAAACAGCAGGGGGAATTCAGGTAGGTGGAATTTAATTACTGCGTTTGGATGAGAAGATGCGAGTCTCCAGAGCTGTCAAGAGCACTTAGAAAATAAAATCATAATCATCGACACGGAGCGGGGAGGCTGCTGGTGCACCATCAGCCCTGCCCCGGGGGTGCTCCCGGCCGGCCCCATACAGCGCAGACCCAAGTGGAGTACCGACACGTTGCCAAGAGAAATCAAGCATCGTTCGGTGCTGGGAAAGAGTTGCCTTGCCCAGCCGTCCCTGCTCACCTACCTGACCCGCTGCTTTCCCACACTGTTGTGAAGCATTGCAGCAGCTGAGCTTTTCCTTGCAGAAGACATTAGCGAATAAATTAACTATCGAAGCAGATGCGAGTCGTTTATGTTGGTATGAAAACTGTAGAACAAACCCCATAAAAGAAGGAACCTGTGCATAAAGTAACATACGGAATGAATTGAAGATAATACGTCAAATGCTGGGAAGTGAGTGAGTGTCAGAGCTGCTGCTGATTTATTAGGAACCTGAGGGATGGCATGGGGCTGTGTCGGGGAGGTTTGGGGGGTGATAGAAAGACTCTGCCCCAGAGGGTGGTGGGCATAGAATGGGCTGCCCAGGGCAGTGGGCACAGCCCCAGTGCTGGAGCTCAAGGAGCTTTAGACAGTGCACTCAGACATAGGATCTGGGGTGCTGGTGTGTGGAGCCCAGGGTTGGACTCGGTGATCCTCATGGATCCCATCCAACTTGGGATATGCTGTGGTTCTGGGATTTCCAGGGCTTGAACCCATTACCATGCCCACTAAGCCATGAGATATCTCTGCCAAAGTCTGGAGGGAGCCCGCAGGTGGGTATAGCTGTTGCACTCTTCCCCAAACCCTTCTTTGCACTTTCTCCTGAAAGACCACCTATGCCACATGCCTACAGCCACCTGATAAACTTCCAGCAGCTGAGGTGTACCAGTGATGGCTCTTCACATGGCTTGGAGTCCTTCCATCTCACATCTACCCCGACTCTTGGGCTGGCTGCTCACATACTTCCCTCTGTTCTCTGGAGCAGGAATCTCTTTCAAACCAAAAATACAGAATCATAGGACAGCTTGGGTTAGAAGGAACCTTAAAGATCATCTAGTTCCAACCCCAGATCTGGGTGATGGAGATCCAGACCCCAGTGGCTTCACAGAGTTGGGTGACAAAGATCTAGAGCCCAACAGTGCTGGAGATTCAAATCCCCAAAGCATCACAGAGCTGTGTGGCAGAGATCCAGACCCAGTGGCATCACAGAGTTGGGTGATGTAGACCGAAGGTCTCATCTCACGCCAAGCAGAAAGGGGCTGCTGGTGCTCTGCTGGCCCAGATGAGGTGACCTTGGCTGCTCTGCCATGCAGCATTCCCTCCAGCATGTCTGCAAAGGGAGCTGAACTTTTCCTCCCAGACTGCACCCCACTTTAGAAGGCAGAAAAGCTTTTCCAGAGAAAGGCATCTGGCTGTTTTCATTAAGAGGTAGATTTAAAACCTCATCTTTTCTCTAGTTCAGACTTTCAGGGGAAATTATTATAAAATATAGGAGGAAATACAGAAAATACCAAGAAAATACATTACAAATTAGATTACAGGAAAGATAATAAATAGGCTGACCTGACAAAAATTCAATCAGATAATGGTCTCTTATTACCTTGAGAAACAACTCCCTCTGCTGAGGGAAAGCTTTATTGGCAGGGCTCGGCGCGGTGACGAACAACTCCCTGCACCAGCGCCTGGGAAATGGGTGTCTGTGGAGGTACAGCACTGCACGATGAGTGGTAAAGAAAGCTGGGGTTCCTGTGTGCAGGTGGGGGCACGGATAAGCTGTCAGCTTGTTTCTTCATGTCAGCACTGTAGAATTGATGCAAAGGGATCATCCAGTGAGAGCATAACCAGGGCAGCACTTTGGAATGGTGGGGGACCTTTCCCAGAGACAGCGTGGAGTGACGGCCCTTGAGCTCCTGCCTTTAGGCAGAGAGGGAGGGAAAAGAGCAGCTTTCCTTGCTACTTCAAGTACGGAGAGTGAATCTGTAAAGCATGACAAGAACATTTTCAGATATCATCAGACCAGCACTACCAAACAGGCTGGTGCTGCAGTTTTTGCTAGCAATACTCCTGGGCTTGAGCATCCTGTTCACATGTGAGATGCCACCCACAGAGATGCACCCACAGATGCACCTTTGCTTTCCGAAAGGATGGGGAATGGTCAGGTGTTCGTTCCTGGAAAGCTAAAAAGGGCACAATCAACAACATTTGAAAAGCGATCAGAGGAAAGGATCAAAATTCACCCCAACTCAAAGTGGTACGGAGGCCCTGATGGGCAGAACAGTGTCCTGCAGCACAGAGCAACCCCAGTATGAGGGTTATCCTACACTTCTGTAGCAGGTAAGTGCCAGGAGAGTTCAGTTAAAGTTTTTGGATTGCTGTTGTTTTTTAGTTTAATTAAGGAAATAGTACAGGCTTTCTAGTTGTCTGTCCCCTCTGCCCTGTTGAGAGGATAGAATTGTAGCTTCCCCTACACCAGCAACCTAAACTTTCAAAGTTGGAGCATGCACTCACCTTCTCCACGTGGGAAATGGTATCACCTCTCACTTCAGCACTACCATCAAAAAGGGGAGCAGAGGAATTCTTGTGAGCTTTCTGCCATCACTGGAATTGCAAGCAGGTCTTTTTCAGTAATAGTAAAGGACATTTTTTACCCTTTTAATTAAGTCACAAGCATTGTTCTCTAGCACACTTTCCACAATGGCATCTCCAATTAATTAAAGATTTAAGCTGTCAGGAAAGGCTATGCATAAGATAAATATAAATAAATAAAGAGGGGAGCTACATTAATAGCATTAGTTAATTGAACTTCTCAAGTCAGCTGCAGGAACACAAGCTGTTCTGCAAATAGAAGGGAAGCAGCACACTCCGAGATGTTCACCTGCAGTCCCATCTTCAGCCAAACCTGTGTGGCTCTGATGGATGGAAGGCACAGAAATGGCCATTGGGGAGCAGGAGGAGCTCACTCTGTGCAGGGGATTTGTGACAGATGACCATGAACTCTGGGAGATGATGCTGTGGCATGCAAACACACACCCCATCCATCTCTGAGAGAAGCAGAGAGCCCTGCCAGCAAAGGGACCAACCCCTCTGTTACTCTGTGGCTAATCAGCCCTTTTATCCTGCTGCAGGACCGTGCCCCTTCAACACATTCAGGACCATAAGTGCAGTTTGGACAGTTGGCATTCATAGCAGAATAGAGAACAAGTCAATGATCAGTGATGGAACGGTTAGCCTGAAGGAAGCCTTGTCCTTATATCACCTTTAATACTTCTGTCTTTACGTGTGCTGGTGTTAAGCAGACTTCAGAGCCAAATCTTGACTTCTGTGACACGTAAGCATGGGCAGATGCCAATCAGAATGCAGACATCCATTAACACAGCTGGCTGTATGCAGTGCTGCACCAGGCTTTTTGTGGGAAGGAGCATTTTCACAGCTGGATGCCAAGTTTTACCCACCTCTTTGTCCTAGAAAGATTTACATAGGAAAAAAATCCCTGACTATTAAGCCCTCCCTTCCCCAAGGGATTTAAAATCAGAAAGAATGAGCCACACATCGCCCAACTTCTGTAGATTTCAATCCCATTATTTGTGCAGGAATAGATGTTTTTTCTATACAGAATCAAATGCTTTAAGTATAAAGACAGTGACTGCAATTTCATCAGGCCATCTCCTGTTCTCAAAGCAAAACATGCTAACAACTAGCTCCTTATCTCTTTGAAAAACAGGGAAAAGGGAGCAGCTACACTGTGCAGAAAGCAGACATAACCTGAAGGTCCTTGCTTACTCTGTAGACACACAGTGCTAGGAATCCTGCAGGGGGAACAATCCTGTGCACTGAATGCACTCAGGTGGATTAAATATCTCATTTCTCAGCACCATTGTTGCTGGTTGGAAAGCAAAGCAGTGGTTTGGTTTACACACTATTTAATTACATGCATTTATTCTGCTGTTATTGAGCAAGAACAAGTTTGAAGCCCAACAGCATTTATTTTTTCTGATGTAACACCTCATTAATGCCTTCAAATATGTTAGAATTTGTCCATGCCAGAGGCTCTCGTTGGACCAGAACAATCAATCGATGCAAATAGAGCAGGTAAATAATCAGTCAGAGTCCTGTGAAGTGGAAATATTTCCATTGTGATACCATAATGACTCCTGCCAAACGGGCATATCAACAGACGGTGGTAGGAGCAAGGGGAAGCTCCGTGCAGGAGCAAGGCAAACACACAAAGGAAGAAATGCATCTTGATTTAACTGTACGGAGCTCTGGACAGCAAGACAGGTTCTGAACAGATCAGGCTGTCCCATGCAAGAAGGATATTTCACTGAAAAAAACGGTGTATGGGAGATAATTGAAGGAAACTGTTCCAAAGTTCCAAGCTCTGATCTCTTTGCAGTAATGAGCATGCAAGTAGATGATGCATATGCATGAGAACATAATTAAGAGTGGTAAAACCTGGAAGATTTTCAAATTCCTTAGCAATTACCAACTTAAACACAGAAAAAAAATTAAGATAGCCTTATCCCCAAAGGAAAGCTGCTGTTCAGAGTGCCTTGCCTCGTTACAGCCAGCTCAAGCCCAAGCAGCAGGCTAGCTGGAGGGGGGAAACTGTCTCCTGCAGAAGCAGGTCCTCTCCCTGGGATGGAGGCATGATGCTGGCACCCTTCACTCTTGCTGAGACAACTAAAATGGTCCCCAAACGCTTTATCAGAACAAAAATAGAAAGAGGAGGGTGCACAGTGCTGGCGGCTCAAGCTCCCCTGGTGCTCTGTGGGCCTCTCTGGTGAGGAGCATCCACGGGCAGATCGCTGCCCTGTGAGTGCACGTTCACTACATAAAGGTGGTAATTATGCTGAAAATTATTCGCGGCAGAAGTGGCAGTAGGGAAATCATTTGCATGAGAAATGGGGATTATTCATGTAAATAAGTGCGTTATTTGTTTATAGAAAAGATCAAGCCTTGCCTAAAGACCTAGAACATGGCTGCATGTAACAGCTCACTCTTGCCCGCTCCTCATGCCCACTGTCCTTGGCCTTATCACATTTTTCTAGCAGGTATAGCTTTGTTTTTCTCATTACTTCTTTGCTGGAGCACATGAGCTCTCCTCAGTCCCTCCCCACAGGGACACGGAGGACCTCTCACCAGGACAGGCCCCGGGAGGGCTGGGAGCAGCTCAGCTCTTCTTGTAAGCCAAGGGAAACATCCCCAGTTGATCCCAGCTTCCACGAGCTGGAAGCACTGTGGGGCCACATGAGAACTTGTTGCCTCTATTTGCTTTAAATAATTCATCTGTCGTAGATTTACTGCCACAGTAAGACTTCCAGTGACAGCTGGGTTTCTACCAGGGTGGGTAGTGATAAGATAAAGGGGGAATGGTTTTAAACTGAGACAGAGGAGGTTTAGGTTGGATATTAGGAGGAAGTTTTTCACACAGAGGGTGGTGAGGCACTGGAACGGGTTGCCCAAGGAGGCTGTGGATGCCCCATCCCTGGAGGCATTCAAGGCCAGGCTGGATGTGGCTCTGGGCAGCCTGGTGCTGGTTGGTGACCCTGCACATAGCCCACCACACTTCTGCAATTTTTTTATTTCCAGGCACTGCTCACTATTAAGAAACAAGACGAAGAAGAAATAGGGATTCCTTCCGCCGCACTCAGCGATTTACACTTGCAGCATATGAATTATTTTCTGTTAATTCAGCCCCGACATCCTTTATGTGCTTAGCTACGTGTTAGTTTGATATAGTGTCCCATTCTTTTCGCATTTGATGCAATTAAAGCTCTGCAAAACTCAGCAATTTAAACTGCTGGAAAGTTGAACATTTGAAAACACTAATCTAGCCTTGCTTCTGCTTTGTGCCCTGCCAGGGGGCAGAAAGGTGGCCTGAGATAGAAATCGAGTTGTCAGAAATGCTCAGGAATGGGGAAGTCCTCAGGTCACGCTGCTCCCAACATGCTCAGGGTAACTTCAGGTAGGAAGCATGCAGCTTTGAGCTTGTTGTCTTTTTCCTTTGAAAAGAAACTTAATGACAATACATTTTGTCAAGTTACAGAGAAGGGGACAATGTAAAATCTGCAGCCCTTTGATTCTGAGAGCCGAATTCCTAGATTGCACTTTGGTTTAGAAGGCAGCAGCAGGAAGAGGGAGGCTGGTAAGGAGCCTCGCCCAGACACAGCCTTGTTCCCCAAATCCATGCAAACTCAGAGGTAAGAGTCTTTCACAGCCTCAGCCCAGACAACAGAGATGCCAGCCCTCAAGCCAGGACTACATAGGCCCCATTTCTCACCTGTGAGTTTCAGCTTCTGAGAGCAGAGCTGCTTTCAGGCAGTGAGTGCTTCGTGTCTAGCTGCAGCATATTTATGAGAAAGAAATCCTGCTTTTACCTGAGGAAATAAAGCTCCTTCAGAGCAATGACTTCTTTCATTTTACCTCACAGAACGAGCACCAGCAGTAGACACTGTTCTCACAGCACATCTGCAGGACTGCTCAGCATTAACCCTTCCTCAACGTGACACGAACATAACATATGAAAAGAAAAAACAAGGTCCAGCTCGAACGTGACTCTTCCTATTGATCACCTTCTGGGTCTTTTGAACCTGACAACTAATTCTCACGCTTCTATGTGATTAGCTCCAAATATTCCATCCCAGCAAGTCTGGGGAGAAAAGTGAGTTTTTAACTGCATGCTCTTTTAATTGAGAGTTCCTATGCTAGATTACAGGAGCAAATTCCTGTTGAAAAACTTATTAACCTCAATAGCAGCAGCAAAGTCTGTTTCCATTGTCTCACAAAACAGCTGAAAATTTGTACAAAAACCAACTCTGGCTATGAAATTGGGCACCAAGGATGAAGCTGACTGTCTGGTTACAGCATTATTAGTGATGAAAGGGAGACGTAATTCACCCAAGAATCATTTCCTATGACTTTCTACCACTTGTTCAACAACAACAACAAAGCAGGGGACAAGTGCAGGCAAAGAGCATTCATTCTGCCCAATATCTGCAGCCACCAACATGACAAGGGAGCACTTTGCAAGCAGCAATAGTCTCTGGCACTGCCAGGCTGGGTAGGATTAGTCAGGATTCTGCAGGGCTTTTTGCCTTTATCTATGGAACATCAGCTTCCTATATTACGCAGCTGATCTGAGCAAAACAAAGGTCTGCCCGGATTGGAAAGGAGAGCAATGGAGACATTTGTTTCCCCAGAATAGGTAGTGTAACAAATCAATCCTGACTGCACTGATAAATTGAACTTCAAGCTTGGTGATACGGCTTTTCAGGTCTAATCCAGTGTAAGACACAGCAGGAAGGAAAGGCAAAGGCGATCATCAGCATTTCATTTTGTGAGGACCAGAGGAAAAGAAAAAAAAAACAACATATTTTTCCCTTTCTCAGTACAATATTTCAACTATTTTTGAGGAAGTTGTCATGGGGCGTGTGGGTATGGGAAGAGGGTGGCTATGGGAAGGACTATAGCAATTTAAATAGTAACAAGGGGTATCGTAGAACATCATTCATGTCCTGAGTCAGGATGTAAGCATCATATCTGCAAGGGATTCCTGCCTTTCACCCCTCTTCTACAGGGGTGAGAAGAGTCTCCCAGCCCTACCTGCTCGGATGGAAAACCTAAAAACAGCCTGAAAAGCTCACAGAAAGATAAAAGACCTTGTGTTTAGGAGTTGGAATCCTATTACATTAATTAAGCCTCCTAGTAAAGGTGCAGGACAGCAGAGAGGGTGAACACTTGGATGTGGCAGTGGCTTTGATTCAGGATGGTCTCTCTTTTCCCTGAAGTCAAATGTCAGATCTCTGCCACAGCTTTCCACTGAGGCCACGTTTTGCAGTGACTCCAGCCAGGCTCATCACACACCTCTCAGAGTTCACCTGTTTTAAATCTTGTTAGGCTTGAGAGCAGAACTTGTTCTCAACTGGAGAGAAGTCCTAAAAATGCAGGACATGTGCAGTGAGGATGATCAGTCCCTGCCCCAGCTGCACCAAGTTCACCCAGGAAACCTCTGCTGTGTGCAGCAGTGTGTCTCCTGCTCTGAGGATTTCGTCTGCAGGGTTCTTTTCAATTTCACATCAGTCTTACTGTTGCAGCATGCCTTGTTATCCAGCTCCTCTTCGCATTTCAGCCATTGTTTGCTATTCCTGTTATTTGTGCCTGTCTTTCCCTCCAAAAAAGCCTCTATTAGCAGTACCAGCCTCACTTTTCTTCTATTTCTGCTCGAGCAATGCCGCCCACTGCATAGCTCAGCATCTCTATAAATACAGCGGTTACAAACGAATGCATCCTTCAGCAGCCTTTTAAACCACTCTTTCCTACAACGCACATTGTAAATGAAGAGTAATATATCTTCAGAATTGCCCAGCAAACGTTACTCTGTTAGCAATATAAAAGCCTCACAGTGTCTGAGTAGGTGCCATTGCCAAAAACATTTTTATTGTGAGCCAGATAATTCAGTTTGAATTGTACATGGTTTGGTATAATCATTCCAGTAAAGCATTCTTTATAATTCTGTAACAGCAAGTCACGTGGCTCAATAAAGTTTATTGCTGCAAGTGCTTAGTGATTCATGGCATGGCAAAAATTCTGCTTCTTTCCCGGATCAAGTAATCAATAGCAAAATAATCTCCTTGCTCTGCATTAAATAGGTATGAAGCAAATAAGTACAAAATCTTATATATATATATATATATATATATATATATAAACAATGTGTACAGAATTGAAATGAACTGCCATGTGGAACTGGGTGCCCTGCACCGCAGTTCTGCACAAGGCTGGGGGCAGCGGCTACTGCTTCGTCCAGCATCCTTCTGGCCTTGAATGCTTCCTGCAGCACTGCCATCAGGCACTGGGTAGCAAACCCAGTTGGGACTGACAGATTTACTTCTCATCATGTCCAGCAGAGCACTGCTGAGAACTCTGCACACTGACACTCATGTCAGCCTAGGGCCACCCTCACTGGGATCATCTCCTTCAGAGCACGCTGATAGAGCAAGACCTATGTTCTCTCCTACAACCTTTTTTATTCTTCTAGTGCTGTTCCTACATGCAGTAAATCAGTGTTTATAACATCACCCACTGAGCTGAGTGCAAATTAAATCAGGCTTACTTAGTTTGCTCCATTGTGTTCAGCTGCAAGTCACAAAAGGGAACAGAAGCATGGCAACTGGGAAAGGGCACGTGCTTTGTAATGGGGGCAGCTGAAATAGCCTCTTTGGGAGCCCAGCAGGATGATAGCGCCATGACATCTGCTCGAGGATCCTGGATGTCCCTGCTCCTTCTGACTTGTTATGCCCCACAGTGCTGAAACCTTGGGCTCCAGCGACACACAATAACACCGCACAATAACTGATAAATACGTCATGTTATAAACAGCAAAAAATACAGCTATTTATCTGGTTCTAACAGTTTTCTCATAAAAAGAGCGTGAAAATAATACTCTTAGGAACAGGTTGTTCTGGAGAATAAAGAGTACACTGTTGTTTGTGCAGTTTAATGCCTCCTGATTGAGAACACATACACAATGGAGTTTCTCTCTAAATATGCCTGTTGCACGGGCTTCAGTGCAGTAGGAAGCACATCCCTGAGCTCAGGTTCATGTATAGGCATAAGCCTATGCAAACTTGTTACAACTCGTTCCTACAAAGGCACTACAGCATCTTCTTCCATTATATAATCATTCCTGCTGGAACCCTGTTGCATTCAGTGGAATCATAAGGAGATTGTGCACAAGAGAAAGAACAATTGTGCTGTCCACTGGAATGCAAAAGCCAAAGCAGCAACCTGTAACAAGCACTTAGTGTGGAAATTTCCAGGCCAAATAACTAAATGGTAAGAAAACGAAGAAGGGTCCCTACAGAGAGATGCATCAACTCACTCCAACACAGAGTTTGGTGTGAATTGCCTCAAGTATGTTCTCTAACACTACAGCCTGTATGTGCCTGAATCACTTAACAACTCACACATAAACACTTTTGCATTCTGCTTCATGAAAAGAACCAACAAACACCCAAATGGTTTACCAGTCTCTTTGCCAGACTGCTCCTGTCTGTATTATGCTACAGTGAACATTTATTCCCCGCCAGTCTCCAGTGATTTAAAGATAACATTGATTCATTTATTTCTCACTGTATTGTGTTTTTCAACTCGTGGAGAGAACCCCCTGCTCTTAACTAGATCTGCAAACATCACAAGCTCCACCTCAACTAAGACCACAAACTGGTCAGATCACCTTAGGTTCACTTCAATAGAGCTATGCTGATGCATGAAAGCAAAAGTGATGGTTTGGATGCTTGCAAATGATCTTTCCAAGTCATGGTCAAGGAAGAGTTCCCCAACCCCTTGCCCTGACAAGCACACAGACTCCAGCTCTCTATAATGGGTCAAGCAACTGCAGAATTTGGATTTTCTCTATTAAATGACAAGCCACTTCAGGCAGGGGCTGTTTCTCTCCTAGATTCAGAGTTACATGCGCCAGTAAAGCTGCATCATCAAGCACAGCCTCTGGATATTGCCACAGCACATGTCAAATTATAATAGTAACAGAGTAATATTAGCATTAAATAGGTGATTCCAACAACATAGCCTCTATGCTCCATGGTGCACCCATAGCAGTTGGCATCCAGCAGTCTCTTCTCAGAAGGGTTGTCTGAAGTGCAATAGGACTCAAAATAAACGTATTCATTAGAAAAACATCAGTGCAATAAGTCCGTGGTCAGTAGGTCAAGTCTGCTTGAGGGGAAGACTTCTTATGAAGTAAACTGCAGGGAAGAGCCCAGACTCCAAGGTACACGGCAAGTTGACAGAAAGCAGCCTTCCTTATTGCAGTACAGGTCTTGCTGTCCCCTCCTTTGCAGCACTCCTTCAAGAATACAGTGTCATCATCATCCACTGAAAAATAATGAGGAAAATAGGATAAACTCCCCCATTCCTAAGAGTGCCCCGTGATATCCAGAACTGAACCAAACTACAGAATATCAGAGACTTCTTTTTTTCTTTAGAAGGAGTAGAAGCCACAGGGAGGCACAGGACTTTAGAGCCTGTGTTCCTTTTTGTTTCTAACCTACTCTTTAAGTGATCAGATAGAGATACCTTTTTTAAGGCTGGAGAACAAACCATACAGTGCTGCTTGCAATGAAAGAAGCTGCATGTGTCAGTCAGGGAACAGGCTTTACCTCAGATTCCCGCAGGTATATCCCTTTACCATCTTGTGTTAAGTTGCGAAAGGCCTCTGTGAAAAAAGGAAGTGAGGAGTGTTAAGCTGACAGCCAAGAGATCAGCACTACCTTGTGACCCCTTGTCCTAGGAAAGACTTGAAAAGAATGAGTTTATAATCTATTCACAAATGCAAGTAAGCCCCCATTCTCACTGGAAGATCCCTGAGCACTGGAACACCAGGAATCCTGAATGAAGACAAGTACATTACTTTCTGTCCATCTACTTGTCTCCTCAGATGCTGCTGTTGTATCTCCAAAGGCATGATGTCCCAAGCCTCACAAACTCCAGTCTCAGACATGTGGGAGGTGTCCACAGCATGAACTCACAGACTGAAGTATCATCTGTCTCACCACCACAATTAGTCCAACCAAAGGTATATGGAAAATAAGCAGCTTCCATCTGTAGTTTTCCTGCCTCCTACAGAGAATGGTGCAGAGCTGCTCTCTGCAGGGAGCCAATTCACTCTGATACGTACAGTCTTGATTTCTGTAGAAAAAGGCTGGCAAAAAGGTACAGATATAGAGCTCAATTTCCTCTGTCCCTTGCTTTAAACAAATTCCTCTGTGTATTCTGAGAAGAAACCCAACCCTTCTATTTTCACTTAGCTACTGCCAGCTGGAAGAGTTTTGGAAGGGCCAGGGCTTAGCTGGGCAGCACAGCTTTCCCTGGCCAGTTGCATAGCATGAGCCTCACCTCCCATGATCTCTACTCGAAGCATGAAACACATGAAGCTCTCAAAGCTGATCTTCAAGTCAGGGTCGCCATATCGGATTGCCATCAAATTACAGACTTCATTGCTGAGTGAAATGCCTTCAGGAGAGGGGGAAAAAAAATAAAAACATGAAAAACATTACAAGAGGGCAACTCCCAGTTGTGGGCAGCTAAATGTGTATGCTTCTGGGTGTACATGACTCATTGATCTCAGTCCCTTTCCCAGTCATTTGCTTTTTCAAACCTCCCCTACGTTTATCAAGTGCTAATGAGCCCAAACCAGCCCCTCAGGTGCAGACAGCTCTTTCAAACTCAAAAGGGGTCAAATCTGGTCACCTATACTCCTGCTCCTGTTAGAGCTGTAATAAAACACAAATGGGCATCATTCACTCATGAGTGAATGGAAGGCAGTAGCAGCAGCTGCGTTTAAGAGGGTAGGCGAGGAAATGAAAAAGAAAATCCTGAGGAAACTGATAAAGAAAGCATGTCAAGCAGCATTTGCAAGGAACTTGCTAGGAGTATTTCCTACTCATGGGCTGGTAGTTTAATTTGCTTTAGTAGAGGTCTGCATGGGTTTCTAACTGCGCTTTCGTAGACACAGATGAACAGGGTGAGCCACACATCAAAAAAAATGAGTGACATTTAAGCTCTGAAACTGCAAAAGGAGGTAAAAGACTGAGCACCAACCCCCACTCAAAGTATGGAGAGCACAACAGACCTTGGACCAAGCATGTGGTGTGTATGTTCTTCATTTCTATTTGAAGCTCAAGATGGTGTATTAGTGAAACCTGGCACTGGTATTGCTGCTGTGCAAGTCCCAGACTTTCAGATTCAGTCCCTGACATGTCATCAGTCAAAGGCAAAGATTAAGCAGTCTACCACACAGCAAAATACTTCTCAGATGTTTTTACCTAGCTAAAAAGGGAAGCAGAGATGGCTAAGACCATGCAGTCTATGAAATTCCCACTCTCTCTGGGCTCTGCCAACAAGTCAAAATTTTTTCCTTCTCAAATTTTTCCCAGCCTTTTTGAGGAAGAGGATGAGCCTCACCAAGATGTGCTGTGGCACACACCTGTCTCCTGTACAGCTGCTCGCAGTTCTACCAGGTCTAGCTTTCCTGATCTCTTAGTGTCTCTTTTCTGGAAAACCTCCTGGTGGAAACAAGCAAACAAACAAAAGCCAAATATTTAAGCAACAGCAGAGGACAACAGAGGCACTGTGAGTAGAAGAATATTGCAGTGGTACACAGAAATGATTGCTATACCATGTAGAAAAGCAGCCTTTTCCACAGGACTCGGAACTCCTGGATACTCAGCGTGCCAGTTGCATTCAGCTTCATGGAATAATTAAGGTCAGAAAATCATAAACATGAGAGAATGTACATTACATAAAACTAAATACAAATAATAATTACAAAATAATTACAAAATAAGAAAATAAAAATACTGACTGAAAATTCATAGTTTTAATATGAAGAAGATAATGACTTCTTAGCCAACAAACCTTAGCTCAGAGACTTGATTCTCCTCCCACTAAAACCAGTGAAAGCCTGGCTGCTGATATCAGAAGCTTCAGGATATAACCCTTTCTCAAATCTATCCCATTCTGCTACAACGGATGTGTTTTTATGGAAGATGAGAAGCTCGAAAAGCATGGCCATGTTCCAGTCATTAAGAAACCAAAGTGACACTCAATCTGCCCTAAGAAATAACGCTCCAGTGAAGTATTAAATGAGCCAGAAGTATCATTCACACTAAGGAGGATACATCCAGGAGTGCCAGGATACTCTGGCAGGCGTCCAGACTGAAATTCAGGTGAAAACTCCAAAAATCTGGAGAGGATAAAAAAAAGACTGTTTTGAGAGCACATTGAATATCACTAAGAAAATGGACTCTGACAAAATTTGTTCTCATCTGAGATGGCTCGGGCCCCAAAGCCCTTGTGTAACTTTTCAGCCGCTTGAGAAGACGCATCATTTATGATGATTAAAATATGATGCAACAGGATGGATTCTACTAGTCTCACAAAACCCAACGTGAGCTCCCTGCAGGCATGTAATACAGAGTAAAACATAGCACACTGTCTCCAGCTATTAAAGAAAACGGAAGGAAAGGACTTCCAAACCTGTAATGCCAAACTGCAAGATCACGAGCAGTCACTTGACCTGAAGAGCTCTGGGGAGTTGTACTGCACATTAATTGAAGCCCTTGCACTAAACATCTCTCTCTTGCTCTCCCTGCTTCATGCTAAGCATCCTTCCTCCCCTCTCTCGCAGAGGCACTGCCAGCTCTATTAATATGATTAGAAGTACAGACATCACCAAAAAACATGATGCTGCATCCAAGCTTAGCGTTCCTGGTTCATACATAAATTAAATGAAGAGTAGCAGAAGGAGACTCTAATCTCACTCCAAATTGTGACTTTAGATCATATGCAGACTTCCACGGAGCAAGAGACAGAACCATAACTCACCAGTGCCTTCTCTGCAGAAAGTGAAGATGTTTTAATCTTGTTAATAGCCCTGTTTATTAAATATGAATTAAGTGCTGTAACATTTTTCATGTCTTAACCTTGATCACGCACAAAAAATAGACTGTTCAACACAGTCTTCTCACAGATAAGACAGGGCCTGATGGGTCACTCTGCCAAGACAGAAGAGCTATCTTAGTACACCTCTGCAAAAAGAGGGCAGATCTAAGTGAAATTGTCACCATTACCAGCCTCTTATTCATTTTGTTGCTCATAATGACTGAGCGGTGTATTTTTGTGTTGTGCATGGGTTGATACCACTGAAGAAACTGGGAAAGGAAACTGGATCCATCACTGTATCTGCAACACCATTACTGTTGCTCAGGAGAAACAGCCACTGCTGAACTGCTAGCAGCACAGAGCAGGTGTCACAGACCTCAGGACAAAGACAGCCCCAAACATGAGCAAGACAGGCTACCTGTCTCCCAAACACAAAGACAAAGCAAGGAACAGTCCTGTGCACACATAGAAAGTAAGCAAGCATAGGAACAGCAGATATGAACCATGTCCATCAAGATAAAGATAAATTCCCTTGCACTGCACGGCTGCCTACAGAGCAGGCTCACTTTCTAGCAGAGGCATTGCCAACACTGTGGCAGTAGCACAGGATGAAATGAGAGTTGGTTTCAGAATCAATGCTGAGGTCATGTTGGGTTTGGAGATCAGATTCAGAGTTTGAATCTGCTCACAATATCTTCATTTTCAGATATCGGAGCTGAAGATTTTCTCTAGAAAGGTTTGTTTCACAGAAAAAATTATTTCTCAGCACTTACGTCTCCAAGATACATTATTCAGGATCCTCTGGAGCTGAACAGCATTTATTTCAGGATTCTGTGATACAAAAGAGAATTACTTTAATCATTAAATCTCTTTTCTCCCTCTTTTGTCTTCCCAGCATGTCTCATCTTAATTCCTGATTTTCTGGCCCCACTCCCGTCACTGTGAAAATCAATAGGAAAGGCTTCCTTTGAATACGACAAGATTCTCAGCCTGCAGGAGCTGCAGTCTGCTCCTGGCTAAGTTCTCAGGGCACATCTGAAAGCCACACCACTCTCAGAATCAAAATTCTACACGTTCAAAAAGCAAAAGCATTTGCTTCTTGTTAGGAAAAGCTTCTGTCAAAATATTGCTAACAGAAATGCTAAAATGTTTTGGAGAAAATGTGCTTGCTAAATGCAGGGTATGCTACTGAATAAATGCAGCCACCCCTTCTGAAAGGAGAACTGTATTTCAGCTCTAATAGCAAGGTGGCTGCTATCAACGTGGGATGAAGGAGTAGGAGACAAGTCTCTGCTTCTCAGGGCGTGTTGTCTTCTAACAGGTGACTTGCCACAGTGAGAGCAGAAATTCCCAGTAGAGTAGGATTGGTTAATGCATCTCACTGTCCTGTCCCTGATACTGGGGACTGGAGTTTATGCTTAAGGAGAGCATGTGAGTCTGATCAGCATCCACACTCTATTCTCGTTTCCCTGGCACCCACATCTGTTGAAATAAAGATGTTAGAGGGTACATACATGCTTAGTCCTTTAGTATCTGTTTATGGATCTGCTTTCCATCAGTTTGCTAATGCCTTTTGAGCATGTTGATACTAACACATCCACAGTGTCCGATAGCAGTAAGTTCCAGGAGTTTGCCTGTCTCAGTGTTAACACGTTCCTAAAGCATTGTATTCAAAACTGCTGCGTGAAATCAGCACTGTACACATAGCCCAGCCTCTCACAGCCTCTCTCTGTCCCCCATGTTTCTATATCCAAACATTCCTTGCACAGTGAGATGTTTTTGCTATCACAGAACTACATAATAACTCTGCTTCTCCTGGTGGCGCATGCACACGCTTACCTGTTCAAAATGTTTTGTGAAGAAATCCTCCCAGATCTTGCCTTCATACCTATCAACAATCTCCTTCAGGATATTAAATAAAATAAATAAATTAATTAAAAACACTTAAGGAAGAAAAATGTGGCCATTCAAGATACATTTGAAGATGCATTTTTGGAACTCTGCTCTCGTTCCATGTCTTCCCATCTTCCCCTCACCAGTGAAATCAGTGTTACATCATTAATGCAACTCACTGCTTAAATAGCTCCTTACCCCATAGAAATACTAACTCTTGGAAATAAAATTTCAGATAACACTCAGTGCAGAAAAACATTTCTCTTCCACTCCAAGCCGTGAAAGAAGAAAAAGGATAGGGTTCAATCCATGCCTAAGAGAGAGTATATACATTTAGGAGAATGGAAGGGACAAAAGAAGGAATGGCTCTCTTTATGCCAAGGGAATGGACTATGCTATAAACCGTCCCTGCACAAGATACAGTCACACATATATGGCCACCTAGCCTAGCTCTTCTTAAAACAACCTATGGATTACTGTACTGTGAAAGGGGAATCACATTCTGACCCCACAGTGTCTTCAAGCCCATCAAGGCATGAAAGAAGTGGGGAGGAATACAAGAAGTTTTCTAAAAGCTGTGAACGGGAAAGACTGCAGAGTAAGATTGTGTCAATGAAAGAAAAAAAAGAACAGCTGTGAAACAGTAACTAAAATGGTGTCTAAAAATTTGCCTTGATTGTTCACAAGGTCCAAGAATCCACCAGTAAACCCAAGCTACAATTTGTAAAGTGCTGCAACAGGAACACTCACATTCTCACTCTCCCTTTTCATAGTTCAGAGAGAGAGGAAAAAATCAATTCATCCAAGGGCTGAAACCATGAGCCTTCTACTCCCCCTATATCCACTTACCTTGGAGAGGATGAAACTGGTGTTCCCACCCATTTCCCTGGGGATGTGAAAGAGAAGATATTAAGGAGATATTGCAGAGTTGTTTGTCTTGATCACAAGTGGCACCCCCCACCCCCAGGTACAGACCCCCATGCCACTGCTGTGCCATATGTATTTTCCCAGTGTTACAGCTGCACTAGGGTAAGCCCACCATGTCTATATGGCTCTCCAGTGGCTGCTGGCATTCAAAGTCTCCAAAGCATGATACAACACCTCCACCACTATGAGCAGAGACCGCTGGCAAATCTACGGTGCATTTAAGTGCTTCTCCAGTCTTAAACATAAGTGTGCTTTAAGAATCATTTCTGTGGGCCTAGCTCAATGCTTCTCAAAAGGACAAGACCAAAAAGCAATACTTCAGGCACTGAGCATCCTGAGCTGGGAGAGAATCAGGCTCCCCAAGAGGCAGTGTGCTGCAAGCTTCAGTCCTTATGATGGCCCACTAGAAAGTCCAGATTGTCCCACCACGCAAGAGAACTGGGTGCTGACAGAGAGGCAGCAGCATCTCACCGAAGGACGTGCTTCCTAGAAAAGACACGTAGAATGAATTCAGACTCCTGCTGAGGCTCCAGAGTGGATGGCACAATCACATAAACACCAGGCTCCAGGTGGAAGTCACAAGTCACTTCCCGTTCATCAAGGAAGACTTGGCGCTTGTTCACAGGCTGGTGCCGGGTGAAGAATGCTGGAGGCAGCTTTTGATTGATTTCCTCTTGCTAGGAAAGAAATACAGAATAAATGTGTTCTGCACCAGCTGAACAATGGAATAAACGACACACAGGGAATTCAAAGGCATGGTACAGAGGTTGCTTGCCTTCAGATCTCAGGCATCTCTACAGCAAAAGCAGCTAAGAAGTTCCATAAGACTCTCCATCCAACCTGCCCAATATTAAAATGACAAAGAATGGAGCTTACTACAACCTTATCAACATTATAATGCTACTTGCAAGGAACAGAGCAAGGACTGGGAAAAGATGTGTCTTCTGCCACTTTAAGTTACTGCTGAAGTAATTTGCATACTGACAGAAAAGACTGCAGGCAGGAAATACTCTGGAGACTGCTCCTCACAATCCAAAGCACTCCCCTTATCTCATAAGTACCATGCACTCTGTCCTCAGTTTGTTCTTTGCACTAGGTATCTAGTAGCAGAGCACCTGGGATCTGAATGTAGTGCAAGAGCAACCTAGTCCCTAGCCTGTGTCAACGAACTACTTGTCATTCTTGGCTCTTGCAGACATTTCACTCCACAGGCACTTTTGTACAAAAGAAGGATGGATAAAGTGTTTATCTAGGCAACATTATAAATGAGATTAATAACACTGGGGGCCTAGTGGAATGCCAAATAAATATCCCCGCTAGCAAAGACCACTGTCACCTTTCAGTCTTGACTGTCCTTTACATTTAACCATTTTACTCCCCACCTAGTAATGGAGATTCCATTCCTCTTCTTTGACCAGTACCTACAATTTTGAACTCAACTAATTCACGGTCACTGTGGCCAAGACAGACCCCTACTGTCACCTCTCCTACAAGGCCTTCCCTTGTCTCAAGCAACAGATTTCACAGGGCACCTTTCCTAGCTGGCTCACTCATAATTTGTAACAAGAACTTATTTTCAACATGTTCTTAGGAATTTCCCAGACTCGCTGGTCACAATAGTCTCAGTGTATGTCTGAACAAATTCAAGTCTCCCATAAGGACAAGGGCAATTGATTCCAAGATTTCCCCTACTTGTCTATAGAATGGCTCATTCATGCCACCACCTTGGGTGGGTGTACAGTAGTGGACATCCACAATGATAGTGGCTTTGCCATCCATCCCCTTCATCATCACCTAGTCTCTCTACCATGTCATCCCTAAAGGCATGGGCTGTATGCCTAATCTCTCCCTTACATACAGAGCAACATCACCACCTCTCCTGCCCTGCCTACCCTACTGAAGACCTGGTAGCACTCCCTCCCAGCACTTGAGATGTGGGACTCAGCCCACCAAGTCTCGCTGATACCAGTCATATCACAGCCCTGGGAAAGGACTGAAGCATCCACTGCCTCCTGCATGCACTGGTATACAAGCATTTCAGATGTGCTCCAGAATTCACAATGTTCCTTGGAGCGTCCTTAGATGCTCTCAGTTTGCAGTCTCTTTATATTGATCTTGGCAACCACTACAAATTTGAAATTAAACACCTGGCTGCCACCAGCTCCCCCTGGGTACAGCACAGCAGCATGCTAGGGCTATGCTCAGGCTCCCTCTGCCAGGAAATTTAATTCACTTGTAACCCTGAGAGTGCCCAAAACATTTAAGTCAGAAAGGAGTGGATTTTTGCCTCATGATTGCCATGCTGCAAATAGAGTAACTTGGAATACAACTGCACTGCTCTGACTGTAGCCCAACTAGTCCTTTGCCAGCTCAAATTCGAAGAAATTCTAACTTAAGTGGTGTTTTGAGTAGCAATTTAGGGGAAAGTGTGCCCTTTCAAGATAAAAGACACTAAGCCTTCCCCTGTTTTGAATAGTCCTCTGAGATTTGGTTAAAAACTGTGACATGCAACAGAGTTTACCTTCCAGAACTTTTTCTTAGATCAAAAAATATCCTTTTTAAGAGAAAATACTGGAAACACGGTAGGACAAAGCAGTAAACACCTGCAGTGTTAGCTCCAGAGCATCCTCACCCAGGAAGGAAGCTGAGCTACCCTACAAGATCCCTGGCCTACGTGGGACACAGGGTCAGTTCCTGCCTCAAGACTGGGAGGCAGCAAAAAGGTGACACTGGCTACTCTGAGAGTTGCAGCAAGCCCAGTTCAAACACAGGTAGGGACTGGAATAACAACCCAGAATGGTGGGAGGGATACTGCTGATCCAATAAACACTGATGCCACTTTCAACACCTTCAAAGATCTAGTGCAGATGCTAGCAATTAATGACCTTTTTCAAGACCACTGAGACCTCCTGACATGGCTACCCTTCAAAAGAGTAGGCTGATATTTCTGCATTAATAGTGACTTACTGTAATGCCCCAGTGAGCTTGAATATACTGCCACTAGCTGTGAGCCAAAAAAACAAAGGCAAACACAACACCTTCAGTGCTGTCAGAACAGATCTCTCAGCAAACATCCAGTAGTGGTGACAAAGCACTCACCTGTAGGGCCACCTGCAGGGAGAAAAGAAATAGAGGATGTGTCAGACAGGGACCTCTTAGTCACACACACAAGACTGTATCAGTGGTGGGGAGCACTATGCAGGTGCAGCTGCGGCCTTTGCCTTTAGAAACGTCAGTTTCCTCAAGGTCATCTGTCAGTAACTTCAACCTCATAGCAGCAACAAAAGCTCTAGCTCCATTCAAAGTAGGAGGGGAGTTCTGCAAGACCCTCAGATAAGCAGAGAATTGGTTGGGGAAGCTCTCACTCCTCCTAGTGACAGCCATTTATTCCTGAATACATAGGGAACCTGCTATACTTCACACCTTGTAGAGTGAAAAGCCAATGAAGAGGTGAGGAGCTCGGTTCCGGTGTTTGCTGCTGTGTTTCTGCATCAGGGATATAACCACATTGCAGGAAGTCAGGTTTCTCTTACTGTCTTCACTGGCTAAAATATTCAACCAGTACTGGGGGTTCATCCAAAACATGCCTAAGAAGTAAAAAAGAAAAACACTTAGACATTATTTTCCGTCTCAAGATTGATTGCTAGCTTCCCATTTGATGCCTGGGCTCAGACTGAATGAATCTCAAGTTATCTGGGCCTCCAGAATTCACTGGTATTTGACCTTAAGGTGCAATTTACAAGTTTAGTGGTAAAACTCCTATAAGACTGAAGGAAAGCTCAGGAACAGGGAGCTTCTTTTCTGCCCAACTACTGTTAAAATGTGTTTTGTTTATAAATGTATGATTATTTCTCTATCATATACTGTATGGGATAACTGACTTCAGAACCCATCTAACCTGCTTCCAGAAGGCTTCTGAGCCTCTGTGTCTCCTAATCACTTTACTTAAGATACTGCATCGTCATGATCTCCAAAGAGTAAATTTTAACAGACAAATCTAATGCTCTAAAGAAGCTGAGTGGCAACAGATCCTAAGATTCCTGCAGCTTATTTCTTATCATAACCAGCCTTCTGCCCTATGTTTGCAAGTAATGCAGCTTCTGTGATGACAGAAACTAGACAATGTTCTTATTGCTGCTTATTTCTGATGCTTGTGTGGTGAGGTAAGAAATAAGAGAATGTTCTGTTGTCAAATTTGTGTTAAGGAGTATAAGGGCGCTAATAATTGAGTCAACAAAGAAGAGTCACACCACAGAGCACCCAAAAGAGCGCTAAGCACCCCTCACCCTTGGAGAATGCCAGACTTCCTCCTGCTGTGCT
Organism: Perdix hodgsoniae; assembly: GCA_035772895.1. NCBI lineage: Eukaryota > Metazoa > Chordata > Aves > Galliformes > Phasianidae > Perdix > Perdix hodgsoniae. Next base: position 16,764,225 of record JAPSGF010000007.1, read on the forward strand.
TCCTTTAACCCATCTCCCATTCTTCAGGGAATACATCCACTTTTTCCCATCTTCCTGGCTCACCAGGTCTGGAGTTAATTTACAGATCACAACGTCTACAAAATGAATCTTAAAATCTTGCAGAGACATCCTGGGAAAAAGAGTGCCAAAAGACATCTTGTCAGCAGTTTAGTTTAGTCCATATGGCTCGCTAAAAGAAAAGGAAAGGGAGCTGGGAACTTCAAAGCCACGCCATTCTGTGTTACATATGGTAATGCTCAAATTTTATTATGTAGTAAAGAAGCAAGCATCTGCTCCAACAGCAGCATCTATCAGTAGCAAACACACGACTCAAGTTTCTGCAAAAGACAGCGGCAGAGATTGAAGTAATATTGCCACCAAAGGGACCGCAGTGAAATTACACGAGTGACAACATTGCCACCTCGTGGCACAAGCTGTACAGAAACGACAAGCAAAACAAGCAGGGGCTTCTTAAAGTTATCTTAAAAATAAGAGGTAAGACAACAACAGCTCTTGAAAGTTGCCGTGTCTCCCAGCAGCCCTGGGAGATCTGGCAGTGCCCCACTTCTCCCTCTCTCCTGCCTTTTTTTTAGGAACAGCACTGCCTCTCACATAATCAAGCAGAGATGGAGAGCAAGTAAGCCAGGTCTGTGAGAAAACAGGTCACATATACCACGAATTAGCTGGCATAAGGAGAAAACAAAGTACTGCTTTGTCTGCAGACAAAGCCCCAGAGCTACCATCAGAGAGAGGACAGGCAAGACAGAGCTGTTACCAGAACTCCCCATCTTCCTTCTTTTTCCTCAGCAAAATTTTCTCCTTTGGGCTCAGCAACTCCCACTTGTAAGAGCTGAGGGCAAAAAGTATGGAGTGACTAAGAAAATGCAGCCTGAAATTCAATACAGAAAACATAGGTCTCCTATATAAAAGGATGCCAAAACCCTTGTCTCCACAGATCTCCACGTTTAACCCTTGCTGAACACAGGCCCCCTATGCCTTCAGCTGTATCACACTCTCCACAAGTATACAGGGTGTATGAGATAGCTAAACAGCTTCAGTTCTCTCCAGCAGAAAGGCTTCACTTCCATCAGCTGGTCCATTCACCTGCGCACACAGGTTCCTAGTAGTTAAAATAAAAATATCTAGACCTGTGTTGCTGGTCAATTTTCTGTCAAAAGAGACATAAGAGGAAGAGTGCTTGGCATAACGAATGAAAAGGACAGCAAAAAAGGCAGCTGGGATTAATTTAAAAGGCAAGCCTATGATATGCTGTTCATTATACTCTCATACCAGCAACAGCTGGTATGTTGTCATTATGCGGCAGACACGCAGAGAAAGTACTGCTCTGCAGACAAGGTGAAAGTCACTCATATTCCCAGTACCTCTCTGTTCTCATCTCCCCCCTCCCCATCCCCAAGCCTCAGCAAATGGGGCCTGTGCAGCAAATGGAAAAAAAAATGTTGGGACAGAAGGAACACATTCTCATTCATAGAGAATCGGGCTAGAAGTCTACAGTTGCTCATGGTCTGGAATATAAACCACTGTCTTTCACATCAAAAAAATCAAAGCAGATTAAATACATGGCCCATTTGCCTCAATAGTTACATGCTTCCCAAGCAGCCAGGATGAAGGACTCCTTCAGTCACCCAACTCCAACACTTTGCAGCACATGGAGGTCTTGGCCTGGTCCCACTTGTGATAAAGGGATGAGTGCCCTTAAATATCCTGTTTAAAGCCTCCTGAATTGTTAAGCTGTAGTCTGTCACTTTACACGCCATCTAAATCACAGCAACACACACAGCATCTGATTTCCAAGTATGTTTCCTCTGGCACTTCAAAGAATTGAAAAGCAGAATCAAGTCTTATTGAAGCTGCATGTGTGAAGTGAGGCCATCTACACAAGCGCTGACTGTTGGAGAAACATAAATCTCTCAAATAGTTGTTTTGAAACCAGAGGGCCTAGGCAAGCAACAGCTATGTATCTTAAAGCTCCTAATTTGAGTCTGAAGATGGCAGCATCCTTCCTCTAAGAAACTTTCCCTCACATTGAGCATCAAACCTTCCATTTTTCAAACCCACCTGTCACTCCAGTCTCCGTTCCATTCAATTTTCCCCCATGGATTTCTCAGTCTCACTAGGTTTTCTGGTCCATACTGGCAGGTCACCTGCAGAACATACAATAACATTATGCTTGCCAACATCTCAGCAGTTGTCTTCTTTTTCATATCACAGATGCTAACAAGCATGATAATAAAAACTACAAACATGCAACTCTGAATGCAAGCATGAAGAAATTAAGATGCTTTATCTTACCTTTTCTAAGTGAAACCACAGACCTCACAGATTCCTAATTTGGAGGCTCGATCCTCCTTTCCAACATCTCTTCACTTTGTGGTTTCACGGAAGCAGAACTCTACTACTGTGAAGCTAAATCTTATCACAGTGCAATGGGAGACTATGCCTATGGGGTGGCCATACAGAGCACTGCCTCTTGTACTTAAATGCTGTGGTGGGAGAAGAGAAAGGCAGGTTTGCTAGGAGTTATGTTGGCAGCGTACAGCAGAATGGCTGAGTTCAGATGAGACCAACAAGCTCAGCTGGTCTCTAACTCCTACCTGTCCCTTCATCTCATGAGCACAGCTAGCCAAACTGACAGACACATCAATAATGAAGCCTTGTACTTAAAACTTTCCTGCTCTATCTGGGAGACATAGGCATGCAGCATCCAGCTCATAACATTTCTTCCAGCTTTCCAAGAACCTATTGAAGAAATGCTAAACACTACCTTCCCCCATATCCATACCACTGTCTGAAGTCTCAGAAAATCCTTGCCCATCTGTTTTTGAAGCTGGACAAGAGGAGTCTGCCATGAATCCAGCAGGAGAAATCTTGTGCTGGGCTACTTAGGATCTAGGCTACTTAGGATTTTACTGTTGAATTCCATTAGGTAGATATCTTTAGGGCATCCCCAAAGACACTGATACAAATCAGTGGGGTCCATCTGCTACTCTGTACAGGACCTCTGTTTGGTTCCCTTCCCTCAGGCACGTTTCCTTTTCCAGTTTATCATGTTTTGGCCCTTGTATTCAATTACCTATTCTTCTCTATGGGTCCTGTACTGACTGCAGAGGAAAGCTTTTTACTCTGAGCAGGTTTCAGCTCATCCTCCCAGCATACACAAATGCCATTTGTAAGTGATGCACTCAGTGAAGCCCTGTGACTCATTCCCCCTCTTAGAGATATGCTGATCTATAACCACTGTGAAGGTCACATACTAAACCAGACATACTTGAAAGGGAATCTTTACCAAGTCCCATCTCTTTTAACCTTAGACTAAGAGAAAAATATTAAGAAGACATCACAGCTGCCATGATGGAGGGCTTAACCTAAGTTTGCAATAGAAATTCTGAAATCCAAAGAAGTCTTGTCCCAGGATATTAGGGTTATTTTTACCTTTCTAATACCAGTTACTGTGTAAGCATGGCCAGCAACAAGTCCATTCTTCAAGACCTTTGTTGCCTGTATGCAGGGAAGAGAAACAGAAGGAAAATAAGCCTTTTATTTCAAACCGACCTACACAGCAGGCTTACACCAATACCAGAAACATACACCTGTGTAAGCAGTTACTCTCAAAGCAAATGGAGACGGTTGTAGTTCAGAACATGAGTTCAAATTGTGGCTCCCAAACCGCATGCTAATACTTCAGCTGTTGGAAACTAGTGTTCTGCAAATGAAAACCTAAATTGGACTTTTTAGAAGTGAGAGAGTGAACTGTGGATCTAGCCAATGATCCACAATTTATGAGGGAACTTGGGTAATCATGCTCCCAATTCCAAACATACAGCAAAGTATGGCTGTTAGGAAAAATGTGGCTATTAGGAGCTCAAATTTATTTTCTCCCCTTTCAAACCATTCTCCATTTGCTTTTGAGAGTCAACATCTGTAAAAATGGGATAATAGTTTAATAAAAATTGAAAAATGACAGGTCCTTATTCAATAGAGACTTTTTGATAGATAAAGCACAATAGGGAGGATCCTAAACATAATAGGGAGCTGAAGAGCAGCAGGGAGGGAAGAAATCCACGTGCAATCTTTAAGCTTAAGAACATGATTTCTACAGCAAGTCATATGTGTCAGCTTTCTTTCTAGGAATCACAGCTTCTAGCTGAGCAAAGGAAAACTTGTCTGGAAAGACTTGTAGCTGTGAAACCATTAGTCTCACCCCTAACTGTGTCTGACAGCACATGAGAGATCTGCTATAGGTTGCTCTTGTCAGGATATCCCACAGATCAGGAGGAGCTTCTGGAAGCTTGATCCTTATATTAACACCACCTGTAAAATCCACCAAGGCTTCTGAAACTTGCCCAATCTGAAGATCTTCGTAGGAGCCGTAAAGTCTAGCAAAAAAAGACATTGGTATACTCTTGGATTTATAGCCACAGACAATAGGTTGAGAAGTATGTGCCAATGAAAGCATATAATAAGGGGTATGAACATTTGTTTTTTGTTTGTTTGTTTTGTTTTGTTTTTTAAGTATGCTGTAATTCATGTTTAATGTTAGGGAAATATTTGGCATGTAGAAAGAAGAGTATCTAGCACACTGTGTCCAAGACTGGCCTTTATTATTGATCACCTCACTAAGCAGTACCAAGAACATGCCCAACACTGCTTTTTTGATAACTCTGCCTTAGCAAATTTTGCCTGAATATCTCATCAGACACTGATACCATATCTGATACTCCTTAACAGTTTAGCCTCCAATCTGATTTTCTTCACTACTGAAGAGTAACTTTCTCTTTTTGTTCTAGTGCGACCACCAAATGGATATAGCTGAGCTTTCTCTCCTTCTGGATGATCTTTCTCTCAGTACTAGCTAGATTTTTTCCTGCTCTGCTTATTTTTCCCAGCTCAGATTATTTTAACCCAAGAATAACAAACTTCAACAGTTACGACTTGTTGCCTTCTTCTTAGTCCCAACAAACCACCCTAGACAAAACAACCCAAAGAGAGAAGCCAATATTTTCAGTATGCCATGTGACTTGTTGAATGCTTTAACAAGTTGTGGGCTTTGTAATATCTCAGAGCAGGAACCTTTATCAAGACCAAAGCAGAACTCATCAACAGACTCCCAAAATGAAACTCTTTGGAGGTTTCTCAAACTGGTAATAGATCAAGAGGGACATCAGCAATCATTCACCTTTGAAAATCTCTATCTTTGGCCTTCCATTCCTCTGCAGTGTTTGCAAAGAAGCTATTATCTTGGCCAACCCACTATATAAGGAACCACTTAGGGAATAATCCCCTAGAACACGTTTGTTTTCATTTCATATCCTAAACATTTATTTATACTTTTTTATTTATACTCAAGGGCCTGAATTGGCAAGAGCTGCTGCAATGGGAGAATTTATTCTTCAAAAATAGAAAGATGAGAACCATTTACTACACTCCAAATGTGGCAAGGCCTAGGAGATGCATTTATAAACAAGTACAAACTGCACAGGCACAAGCCAACATGTTTCAGAGAGACTATTTTAATAACTGAGAATGAGTCACTTACTTAGCATACGCCTTCTCCAAAAGGGCTCCCCAGAACACATTCTTATAGACTGAAGAAACAAAGACCAGCTCCCCCGCCTCGTTCACCGGCAGGCGATCATCAACCACCACGTCAACCCATTCACCAAAGTGCCAGAACTGTCAGGGGAAAGGAATGAACTGATATTTTCCTCAGAAGGAACCTCCCTTCAAAGCAAGGGTAAAGGCAGGATTGCTTAGCTGCGGGCTCAGGATGAGCTGCCTTGGGTTACGGACTGTACTAGATCAGTGGGAGGTGCTGACTCACCCAAAGATTTCAACTCATCAGCCTTACCCAGACAAAGGAGAAAACAAAGTGTGTGTCAAGTGTAAAAGAGGGATTAAATAGGGAAATGAGGAACAGCTGAGCTTTCGGGGAAGGCGTTCCCAATTGCAGGGTGTCAGAGCTGCAGCAAGAGCAGAATAAAAACTCAGGGCCTTTATGACTGCTGCTGCTATGTTAAGACATTTGTCTCGATTAAAATATTGGATAGGGCCCAGCTGGGGAGAAGGGACAAACTGAGGCATATCCCCAGACAGGTTAACCCCCTTCCTACACCACTTTTTGGAAGTAGTGATGGGCTGCCTTGCAGGCCAGGATACGCCCTGGCCACTTGCCCCTGGTCAAGGGAAACCTTGTAGAAATTATCCAAGGATTTGACATAAAACATGACAGGGGGTTTCTGAAGACCTCCCTCGCTCCTGTGGAGCAAACATACCCGGAAGTGGAAAATGCCAGCATATTTCCTCTCAAAGCTCTGGTTTTGTGGCACGACTGCAGCTAAGATGTCCTGGTGGAAAGTTAAGGCTTGCAGAGCAGCCAGGAACCAGCAGTTCCCTGCGCCAAGACAAACGGACACATGTGGTTGGCTGAAAAGCAAGACCTGACAGCCAAGTTCAGGAGCTCCATGAAGATCCTAGAAGAAGAGCTGTTGTGCTAATGTCTTTAAAATTATAATGAACAATACACAGAAAATTAGACCAGACACGTGCTTTATTTAACTAAACCATGACTGTTTTACCATCGTTCTCCATGATCTTCTCCTTTAGATATTGTTTGGTTCAATGACAAATTCAAAAAGAAATAGCTGTCAGTGTAAACATTCTGCTTTTTACTGGCATTACATATTTTTGTACAAACACACTATTACAAAACCTTTCCCTTTTTCTTTGAAAATACTAACTTCTTCAGAACAGGAAAATTATTTTCAGTGGATCTCTCAGGCAAAGCTGTATCTTGTGTTTAAAGGCATATAGCACTTAATAAAAATTAATTCAGTCCTGCCCTGTCTAGCAGATGCTAATATATCTTTCTACCTCAGGTAACATAGTATATAAAAAGGAGTTTTTCACCTTCAAAGCTGAGGAGAGAATGCATTCTCTCCAGCTCTTAGGTATGAAGATAGCAGAAGTCTCAGATTTTCCTGCTTCTGTGGACTCTGCTCAGTTGTCAAGCAGCACCGCTAAAGACCATTAAGTGCACACAGTAACTTCTCACTGCAACAGCAGCAGGCACAAAAGCAACAGAGAGCAGCAATTTCAGCTTGTGGAGACAACTGTCACGCTTCAAATTCCATGCTGACACTTGCCAGGTTTTTACTGAGCCACCTTAACGATTGCTTAAACCACACTATGCTAAGTGAAGCAACATAGGCATGTACACCTATTCTATCTCAGTTTAACTCAGTCAAAGTCCCATATAAAACTTTATTTTGTATAAAGCCACTTACATATTTATACAAAGGAATTTTTCCTTACCCACTAATCCTTGGCAGAGGTCAAGTTGCTTTCTGTTTGCAGCATAAAACACTGGAGTTCTGTGCAAAGCCTGGGAAGCACATAGCCAAAGAGAAGAGGAAGACAGCCAAGTTACTAACATGAGCTATTTTAGCTTGAAGTCAAGAACTTTGCAGAGCTGCAATCTCATGAGATGAGAGATGCAGTGAGTTCATCATTTGGAATGTAAAAAACTCATGGATATATGACAAAAACACTCCCTCTGCCTGATTTCAGAATAATTAAGGTAGCTTTCTCCAAGAAGACATTGTTCTAGTTAAGATGTAATGCCAGTGTTGTCAGGGACCCAAGCTACTCTGACACAAGCCTAGGCATACCAAATTTTGCCTACACCAAATACAGTCCCAGAGATAAACTAGCACTGCTCAGACTCATCAGTATGGTTATTCACAAATATCTCTGTAAGGAGACAACCCTTCAGACCTGCCAGCCCAACTTCTCTGTAACTGCTGACAAGTTTCAGCAAGAGAGGCTACAGTGGCAGAGCAGAACTGTTAAACTTTCAGCTGACGTCACCATGATTTGACTGACAATCAAGCTACAGACTAACTAACATCTGCTAAGGAAGTTTCTGGTGATGTGACAAGAACATGATTCTTGACTAACCATCCAGAAAGAAATCATGCTGTTAGTCTTTTCTTCTCACAAATGCCTCTGGGCATAACTCAATAACTTAAGTACCAAACTTTCGTTTCGCTCTTATGGCCCACAAATTGCTCAAGTTTATTTTCACACTGCTGGCTATCCCTTCAGGCAGTAGCAGAGAAATGGCAAATCCTGAAAAGGCTGTTACAGTAATTAGATATCGGCTCCCATCCGTGGTGAATTTGGATGTTCATCATTTTGCAGGCCATCAGGCATAGATACAGCAAGCTACAAGGCTGAAGGCTAAATAGCACACTCTTAGCATTTCTTCTGCAGCCAAGGGACTGAAGGATACACAGCATTCTTCCTCAGAGAGTCTCTGCTGAGCTAAGTTTGGCATCAGAGCAAATGGCAACCTTCTTCTTCAGGAAGCTTTAGAGTAGCTTTAGCGTGGACTGAGAGAAAGATAAGTTTCAATGCCATTCTGCTGGAGTGGAGAGAAAGAATTACAGACCTGAAGAGCTTTGTAGAGACAGGACTTGTATCACTTTCCCTTTCAAATACATCTATGCTGATACAGCTGTCTTACCCTCAGAGTCCAGCTCAGGCCCCTAAGCATGGCACTTGTGCTCTGCCTGACAATACAGACTATCTCCTAAGAAATTGGTTAAATTTAACAAAATCTAATGGCTAGAAAATAACTTCACTAGGAGATGCTATGTGCTATTACCTGCAGACCTCCAAGAAGTCTGCGGGACTGAATCTCCCAGAGGACTGCTTTTAGGAAGATCAGAGTATCAGTGTACTCCTCAATGACTCAGTAAGAACAGAACTGCCACTGTTAGTAAAAGGCTAAAGCGAATAGGCCTTCTCTAACTGTGCCAGAACCCTGTCTTGGCCAGTAAGACTTGTTATCAATTTGTTATGGGAACTTGCTCTGGGATCACAGCTTGGTCCCAGGAGTCTGGTTCATTTCATTTAAGCGGGGGGTAGCAAGCAGCAAGGACCTTGGAAATATGAGCACAAGTAAAATGCAGAGGCTTCAGAAGTGAAAACAACCCACTGATGAACAGTTAACAGTCATGGCAGGAGCTCAACCTTGAGAGCTGGGAAACAGTGCACAAATACAGCAGAGAACACACTAAACAGTTAAGAAAAGGGGAAAAAAAGGAAAAAAAAAAGCACAGACCAGTAAGAGGATAAGGCACCTGCCACTGCCTAGGAAAGTAACAGCTTTCAGCATCACAACAGTATATGGCCCGTGGGATGGGGGCCAAAGGCTAGGAATGGTCTGAAAATTCAGAAATCTTCTAAAACGTTAAAATCCTCAATTTTGGGGAGAGGCTGTCACCACGAGAACTGACATCACAGCATCCCCACAGAATCATCACATCTGCCAGCATGCTACTTGTTCCAAGGGCACCAGCTTCCACTCACCCCCACCATTTGCTTTCTCTGCCTGCTCTAAGTGTTATTGGATATAAACTGAATAAAGTTGGTTATGATTTCTGGCAATAAATGCTTTAAAGGCAATTATGGAACGACATGTACACAAGCTTCTGAAATGACAGCTGCTACAGTAAGTATCACTTCCGAAGGCATTAAGGCACACAAAGTTTAAGAGTAAGTCCACTTGATGTTATCGCTACTTGCTGTCTGTCAACTCTAATCATTCTCTTGCATGAAAATATTCACTAAAAATCACTTACATGTGGCCTCTTCCACTGTACATTTCGGGGGAGTTTCTTCAGTATTGCTCCCATTCCAATAGAGCTGATATCAGCAGGGAAACTCTCATCAGTGAACAGTTGTTTATTCCTCAAGCACGTCTCCAGCAAGGCCTGGTAGTTCTGCTGGACAGGTGGGTTGTGTTTTTGAAAGATATTCTTTCCCAAAAACTCAGGCGACTTCTTTTTTTTTAGGCATGGCAACAAAAGCATGGTGATATTCTTCCTCTGAGGAGCTTACAGGGATCTTGCCCTGCCCAGTCCTGTTAGAAATTCCTTGTATATTGGGATGAGGTATGTCTTCTCCAAAAGAATTCTGGATCATTAAAATAAATGTAAAAACTAAATTGAATCTCAGCTTTTAACATTTTTCTTTAACCAGCAGAGGGGGATAGCACTCCCAGGAGGAGTGGGCCCACCTCTAATTCTAATCTGATATTTGGCACTGTGTTTTCAAGGCTTTACATTCTGCAAATTTATGTCAAAATGAGTTACCAATTGACTTTTACCTGGGCTTTGAAGCTATATACACAGCTATTCCGAGTCTCTCTCCAGACTATTCTAGGCTCTCCAGGGTGTTTTCATGCTAGAACATGAATGACAGTCTTTTCGTAACATGCTATAACATAAATGACATTCTGGCATGTGAATATTTCCCCTCCCTAAGCAGGAAAAACATTAAGACAAACCAAAAGCTAACAAAACATGGAACGCATTAAGCGTTACAAAGCCATTACTCAAAACCCTCCAATAGTCATTGCCCTCTTTGCATCACTCTGAAAAATGATACAATCATCCCCAAGAGATCACATTCCATCTTGCTGATGACCACAGATTCACACATGAAATTGCAAACTGAGATTTTATTTTTTTTTCTTGGAACATTCAAGACAGATGTTTCTCATCCCCCCAGTTGAAAACAGCAAAAAGTGATCTCACAACCCGTTTTTCATGCCTCATACATGTATGTCCGTAGTTATGCTAAATACCTTTTGCTACAAGTGGTGAGCATCTTTAGCATGGAGAAAGAACAAAATGATTAAGAAACTCAGCAGACAAATCATGCCCATAAACAGTAACAAGGTTGACTGTAAAAATTTATCATGCTACTAAGTTTAATAAACGGTTCCCATGCTGACATGACAGTATTTAGAAGCCTTCTCTTCCCTTCTGAGACCGCAAGTCACTGCCTCAGGCACACTAGGAAACTGATCTCAATTAGGAATCACTGTTACTCTCATTAAAGTTGTAGGTCACCAGCATTCCCTGTGAGAAACCAAACAAACACAGATTACACTGTCCTCCCGCACAGAGTCCTCCTCAGTTGTTTTAAAACTGCTCTACAATTGATCTACAAGGCTTGCTTCTCAAGGGCAAATGAAAGAAAAATCTTCAAACGATAGCCTTGAAAACAAAAATTCAATTTCCCACCGGACATTATCATGGTACAGTTCAAACCTAGGATATAAGTGCCTAACAACTTCTCTACTTTTTCTTCAGATAAAAAATATCGACTCTCCCTCCAAATCTTGTCTTTTTTGCAATTACTGATTTTCACAGCTACAAGAATAGGAACAATGGACAGAGACACAGATTTAATGCAAAAAATGGTTTGGAGACCCAACTGTGCTCACTCTTCATGTATGAAGCAGAAATTCTCATTCTGCCGCTCTGCAGGAGAAGAACTGGTGAGCAATTGAAATACTGAGAGCTATGGTGAAAAGCAAATATCTGAGAACTGATTACTGTGTGTGCTGAACTTCCTTAATACTTGATCAAATCATTACAGCCCTTTCACCTGTTCACACCTGTCTGATTTTTATTTAAAAAAACAACTAAACCTTTTAAATAGGCTTTGAAACTAAAAAACAGTATGAAAAAGAAAATACTTTCAAAACTAGAGGTTTAAATCTCCTGAATATACAGCCTTATTCCCAAGAAGCTGAGTCAGCAGCCATAACTGTAACACTGTTGAGAGTTGGTGGGGCCGCTTGAAAACCTCCCACCTGACCCTACCTGTAGCTGTATTGTTTTAAACTCTTTCTCAAATTACCTGGAAATCTTGTTCCACCTTCTGCCTGCTGTTTGACCTCAGTCCTGTGTATGAGCAGGACCCAGACACAGCTGTAAGTGACAATACATCACCTGTACTCCACTCAGCAATGTTACTGAACTAGACTGTCAGCAATCAGTGCGTCCCACCGTGTCTTCTGGTGTGGATGGAGAGTAGTCTGTGCATGCCTCTTCCAGTCATTATGCTTTCTAGTGGAAAGGAGCCAAGCATAGCAGACAGGTTAAAAGCTGTAGATGGAAGCTGTGAACGTGCAGGCTGGATGGATTTGATCCTCTATTCTTTGCACGTTACCCTTGTCAGCACGTTTGCCATCTGATGTACGTCTTTCCACTAAATTAGCATCCTGTGCTCTCCTGCTCATCATGTTAGATGCCATGAGGTGGCCTGGCTCCTCAATCTTAAAATAAAAATCTGAAGAAGCCGCAGAAAATTAATTCTTCACTTTCACTGCAAGTAACTGGACCATCAAAGGATTCCCCCAGAGCCTCTTTCCCTAAGAGAAGATTAATCTTGGACCACATTGTCCAGCTCCCCTGATTTCATGAGCTAGTATCTATATGGAGCTACTCCTGTGTGGAATAAAACAAATGTTTGCATGCAAAATAGTACATTTTAGGGTAAGCAAAACAAATGACGCCAGGCCATCTTTTACAGCCATTCTTTAATACAACAGAACTTTAAGTAGACAAGCAGTCAAAATGAACAAGTGACTGTATTGGGCACTGTTAATGTTTGTTAGTCTCTTAACATACGTTACGAAAACTGCACTTGCAGGTACAAGCTTGAGTCTTTAATTAAACACTGTAGAGTATTCAGAAATAAAAACTCAATGCTGACTCCTGTTTTTCTCGTGGGTGCTTTAGCAAACAACAATATCCTGAAAAGAAGTACGTACGTGTGTTTTCTCACAAAGTAAATGAAAGCACTGTTAGGTGGAGAGCCTTGCCCTGAATTTCCAGCGCTTAGATTCTTGGCCCAAAAGGTCATGAACATCTTCCGGCACTAAGATTTTCAAGGCCACGCAGGGAACCTGCCCCAGAGTCTCCCACTGAAGTTAACAATAAGACTAGAGGGAATATGCCTGGATGGCATTCAGAGCTTCAGCCAATACCTCCCTGAATAAACACTTTTAAGGACTCTGGCTGAGAATTTAAAAGATATATTCTTTACTCTGAAGATTGTCCAAGCTCTGTAAAAATCAGTGGAAACACAAATTTCCCATTTACTTGGGATCTGTCCTTTAGCACTTAAGGTTACAACATCCACATTCATAATCATCCTAACTATCAGAGATCCTGACGTCAGCTGAACCTCAGAAGAAACTTTTCACTTCTGTGGCCAAATATCAGCAAAATCTTCTGTAAACAGCAAAGCTGAGAGCAGAAAGGTGAACAAAATCTTGGTTAGCTGCAACACCAGCCTGTGTTCCCAACCATTTGGCAGGCAGCTTTGGAACTGTGACATGCAGAGCAGCTGACCCAGCTCATCTAGTTGCTTTATATCGCACCCATTATTCTCATGTTTGCTGACATGGGCTTTCTGCCTTTGCCTTTAACACTTCCATAGAAAAGCGCAGCAGCAGCTGCTGTTCAGCGTGGCTAGCAGCATCGTGTAACTAATACTCTCTTTTGATCCTAGAGGACAGCTTCCTCTCAGCACCATGCCTCTGGCAAGTGGTGACAGAGCTCTACTCCTTTCAACCCTTTGGGACATCCTAACTCTGTGCCACCCACACGGATCCTGGTTAATAATGCTAGCACCAAAGCTCCAGACGTAGCACTTGGCATTTGATGTCCTACCTTCTCCAGGTGTGTCCTCACAGCAAAGGATAATTGATCCGCTGGCAGTGATGAACTCTGCTTATAAACAGCATATATGTTATCCTTACTTCCAAATATATTTGTGTGTGCATGTGTGTATATATATGCCTTGCCTACGTAACACTGAGGGCTAGTACTCAACCAACGAGCACTGCAGTAGAAGGCGGGGAAAAAAACATATTGAGTAATGCCAGAACATTTCTGAGAACCCTAGTGTAAAATATCTCACATAAGACATAAAATAAAAGGTCATCCCATCTAATGTTTGACTCATCCCCTCAAGTAGAAGGCAGCTTCCTTGTTTAGTACACTGTTTGATTACTCAACGCACAAAACTCTGCAACACTCCATGCATCACCGGCAAAGCAGAACAGGAGGATGCATTCAACCGTGTCTGAATACATTGAAACGTAATTTCTGCTCAGGTAGGGAAATGTTCAGAAAGGAAATACCCTCAAAAAATACATACTCTCAGAACAGCTGGGGCCATGAGCACTTCTCCATTTAATCCATCACCAAATCAGAACAATTTTTCTATAGAATATACATATAAGTTCAAATGAACTGTATGTCCTATGGCAGAGTCAGTCAAAACCATCGAGGAGTTATATGAGAAATCTCCAAGATTCTATACTGTAAGGATGGCTAAGCATGGAGAAGGGCTTGGGATTTTTCATTCTGGAACTACTACAGGTATCATATTGACCTGCTCCCTTAGGTAGCCTACAACATGCTTGCTTTGCTTTACGTCTGTAAAGAGTGAACCACCTTGAAGCAAGGATGCTTCCCATAACATACATTATCCAAGCCCGTATTTCCCATTTCTGGTGGCACTTCTGGGTACCAGCACTTGGTTCCATGCCAAGCAATGAGGGGATAAAAGCTGTTTGTACTGGGCAGGACAAAAGACAGCATAGGTGTATCCATCCATTTGAGAACAACAGCAGGAAAAACATCATGAGAAGTATTTCAGAAGAATATGGAGGAGCAGAGAGGGTAGGAAAGGAAGGCAGCAGCTTTCTTCGTTGTAAAGATAAAGCAATGAGTAGGAAAGGGACAGACCACCCTGGAGGCAATACCAAGGCCACATGACAGCAGAAGGCAATTGAGAAATCTGATCATGCTGAACCAGAGGAAAGTCTCCTTCCCTTACCAAATTTTAGTGGGTTTGGTTTAATTCTGGGCTGCTGCACATTTTTCTTCCCTTGTGCCTTTCACACGAACTCTGCTATTCACTCTTGCACCCATAATTAACTGAACTTTTGACACTGCTTTTTGGGTTTCAGACTTTGTGATACACAAACAGTGACAACAACTGCCCTGACAGGAAGTGAATTTTATTGAACTACACTGTTCTCACAACCTTCTTCATAATGTCAGAAGTTTCACAGTGCTGACTGAGTCACAACCTCTTTTCAAACATGGAGATTTGCCCATCTCCCCCTTCTCAGATGATCTTCACAGGAAGCAAACCTGTCCAGTCGAAGGCGGGGCAATAAGCAAACACACATTACGGTAATGATTTCATGTGAAGCGAGTTTCAGTTACACAGCACCACATTTTGCCCCTAAACATTAGGTTTCGTTTTGAAGACAAACACAACATGACTTGAGTCTAGTCCCATTCATTTCCAGCAGCATCTTCTCTAGCGAAGTCTCTCTGTTGGAAAAGGAGAACAGCCAGTTCGGTCTACGTGTCACCAGCAACTGAAACTGAAAACCAACAGAAGTTTAATCTTTCTATAGAGAGAGAGGAAGACAAATTCATGAACAGAGGACACCAGCAGACCTGTCCCATCAGTACCAGCACATCTTGAGCACTGCAATAGAGCAGTTAATGTGCAGGACATTAAAATGAGTGAGTTTGTGTTTGAAATGCTCAGGGACTTTAAACCAAAAACAGCTCTTCTTCCAGCAGAGACTTTTTATAGGGAAAAAACATTGTTTGAAAAAAAAACCAAACAACAAAACAAAACAAAACAAAAACCTAAAAAATTCATTGCTTTAGTTCCTTTTCTGCTTTCAAAATTTTTAAGCATGTATATATGGAATTAAAAAAAAATTTCCGTTCTGAGACCAATCTGTCCAGCAGAAAACTGTACATTAAAACAAGTATGTTAAAGAAATAAAAAGGAATAAATAAAGAAAACAGATAAAATTTTTCAGTTTGAAACCAGGAAAAGAAGAAATAAAAACTTACTATACTCTAAACTTCCTTTCCTAATTTTACTTTCCATTGTTTTTGACAAGCTCTATACACCTAATGTAAGGAGAGCCCCTGGGGAAGTCAACCTCTCTGAGAGAATCAGCTAAGAAAAGAGATCAAGAAAGCAAATAAAATTGTGCAACTTGTGTGAGTCACTTAAAGAAAGTCTATAAGAACTGTGAAGTTTGTTATAATCTGCCATGGTATTAATGAATGCAAACGGAACGGACTGTCTTCAGAGACTGTGAGGATATGTTTTTTGGCCTTTTGGCATAAATACTTACAATAAACACGGCTTAATATTAATATTTATTTTCATCTTGTAGATGTGGAACAACGGTGCTTCTGCTGTACCTGCAGCAACTGGTTCCCAGAAGTAGCACAACACAAGGCTTACTCACATTTCTCTCCCGTTCGTGACACTCAGGAAGGGTATCAAGGTGGTCTGGGGAGATTTGCCATCAAAGACTTCCTGGCCTGACCTTTACTCAGCCCTGAGACTATCACAAGGAACCACTGAGGAGTAGCAGGCTCCATATATAGCCAGAGAAATACCAGAATGGCCTCTGAGGAGCGCAGTCCTTAAATGGAGAGCTATCTAGAAGATGAAAGAGAGTTTTTTTCTTACAAAACAAGGAATTCTTGCCAAACTTTGTTGATTTCTACAGGGTCCTTCTTTTTTCAGGAATTTTTACTGGAAATAATTAATTCTTAGAGCCAAAATCTCAGCCTATTTATAAGAACTAAAGCAACAAGGGAAATGAATCTTATAAAGGTTTAAAAACATCAGTTCCCATTTCGGACCAGCTTTAGGCATTGGCAGCAAAGTAGGGGAGCCCGACTTTGAGAACATACAGTCAACTTGTTATTTCCTTCCAGAAAAACAAAGCTGGTCCCTGGACTCATTGCTTCCACCTCTTGGTCAGGCTGCACGGAAAAGCTGTCTGTGCAAACACACCCAATGGCAGAATTGGGAAGATTTATCCACATAGAAAACCATCCCCAAATCCTCCAGCGCGTTCCCAGGAGAATCCCTGGCTGCCAACAAAGGCAAAACACATTCAGTGGAAACAACTTTATTAATTCTTTGTTCTCATTCAACAGTAAGACCCAGGCACGCGGGACCACGTGCACCTCGGTCTTCCCCTGTGAAAATCAACTGCTTTCACTGCATCTCCTTCTGCAACAAATCTAACTTCTCCAGCCTGAAATAGTGCTGGACGCAGACGGCTGGGAAAGGGCAGGCACCCACGACACAACGGGACTTCTTCCAAGACTGCTTCTTGCCACATTTCTTGGTGAAGAACGTCAAACAAGAAAGCTGTTTAGAGATATTTAAGTAAACGCTCGGTCTGAGCCACTGGGTTGCAGTTAGCAGAGCAGCAGGGTGGCATTACAGGCAGGCCTGGCCATAGATGGGCACTGCCAACTCTCGCTCTCCATCCCTCCTGCTGCCCAAACTGCGGGAGGAATAAAAGCACAGCCAGCGACTAAGCTGAACAGTAAGTCACTGCAGGCACAAGCTGCTGCGCTCAGATCGCAGTGACTGAACGTGACTCGCAGCCGAGCCACCCCGGCGAGCCCCGTGCCTCATCACCGAGCCTCGCACTGAGGAAGCTGCTGTAGTGCAGAGCTGCAGGCTGGCACTTCAGCCATTGGCTCTGGGACGCTATCGCTCAGAAGGAGCGCGGTTCCCCGCCAAGCTCGCGCACACACAGTTCGTTTCGGCGCGGGATAAAATGGCGGCGGGGCCGCAGGACCCCGCCGCGCCGTGCAGCCGCAGCCCCTCTCAGCCACCGCGCGCCTCCTCAACATGGCGCCGGCCGGCGCGGCTTCGCTCACCGGGCAGAACGGGCGGCGCTGCCAGGAGTTCCGACTTCCGGCGCCTTCCCATTTCCTGCAGGGCCAACCCTTAAACGCCTCCCGCCGCGCTGCCGGGGCGCTGCCGCCTCCGCCCACCCCCTCGCACCGGTTCACCGCGGTATGCCCGCGCCGGCAGCCGGCGGCGCGAAGGGAAGCGGCGGCGTCTCCCGGCGCCGTTTGGCCGCGAGGAGCGTTTGCTGACCGTAAACCGCCGGTGCCCATCGCGCGGCGGACGGCGGCCCCGGAGGGAGCATGCGGGGGTAGCCCCGGCCGCAGCCCCTCGCACCGCCCCTCGCCCGACCTCGGCGCTCGCGGCGGAGCTGGCTTCGGGCGGCCCGAAGATGTTCAGCTGGCTGGGCACCGACGACCGCCGGAGGAAAGACCCCGAGGTGTTCCAGACGGTCAGCGAGGGTCTGAAGAAGCTCTACAAAACCAAACTGCTGCCCCTGGAGGAGCACTACAAGTTCCACGAGTTCCACTCGCCCGCCCTGGAGGATGCCGACTTCGACAACAAGCCCATGGTGCTGCTGGTGGGGCAGTACTCCACCGGGAAGACCACCTTCATCAGGTAAAGCGGGGCCGCCCTGCCCCTCGGTGGCCTCGCGGTGCCGGGCCGTGCCCCCGCCTGGGGCTTCTCCGTACCCGTGCGCCGTCCGCATCCGGCTCCCCTCCCGGCGTCCCAGGTGCCGGGCAGCAGCGCTCAGGCTGAAGTGCAGCGGCACGGGGTGGCTGGTAGAGCACCAGCGTGGCGAGTAGGGCGCAGGGCAGGGCGTTAGCGGGGAGCGATGAGTCATTTGTAGACTTCTCGCTCGGTCAGAGAGCGGGGACAGCCTCGCGGAGGGGAATCCCTGTGACTGCTGAGGTCGGGGCAGACCGTCCTTCCCGTGGTGGGACTCATTCTTTCCATCGTATCGTAGTGCTCGGGTGGTAGGGCAGCCACGGGCCTAGGAGAAGTTAGGGTGGGTTCTTGGGTTTGTAACGCTCTGTGCCTCACCTTGGTGCCCCTGTGCCCAGAGGCAGCGCGCAGAGCCTGGCATGTGTTCAGGTGTGTGCGTGCGCGAGAGACCCAGCAGTCCTTAGGGCTCCGAAATGTAGTCCCGTTACAGTGCATCCTGCTGCAGTGCCAGAGGCACGTTCATTCCTGGCCGCAAAGGAGAGCAATCGCCAGCAGCAGGCTCCATATGAAACCTGCATGGAGTGGGTTAAATTTTTCCAGCTGGACTTTGTTGCAGAGATCTCTGTTCAGACACTGCTAGTTCAGCTTGCGGCAGCCTTTCTCTTGGGATCATAGCTGAAGCTGTGCTGTCTGCATTTCCTACGTGATTCATGAGCTTAGCATTAAATTCCAGCATTACTCTGGTGTGGCTGTGTTGAAATCTGTGGAATTACACCAGTGTATATCTGGACAGAGGCCACAAGCAGCCAGGCCTTTGTTCTACCGGTATGAATTGGTGGAGGAGGGAGCTGTGCAGAGGAGAGAGGAGTGAATCAAATTGACTGTGCCTCTCCAGGAGTGACCTTGAGGAATGCAGGGTGTTTGTGTGTTGTAGTATTCCTGCTAGTAACGCAGGAGCCAAGAGCAGAATGTATTGTCAGGCATGCACCTGACAAGTAAAATTTAACAGTGGAAAAAGCCTTTCTCACATGAGTAGGTCAGGTAGATGATGAAGGGATGTGAATGACCCTGGGAAGCATTTGGCATGTGGTTGGAATGGGCGTTGCTCTTCTGAAAAATGAGAGGCTGACTTGTATAGGACAACTGTCTGATTCCACCGCAGATCTTTGTTCTGGGACTTCATACCAAATGCATTTGAGAGGCTCTTTCTACCTTCCCAGTTACCAGTGTCTCAGAGCAGAACTTTCCTGAAATGTGAGGATGCTGCTGGCTATAAAACTAGAGCATCTCTTCCTAATGCTTATCAGATCACCAGCATCAGCTTTTCTCTGCAGTCATACCTGGGTACTGTAGTTGGCAGTCATTCCTGCCTTTGCTCAATCATGTTCCTTTTTCTGTAAGCTTGAGCTCCTTCTGTGCAAGTCTTCATGCTTGAAGCATGTTCCGGACAAAAGGAAGAGACAAGCCTTCTCTTTTGTGGGAAGACAAGAAATCCCTTAGGGTCAGCAAGGTGATCTGAACCTTTCTTCAACCAGTGCATTTCATGCTTGTCTTCTTCTCTCAGCCCTCTTTGCACAAGCCTGGGATGAGCTAGAAAGCAGAAGTTTCTCTATTTAAAATTGCATGAGAAGGTGAAAGTTGAACTGTTGAAGAACCTGTGGTCTCCTGTGGTAAGAGAACTCCAGTATGCTTCCACCAAAGGCAGGAGGTGCGAGGAAACTGTGCTGCTTGTAGTAGGCTTCCAACATAAGCTTGCAGGCACTGGTAGTTAGAGAACTGGGACAAGCACTGGATTAGATTGCAGTTATTGTGGAAAGGTGAGGGGGAGCTAGCAACAGAGAGCAGGGCAGAATTAAATGGGAGGGAGAAGTAGAAAGAGAAACCACTATGATGTCTCATTGTTAGCATAAAGCAAAATGTGTCCAAAAACATGAGTTTGTTCACCTACCTTATAGATGAATTTCTCTCTTTTTCTTTGTTCGTATTGAGTTAAAGCAAAGAAGAAATGAAAAGCTCTGAAGGGGGGGGGGGGGGGGAAGGAAAGATGGAATCTCGCTGAAGAGAGCACCCAGTGTCTTGAAGTGAAACTGTTCTCTTATCAGTAGGCAAAAGCAAGGCAGTCAAGGTCACAGAAATGTTCCTGGAGGAGGAGTGAGGTGAACTGTGTGGGTCAAAGTCAGCAAAGCAAGACCAAACACTGGCTAAACCATGCTATTTTCCCTCTTGCTTTCAGAAGTGTAGAGAACTGAACCCTTTTCTTTTTTTAAGGGGGAAAAAAAAAAGCAGCATCACTGAGTGATTTCTGTATTCCTGCTTCCTATTGCATCTTCTTTCCTCACTCCAGTTTCTGTCTGCATCCATTTGGCTTTCTGCAGGTCTGGGATCTGAAAGACCTGAATGTTGAAGGCAAGGCACCACCTCTACCTGTGACCAGCAGCCACAGCAGTTAACTTCCTTAGGACAGGAAGATGCTGCTGAAGCCTGCATCTGATGTTATTGCTTTTAATGTTTCCTGTAAGAGGATGGGAATGCAGGATAGAACATTACTCTCCTAATTAACTTAGGTTCTGTGGTCTTTTCTAAAAATAATCCTGGCTTCTGTGTAGCTATCCTGTTAATAAAATAAACAACCCAGCCAGAGCCCTACTGACAGTCAGTATGGCTTGCTTTTCTGGTGTAGCCACTCCTTCCCCTAACAGCTAATCATTTACATGTTCTGGCTTCTCTGGACCACTTGTCACAAGCTATGCCAGGCAGCCCTTCTGTGACCTCCCCATGTGGCCCTGAACCTTTCATCTCTGCTTCCATCAGGCAGTTCTCACCATTTCCTCCTACTGCCCTCCTTCCCTTTCCTCATCCTCTCCAGCCTGCATCACCTCTGCTGCCACAGCATCCTGCAGGGCTCCTGCATGACTCATCACTAGCAAATGGCTCCCTCCCCCACATCCTGTGAGGCATTCCTGCCTGGAGAGCCTGGGATCTCCTTGCCTGGCTTCTATGCCACACCATACCTGGTCAGGCCAGCTCTGCCCTTGTGCAGTTTTTCTGCCCGTGCCTCATCATCTTCACTAGATACAAGTACAGTTCTGAAAGATGGCAGGTAACACAATGCTCTTAACCAGATACCAACTCCAGACACTTGGTTAGGCTAGAAATAAATGTGCAGCTCTTGCCTGGTGCTTTCTGCAGGCTTCCCAACCTGGTATGAGGTCACTCCCCAGGCCCTGGAAGGTGTCCAGTAGCTCAACATGCTGTTCTCAAAGGGGAAATAGCCTTACAGCTGCTGCTTCCTAGCAGTTGGTGTCTCCCACAGCCATTGTTTGCTGTCCTCTCTTAGAGAGCCCCACAGATCTAACAATTGCATGTGTTCATCTTTCCTCTGTTAGCAGAGGCAGCTTGTGTCACTGCCTAGCGAAAGCCTCTCCCCACCCCCACGCAAGTGTCAATAAATCCTCTTGTATTTGTCCTGCGTGTGGTGAAATCAGTAATGCAGACACCCTGCTGCACAATGTGTCCAAATCTTCCAGAGAAGCTTTACTTAGAATACAGCGCAAATCATCATCTCTGCTCTCACGCTGCTTGCTGCACATTAAGTCAATTAACATCATCTCATAATTTCTTTTCTGTGAGAGGGCTTTTGTTGAGTTTTTTTTGTTCTGTCTTTTACAAGAAATAAACACAGAAGTGCTTTGAAACCTTAGCTCAGTGGGGCTGTGATAAAATTCTTTCAAGCAGGCCTGGCGGGATGAGGAATGTTGTTATAATATAGAGGGCTTTGCTTAGACTTTCTCAGAAGTCTTGCCTATAAACAACAAACAAAAAGCCCGGGGTTTTTTGTGTTCCCTTGGCACTTTGAGTACTACCATATTGCATGCACACCTCAAACCAGTATAAAAGAAGCAAGTTTTTGTCTCAGCAAGGCTGAGATCTAGCATATGGGGTAAGATCTGCTCCTAAATGCATCTCAGTTGTTGCACTTGGCTATTAATATTACTTTTTCTTATATCTCTAGCATTTGCAAGGGAAGAACTCAAGGATTTATTGCTATATGTGCAGTGAAGCCTGTTTTTGTATCACTCCTAAATATTTAATGTCAGAACAAAAGCAAAGTGCAAAGCCTGAGCAGAAGAGAGCCAGTAGCAGTGCCTAACACAGCAGAGATGTCCATCGGGGGGAAAGGGGAGAGAATGGGGAAGTGTCTTCTTCAAACTAGAGTGGTTACAGCAGCTGCCAGGAAGGCATATTGTGAATATCAGTAAGAGTGTTGGCACTCCGCAGCATTAGCTGCCAACTGACTCTGTTAAGCAATGACCTACTTATACAGGAAAGTTTGAAGAACCCCTAGGTAGGTTTTATATAGGGCATACCCTCCCCAGTATAAGGAGGTAGTAGGGCTGTTTCCTTCCCTTCCTTAATATTTCAGTTTTATGGGAACAAACAGCTTCTGTTTCACCTCAGAGTTGATCTCATTCAAAGCTGTTATTTCTGGTGACAGTATGGTAAGCATAGTACTTGGAAATGACTTTAGAAAGGTAAGACAACACGTGATAATGTGTCAACAGAGGGATGGTTAACTACTGAGGGAATTATGGGCATCATTGCTCCAGTGGTTCTTGCTGCAGCCAATCTCTTCATTAATGCCCATCAAGTCAGAGATGACTTGCAATTTATCTTGGCCATACACTTGCTTATTTTATCTTCAGATCCATTTGCTTTTGCCTTGCTCCTTGGGAAATAAAGGTGCATTTACTGACATAGTGTCAGTAAATAGCTCTGCTGGATGAGCACAAAAAGCTTTTGTTGTTCCTAAAGCACTGGACTGAGAACCTCTTTTGAAGTGATGCTAAAAGCAGGAACCCCCAAAAAGTGATCACAAGCCTTCATGCTGGTCGTCCTGTAGTGCCTTACATAAGAACTTATTTTCTCAAGACTTACTCTCTTATTCACTCAAGACTCACTTGAGTGAACTAGTGCTAGTTCTTATCTCAGACATTAGAAGTCCCCACCTCTTCCTTCCTCTTCTTTTTTTCCACCCTATGAATTTATTTTTAACATTACTGTGGTTCTGTATTTATCTTTTAGTTTCATCATAAAAACTAGATTAAAGCAACCGAAGAGGAAGTGCCAGCATTTACTGTCAATAAGCAACACAATACTGTACTAACTTCTATAGCCTGACAGTTATATATTCCTCATATAACAGCCCAGAGCTTGTCACCAGGCCAGGTGGGCCAATGTCATCCCATACAGAGGACTGAACCAGTTCTAGCTCCCTCTTGCAAGAAATATAGACAAAACAGTCTCAGTTCTTGGCAAAGAGAAACATGTTTTCTGCACCTGCACACACAAAGGCAGCCTTGCTGCCAGTGATGGCATTTGGCTTCTTTATAAACCAAAGGAAACTATCTCGCACTCACACCATTGACCTATTATGAATTTGCAAGTGAAATCAGAATGTGCTGCCAGGGTCATAATCAAAGTTCTATGGGCCTACAGGTGACTTATCTTTCCCTGAAACTTGCTAAACTGTACAGAAGTATTAGAACTGTCAAAAATTTAAGAAATAATAAGGAATGCCGTGCTTATTGTACCATTTAGCTTGGTAACAAATACTGAGATATGCTCTGCCATGCACGTGCTTAGTGCTCAATATGCTTGAATGGTTTATGTAGCAAACTTGTTACTGCACTGCAAAAGCTCACGGGAAGGGAGACTGAAGACTGCAACAGCCAAGTACAGAAGAAGCTGGCATTTAAGTGACTGATTTGGACTGGGGGCTAAGCACATTAGTTGGATGAGCCTGCTGAAATGAGCTGCAGTGAAGTAATTGATATTGGCACCAAAGGCCAGTAAGGTTTCAGGATTAACTCTGTGATAGCAGTGTGCTGCTGTTTTCACTTTGCTGTGCTAAATCTGTTCCAAATGTCGTAAGGATTAAAGTATACAAAATTATCAAAACATTATAAAAATCTCTTGCTTGCTGTACGACCTTCTCATTTTTTTTAATTCATTAGAAATGCTTTAAATGTGGAGATCCCAAGTAGAAAAACTACTGCAACATTAATCAAATGGTACACTGACAGTACTAAAAATAGTCTTGGAAGGACTCCTACTCTCCAGCTACATAATTTCTCTGGGATCTCCAGCACTTAGGACTTAGGCAGCTCATGTCTCATGCCTGCACCCTGTTTTCTCACCTATAGGTACCTGTTGGAGCAGGATTTCCCGGGAATGAGGATTGGACCAGAGCCTACAACTGACTCCTTTATAGCTGTTATGCAAGGAGATGTGGAAGGAATTGTTCCTGGAAATGCACTGGTGGTGGATCCCAAAAAACCATTCAGGAAACTTAATGCCTTTGGCAATGCCTTTTTGAACAGGTCAGTACTCAAGAACTTATCTGCTCTGGAGTATAAAGTGAGAATGTAACGAGCAGCATAGCTAGCAATTTAAAAGGATAAGGCATGGCACTGCTATTCTGTCCTTGCTCACCACTCCCATCCACACAGCTGATGCAAAGCTATTCCAGTCCTACCACGTACACGTAGTCACTCACTGAAAGGATTAATAAAGTCAGGTGGGTCAAATCTTAATTTTACTTGAACAAACAAAACAAAGAACAAAGCGCAGCCTGTTATACTCATGCTGTAGGAGTCCAGACATAAATTATCATTATACTTCACTTTCCCTTGCATTAATATTCCTTGCTACTTCTGAGCAGTCAGCTTAGTTCTCTGAAGATAAGTATTCCAAACAGATGCAACCCCTAAATTCACTAGGGCAGAACTGGCACAATATCTCCATCTCTGCTTTCTTGCCCAGCTGCCCCCTCCATTTTTTTTTTTTAAATGTTGCTTGGATGTCCATCCATTCTGAGGCCTTATACATACAGCCTTACATACTAACAAAAAACAGCTGAGAAGATATTACGCTACCATATGAAACTGTCTTGAGGTGGGGGGGGGGCTTTAAACAGCACCTCTGGGACATCAGAACTGTAACCTTTCCATTCCCTAAATGTAGTCCAACCATCCCGAGTTTTGGATTTAGGCCTTGCAGGAAGCTAGCAGCACACACCCATATCCTAGATGAGCACAAACTGTGCTCCACCAGGCAGATGGGAACAAACTGTCCCACTACACCCATCCATGTTAACACAGTATGGGAGACATTGCAAACATGGCAGCTACTCAGCCAAACAACCAGGAAAGATGGACTTTGACTCAATTTTAGATTTCCAGGCTTTGAGAATTTCAAAATTTCCTATCAGCACTGTCCATGGGCATGCTGGTGTAGACTGAAGTGAGACAGGCAAGGGAAGGAGAAGCATGGGGAGAAGCTTGATCAGGTTCTTCTCTCATCGTTGCTTATTCAGAGAACCTCACAGCAATATCTGTTCAGAACACAAGCTCACATACAGCAACGTGGTCCTTTGTTAGACAGACTTGATATGTTTCAAAATCTTGCAGAGCCCAGAACATCCATACCTCATTGACAGGTCAAGTAGCTGCCGATGCCCTACACGGGAAGGTACAACAAGCTTCCTGTCTAAAGAACAGGGATGGTAAATGTGGATGTCATCCAGAAGAGCTCTGCTAATAGCCAGTAGCAGCCACAACTGGCTAACAGTCCGCTGCTGAAGAGAAGCACAGTAAGAGTAGCAAAGCCAGGCATAGAGGGCAAAAAGCAAGCTCAGCTGGACTGACTGATATGTTCCAAATAAAATTTGCTTTTATTACAGCAGAGTATCTCTGCTATTGCTAAATGTCCGTTAGCCTAGTTCACTGCATCATGCTGTGGTATTACTCTGTCTCTGTCTTCCCTCTCTTCTCTTGGGAAGAAAGCATCAAGTATGTGCCTGTTTGGACAGGAGGGCAGGGAGGCACAGCAGTGATTCAGCAGCAGCTGAGATGCAGTACTGCTGGCAATGCAGAGAGTAGTCAGGACAGCTAATTAACCTTCTTCCTGAAAACACATTAAAAAAAAAAAGATTTCTGGACTGGCAGAAGATGACACACTAAAAGGGAGTAGCTCAACAGTATGAGCATCACAGTGATGAAGATGCAGATGGTAATGCCCAGCCAATTAAGAAACTGAGCTTAACCAAGAAGTAACTCAGAGAGGGCTGAAAATGTAGCTGATGTAAGTGTACAGCCATTGAGCTTAATCAAGTCTCCCATGCTTATTCATGTAAATATTCATCTTCTCTGCAAGAGACAGTATAAAGATGTCTCTGCCTTGGTGCTGCTGTGTGAGTGCTAAGGCAGGAAGTTCTGAGCTGGAAATTTAGAGACAGGAAGTGACCTCCAGCAGTCACTTTTCTAACTGAGATGAGAGAGCAACCATGGGCAGGTCATTTCACCTCTGGGTGAGAAAACCAGTGAAAAGCAACAGAGCAGCACAAGGCAGCAGTGTTTGCACAGATCATGCTCATCTCATATGAGAGGTGGCAGCCTGCAGCACTGCGTCCAGCGTGGTGCAGAGCCTACTGCTCCTGGTGAGCTAAATAAGGGTGCAAAGGCACCTGCCTCAGCTGGTGCACCCCTTCTAGTAGAGACTGTTGTCTGCCACCTTCCAGGAAGCAAGGGAAGAGTCAGGATTTGTCTGGGAGACAACTAATTTTGCTGCTCAGAGCCTCTCTCCTTTCTCCATTTCCAAGAGATGGAGTGCCTATGCATACCTTCCTGGTTAAGGCTGGAGGTGGGCCTGTCAAGCTGCCCTGGGCTGAAAGGAGAAGGCAGCTCTGCAGTAGTCTGCTCAGAACTTGTCTCTTTTCCCACTCTCCTTGTACCAGGTACTTCTTGAGTATCAAGAGTGCGGCTTGTTTTTTCCTCTCCAACTCTGCTGGCAGTACCTCGGCTTTGGAGGGATCCCAGCAGAGAGATTACAGGCAGCACCTCAGAGGGCTTATTTGGAACCAAGAGCCTGGCATGAAATCAAGAATCTCAGCCATTACTTTCATATCACTTTGGCTTGATCGATGATTGCAAGATTCCTCCTACCCCCTCAGGTCTGTCTTGGGAAGCTTAAGGTAGAGGTGCCTTTTTGTCATCAACAGAAGACATCATGAATAGTAGGTTCCATTTTCAAACCCATGTTCTACCTTTAAGGGTAGTAAAAGTCCGGTTTGGCATCATACTCTTTCCTTTGTGTGGTTCAGGACAGAACTAAATAGTGCTCCCTGAGGTACTGCAGTTCTGCTGGGACAACAGGAAGGCAGCATTCTTAACAACCTTGCCACAGAGCCAGAAAGCACTTAATCATGTTGGCCCCTAACCTATCTAAAATTTCCTGCGGAGTACTTTCCTTGGAGAAACTGATAGAAAATCCCCTTGCCTGAGCCATTTAAATGTCAGACTGCAAGAAATGCTTAGGGCCGTAACAATGGAGAACAAACCTGGGCTGGCAGGAAAGGCAATAACATGATCTCTGAGTGTTTGTTCTCCAATGCTATGCCTAGAACACATCAGGAGAGCCAAGCTCCCCTCTTCTGCATGAGGTGTTATGCATTCATTCAAAAATGCTTCTGTTGCCACCTACCAGGCTGTGGATAGGGGAAAGAGGCAGAAATATTGGGCTGAAATACCTGACAGCTTAGGCATGAAGACGCTCATCAGAAGGAAAAAAAAAAAAGAAGAAGGCTGTAGCATAGTCTGCAGGATTTTGTAGCTGTGGGACTTCATCAGAATCAGCTATTCATCAGAGGTTTTGTCTGTCTTTGCTGCATGCAGTGACCTTTGTGGCAGCTTGGTCCTTTATGTGGTTCTGCTTCTTCCCACAGTAACATTTTTTTAATGCATCTACGTCTTACCACCCTATTAATACACATACGTAGGCACACATTTAAAGCTGCCTGGAATACCATCAGAAAAAGACTATCCATGAAATGCAACCAGGAACTGTGTAAACAGATAGGATTTTGCTGTGCTTTGCTGTTATCAGCAACTGAAACTGAAGATCTGCATCCCTCTAAAAACGGGCACAAGATGTTAGCTAGTGATTTGTGTAGATGGTATTGTGTAGAATAACTAATTGCAGAGGAATTACACAGAAATAAAGCTGTTGAGGGGAGTGGAGTGAATGAATTACAAACCTAGTGTCAATCAGCAGTGTCACATTGCTAAAAAAGCAAACTTCTTCTGTAGGGTTATAAACACTACTGTCACATGTAAGGTACAAATCCATCTACTCTGTTCATCACTGACAAGGTTGTGGCTGGAAAACCACATCATTTTGGGGCATTATGCCTGGAGAAATACGTGGAACAATTTGAGAGGAATTGAAAGGGAAACTGCAAAGGTCTTTGGTAACCAAGAAAATGAACTAGAACAGCAGCTGAAAAGAATGAAAGATATTTTTAAAAATCTAGCTTTCTGTAGAGGAAACACCAAGGGGAGATATAATGACAACAGAGGGTCTTTTGTCAGAATTGAGAGAATATAAACCGGTTTCCATGTCTGCTGTGTTTTAGACTAAAAAGCATTGTAGCATGGGAGGTTTAGATGAGACATTAAAAAAAAGTTTTTTGCTTCAAGAATAAGTAGACTCTCAGCAAACTTCTGAGAATGTTAAATGTACCTCCTTATAGGTTTGAAGAACACTTCAAATAAACATCTGATTGATCCTGCCTTAAAGCAGGAGGATAGACTAAGTCAATTCTTGAGATCTCACGTTGTTCAGACTTGGGATTTTCATGATGTGAGAACAGCACAGATTGCACATTTTCTGTATAAGACTAGATGTAAAACTAGATAAAAAGCTTACAACATTTGTTGATTTACTGAAGTTATTTCAATTCACTTGAGTTCAGGTCCCTACAGGGAAATGCTAAAATGACAAAAAAGAAATACCATTTCTCACTAAAATCTGAATGGCAAATAAAAACATTTGGATTTCTACATTGTTTTTCATTAATAATTCACAATATAGGAGCCACAAAAAAAAAAAAAAATGGCCCACATCATAGTTCATAACTGAAACTCGTGTTCTGAAAGAACCAAAATAATCAGAGAAAGTGCTCTGGCCACATTTTCATTTCTTTAAATGAAGAGTAGCTCCAAACCTCAACTGAAAACTTGTTTTAAGGGTTATCAGAGCCCTCACTTTCTCATGCTGCCTGTAATGTTCAATGCATCACGAGAACCTTTCAGTTTTATTTTAAACATTTATTTTTACACAGGTTTGTATGTGCCCAGCTACCTAATCCTGTACTAGAGAGCATCAGTGTCATTGATACACCAGGAATCCTTTCTGGAGAAAAGCAGAGAATTAGCAGAGGTAAGTGCCAGGTTCAGTTCTCTTCCAAATGATAATAATTAAAACCAAATGGACTGTATGAGTTTCCTCTCAAGCTGTACACATTCTAGACAGAAAGACTAGCAGGGGCCTCTCAGAGATGCTGCACAACTACTGATGCCCCTTCAGCTTGATTTGCTATTTGCTAAAGAGAATTTGAATACTATTGGAGAAGGTTGCTGACAGTGTCAGTAACATCTGTATCAGTCCAGTATTCCCCAGCAGAACAAATTTCCATCAGAAAGTGTCAGTCAACCATCTGTCTGTATTGCACAAACAATTGCTTCCAGACTTCCTAAATCTAGGCTGGACTGATGAGGTGTGAGAAACCCAGACATCCACAATTTTTCGGCATATCTGGATACTAAATAGATCTGATGAACACACAAAGTCTCTTAGTGAGCTTCTT
The DNA here is from genome assembly GCA_035772895.1 of Perdix hodgsoniae. Lineage (NCBI taxonomy): Eukaryota > Metazoa > Chordata > Aves > Galliformes > Phasianidae > Perdix > Perdix hodgsoniae. Next base: position 16,794,190 of record JAPSGF010000007.1, read on the forward strand.
AGTATCTCAGGATGACCCCATGAATTCCTTCCAAGCAGTCTTCAGATGGTAGCAAAATGCACACACCTTCATCAGATTAAAAAGCATGCTGTGCAAGCATTCCTCCCTTCAGCAGAAAGTGCTTTAGATTGGAGTTAAACAAAAGCTTAAATTACGTAAACATTTTTCAGCCAAAAAAAAAAGCCAACAACAAAACAACAGTAAAAGTACACAGTTCTTTTCTGGAATAATCATTGTGATGAACGTTTGCTTAGGATAAAACATTTTTGTTCTTTAAAAAAAAGTTACAAAATATTAGTTAAAATTGAACCTTTTTAAGGCACAAAAAAGCTTTCCCATATCTCTGTCCTCGTCACTTCAAGTCCTGACATATATTGCAAGATTTTCCATCTCTTTCTGTTACTAAAAATATCCTTCTGCAAAATGTACTGGCACTTCTTGCTCCTTGTTTTGCTGATTTTCTCCATCAGCGTCCCAGTGGACTTGGTGTCCCAATCCTATAGCTAGGCTAGAATATGCCAACAGTGCCAGAGCACACAATGCAATGCTGTTAAGAAAGTCAGTGGTGCACTTTGCCCCAAGCCAGCAAACACCTCCCCAAACATCTGGGAGAAACCGAAAGTACAGATTGTTTGAGATCTCACTACATAGTCACGTAGATCCAGGACAGCTGGTCACATGAGCCACCCCAGTTTGCTTGTCAATAGCTACAGGACAAGTGCCTCATCCAGTTTAGATCAGCATAGCTTTATTGATGTTGGAAGAGCTTCAGTGATTTTTGTCTGCAGGGTACCCAGCCCAGGGAGCAAGAAGAGTCAGAAGAGGGCTGAAGTGCTTATGTTTAGGAAAGGCTGCTGCCAGGCATTGGCTTATGGGAAGCCAGTGTTCGAAAAGGAATGCTCACCTCCTCGCTCTTGTGGCAGAGAAGTAGGAAAAAGTGGTGAGGCTGGTGCCTTTGCCACCAAGCTTGCAAGCCAGCTGCCATGATTAGCAGGTCAGTTTTGGAGGCAGACAGCAATGGTGCAGTTTCTAGGCAAAAAAACATGACAGTGCCAAAACTGCTTATACAACAAAATACTTCTGTGTTTCTGTACTTTTCCAGCCTGCTCAGCTTTCACTTGGGAATGAAGCAAAAGCTGGGAGAGGTTTCCCCAGAGAATTCCCAGTTCTTTAACTGCTGAAACAGGGTAGTTCTGCTTACTCCCAGTGCCAGCTTAGCAGTCCATCAGGGCTCATCATATGCACTGTTATACTTCAGGGACCAGTAGCAAGGAAATTGCCTTTTGAGGAATGATTCAGAGGCCCAAGACCAGGTTCTGAAGCTTCTCATCTGTCTGAATTCTTAAATTCACTGCCTAGTGAAGTAGGCCTGTCAAGCAGGAAAGGTTGATGTCGTCTGTCATATCTGAAGTCCACATCCCGTAGGCATGCAGTGAAATCACCAGCACTTGGTACGGCTGCTACTACATTTAGACTCTTGTTAAAAATAAAGAAAATAGTAATTATAGTCTGTGCTGATATGTCATACTGAGCAACTCTGACTTGTGGACTCCTCCATGGCAGATGGTGTCGCAGGTATGTGGTAACTAGGTGCCTAGGATATACAGGTTTCGTTTAAAAACCTTGTGAGAAGTATTCCCAAAGCATCCTGCCCACAGTTTTCTCCACTGTTCTTACTTAGAAAACAGCCATTTTTCCTCTGGTCTTTTTCTTAACTGTCATGTGTGAAGAATTACTCATCACACTGCTCCATCCCTCACTCTGCATCTTTTTTTTTAACATTTATTAGTTTTTATTTATTGCCTCCAGCTATGCATCATACAGCAGCAGACTGCTGTATTTGTACCAAAGCAGCACAGCGTCAGCTGCTCTGAAAGTTTGGTAACAATATGGATGCTGTCCATTTGCAAAGCACTGTACACATGTCACATGACAGTCCAGCACCTGCAACAGGGGAAGATGAGAAAAGGTGGAACTGTAGTGAAATAAACAGGAACAAAGGGGAGGACCACAGATCAGGTCATGTAGTAAAGCAGAGCCAAAATAGAATCTAGGACTTACTCATAATTTATCATTTGGTGTAGTCTGCTCTTACCACCTACCACTCATGCACTTCAGTAGCAGCGCATCCCTGAATAATGAGCCTTACACACTCCACTAGCTATCAGTCCCAACCTACACACGCACAGACCTAAGCAAATCCAAATCTGCCAAGTTCAGCAGTGCTATAGCCAAGTAGCATTTGACCCCTATTTCAGGGTCATGCTTCCTGAATACATGCTGAACACTTGCTTCATCTTCATCTGATGTATGTCACCACCTCCCTTTCCTCTTTAGCAATGAACACAAGGTCATAGCAAGGAGATGAAGATTGGCAGTATCATTCCCCATCAGCTTTCTTTCCAGTATGCACTATTCCAGTCTTCCATCCCGTTCTATTCAGCTGGCTGCAGTGCAGCCCAGGCTTCCCCTAGTCAAGGGAAAAACGTGCTAGCCTTGCTTGCTGTTCTGGGAAGGGAAGGAGAAGCAAGGACCCAGTGACCAGAAGCTTCAGTACGTCAAATTGATAGTTACTCCTATCTGTGAAAATGAAAGAAAAAATGATAGGAGGTATCAGTCTTAGGCAATTGCATAGCTCTCTGACTGAATTCCAAACAGTTGTGTTTGGAAGAGAAAGGCAAATATCAAGAGAATCAATATTCCCTCCACTTCATTAAATGTTTAGGGTACAGTAGCAATAAGAAAACATCTTTTTCCAAAGAGTTTTGTCACATGCTTTGACAATAATATGACACAATCTTAAAGCATTTAAAAAGGAGACATTTCGTACACTTGCTGTAACAGTTCTCTGCAGTTATGTTTGCTTGCATTTTGTATTTCACTCCACCTGAGATGTCTGAAGGGCAACAGTTAATCGTGACTTCGCATGTCACTGCCATTACTGCAGTGCAGTAGCCGCTCTGCCAAGCTTCCTTTAAGAACAAAGCAAAAGATCAGAAAACCTGCACAATTTAAGCCCCTTTTATTTGTAGAAATATTTGATGTCATGAGCCTGGCTAACTTTTCCAACCTGAAAGCAGAATGCAAACCAAAAAAAAAAAAGCTTATGAGTTTTTTGTTTGTTTTTAGGGAAGGGGGATGGAATTTTTTCATTTTATTCCTGTTAATATATGGCAACAACTTAATTTTTGTTACTGAACAAGTTTGATTTCTTTTACAGTTATTACATTTATACATTCTGTTGTCTGTCCTCTGCACTCCATAAGTTTCCTACTTATCCCCTACATATCTCCTTCATTAAGAAAGGACATCCATGCCCATCAGTATCTCAGTTTGCATAATTTATACACACTGTATACTCTTTTGGTGTCCTCAATAAAGATGGGGAAGGACTGTGTTTCCTGGTCCTGGCAGCAGCTGTCTACTACCTGGAGATTCTTAATTCTCATGGCCATTACAGGTCTGATTCTCAAGCATCAACTCTCTTAATTTTCTCCAAGGCTGGATGGGGCTTTGAACCACCTGGTCTAGAGAGAAGTGTCCCTGTCTATAGCAGGGGGTAGGAACTGCATCATCTTAAAGGCCCCTTCCAACCCAAACCATTCTATGGTTCTGTGATTTAAACTACATTTACTGGGAGAGCTCAGTTTGTGTTTAGACACTGTATGAAAAACCTCTTGGAACTTCTGTCCATGCATCAGCACTGCTCTGAAAAACTTGGCCTGGATTCAGATACCTTCTGAAGTCTCAAAGTCTGACCATGGACTGTTTTGAGGATTGGCCAAATTACCAGGAAATACTCGGTCCATCTGTCACAAGTGACAAAGATATAAACATGTAACAAGTAGAAAGGAAAAACTCCACTGTGTGTAAGTAGAAGCTGAACAGGCTTTTGTAAGGAGACTTGGCTCTGGACAATACTTTCATCAGTTTTACTTCACCTGAACTGAACTTGTCTAGGGAGATCTCCCTTTGTTTCCAGTGACATGAAGTAAGAACTCTATCAGGTTCCCAGTCGCTTCCCAACCATGAAACCATTGCACTAAACAACATGAAAGTGAAAGGCCACGGTGTGCCTCTCCAGGTACTCATTCATGTCGATGTTAGCATTACAAATCTGACACCAGCCTGTCTTTCCTAGCTGAGAACACTGTGCACATTTGCTGTAGAGTTGAATCCCTTTACCTTTGCTTTGGAAACCTTTAAGTTTCCAAAACCCATGTAATATTTCCATGTTACTTTTCCTTCCTTTACAGGCATTTGCCAGACTCAGGTGGCACCTGTCCCTCCCTCCTGCTACATTCTTCTTCTCTAGTGTAGATTGCCTGCTTGTTTAGCCTGTTTGGGATCTTCCCTGAAGTGCTTTCAGAAGGGCATTTATGTCACTTCTTCAGAATCAGCCTTCAAACTCTCTTTTTCATTTTAAAAATACAGATTAAGTAATCGTCTGTCTGGAATAAGCACTCATCTGCCAGAGCTGCTCCCTCTCTAGGTAGCCAGTGTTTGCTGTTTCTAACTACCTTGTCTTCTGCTGATGGTGTCTTCAGGCACTTGACACACAGTGCCAACCTGTCAGTTGATAGATAGGGATGGATGGTTATCCTGGTAGGTTTTTGTTCTGTAGATTACACTGGCTTTTGTTAAAAAAAATGGTGTGAAGAGAACTCCCAGTGGCTAAAACTGAGCGAGAAGGAGGTGAACTGCCCAGTGTAAAATGTTTCTAATAGCAAGCTGTAAGATAACTGCTGTAAAGCAGGGGCTTTGCATCCCACCTGATTGCAAGCACTGCGTCTGTGGCCACAGTTCCCCGAGATGAGAAATCCAGTAGAACATGCTCACTATCAGACAGAAGCAAAGAAACCAGAAACAAGAAACAACCAGTACAGCTAGATGGTGAGAAGTGCTGAACCACTGTGTGCACCCTCGCTGGCTTCAAGACGTTACAGTCAGGCAGATTTTATGCTGTGTCAGGTATCATCCATCTTCCCACAGTCAGCATAAAGACTGTGTCATTCCTGGTCTGGCTTGACAAAAAGTAATTGCATAATCCTGCCATATCTTAACTAAATATGTGCTGCCAGGTATACTGGGAGCTCATGGATAAGTATTCATTAAGCCACAGCCTGCCTTAGGGAGGAGTCTGGACGGCAAGATGTTCGCAAGAAGATCATTTCCTCCATGGGCTGAATCTACTGACAGTCCTGCTGGCTTGTCAGCTTTGTGTTAAATCTGTCAAATGCTTTTCACACGATCAGAATGAAATCTGTCCCCATGAAAAAAAAAAAGTCTAATAGAAGGAAATTTTTATCGCATTCATCTTGGCTATTTTCTTAAAGTACTGTATAGTTGAGATTCATTTTCTATGCATGTTCTGATCTGTTCTTCTTTCACAACCTTATCTGGAAGTTGTGAAAGAATCCACATCAGTAACAGCAAACTGTTTAAAATAGGCATGTTTTTCAGTAGAAACACAGCCAGGAATCACTGGAGAGAAAATGTTCCCTTTCACATTTGTCTGAATGTCCCTGTAATAATGGTTTTACTTGTATGCAGCTTTGGCAGATGGCTTTACAAATGCTTTGTAGCTTTACAATAAACTGTGCTACAATATGTGGATAGCTTCACTCATCAGTGAAACACTGCCAAATCTGGCTGCTTTTGTGAGAGCCCTTAGCAACCCTCCACAACACTAAGATAGGGTGTAAAGAAACAACACATTACCATGGAATGAGCGAGGACACTTCAGACCGAGAACACCTAATTTGAGAGTAGGTCAGGATCAGTTTTTGATGTAATCTCACACTGAAATAAAGTGGCAGAAGAACCTGTGAAATAAAAATCAGGTAAAAAGAATGTTGAAGTAAAGCTGAATTTAATTATGGAATAAGGTTTGTATGCTTTCAGGTGTGGAACACCTCCAGCTCTGGCTGAAGTTAGACAAAACATCCCAAGTTCTCTACACTGTAGAGGAGTCTTCTAAAAATGAGCTCTGAACTAAACGTTTAAATATTAATTTCATCTTTTCTTTTTTAATATCTACGCTAATAGCTTTCCCTGAAGAGTTCTGTACCCTGTTGCCCTGCTATTCAAATGCTTTAATAGCAGTCTACTCTTTTATATGCTAAAAGCAAAACTAAAAAGTCAACCCTGTGAATTTTTTACGTGGGAATTCTCCGGGCATGTGTGTGGGAAAACACCATCACAGAGCTCTGTCAATGACTCCAAGTTAACAGCCATCAACAGAGAGGTCTGTCCCACGTGCTCTTTCCACATGTCACACTGTATGTTAAGGGAAAGTACACTCAGTGTTTTTCCTCTTCTCCCCTAAATAATTCTGTCACTTAAAAACATAAACCTTAGCTTTCCTGCTACTTCCATACAGGAAAGTGAGGACAGATGTAATCAGCACATGGTAGAACTGCACACAGAAATATTTCTCAGCACATGAAGGAAAGGTCTCATACATTCACTTAAGAGCCCCCAGTGAGTGTGGCATGTGAGAGGAGCATGTGGATCAGGGTTTTGTCTCAGCACAGGATGTAATCCAGCCCATGTTGTTGTGAGTGCTCTGAAATATCACCAAGTGTTATTCCAGGGCTTTGTTTTCTCTTTAGTGAAGGACAGCTGTCAGTAGATTATCTCCCAACACACAAAGAAGCTGGGAAAGACAGACACTGCTAATCAATCTGTAGATGTATTGAAATCCACAGGGATGTTCTAAACACGTGGTACATTACCATAGCAGCAAGGAATGTACCAAGATCCCAGCAGGTATTAATTCCCTTTTCCTGTTGGGTAGGGCAACTTTTTTTTACTATGAATAGGAAATAGAAACAACAGCCAGGCTTGCTTGTTCATCTCTACTCTTCTTCCATCCCTTGCAGGTTATGACTTTGCTGCTGTATTGGAGTGGTTTGCAGAGCGGGTTGACCGCATCATTCTCCTTTTTGATGCGCACAAGCTGGACATCTCTGATGAATTCTCAGAGGTCATCAAGGCCCTGAAGAACCACGAGGACAAGATGAGAGTTGTTCTCAACAAAGCTGACCAGATAGAGACCCAGCAACTGATGAGGGTGTACGGTGCTCTCATGTGGTCCCTGGGAAAGATTGTCAACACTCCGGAGGTCATCAGAGTCTACATTGGCTCCTTCTGGTCCCATCCATTGCTCATCCCTGATAACCGCAAGTTGTTTGAGGCAGAGGAGCAGGACCTGTTCAGGGATATCCAGAGCCTCCCCCGCAACGCAGCCCTAAGGAAGCTGAATGATCTTATCAAGCGAGCGCGGCTGGCCAAGGTGAGTGTTGGCATAAAGGAGGCCAGGCATTCAGTTTGGGCCATCCACAGTATGCACAGTATGGGGAAGTGGTTTTGGCTGGTGTAGCTCACGTAGCTGGTGGATCCTGCCTCTTTTTTTTTCCCCTTTTCTCATTTCACTCAGGCCTATTTGTCCTATGCACTTTGAGGAAGAACCTACTGCCTCTGCTTGGTGCATTAGTCATAACAGGCCTGAGTGAAGAGTTGTGAAGGTCAAGGAAGGTAGCTCTTGGGGAAATGTGCGAAGCAGCTAGACTGTGCTAGCAAACTGAGAATTCAGACAAATACAATATGTCAGAATCACACACCAAGGGAAATAGGAGTCTGTAGGCCTTTTGCTTTAAGGAGATAAATCTGCCTTAGATGCATGCAGAAGAGGTGGAGACTGACAAGAATGGCGGATGAGCCTGCCACAAGCATGGGAAAATTAACTATTGCGGACAGTGCCAGAAGTTCCATCTCTTATTACTTAAAAGAAGCTGAGTGAAGTTCTTCAGAACACTGTGAGGGAAAAAATGTTTTACACACACACAAAAAAAAGCAAGAATATTTTATTTAAAATCCACTGCCATTAATCACTTCGGTTGGGGAAAGTGGAATAGATTCTGCCTTCTGGAATGACCAGTGCCAACAAGAAACATTACACAAACTTAGTTTTATGAAAATTGTTGTTCTAGGTCTGTACATTCCTCACATACAAAGTACATAATATCGTAGTGTCGTGCAAGTCAAAGACTCATTCATGGTAAAACATTAAACAGAGTCTAGAGAGCTCGAAAACCTGTATGTTTGGTTTGTACTGAGAAGTGGCTATTCCCTGAAAGGTCTGCACGGTAGAAGGAAAACACATCCGCAAAAAGTGGCTGTATTACTCTCTGCATACCCAAGAATCCTACACTGCCCTCACCTTGTCTCTGCATAGCCCTCAGCACTGGAGTGATAAACAGCAGATAGATGCAAACTGAGGAGCTAAACTTCTACAGGATGGGGTGATGGGAGTTGACTCCTAGGCACACACACTGTCCACTGGGAAAGAAAATTTGTGGTGCATTCTTTAGTATGTCTTCTTCATTCTGTGTCATTTAATGCCCTTCAGGTCCATGCCTACATCATCAGTTCCTTAAAGAAGGAAATGCCCTCAGTGTTTGGGAAAGACAATAAAAAGAAAGAGCTTATTAACAACTTGGGAGAGATTTATGCCCGCATTGAACGGGAGCATCAGATCTCACCAGGAGACTTCCCTAATCTGAGAAAGATGCAGGTAAGTAGTGGCATCTTGTCCTGAGTATCAGACACACAAGTAAAAAGTGTTAGAGTAACTGTAGGAAATAGGACAGAAGCCACAATGCAGACCTTGATTATTGTTGCCTATGCAAAAGGCCTGTTGCAGACTTGATGCAAGCCTTAAATTGTGTGCAGGCTGTGTGTGGGTGTAAATACTTCTTATACATCAAGCTCACATGAAACTACTGCTACCTTTTGTCTTTGCCTAAGTAGCCGTTAAGAAAATGGATGAAATCCTATTTTATCAGTTTTTAATTCCGTGTTCCATTTTTAGATTCTCCAGGCATAAGAATAGTGCTAATCTATATTGAAAAGAAAGGTACATCTCCCAGAAAGCCTACATACATACACCTCCTCAGGAGCTGTATTTGTTTTTTCCTCTACTTCACTCTGGTTCTAGCAAGAACCAGAAGGAAGCAGTGAAAACTTAAAGCCCCTTATCTATTTTAAGCAGTGAAGCAAGTTTGCTGAGCTGCAGAGCTAAGACCTGACCCAGTGTTCATCCAAGTCAAAGACTTGAAGGACCTTGGATCAGAGCCTTGTATTGTATAATTGAACAATGCGGGGCATGGCTACGTTGGTGTGTGGCTTCAATCCAAGCAGAAGCCTCTTCACAGTTACTAGCTGTTGAAGTCATTACTGGCTCCCTGTGGAAGGCACAGCAGCTGCTCATCTTTTTAGGAAAAGAGTGTATTTTCCATAAGTTCTTGAGAATGAGATCTATAGAGTATACCCAATAAAAGATCCCATTCACTGCTTGTTAAAGTATTCAATTAAATGTTCAAGAATAGCTGTGCCACTCCAGTAGTAGTGAATATGATGGATTTAATGAGTAGCAGGTAAAAGATAAAGCTGTATGTTGTTTTTCATTCTTATGAGATTTCTGCAGTCCCTGCTCAAATCACTTTTGCTTAGCTGTGAAAATTACCAAAATTGAGCTAAGCTGTGAAGATCTAGCATCTTTATGGCATCTGAGAGATGCACAGTATGATAACGAAGGATTTATCAGTGAAATATTCTTTTGCCAAAGTGACAACTCCTTACCAGAGTGCAGAAGGAGAGGGAATGCAGAGCACCAGCTAGAAGACATAGCAAGAACTGCACAGACAGTTTGCCCTGAACAGTTTGGTCCTCAAGCGGAGGACTTAAACTTAGTTTGGAAAGGAAGTCTTATTTTACATTCTTACTGCCATTGTCTAGGCCTTTGGGTAAAACCCCAATCTTCTCTGTACCATATCTCTGTTAGCCCCTCTGTTAGCTAGGAAGACTATTCTCTGCAGGGCTTAAAAAGGATGTAAGAGCAAGACCAGCCAGGGAAACCCTATCACGTGCCCAGGAGCAGGACTGTTGGAGGAGAGAGTGCTATTCTTCCTGCTCTTCCTCTACACAAGGAGTGTTTGAGCCAAACTGCAGATAGGGAGTGGACTCTGCACTGTTACTGCCTTGAGTACAGCCATGTCACTCACCTCTTGCTTCATTGTCCTGCTTTAAGGATCAGTTGCAGGCCCAGGATTTTAGCAAGTTCCAGCCTCTGAAGAGCAAGCTGCTGGAGACTGTGGAAGACATGCTGGCTAATGACATCGCCCAGCTCATGGTGCTTGTACGCCAGGAGGAATCACAGCGGCCTACCCAGATGGTGAAGGGAGGAGCCTTTGAGGGCACCCTGCATGGTCCATTTGGCCACGGCTATGGTGAAGGCGCTGGCGAAGGGATCGATGATGCTGAGTGGGTGGTGGCCAGAGACAAGCCCATGTATGATGAGATCTTCTACACACTGTCACCTGTCGATGGTAAAATAACTGGTGCCAATGCAAAGAAGGAGATGGTAAGGTCTAAGCTGCCTAACACAGTGCTGGGCAAGATCTGGAAACTGGCTGACATCGACAAAGATGGCATGCTGGATGATGAGGAGTTTGCCTTGGCAAATCATCTCATTAAAGTCAAGTTGGAGGGTCATGAGCTGCCAAACGAGCTCCCTTCCCATCTCCTCCCTCCATCCAAAAGGAAAATAACAGAATGAAAGGAAGGTTACAGGGGACAGGGAAATGGAGGGGAGAAAGATCTAGAGAAATGTTTACTTAAATTATACCTTTAGATGTGAGATTGCCTTTCAATGTATATCTATTCTGCTGTATGAAGAAAAAAAGTAAAGCAGAGCAAAGTCCAGATCTTCATGATAATATGCAATTAATTCTTCCAGTGTAATGTCCCCGATTTCTAATGTGTAGTCTGTAAACATGGAGGTAAAGAAAGGGTCTTGAGATTAGAAGAAATGGAGTAGCAAAAACAGAAGGAAAACTCAAGTGGGCTGCATCTTCTCAGAGTAAGCACTAATAGAAATCTGCTAGCTACCAGTGCCACACACTGTGGCTTTGGCCACACATTGTGTTCTTTACTGGTTTTGCAAACCTCAGGAGGCTGAGATTCTTGACAGTGAAGAAGAAATCACAGAAAGATCTCCAGGCTGTTGACCAAATTAAGGAATACCTCCGAATAATAAGAAGAAATGCCAAATTCTAAGTCCCTCGGTTAAAAATTTTAGGAATCTGGTTCACTGTTAGATGCAAGTCCTTAAAATAATAATAAAAAAAAAAGAAACAGCTCTGAACTGTGCATCTGGAGTTCCTCATTATTGACTGTGGAATAGGCACTAAGAATTCCCAAGCACCTGTGCCTCCTATTCATTCTCTGGGGGAGGTCAGTTTTCCCAAGTATGGCCAAGGAAACAATTATCCCAAAGGAAACAGAAGGAAAGGGCACTAGAGGCAGATTTTGGGTGAGCTGGAGAGGAAGAACACCCAGGCTCTCTGATCATTTCAGAAGTGGATAGCTTTTTCTCTATTAAACACCTTTAAACAGTGGTGATATTCATCATTCCTGTGAAGCGATACGTTTACTGTCATTGTGTGCAGTAAAAGTTACTCGGTCCCATTCTTACTGTAAAGCCAAGAATGCAGCACTGTCACGTAGATGGTCTATCAAAAGAGCAGAGAACACAGAGCAGAGCTTGTTCCACTGTCTGTGCCCCCACAAATATAACCTAGATGTTGACAGCCTTCACCTACCCTTTTCCTCACCGCAAATAATACTCAAAGCCCTCCAGAACCTCTACCCTGAGTCTAGAGACCTTCCTCTTTTTAATACTTTATAAAATTTCTGTTTTCAAGACTTGATTTTGACAGAAATCCCTCAATTTCCTATTTTATCCCTCCCCCACACACACTCACACATGCACTCTTTTGGTTTTTGTTGTTGCTTTAAAGCAGCATTTTGTTCCAATTCCTGTTGTCACTTTATATAAGCTGAGTTCCTACTGTGATAAAAAAAAGACAAGACAAGTATAACTTATTTTATATCTGTGTTCATATTATATAGAGAAATATATTGTGTATGTAGGATGTGCTTATTGCATTACACTTATCACTTGTCTTAAAAATGAATGCATTAACCTTTTTTGTACCCTGGTCCTAAAACATTATTAAAAAGAAAGGCTAGATCTGTCTATTTCTTTACACGGCAAACTTAAATGTAGAAATCAGTTTTGTCTTCACAGCTATATGCAACAACAGAATGAGTAAATCACCACATTCCCAAACGTTCACATGCAGATCTGCTGTGCTGGACTCGTGCACTGCTGAATGACTGGCAAACATCTGTAGCAGTCTCTCTTTTCTGGCAGTCTTATTGCAACTGTGCGCTGCACTCGCTGAAGCTAGTAGAATCATACCCAAGATTCATCTTGTCCACGGTCACCTTGTTAGAGGTAACATTCCAGTAAGTACTTCAGTAGGAACAGGAATACAGTGAAACAGTTTCCTCCTGCTAGTCACAGATGAAAATGCTGCAGATTCATCAAGACCTAGAGTCAACACCAAGATGACAAACAAATCTTGCTGGCTCTCCTTTTACTTCTGTCTTCATTACTCTTTCTTGACATGTTTATTACAGTGGTCATTATCCCCAGTTAGGACACTGAGGTGCACTGAATATGAGAGAGCAGTTGAGATAGTCCTGGGGAAGCACAGAAAAAGGGTATGAGCAGTACTGATTGGCAGAGTTTCCATTCAATGTTTATACAGGATGAGAGGGAGGAAATCGTAGGGTGGAGAGCAAGAAGCAAACAAACAGATTTAGTCTGCCAGTTTCACTCAATCTTCTCAATCCACTTCAACTACCCAGTGGCCAACTGTTATTACAGCATGCATATCTGGAAGCACTAGTCCAAGTTTTTCTGTGGGATTTACATCCATCTGACTCCAGATCGAGGGATGAGGAACAGCTGAAAGACCTCAGATCAGTCCTAGCTGGTTTTCTAGTAACCTCTCAAAGCATTATACTGATTGTTTTGTGCTGAAATTAAACATTTAAGAAGCAGGAGCTGAGTGGTTCTGTTGGGAGACAGGAGAGGGTGAGATATTTCAGTCTTGTTCTAGTATACACCAGCAAGGTGTCCGGAAGGCCAAAAATCCATCCCATGTATCAGATGGCTTTCAGGGAACAAGCCTTTCCATACTTTTCTGGGCACTACTAGCCTCAGTGGTTAAAAACACTTGGAATAAACATTTCTCATTGTATCGACTGTGTTTTAGCCATCTTGAAAATTCTGCCATTAAACAGAAAATGGAAAGATCCTCTTGCTTGTAGCAGCTGTAATCCCCACACCACCGCATTAGCACTACATCAGGTGCCCCTCCTCCTGCCTCTGCTCTTTGCATCTCTGCTGGGACACAGACACAGCAGTTAAAACAGCATAAACAACTCAGCCAGGACAGTTCAAGCACACAAAATGAAACTTCAGCACTGCTCTTTCAACATGTACTCAAAGCCACTTGCACTGTCAGAGCAGAACTTCCCCGGTGGTGTTGAAGGGGAAAACCAGTGAAAGCATTTTAGTGACAGTTAGTAGATGATTGCTTTGTGATTCAACAGCAATGCAGGAGAAGAAACAGCTCTTATAGGAAGGATCAAGACAGCAATTTGAAAGGCTCTGTTTCCAGAGAGGCAGTTTACATACAGTTCCATATTCAGACAAGTTCCTACAGCATATTTCACTCTTATTAAGTGCTCCAGGAAATGAGAGGAAATGTAAGCATCCTGAGTTTCTCTGTATAAAAATTAGAAGCCTTCAGTATGGCCATCAAAAGCAACATATTTCTCCATTTCCTTCTCCAAGGCAGCAACTGCTGCTGCCATCACTCCCCCATCTTTTTCTTACTCAGGGTTATGACTATTTGGGTAACCCCAGCATTTCACCACACCTTGGGAATGCTCTCTTTGTCAGTTTGTAGAACCTTGCTCCTGAAAACCATTGTATATCAATAGCAGTTCTTAGGAGCATTTCTCAGTCACTGAACCAGGTTTCCCCAGGATATTACACAGAGGAACCTATTCATTTGCTATAGGGTGTGGTTGGTGGATTGTATCACATGAATACACAGGTATCACTCTTCTGATGTTCTCATGCCTCTCTCTTCCCATTCCCAGATAAAAAAATCCACTGTATCTTGATAGGAAGTGTACTTTGTCTTTCCCCTTATTGGGAAGGATTTTTTTTTTAAATAAAAATATCTGAACCTACATATTATATATATATTATACATATCCCTATAAGGGATAATATGTGGGCTCCATTAAAATGAAGTTCTCCACTGCAGATAATGCCAAGAGTTTGGATCAACAGCAGTATGCAGCCACTTACGTGAGCGGAAGGCAGCAGTTACACTAAGTTCCCTGAATAAAATTTAAGGAGGGGTGTAGTTTAGCAAGCAGCAATTACCTCTTTGTGCTGGAACTTAGCCAGCGTGTTGGAATTCAGAGGGATTTTGAATCAAACAAAAAGGTAGAATCAGTTTTTCCATCATCAGAAGTTCTGATGTAAACATCATACAACAATGACATTCAGATCCATGTCTGGAAACTGTTCTTTTAACTTAGTCTCATTATTCCTTAATGCTTTATCCACCTGACAACCTTTGGTTGGGGAACACAGAGTTACGAACAATTTGACCTTCCATAGAATGATGTTTTGACAACGCCCAGCAAGAACTGGAGAGGAGCTTCTCCAAATTTCATCTAAGAACGTGCTACATGTCTTGCATCAATGTAATCAATGGTAACTTTCTCCTGTGGGGTTATTTCAGCGTTCCCCTTATGGGGTCGGCTGCAGAAAGAGGGTTTAGGTGTCTCCATGTGCAAATCAAGGAACGTGACTGATTAACCTCTTCTTAGGCTTGTCTAAGTCCTCACATCCTTGAAAACTTGCGGTGTGTGTTTGGAAACACCCAAGGAGAACAGCACTGTTATTCCAGAGTAGCAGCTTGACTATAATAACATCCAAGCTGTTTTTGTGGTGTTTTACAATATAGATTTCCCCCCCCCACTTTCCTTCCTTGTGCATAGAAGTCTTTCCCTCTTCACTCCCCTTGCACAGACTGAAGTAAACAAGCCTTGGTTTAGGAACTTGACTTGCTAAGTTCAAGGCTAATACATGCAAGTCAATTACTGTGTAGCTTTCCAGCTCCCTCAGGCAATGCAGATGGAGTAACAAAGTCAGTATTTAAGGTGGGATGAACCTGATTTGAAACAGTCCCTCACTGCTGGAAGGGGAGGAAAGCCCAAGCAGTTCAGCTCACATTCACCATGGCACACCCACTGCTTCCTTTGCTAGTCAGGAGCATAAACACTGTACAAGTTGTTGACATTTTCAATGGCAATCCAACACGTTACACGTGTCAATGAGCATCAGCATTCATATCCAGCCATCTTTAAGGTTTCTTTATCAACCAGCACAAGCATCTCCAATTTGTACTACGGGAGAGTGACTGCAGTCCCAGCTGGCAGCAGTGTGTTAAATTCCTCAAAGCAGTTGTTCTGACTGGACAGAAGGACCCAGTCCCCAAGTGAAGATTTATTTCATGTAGCAGTCAAGAGTTAATTCCTGTATACATCTAGAAAGATCATTAAGCAGTCTAAACATCCATAAAAAATAACTAGCATCCTATGATCCAGTTCTAGCACTGAGCAAACCTCTTGCAAACCAGGAAACTCAGCCTGTTTGCCACAAGGATTAGTCTTTCAATTAATAAAATATTTGGTGAATCATCCTTCCAAAGGCTCCAAGGAGGCTGGTGGGATCCTTTCTTCCAATAGATCACTCTTCAAACTAAACCACAGAAATGGCCATGTTCTTTCCAGGGTCCCATCAGTGGTCACCAGTGCTGTAGGTCAAACACTGATGATACATTGGGCCCTATTTTACTTTTTTCTCCCATTTCCAACCTGCTTCAGCCCAAGGCCTGTGGCAGGCAGTACATACTATGACCAGTAATCATTTATTGACTAAGCCATACACACTCTCTATCTTGCCAGCTGCACCCATGAATAACAGCAGTGCTACACAACAAAAGTAGTTGAATGTCTTCTAGGCATCCAGACCCATGGTAACTAAGCCATAGTCACGGGCCATTTGTCTCAATGGCCATAATACATGGCCTACAGCTGCCTGTGCAACTATGAAACTTTTATGGTACTTTTTTTTTCTTCCAGTGAACACCTCACGGGAACAGGGCCAGTGAGGTTTGGTAATAGTGCTTGTCTTCAAGCTCTGCTGATTCAATCGCTCCAGTTCTTTGCCTGCAGCACTTCTACAGTCCTACAATCTGCGTTCCCTGTCTGAGAGAAGATGCTGGGGAGGATGCATGGTCAGACCTTAGACAGAACACGTGAACAGAAGAGAGTAGAGATCGCGTGCTGCCTGTGGACTGGCAAATCCTGAGCCTGAACAGCTTTTCTCTCCCCTTCTGCTCTCAACATTTCAATTAATACTCAAAGCACCACATTATCTCAATCTTGGCAGCATTTCTCTACCCGCCAGTTTCCCAGTTTCCCAGCTCTGGAAGTAGTAGTCACAACCTGTGCTTGTGGTTGTTCATAGCAGTGCATCTCTTCAGGAGATTCTACCATCCTCCTCCCACGAGGGAGCTGGGGAAGCATAGCCCTCCATCCACCCTGCACAACTGCAGAGACCTTTTGAGACAGAAATGATGGACTTTTGTCCCGTGCTCCCTGCCAGGAGAAAGCCAATCCCTGTCAGTACCCCAGAAACAACACAGCAAAAGCTGCTCATAACCCAGCCCTCAGAAAGAGCTGCCAAAGGCATAAAGGGATCAATCACTTGTAGGGGGGATGAGTGGACAGGAGGGAAGCTTGGTGGAAATCAGGGAAACTGCAACACTTGTGCAGGCTTGGTGCAAGCAGAGCTTTGTGGAAGCAGCTCATGCTTCCATAGAGAGATGACCTGGCCATCCTGCAACTGCTGTCTGTCCCCCACCCAGCAGGAAACACAAACATCTTCTCCATGAGCAAGATAAATAAGCCAGGAAATGATGAACTGCTAATGTGACAAATGAGGATACATTGCCCTTTCCAGCCATCTTCTCATCCCAACCCTCTGAGGGATCATCCAAGGTCACAAATATTTCTAATTATCTACTTCTGATAGCCTGCCTCACTCATTCATTTTATTTTACACAAACAATGGCATCCTGACAGCCTCTCACTACTTTCTTCCAGCTATCAGTTCTGGCTTCCCACATTTTCAGGGCTAGCTAGACCTGTTCTCAGCCCATTGCTCTTCTCCAGCTAAACAAACTCTGCCACCCTGTCTAGAGACTTGAAATTAAGCCACCAGACATGCCAATTAACTTAGAGCCTTAATTATTCTCGAGGAACCACAGAGAATCAGCATCAGGCACCATCTGAGCCAGTGCACAGCTAGGTCAGCCCCACAGCAGGACCTGCTGGGGACATCCCACTAGGCTCATTCCACAGCTGTCCTCTGACCACTGCTGACTTCAGCAAGACAGAGCCAATGGCTGCCTTACTGGAGAAACAGATAGGCTGCTCTTATCAGCTCACCAGAGACAAGCATGCAAAACACGTAGCATACTGCAACCTTTGTATTCAACTACATACCCAAAAGGGGAGAGGTTAGGGGACAGGGAAGGCTGTGAACACAGCCAGTGAAAAAATTGTAAGGTACAAGGGGAGGAAGAGGATTCTTAAAGCCACAGCAAAAAGCTGTTTACTTCCTACTTAAGTCCAAGTGCAAACCCTGAATGCAGTCCAAGAAGTATAAGAAGGCCACTGACTGTTTACTGTGTTTTGTAGAAATTTCTTTAAATACCCTATTAGAGATGAGTGCATATAAAGAGGACATAATGGATTCACATGTGAGTGCAGGTGTTTCTTTATACCTCTCGATACCATTGCTCCAACTACGCTTAACCAAAGGCTTCAAGTGATCACAAAACTGCCTCATCTTCCAGAAGTGCTGAACACCGGTGTGTTCACATCTTTGCACAGAGCTCTGGGTTTAAGCCCACCCTTTTAAAAAGGGAATAATTTTACCTTTGCATTCATTCCAAAACCTTTTCCAAAAGGGGATTCAGATTGGAAGCTCACAAGCACATCTAGCTTTCCAATTGCATTCACATTACCTGTTGCAGGATTGAACCAGCCCCACTACTGCCAAGCCAATGGTGCATAAAGCACTTTACTTGCATGAGAACCATCTGCTGTTTCACCAGAAATGGCACGTAGGAATGGGGGAGAAGGAGAGCTGTGAAGCAGTGCTTGCCTGAAATAATTCTTTTCCACTCAAGCATCCATAAGCTCAGATTTCTAGGCAAAAGTTCCGCTTTCTTTATTTTTTAAAAAGAGATTTGCCAGCAGAAATGAAAGATAAGCAGACAAGTGCTTCAGTCAGCACTACGAAGACGATAACCTGGCAGGAGCATCACTCTTCCTTCTCTGCTCTGTTCGTGCCCAATGCAGCTGACTGGACACCAGATATCTCCGTGGTGAGGACTGCCGTAACGTCACACGGCTGCAGGGATGACAGCCACCCACAGATACTCAAACAGATGCACCAGAGGAGAAAAAAAAAAGCAAATTCTGGGCAAGGAGCCAGCGCTGCTCAACACAGCCATCTGACAGAGCTGCACTGTGAGCTCCAGGTCTATTTAGTAAAACACACACACTGAGTAATCAGATATATTTTATTACACTGCAGAACGCTTTTTTTTCTTTAATCCAAAGACAGTTCTTAAGTGCGTGCCCTATGGGTGTGAGCAAGTCCTCCACAGGCAATGGGCACACCAGAAATGGGGCATAAAAAAGAGCCAGCCAAGCCCCTCTGGCAGGTTTTACTGGTTGGTTATAGCTTTACACACAGAGACATTTGGCATAGGAGCACACCAGTTCATAGGGTAAATAGTTAGAAATTATCCTTCCAAGAAGTCACCTATCACACCGACTCCCTTTTGCTGAATAACAAAAGCCACTGAAGATTAAGCTTTTTTTTCTTTGCTATTTTTTTTTCTTGGTTAAGACTTTGGTTTGTTGTTTCCTGATCTGAATAAAGAACAAACCCAGGATCATAATTTACTACAGAAAACAATGAAGTTCTTATCATTGTAAATATATGGAGTGAGATAATACAAATCCTGTTCCCTGGTATTTCCCCTCCACCCTCCTTCTCCTACCACTACCCTTTCCAGCTTTAGGGCCTCTCCCCTGCTTGCATGGAAGATTTGACGCCCATAAGAAAGCCATAAATTACTCCCAAACAGCTACTGAATGTAGCAATGACCGTCCAGTAACACTTCCACGGAGCAATAGAGCTTCCTGGCAAGCTGATAAGAGTTTCCTGTTTTGAATTCTTTTTGGTTTTGTGTTTTCTGGTGGGTTTTTTTTGTGTGTGTGTGTGTAGGTTTTTTTTTTTTCCTTAATGAAAATCAACTCTCTCAAGCATCTCAGAAAAGAAAGGGCCATCAGATTATCTTTTTTTCCACCTCCAAATGAGTTGTGTTGCAAAATATTCTGTTCTTCTGAAAGAGAAGAAGGGACCAAGTCCAAAACAACAAACATGCCTACTTGGGAAGGAGGTATGGCTCGAATCCATCGCTGCTTGAGGATGCTGGGTTTGCTTCTGCACACACCACAAGCCCTGTCCTGATCTGTCTCCTCACATGCTTCACTTGTATGCTGCCTCAGTATAAAGGCATACCCAGCTCTGTCTCTACCAGGGGACAGCTGGTTCAGCTGCAGACAGCTGAACCCTTCCCATTCTAACCTGCCCAAGGTACTTTTGGTGGAGGTCTCAGCCCCAGACCCACCTCTGTTGAATGGACACACAAACCTCACTTATTCCAAGAAAAAAGGAAAAACATTACATACATTTGGTTCAGTATCAAGTACTGATGAATAATACCCCTCTTGGATTAGCAGATTCACGTCCTGGATTTTGACATTTAATCCCCTAAAGTCATCTCATTAAAATAATCAGCTTGCAATTCAGCTCATTCTAGGAAGGGATGTAAGAGTAGCTTGTCCTGCAGCCCATGTCCTCTGCCCCTCAGAAAGCAAAGGCAGAACCTCCCTCCCAGCCCCTCTAGGCCCAGAAGCAGTTTGGACAGCCTGAAACTGATTTCAAGTAGGCAAAACTGAAAGGAGATGTTTTGCAAAGGAAAAAAAAAATTATGCAGAAGCAAGCTAATTTTTAACTATGAAATCTGAAAGACACCATGCCCTACAGGGGAAGGACACTCTTCTGATCAGTGCTTTTTCAAAAGCAAACCAGGCACGGTTTTGCATCACTTCTTTAAACCAAGTTTCACCACCTTATCTTACTGTAAAGAGCAGAAGCAAGAACTTGCACAATACACCAGAGACCTTTGACTTGTATTTTTTATGTTTTCATATTCCCCTGTGTGTCAGCCTCACACAGTTATTCACACATAGGCTTGCCCAGCACAATTTAATTCTTTGCCCGTACTGGCTAGCCAAGCTGGCAGTAGCTCTTGCCACGTGCCTGACTCAGAAGGCAAGAAAACAGGGGAAGCATCTGATGCTGTGACATCAAAATTCAAGAGACAGCACCACAAAGGCTAGTCACAAACAGAGCAACCATGGATGCTGCAGCCGTCCATCTCCTGGTATCAAAGAGCCATCTTCTAGCAATAATAGTATGGCAAACACCACGCCAGGGAGACAACTAACAACCCATGCAGCCCCTCTGGCTTGAGGCTGTCAACTACAACCAAACTCAGCACCAAACACCTTCTCATCGCTCACCCCACTCACAACCAACCACTTTTCCTACCTGTTCTCTATGCCTTTGCTGTCCAGGCTACCAACACAACCTGACACAACCCAGCATCCCTCTCTCAGCTTTTCAAACCTGCCTCTAATTGTTTTACTGAGAAGACCAGCTCCGTTGAAGGCAATTCTACTCTCAAATCCTCATTTACTTGGTAAGCCACGTCACTGACTGGTAGTTGTAGGGTCTCACATAGTTTGGGCTGCCCCATTAAGCACTGTGCTTGGCCTATATTTTCCTTCCCTGAGAAAGGCTGGGATCTTCCGTAACCAAGACTCAGAGCAAAGCTTCACTGCAGAAAACAGTGCTTCCTGGTCTTTGTGCATAGAGGAACTTTTGCTTTTTCCTTCTCAGGAGGGCATCAGAAGAGTTGTGTAAAGGCTTTGCATGTGTAGACCTGGTGGCAGTACCAGGCAAGCAAAGCCAGGCCCTCCCAAGCTCCACGTGCACGTGCCTGGGGAGCTCCAGGACCCCCAACCTGTACACACCTGGCTGAATGACATCTACATTCCTCTCTGTTATTTGGTCACTTCTTACTTTTCTAGGCTGTCAGCAAAACATGCTGTGGTGCAAATCTTAAAATGCACATTCCTGACCACGTACTGATAAAGCAAGCTGTGGGTTTCTGCCAAAGCCTTTTTTTGCTCCCAGGCAGCTGATTACAGCATCTCACACAACTGGAAACTCCCTGGTAGAGCAACAAGCCCCCAGATGACCTCAGAAGCTGTCCTGTTTCCCATTTGCAGGGACTTTTCTCAGGCGAGTAGTGGATTGCACATGTTCCTAAAGCATAGATGTGAACACATAAAAACCACCAGCGTGGTCAATCAGGAGATGTTTCTTCTGTGCTTTTGTTCTTCTGGGTTACTTTTCTGGATCTATTTTTGCAAGCCAAGCAAGAAGTCTTTCAGCCCCAGGTCCCAACCCCATGGAGCCACTGTAGATAAGCCTGAAACAGAGCAGCTGCCTCCTGACATGGATAACAAGGTGCCACCAGGGATGCCCATTGCCAGTGGTGGTGCCCATGCAGCACTGTCACCATGCCAGAGCTGTAAAACCTGGCCTGGCCCGGTCTGGGGGAACACTTGTCAGTGTTGGAATAATGAAAGGAAACAGATTTGGTAATTGTGGCTCAGGGTTGACATCACTGCTATGGGTCATAGTGCTCAACAGCCAGACTTCACCCTGATATGCTGGTCTGTCTGCTACAGAACTAAAGCTGTCAGTGGTGGGCACTTGGACAAGATAGACTCTAAAGATGCATTCATCCAGCCTTGTGGCTACTGAAATATTGGAGCACCTGGCCACAGAAATGCTTGGAAGGCTGGCTCTGGGTTCAGGCTGCTCACATGGTGGTCAGGTACCAGACCTCTCTCTGCTCAAAGAGAACCATGCAATTAAGATGAAACAAAACACAAACATCTTGTTTACCCAAGGTGTACAGCATGGCCATAGCAGGGATCCAACGTGCTTTAATTAATCCACACTCACAAAGCCTGCTGCTGAGAGATCAGAGCAGGGCAAACCCCTCCAAGCACTGTGAGCTTCTTCTTGGCATACATCACTGATTTCTCCACATGGAGAGAAGCAGGAGAAGCAGGGGAGAAGACAAGGGTTTAATTTTAGCCCACAAATCCTGTGTGTATCTTTCCTTCATATTTTTATTCTGAACTCCACATAAAAATAGAATTTCCTGCCGCCCGATAAGGGATTCCTGTTTTTCTGTGGGGCCACCTCCTTGGGAAGCCGGTGGCTGAGGGGTTATTGATGGCTCTTCAAAGTGCAGCAGCGGAGAGGACAGGATCAACAGTGCTCAGCATTGACATTGTTCCTGCTTTGCCTTAGGGGAAAAAAAAATATATATATAAAGCAGTTGTACCCCCCACTCCCCAGATAAAATACAACCAAATTTAGCATTTCCGGAACTCTGTTTTGGAAAATCTCTGTTTTGCCTAAATATTTTTAGTAGTGGCATTTGGCTTTGCGTCCTTCCCAGGTATATGTTTGCAAAAAAACCCAACAAATTCCTCAGGCTCGGAGGAGGAACATCCTTGCCCTTTGAGCTGGATCATCAAGGAGGAGATAAACACAATGTCTAGAGAAGAGATATCCCTCCCACTCTTCCCACTCCCCATGACAGCTCCCACACTCCTGTCTTCCTGCTGCTTTGTGAAACGCCCTGGAAAAACCAAACCCCTGTGAAGTGTGCAGGGAAACTCAGCTGGCAGCTTGGCACAGCCCCTGCAGTGCAGGAGAATCACAGAACCATTAAGGTTGGAAAAAACTACTAAGATTGTCATGCCCAACCACCAACCCAACCCCACCGTGCCCACTGACCGCGTCCCTCAGTGCCACGTCTCCATGGTTCCTGATCCTCCAGGGATGGTGACTCCACCACCTCCCTGTGCCAATGCCTCACTACTCCATTGGGGAAGATCTTCCTAATATCCAGCCTGCAAACAGCACCAGCGTGGGCTTTTGCTCTCCCACACAGTGACAACTGGTGCTGCGCAATGAGCACAGATTTGCCTACTCTCCCCCTACCCTGCTGTTTCTATTTCCATCAAAACCAAATTTTTAGTTCCCTCGTGGCATATAGGGGACATTTTCATAGTTATTCCCCGAGAAGAGGAAAAATACATCTCAGTTCTCTCAACTGAATCCACTCTCAGAGAAAATCCGAGCCTTCAAAGTAGGAGGAAGCATCCTGCTGCTGTGGGAAGTTGCACACTGATGGAAACCCGTCACTTCTCCACAAAAGGATGACACAAAAACCCGCAGAGCTGACCCCCATGCTGACCCAGCTCATCGCCACTGAGCCTGCAGCTGCTATTCTGCTTTCTAAAAACAGGTTTTCCACTACAAAAATTAAAACGGTTGACTTAAATAGCACCAAGAGAGTGCTAATGCTGCTGTAGCAGAATTGCCACTGCATTGCTTTCATGAATAAAAAGAAAATTGCAACATAAGGTTTGTCATAGCTGTTTCTCTTGTGGCAGTGCTCACAGCCCCAGGATGTGCCCAGAACCCTTGCAGATCCTTTCCATCCCAGGATATTCTATGATTCATCTTTTCTTCGCTTTTTGATAAAAATAACCCAGAGGAAATTAAAAAATAAAATAAAATAATTAAAAAAAAAAAAAAAAAAGCAAGGAGAACATTCTTGTCCCATGTTGAGATCAGGGAGGAGGATGCGGGATGCAGCTGAATCTTCTGATGCTTTACCAAAGCTCCTGTCCCAAAGTGAACCCCTCAGAGCTTCCTGGGTGATGCTGCAGCAAGCAATGATGGAGCAGTGCTTGCCTTCCCCCCCCCCATGCCAAGAATATTCCCATCCCTTAAGACATCCCAGATATGGAGGGGCTTTTGGGCCTCCGGGTGATGCATTTTTCTCCCTACATAACCTCTCCCTTGTCAAGCAAAGGGCTCTGCAATTACTCTCTGAGTAGTTTAAAAAATAATAATAAAAAAAAAAGGATTTGTTTTAATAACTTTCCTGCTTGTGCCTAGCAACAGTGGGCTGCTCCCACAAAGCTTCCACAAAGACATTTCAACTATGCATTTGCTTTCCAGGAGGGTGGCATCATATAACAGGGGGAGTGCAAAGCATTCCATGGTTTCATCCCTCTGCACAGTCCAGTGGGAGAGAGCTCCCACCCTACAGACCCAGTCTGGAGATGGGGATTCTGTATTTGATACACCCCCAGCACCAGTGACATCAGTTTATAAGGTGGCTGTGCTTTGCTTCAGTCGGGTCTACTCGTTCCACGCTGCCTTGCCCCCAGAGGGGTAGATGTGTGTCATTTTCCTTTCACAGGATGCTGCACAGCCTTATCTAAATATAAACAACCTGGGAAAACGTGGGGAATTATTGTCTGGGTAAAAAAAAGTAAAGCAAACAGATCTTAAATGTGTTTTCCCCTGCCATTTCTGGGACAGGAACATATTTGGGATCAGTCTCCCAAGTTCCCAAAAAACGTTACTCATCCATGAGCGAAAACATCCCACAAAGCCTGATGTGGAGTAGCCCAAGCATGCCTGGCTGCCCCTCCCTAAAAACCGCTGCAAAGGCCAAGATCTCCAAGCATTTGAGAAGATGTTGTAGGAGTAATGGAAACAAACAGCCTCCAAGATAAATCTCACAGCCAGCAGCTGAGCTTGGCATCATTCCCTTGGGAAATATGAGGAGCAATGGGCAGGCATCTCAGCACATCCCTCAGTGTGCATTCTAGAGCTAACATTGCCAATTGCCCAGGGTTTGCCGCAGCCTCCCGCAAAGTTGTAAAGCTGTATTTCAGCCTCACAGTCCCGGCTCTTCCCCTGCGCTGCAGTGTCCATCAGGGTGAGCCCGGAGCAGCCACAGCTAGGCCAAAGCCAATACCTTGGGCAAGAGCAGTGCTGGGAGAGAAGAGCTGAGCTGACAGCACAAGTGTTGAACAGGGAGCAGCTGATTTGAGCCCCTAAGTCTTGACATGGGCAGAGAAATGCCAGGCTGACAGGAATGCCATGACTCAGAGAAAGGGTGATCACAGGATGTGCAAGATGCCCTGCTCCACGTCATTGCCTTCCTCTCAGCCTACAGCTCCCCATCCCTGGGGCCCACAGTGGGAAGAGCAAAGCCTGGCTACAAGTTTTACATCCTAGATGTCCTTCCCAAAACCTCTATGTTTTTCTCCACCACCATCTCCTTGCCAGGAAGCTCAGAGGCTTGTCAGGACCAACGTGCTCTGGTGTTCTACAGCCAAGCAGTATGCAGTTAAATCAGCCCTGGTACTGCCTCAGCCCCTCCTCACCACCATGGGTGCTGATGTAAGTGTAGCCAGTACTCAGTCTAACAGCTGATGGAGTCAATTAGCATGGCTAGTCACATGAACCATCACTACATTACCAACAGTTAATGACACCTTGTGAAATTCTTGCATAATAACCCTAGAAAGAACAGGTATTCGGCCCTGACAATACTGCATGGCGATTGCAAAGGTCTTTGGGTATTTATGACCCTTATTTAAAAGAGAATATAATCTAAAATGTATGTTTCCCCCAATTACTCTGCTCCAGAGAGTACTAAAAGCAGTACCCTGACTCAGCCTATCACATAAACATCCTGCTGCCCCCGAGCAGCCTGATACTGTCTTCCTCCCAGGATGAGGAGCTGAATAATAAGTGACAATCACAGCTCCTGCTGCAGGAAAACAGGAAGCTGGAGTTGTACAACCCCTCTAAACACTGTCCTACCTGCTCCATTCCTCAAACGCAACGCAAACTTTTTCCTCTCTCCTTTCCTGTGGTTTAGCAGCAGGACTGGATGTAAGTTCTGGAAGATACAGATACAGACCTAGTGCACCCTTGCCTGGTGGAAGCAAGGCAGAGAAACATCCCAAATCCTCCCCACCGAGAGACACTCATACTTGAAGCTGCCAAAAATGGATGCTCTTGGCTATAACACTTAAATTACCAGAAGTCTAAAGGAGCTGGTGCTGTCAAAGTGCTCCAATTCAAGGTGGTGAGGTGCTAAACCTTGTCCTGAGCTTCTCCCATGCAATTAGGGCAATCTTATGAGTGTGCTTTGTGACCTGTGGTAAGTCTGTTCCCCTCAGGACCAAGTCTAAAAGACTCATCCCACTCCAAGTGATGCTCTGGGAGCAGGGCAGCTTGTTCTCCCCTGGCTGCTGCCGTATTTCTGCAGTGTCTGGTCCAACTTCACACTGTTTGTTGCTCTGAGATGAGCAAAATTTGGATGCTGTCTCCAAATTTCCAAATGGTAGCCTTCCAAACAAGAAGCAGGAGAAAAAGAAGGCTTCCAATCTGCTTTTCCTTTATCCCCAAGGTAAAAATATCCCTTGCTGAATACAGCAGTATTTGTCATCACCTAGAAAAGCTCACTTTCCCACAAGCAGGCACTGGGACCTGCCTTCCTCCACTCACATGTGCGTGCCACGAAGGTCGGCATCAGGAGGAACAGTGCTTAGGGTAGGTCATGGTCACACAAAACAATGCTCTGCAAAATTCTGAAGTGTGGGAGGAATGTGAGAAGGCTCAGGACAAGGATGTTTATTGACACAGAAGAATATCTCCAAAGGGTTTGAGTCCTATGAGAAAAAAAGTGAGCCCAAGGCAACACAGCTTGAGCAACTAGTTAGGCTAAATCTGGAAATCCTTCCTTACTCAGGTGATCTTTTGCTTGCTTAAAGTATCAGGAAACTTTTTTCTCATGTTCATAGTAGTAGGAGTTTTCCTAAATAAAGATTTACAGGTAAAACTTCAAATGAATTCCCTAATTCCCTTGTACAGCTGTGTTGCATAGCAGGATACGTTTTCCTGTCTGGCTCAAACTCCAGTCTGAAAATAATGCTGCCCTCTATAACCTGGGGCAGGAAGCCTTTCAGATTGAGGTCTGTTGGCCACCTCTAAGAGGTCTATGGAAGATGAGTGAGGAAAACCCACCTCTAAGTTTCAATCTCAAGTGTCAGCAGACATTTGAGAAAGGTTTCCAGCACCAAAACAAATATCCAAAACAAACCAAAATAGCCTTGGGGACAAAAAATCACTGTACTAAGCATATACATAGCTAGCCCGAGTTAGAGAGAGAGACAAGAGGCTCCTTTCTTCTCTCTCTCTGTCCCATATCTACCTTCACAGCAGTCTCAGCTGTATGCAAGAAGCAGCTCTGCAGCTGCTGGAATAACACAAGATTAATGCTGCTGCTGGTGAGGAGAAAGCCACCAAATGTCTTTTGTGCATGCCTCTGAATGGTGCTAGGATGCTTACACCCACCCTTGGAGCTAGGAGTGAGCACACAGCTGCAGAATTGCAGGCACCATTTGTGTCCTGCGCTCTTCTTAGGAGATCCATACTAACAAACCTTCAAAAGTGCTGCTTGTTCTTCATGCGTTCAGAAAGGTAGGACACTTTCTACAGACAGAGAACTTTGCTTTGCTTTTGCCTGGTGACTGCATGCGTGACAAGTCTGCTTAAAAATAAACTGCCCTTCTCTCAAGCACTTTCATTCACCAGGGCTGCAGCTGGGGCAGCGGTTCAGTGCAGGAAGACAAGTGCAACTGCCAGCTGTTAGCTAAGAGAACATGCGTGGTTCCTTCTGCCCTTCTGTTACTTAATCTTACTGCAAACCTTGCTGTTCTGTCTACCCATTGCACTAGGAGGAGTGTACACAACAGCTGAGTTTAAATGCACCTTTTCAGCTGGGAAGGAAGAAGACAGCCCTTCCTCTCGGGCCCTGCACACTGACTTCCCAGCATCAGGCTATGTTGTGCTTCTGAGTTCTGGGGGACAGCTTGCAGGGACACAATGCTTGACCTCCTGAGCAAGAGATACAGGGATCCCAGAGCTCCCTCTGTTGGGAAAAACTCAGCTCCGTTTCCCAAGGAAGGCCAATGCACCCATGGCACCTCCAGACTGCCACAGCCCCTTTCCTATTTGTCTTCATGGAACCATAGAACCACTTGAGTTGGAAGGAACTCCTGAAGGCCGCCTGGTCCAACTCCCCTGCAATGAACAGAGACAACTATGGGCAGGTCAGAGCCCCATCCAGCCTCATCTTGGATGTCATCTTCACAGGTCAGGCTTCCTGGGGAAGGAGAGAAAGAGAAGGTGCATCAGTGCGTGTTCCCCTTTTAGCATGGCAGGACGTGCAGCCCTGCACTCACCTGTACAACCCTTCTCCTGAGCTGTGCAGCTCCCTATAGTCAGTGCTGCCAACACCCCAGGCAGCATTTCAGCAAACAGCTATACTGACGGAGAATGACACATCTGTGGATATCTCATCCCACCTGGCTCTGCATGAGGATGCTGGCGTGGGGCTCCTTTCTGATGGGGACTGCAGGGATGTGGCACGGGCAGCGTGGCTGAGTGCTGGGGATGGTTCAAACGCTGATTTAAAAAGCAGATCTAGTCTCGTAAATGCAAAGCAGAAGGCAACGCTGTGTGTTCTCTGCCCCTTAGCCAAACAGCTGCCCAAACAGTACTTTAACCCAGGCTCTGGGCGTGTTTTGCCTTAAATCAACACGGGAAGCTCCTGACACCCATCCTCCATGTCTGCACCCGCTGGGTGTTGAGGTACAGATCTGCCATGCGCTTCCTTCTCCGCATCGTCATTGTAGCCACTCTGGTCATCACCATCCTTGTGACCTGGAGGCTTCTCTGGACCCCAGGAGGTAATGCTCACAGTGAGGCTGAGCTGCTCCACACCACAGGAACAGCTCTCACTGTGGGGCCCTGTGGCTTTATGTCCCCAGAGGGGATCTTTATCTCAGGGGTGGGGGGAACAAGGTGTGAGGCTCATGGAAGTAACTCAAGAAAGCTGTGCTATGGGGAAATGGGAGGGGAAGCTGGAGGGGGCTGGGTGAACTGGATAATTCATCTGCTGCCTGTATAATACATGCCCCCCTCCAGTCCCTGCCAACCCTGGCCAAAGCCATGCCTGTATTTTGCAAGTGTTTTGGGTCTGGGTGCATCGAAGATTACCTCGAGGTAGCTTCAAGCATTGCTGCATTCTTTTCCTGCGTTCCTGGAGTCCTTTTTCCATAGTTTTGAGAAGGGCTTATCTTCCCTGCCTGAAAACATACCCAAATCAGAGGAAAATACTTAACTTCCCAAGGACCCAGGAGAAACCCTCAAAATAACGTTCCCCTCGGTGCTGCCAAATGCTTGCACCAGGCAGCTGTGCCGGTACTAAACATACATCTGTCATGGTTTTATGATTTTTGGTCATCAGTATTCCACACCATAACATCATGTAATGCATTGGGAGTGGGGTTTGATTTCTGCCGAATGTTCGTCCGTCGGAGAAGAACTAC
>JAPSGF010000007.1:16828420-16845787 GCA_035772895.1 Perdix hodgsoniae
CATACAAATGGGCCAGAGACCGAGGGGTGGACTTAACTATGGATGCCATTGTACAAATCATTCATGACTGTGATACATGCGCCACAATTAAACAAGCTAAGAGGATGAAACCTCTCTGGGAGGAAGGGCGATGGCAAAAGTACAAATATGGGGAGGCATGGCAGGTTGATTATATCACCTTGCCACGATCTCGCAATGGTAAGCATTATGTGCTCACCATGGTGGAGGCAACAACCGGGTGGCTTGAAACATATGCAGTACCCCATGCTACCGCCCGAAACACCATATTAGGTCTGGAGAGGCAAATCCTGTGGCGACATGGCACCCCAGAAAGGATTGAGTCAGATAATGGGACTCATTTTAAAAATTCACTTGTGGATACTTGGGCCAGAGAACATGGCATCGAGTGGATTTATCATATCCCCTATCATGCACCAGCCTCTGGTAAGATCGAACGCTACAACGGGTTGTTAAAAACGATGTTGAAAGCAATGGGTGGCGGAACATTTAAACACTGGGAGAAGCATTTGGCAGAAGCCACCTGGCTGGTTAACACCAGAGGATCAATCAGTCGAGATGGTCCTACCCAATCCAGTTCCCTACATATTGTAGAGGGAGATAAGGTCCCTGTAGTACATGTAAAGAACATGTTAGGAAAAGCAGTTTGGGTTTTTCCTGCTTCTGGGAAGGGCAAACCTCTTCGCGGAACTGTCTTTGCCCAGGGACCTGGGTCCACCTGGTGGGTGATGCAGAAAAACGGGGATGTTCAGTGTGTACCACAAGGGAATTTGATGTTGGGGGAGTGCAGTCTGTAATCCCATATGTTAAGCATGATGTAGTGATGTAGAATAAGGGGTGGAATAAAATGTCAACGGTTTATGGGCTGGTCCGGCCCAGTTCCGTGACCAGCAGGGCGGAGGGATCTGCGGATCCGCGCCTCTGGGAAAGGGGAAGCAGGGGACCCCAAAATACTTGAAAACAACAGCACCGATCTGAGGTGGAACAAATGATTTTACTAAATATAGTAGAGAGAGAGAGAGAGTCTGTTTGAATTGTATAGACCTCACCACAATGCTGGGGTGAGAAGTGCAGTCCAGTTGGTGACTGAAGTACAGACGGTGAAGCGCAGGCGGCGAAGCGCAGGCGGCGAAGCGCAGATAGCAGCGAAGCGCAGACAGCGAAGAGCAGGCGAAGAAGAAGGATCAGGTGACCTTGCTTGGAGTTATATCCCCTTGCTGACCGCAAAGTCTCCTGGGGAAATGTAGTTCTTCTCCGACGGACGAACATTCGGCAGAAATCAAACCCCACCCCCAATGCATTACATGATGTTATGGTGTGGAATACTGATGACCAAAAATCATAAAACCATGACAACATCACAAGGAACATATTAATCTCTGCCTTGATGTGAGCCTTAAGCCTGCAATGGCCTCATCACATTGACAATAAGAAGATAAAAAGTAAGGAGCAAAGCTGAAATTTGACAAATTCAAAGCAACTGTCAACTGTCCTTTTATTTGCTTTCGCTCTTCATGTATGCTTTTAGCTTTTTATTTGCTTTTTCCTTTTCATCTCCAGGAGAAAGAACTTTATATGCCAAAGTGATGCAAGAAGCTAAGGTCCTAGATCACTTCTAGCTACAGAGAATGATCTCTTATTTTGGCATATGTTTAATGTCCAATGTTTAACTCTTAATAGATCCAAAAGGGCTTGTAGGAGGGCATGTACTTATATTTACAAACCAATTCAGGACTCCTTCATCTCTCTGAACACTTCTGATTCTACTTGCTATTTGGCAAGCTCATCTCTGTTGAAAGAGAGGAGTTAAAAACAAAAATAAACAAAAATACGGATTTAGCAGAGAACCAGATCTGTAGCACAAAGCAACTGCTTTGATCAGCACTCAAAATCCGTAGCTTGGGAAAAGCACAGTCTGGGTATCTGTGAGCTCTCACAGTCGTAGGGAGCTGCTCAGAGAGCTCAGGAATAGAATCCACCACCTCTTCTGCCCCTATGAGATGACAGCACTAACTGGAAGAGAGCCTGCCCACAGCATCTGGGGTGCTGGCTCAGGGTCACAGCAAGGCTTCCCTCACCTCCAGTATTTGTATGGTGTTCCCCAGGTGACCTGGCCCCCCAGGCAGAGGAAGATCTCACTCTGACACTGGACACCTTCCTCCATGTTCAGCAGCTCAGGAAGAATAGCCTGAGAGCTTTCTGCAGCCGCTCAGGCAAAGCCACCATCCTCCAGACAAGCCAGGAGGAGAGAGCTCATCTGCTCTCCAGGATGAGGGTGAGCACCAAGCTGAACTTCTTCTACTGCCAGGTGCCAGCAACAGGGGTGGAGGGATGGCAGCAGCTGTTGGAAGAGCTGGAAGAGAAAGAAAATGGAACACTGCCGACACCGCTTCCCTACCCTCAGCAGCACTCTCTGCAGACAGAGCTGGGCAAGCTCAACCTGAGCATGATGGAGGCTGTAATAGGGTCCTACACCAAAGTGCTCTTTGTCAGGGATCCCTTCCAGAGGCTGGTCGCTGCTTACCTGCAAAGCATGCACAGCAGTTCTTCCTTCAGCAATTTTGTCCAGGAAGCTTTAGACACGGGGCTGCAAAATGCCAGCACAGCCTGGAAACCTCTCGTCAGCCTGTGCCTGCCCTGCCTCATTCAGTACGACTACGTGCTGATGTTTGGCTTCCTTAGGCAGGAGCTGGGCCACCTGCTGCAGCGCACCAGGCTGAAGGCCAACACCCACCTCCCCGAGCTCACCGATCAACACGTGCTGTGGACTTACAGCTGGCTGTCCAAGAAGCTGCTCAGCGAGCTGTCCCTCCAGCAGAAGCAGCAGCTGGCCCATTTCTACCGCTGGGATCTTTCTGCTTTCTCGTTTTGTCACAGCTTGCTGTCGGACCATCTCAGCACCCCAGAGAGCTGATAGGAATGCTCCATCTGGAGGGACCATTTCAGAGAGCATTCATTCAAGCGCTGTGAACTAGATGAACTCTTGAAGACCCTTGCTCCACGCTGTGTGATTGTCCATGCCACAGCTCCAACTGACTGGGAAGAGAATTGAGATTGACCACTGCTGGGGACAGGGTGTCAAGGCCCTTTACACTGCTGAGTTGCATTACAAAATGCAGGACCAAGCCCTGGAGAAACACACGGCTTTGGGATGGCTCTAAAGCATAGAAAACTGCACATCCAATGTGGTGGATTGAATAGCTTTCAACAAACCCAGCATTTGGGGACATCCTCATGGGCACTGAATGCGCTCCCTGTTTGTACTCTGGGCACTCTCTTCCTTTTGGGCCAGGAGCGTTGGCAACGGCTTCTTTGTGACGAGCCTGCTCACACAAACGAAAACTCCTAAAGCAGCACAGCCAGCATCTGCCTACTCTACACAAACCGGTGAGATGGCACTGTGTCAGACCTCCTAGGGAACTGCTGACGGTGTTCCCAACCCTGCTGTGCTCTGAGAAAGTCAGGTCTGCCCCAAGATTCACAGTGCTGGGGAGCCCTGAGCAGCCACTTGTCTTCTTCAGCCTCAACCACAGTGCTGGTCCATCCTCACCAGCCAACAAGGGTCCTTTCACTTTTCCACAAGTTCCCAAACATACACAATTCCCTTACTTTCAGCAGGATTAAGAGTTGCCTTGAAAAGGTAGCAAGGCTATAACATTAAAGCGAGAGACTGAACCTAGGGAGCACCCACAGCCAACCCATCCCTCACCTTTGCCCTTGTCCTCTCCCTCACCCAATCTGGTATAAATCAACTCAGAAATAACAATTGGTAGCATTTATTCCTTGCATGTCCTTTCTCTGATGTCCTCTGGTGATCAAAAGATGAGGAAAAGACATGAAGGAAATAGGCTGAACGTGTCAAATGAATCAGTATCTTGTTAGAAACCTTAGCATCTCCAGCTTTCATGTTTAATCAGAGAAGATAAGATAGCAGATCAACTAAAATTCCATCAAGTCCCTGGCACAGCCCTAGGATTGCTGCAGACAAAGCAATCCTCTTTAATTTAGGATAGATGAGCTATTGGTCACATTTTAAGATCTCCCTCTGAACCGCTGTCATTACATATGTAAGACCTTCATCACAGTGAGCTAATGTCAAAATTCCTGCTTATCTTTCTCTTTGTAGTTGCATGTGCCGAGGGGTCATAGGAGGGTCCAGCCCTCAGTGTCTCTCATGCCTTTTTGCATCTCCACTTGAGGACTTTGTCCAGGTTCAGTGCTTTTAAGTTCTTTTTGGACTAAGAATAGGTGATAAGTTGATAATTCTCTCCCAAGTTTTGTTTGTTTGTTTAAAAAAAAACAACCACCCCAATACAATAACCGTGCGATTTCATACTGTCGTGCAATGAGTGTCTCCCATCCTTGCAGCAATTCTAAATGAAACTTGTAGGATTTTCAATTACATTTAGAGAACATTAGCTTCCACTTAGTCTTCATTTGAATCTACAGCACAGCTATAACCTGGCAGCAATCTTCTCTCCTAGAGGAAACAGAGATTGAGAAATTAAATGTGAAAATTCTATGAATCACAGTAATTGAGACACCTGAACATGGACTGTTTTCTTCCATTATAGTCCCGCTGCCTTGTAGTCCCTCTGCTACAAGCCTAGTTTCACAGGGAGCGTTGGCTCCTCAAGCTTTCCTTTCTCACATGCACAGAGTATGGCTTAAAGATCACTGGCACTACAGAAGGGCACTGTAAAGAGGAGAAAAAAGTTGCAGTGAGCAACTCTGTTTAGCCTTAAGTATAGTCAACTCATGCTGTATATGCAGGCCTGCTATGTAAATATATGCACGAGTATATAGCTGGAGAGCACAGCACTGATTGAAGCAGATGAAGAACACACTGATTTAATACTACAATATCTTAACATTAAATTATTAATATAATATTAGATTAATAATTACTTGATAAATTATTAATTATCGTTAGATTATTATATTTAATGATTATATTTAAAGGCAGAATAAAACAGCAAAGGAAGCAAAACATGAAAGTTCAGATGCAAGATCTTGGTACTTCAAATCTGGGGAAATAACACTGCTGAAAGTGTAAACCATAGTAGTGTCCCTACTGCCAAGGAAAGGCAATGAGAACTTCAGGAGAAGACAGTATACAGAGGGAGGCTTGCAGCCTCTGTTAGAGGTAGAGCTTTTGGCACAGCAAAGTTATTTCAGTTCTCTCTATTGAACAGAGTGGCAGTGTGCAGGCTACTTCTGTTCCTGTTTACAGTAAGGAGCAGTACTCGTGTTTCTGGGAAAGAACAGAAAAGCATCCTGAACCCAGAATAAAGCCAGTGTGACAAAAATCAACTACTCTGACTGCGTGCACTATTTCTTAATCACACATTCACACAAGCATCGAGCAGTTAAAGGCCTGCAGATCTTGCAGGTATACCCCGGATGAATGAGTGGCCTTGTTCTTTGGGCAGTCACAAAGAGGACACAGAATCCTGTCGGGATGCCTTCAAACATGGGGATTCTGTACATCTCAGGATCTCAAGTGTACAAGTTCCCTTCAGGTGAGCAGCACGGATCCTTCACGATGAAGAGCCTGAGACCTTGGATAAATGCTCTCATCCACAAAAACATGCAAACAAGGTTACATTCATTATGCATTTTTATTCTTTCCTGCACAAGAACAAACATAGTGATGACTTCAGAGTTCTCAGTCCTCCATTCCTGGCTAAATCCTTACTTTTCATCTCTAAACCCTCCACCTATCTGTTGAATACAGCTTGGCACCATTGTACACAGTGTTGTGTAACTGTATTTCCTGGTAGATGAAGCAATTTACCCATAGAGACAAATGCATGTGCTGTTAAGTGCAGGATGTGAATTGGTTGATAAAGCAGCTGTGAGGAGCACGTACACACAGTCCTACATGAGGAAGCTCTGTACTCTATGATCACAGAGACAGATATTCAACTGACTGCTCTGAGGATTCTCCACAAACATTCCTTAACCCACCTCCATGATCTCATAACTATATTATCCCCCTTTCTCTTTTTCCCACCCCAGATCTTCTGCAGCAATTCATAGAAGGACACAAGGAACTGCTGTCTCATTAACGGGATCCATATAACCCATATCTTGAGTCCCAGCCCCAGTCTGACAGGCTGAGATGACAAAGGCTCCCTTTCCCTTTGCCCACTACTAAGAAAACATCTCTTTCAGAAAACGTCATTTTCAAAGAAGTCTCATTTCAGTGATAGTAGGCTCTGTACCTCGTGTTAGGGAATTAAATCCCGCGGCAGCATCACTGGAGTTGCATTATACTGACACCTAGAGTTAGCAAAGGAACAGTACTGCATTGCTAGGTAAGGACGTGCAGATATCTAATGAGACATCTCAGTATATCAGACATCCCTGTGTTTATTACCTGTATTTGCAGAACAACGTCTTTGTGATTGTTAGTGCAGAAAATACATAAGTTCTTTGTAGTAGTTTCCTCTGGATTCACAACCCTGTGTCTGTTGCACAGTTAACTGTGGGTCAAACTGGTTTTCATAGCCAGCCTAAAATTTCTCACTGGGTACCCAATTAAAATCTGCAAATGCACAAGCTAAAGAGGATTAGTGGTTCATTTAGAAAAGCCTGAGAGAAATGTGATCTCTAACATGGTGATATTAGTAATACTGCTTCACATACCTGTCCTATATCTACGGTTAGGTTCAGACTGGTGCCAGAATCCATAACAATGCATGAATGTACTGAGAGACAGAAATAAATCAGCACAGCTGATGAAACTGGTGCACTGTGGTTTCATATAAGGAGGAGTAATATATCTATCCACCACTACCCACACTTGGCCAGTGCTCAATAACTTATGTCAAGCTCAATTGCTCAGGCTATCTTTTAAACAGAGTTCATCCCTAATGTAAAACAAAATAACTCACTGCAGTTTCTCCTGGAGATTGATTGGAACCAGCAAAGACTGGGTCCAAGCTGCCAGGAGCAATGCTCTGCACCTGAGCATAACCCATTAAGGCATAAAGTCAGATTCTAATGAATTGTCTTATTTCTTCATCCTTTCTAAAAGATTCCAGTACTATTTTTACTTAATTCTGATACATACATTGCTGTTCCTTTCTGCTAAGGCAGTGCTGCTATCTCTCATATAAGCAAATCCCATAACTAGGAAATGGACAGAAGGCCACACTGGACCAATGACAGAGCTAGGGACAAGCTGACAGCCAGTGCTCACTCCCTATGAATGTTTTCTTTATCCAACCAGAGGGCCATTTCCCTGCTGACCCCCTCATCTTGTGGTCACCTGTCAGGCAATCCATCTCAACCTCAGAGTGAGCAGCACCGTAACTGAAGTAGCAGAATGGCTTCTCTTTGTTAGTTTGGAGTAATAGCTAAGGTCAGGAATTCTGGACAGGAAAAATGAACAACAAAATCAGATTTCATTCTACAAACAGTCAAAAGAAATACCGCCACATCGCAACTTATCAAAATCTTAATGCTCTCATGTTTTATCCCCTCCATCAAGCCCACGCAGAAATGAAAAGCATGAAAAAGCTATAAATAGAAATCTGATAAAACTACCCTATATTCCCAAACCCAACTGAAACTATTTCAGTCACTTTTATTTTCCAGTGAATCTCAGGGCTGATGGTGACTATTATGGACTCACTCCTACAAATCCAGTAGCAAATCCTTTGCTTTTTTGAATGCAGTTAAATATTTCTTGGAGGTCATGTGTAATTTTTCTACGTAGGAAAGGACACGTAGCCCTGGCTTAGAGTAACAAAGAGACTGGGGCTATAAATCCTTCCAGAATCTCCCTGGATGCAGTCAATGAATAAGAACTGCCTCCATAGTATGAATACTCACTCATCTATAGAACCCAACCCCATTGCTGACAGGCTAACACGGATCTCACAGGCAATTTTAATCTGGCAAAGTGAATAAGAATTTGAAAACAATCAGACTTCTTTCTGACCAGGTCTGGAGACTATGTACAGAAATATAGGTAACCACTTCAGACTTATTTGGTAAAGTTTGTCATAGGCAGGCCCCCAAATCAGTCATAACTTGGGCTTTGGAGACAAGTCCTTGCAAGTTCTGTCTGTTTCACTTGCTCTCTTGCATCAAACCTCTGTTAATGAGACACAGAAAGATATATCTGCATTCAGTGGGTGCCAATGAAAACAGTCTGACAATGCTCATTTGTCTGGTGACAGAGACAGATTACTTACCTGGTAGTCCCAGGATCCTTTAGGATTGGACTGTTTCATCAACTCAAGTCTTTTTAAGATGGTCTGACATGCGTTCTAGAAACAAATAGAGAACAGCTATATTATAAGGCTTGAAAAGACAGCATGTAGCATTAAGAACACTTTAAAGTCTCAAAGAATTTTCTGTTTAAGTCAATATTTCCTTTAGGACTCTGGCACATATATAAAGGAACAAAGTTCACTAGCAGATGGCTTGTTGAGTAGGAGAAATGTAAACTGAAAAGAATTTTAAGGCAGATCATGCTGATAGAAGAGAGGAATCCCAAATACAGCCTAGAAGTTCCCAGACCATTTCACAGAATACCTTAAATCCACTTGTTTATACAGTAACTTTACTGATAGCAGTGGGTCACCCTAACACACATAGCAAGGTGAGCTCCCAACACTGAACAAATCCTTGCTGAAATTCAGCCTACTCAATCAAGCTGTGCAGAAAAATAAAACCTGCCTGAA
The DNA here is from genome assembly GCA_035772895.1 of Perdix hodgsoniae. Taxonomy (NCBI): domain Eukaryota; kingdom Metazoa; phylum Chordata; class Aves; order Galliformes; family Phasianidae; genus Perdix; species Perdix hodgsoniae. The sequence continues at coordinate 16,837,138 of JAPSGF010000007.1, forward strand.
ATACTTCAATTTTTTACTTTTGCTTCAAACCTGAGAATGACCAGGACTAAATTCTCCTTTTCAATGGAAATGTCATATCCCTATAAATAGATGCCTTGGTAACTCCACCCCATGTCAGAGACAACTGTGATGGTGCCATTGCTACAGACATATTTGCTCTAAGCGTATGATTCCTAGTGGTCTTTGGCTCCACAGCATAGGCCACAAACCAGTACACAAACAAACATTCTGAACAATCACCAAGACTCAATTTTATGATTACAAAAAGACTGAATGAGAAAGAAAAAATATTAGAACAAAATATGGCCATTTGTTATCTAACACCCCCTGATAGTTATGTGAGATACCTTTTACCTGCAAAGCCCTTTTAAAAATGGTTTTCCTCCAGCAATAGATAAATGCACAGCAAGTTATCATCTTCTTGAGCCTCAGTTTATGATCCAGTAGCCTTAATAACTTGGTATCAGTACATGGATGGTCATTCCATTGATATCCATGCTGACAGATCCAGCTGTTGGGGAGGTATTTGGGATAGCGTTCATGACGGTCTAACTGATATAAATTTTGGAGGTGGAGATTCTCAGCAACCTGCTAGCAATCTGCAGAGCAAAGAAAAACAATTGATAAGTGGCTCTTCTTATAGAGGATCATGATCATTCGCTGCCTACACTGCCAGGGTTCACACTGCAACTTCTATCCCCTTCCAGTGAAGTTTCTCCTTCCTTGGAGACTCAGTTGACCTCATGTCTACATGGGGCAAACTTAGCCATTTTCTGGCTAGTTCTCAAGCACAACATGAATACATGTGCGCACTTTTGCCAAAACAAAGGCATTCACTTCATTATTGTGAGACCAAGTTCTTCTCTCAATTACAAGAGTATCGGAGGATTAAGAGCCCTATTAGATTTTCCTTTTATTTCCATGAAAAAGCATGGTTGTTCTCAGGCCCTTTTACCTATTAAGATATTAAAGTATACAGATAAATACCATGTGACAAATATACTCAAATGCACAAACTGTACTTTCATGGGATGACAGTAAATTGCTATAAGGTTAGACTGTAACCATAACCTGCATTATCTACCTACAAGTAAAGATGAGAATTCTAATTCTCCTGCTCAGATGCAGTAGCACTTTGAAAACCCAGCTGTTGAAGCAGTTAAGAGGAATTAATTATGATTTGTCACCCTAGATGTGCACCCAGCAGCAGTGTCAAGCTGCCTGAGACAAAGCTACAGATTGAGTGTAATTTGCCTTAAAAGATGCCTCATTTGGTAAAGTCCAAACTCATTACTACCTGGATCATTTTGGTGTGAAGTCCTTGACCCATCTCAGTCCCACCACATGTTAAGTGACACAGAGCCATCTATGTGTGTATACACACACACACACACACATATATATATGAACCAGAGCTCCAGCGTATAAAAGGGAATATTAATCCAATTAATCATAAACAAACTAGTGAAGTGTCTAGCAGACCTCGCTTACAAATTACAGAGAGAATGAATGTTCTTTGGTGCACCTAGTGGCTTTAGCCACTAGTGTACAAGTGAGGTGAATTTGGTTCAGTGTCTGCAACTCAGTAGAAGTTGACTTGGCAAACCTCAGCCAATATTTTCAGCTGAGAATGTAGGTGAAGTAACCCAAATATGCCTCTGAAACAGAGATGCACTATTCACCTGAACTTGCCAATGCCACTGACACTCCATCAAGTCAGGTTAAAACATAAGAACAAAGATGGCCGTTTTTCAGTGTCACAGTATTTCTACTACTGATTAAGAGGGAAAACGCAATGAAACAATGAAACAATGAAAACTTAACTGCATTGTGTTTGTTTGTTTGTTTTTTTTCTGGACAATGAGAGGAAAGTCAGAGAGGCAGCATAAACCTAACACCTCCGCTGAAAAGATGATTTACCTACCTGGTTCAGAAATGGGACAATGGGGCTGGTGCCAAATTTGGTGGGAATAATACACACCCCTCTTTTTCCAGCAGTTCTGCCTGCAAGGAAGAACATCTGCATGCTCATGAAGCTTTCACTGCAACTCAGTGCCATGCTTCCCTCTGACAGATTGGGTATCAAAGCAGAAGTGAAATATGTGAATGCAGACTGAGTGCATTAATCACTAATTTTTAAAAAAGAATGGTTTTGTTTATGAGTCTCTGCAAGAAAAAATCTGAATTGAAGATGCCCCCGTAGGTATTAGAGAAGCAATTGCCTGGCTATTAGATACTCAATTGTGAATATAAGCCAACTCAGAAAGATGTTAAAGAGATGGAAAGCCTACACAAACTGTCCTGATAGTCATATAAAAATTCAAGCAAAGACTATACTTTATAGACCCTTCTCCTCTACTACATTTCCCTTAAAAGATAACGTTATGCTTATTCCTGCCTTATTTAAGATACCAGGTCGCTGAGAGAGGTTTCTTCACACAGTGAGCCTGAAGGAATTTATTTAAAAGAAATGTTTGGAAGCTGTTTTGCAAATATATGGACTAACTTCACATCACTCAAGCTGCTAAGACAACTCCAGAAGTCAGAAATCCAATTAGTTTCTTCCCAATGTGATAGCTGGAGCTTCTAGAGCTTGTCAAACACTCATCCTAACATTGTGATGGAGTAAATCCCTCCAGTATTTGGTTAAAATGAATTAGATCTTCATTATAAAGATTGAGTTGCTGCACCTTCCCAAAGAAACATATAAAAGACATGCCAAATTTAATGTTGTAGACTACATCCATTTAAAAGATGACCCAAAAGCACACTGGTTCCTTGTCTTTACTTTTCTGTTCAGCCTGCAGAGCAGTAGAATTAACAGGTATAAATCCATTTATGGGAAAGAGGGACATCTGACATGAAGGCCAGGAGTTTTCAAGAGACTGTAAGAAATAAGATGAAGTTGTCTAGTGCCTTTGGGCTTTTTCTGAATATCTAGTTGTAAAACAGGTGTTACACAATTGAGGCTGCTGAGAGAATTTAAGGAAGCAGACGACAATCCATGTTACAATAGGACAGTCACAGAACAAGTTGGAGATTCTGCTAAGGGTTTAGCAAAAATGCCGCAAGAGTTCCATAATTTTCTGGAATTTTGTTCAGTTCTCAGAACATATTCAAAGGCAGGACTGATCTGAAATGTATCAGACAATCTGTACCTCCTCCTCAGATGGCAGGCCACACTTCTGAGCAAGGTCACTCATCCAGCACTCAATCATCATTCCCTGGGGACCTCCAAAGCCAGGGAAAGCTGTGCTGGATGGCAAGTTGGTCTTTCAGACAAAGCCCACACTGCTGACATCGAAGATGTGGTAGGAATTATCCAGGTAAAACAGGGCTCTATCCATGGAGGTGTACACCTTTTACATGAATTATATGACAGGCTTCCAACTAACTGCCAAAGCCAGCCTGGAAAGGTCTGAAGTGACAAGAGTCACTTCCTCTTCTACATAGTCTATATTCTACAAAATTAAGAATTAGAGAGGATTTTTATTTATACATATCACTCACTTGATTACCTACATGGTAGAGGCATTAATGGATATAGAAAATAATCTTTAATCCAGACTTTTTCCCTCATACCATCTTTATTATTATATTGGAGTCCCCGCTCACTTAGCAGGTATTCTGCATCATTTTTGCTCACCTCTGTCCGTGTGTTGAACAGCACTCATTCCACAGATCCAAGCTGGTGCTAGTGTCGCTGGATACAACATGTCTTTTAACCTCATCTCAATACCTTAAGGAAAAGTAAGACTCCTTCAGTTACATTTAGGTAATAGAGAGCCCAAGTCAACCACTTCCCAATGAAGCAGCAGGTGAACTGTCAATAAGTCAGTTCATTGACCATTTAACATATGGAGAATGTACAATCAAAGATACCAAACTGAAATCTTTTTTCCTTTTTTTTTTTTTTTTTCCATTTCCAAATTTCCACTAATACCAGAATTTTCACAGGAAAATTCTAGATACACTTTTTCTAGGCTATTTAGTACTTGTGTGACCTGACTATTGGTATACACACTCCTTCAGGAAAGAATTAACATAATGAACAAGACAAAGCTGAGGGATTGTCTCCTGAATCAATTGTTCAGAATAATAGAATTATTCCATGTGTCTGAACTCTCTCTCACTCCCTGTGCTTGAGGAAGTATACATTCAGGGGGAAAACATGCCAGGTTTCAAGGCATAAGAGTTTACTTCACTTAACTTCATGTCTTGGCCATCGGAGTGTGTATTCTGAAAATGACAACTTATGCTTTGGAAGAAACATACATTAAAAAAATCATATAAAGCAACATTTGGCACATCAAGAACCTAGATCTGTCCCTATTTTGTTACCACTCTGTCAGATTGCAAAGGAATACAGGATTTTCTTCTGGAAGGGATCATACTTGGATATCATAACAGTAGAAGCAACACATCCACCTTCCCCACAGCCCATTTTGGTTCCATGTAGGCCCATTGAGAATACAGAAATCAAGGAAAACATGAAAAATGTTGCCAGAAGCCTCCTCAAACAGTTGTCAATCAAGTCTTCACAAAAATTTATTTCTGGAAACCAAGCACTCATTTTTCCTGCTCAATAAATAATTTAATATAGGCAAAGTCTTAAATGCTGACACATGATCTTTGAGATCTACATCCCAGAACATTTCAAGGACTCCTGATTATCTCCTGTGACAATATTTGTATTCAGTATTAGCAAGCTTAGGCAAAGGTCTAGCAGTGAGAAGCAGACATTGGCAGAAGAGACCTCGGCCATTTGTTTTTCCTCATCCACTTGATCTACGCAAGATACAGTCAAAGTAGGGCTGCTGATAGTTCTGCTGGAAACCTCAGAGAGGAGCATGATTTATATCCTGTATATTCTTATCTCCAACTCCAGATGTGGCAGCAAAGGAGAAATAAGTATGCAAATTCCTTTTAAGGAGTCTACCATTACGAACACTCCATAGTATGTCCACTCCCAGCTGGTTCAAAGTCTCATTAAACACGGTATGACACTACTCACTGAACTAGGTCTAGCAGAGCCCGTCTAGTAAGCATGGCAGTAGCTACCCAGCTCCCAAAACAAAACTCACTGGCATGCAACCAGCTTCCCACCGTACTCAAATGTGACTGGTTGCATCCACTCACATAAACACACCCATAATACATGACAAACCTGTGCCTCTAGGTGTACATCTACAAATCATCCTAACCTCGCCTATAGGAAGCACAACACAAGATGAAATTATTGGCAACTACCTACCCAGAAACATCCGAATTGCTGGATGACATAGCAAGCAGCTCAAGTGCTTAGGGCAGAAAACTCTACACGTATTGGCCTTTTTTGGCCAGTTGGCTCAGATGAAGTACAAAGGTTCCTGTGCAGTTGTTTGGCAGATAGGCATGTAATTTCCCCATCACCACAACAACAACAAAAAACAACCAAACAACCCAACAATCTGTGGTTACTATCGCCTTGGAAAATGGGCACAGGCACATCACAAGCTTTCCCCAGCAGTTATCCTCACCACCAACTGACTTTCTTCCCCACGGCTGTGGCAATGACCATTGCAAACCCTTTCAAACCAGTTCCCAAAACAACAGGGAACACAAAAAGCTTCAGGACAGTTTTCCAGGTGGTTAAAGGCTATGTTGTTTTCTATGCTTAGATCAAAGAAAACAAAGAAAGTTTCCTGAAAGTTTCCAAAAGCACTCCATTAGATATGTACTCCAACTGAGCAATTGAAGGTCTGGCCAAATTCTTCCTTGTCCGAAGTTTTCAATAAGAAATAAAACACAAGCTGAAGTCTTCATTCAGTGAAGCATTTAAAACACTCAGCTTCATCCACATTCAGTGAAGTATTTCAACATGTTTTAAGTCCCATCAGAGCAAAATCAGGGCCTGGGGGTCCTGATGGACAACAGTGGGAGGTGGGAGGCAAATGGATGAGGTCAGGCTCTTCTCAGTGGTGTGTAGAGATAGGACAAGGAGGCCTAGAACTTGCACATAGGAGGTTCCATATAAACACACAGAAGATGGTAACAGTGACGGAGCACTGGAACAGGCTGCTCAGAGAGGTTGTGGGGACTCCTTCTATGGGGATATTTGAGACCCAGCTGGACACTTACCTATTTGGCCTATTGGAGGGAACCTGCTTCAGCAGGATATTGACTCTGTGATCTCTTGAAGTCCCTTCCAACACCTATGATTCTGAGATTTTTTTTTCTTTACTGCTCCTTTCTTTTACTCATTGTTGTTTATGCTAGATTTGTCCTTCAAACATGTCATTCCTCCAGTGGTTTGTTACACATACCTGCTGTGATTTGTTCCTGAATTACTTTAAAACCCATTGGGTGGGACGTTATCTTTTGCCTGATTCCCAGAACAGGATTCAGAGCTCTATATCTATCTAATCCATCAAAACAGCTCTTGCTCACTTCCCTCTGTGTCCCTATACAAGAAGGGTCTGAATTATGCCCATTGCCTTCAGTGAGATTAGGATCAGTCTGTTTAAATATTGCTATTAAAAAAACCCCACAATATTTCTTCTTTGCACAGTTACAGGTTTGCTTTGCTATTATATATTTTGTACTATGGTATATTAAAATTTATTTCCTACTCCACACTCTCATTCTGTGGACTGTTCCAGAGAGGTGTTAAGCTCATTTCCCCATGATTTAAATACACAAAATTTGGATCTCCATAAACATTTTCCATTTGCTAACTTACCTATGCCCTCAGATGAGGAGTGGATGCACAGAGACAGCTAGGCTTCCTGTTCTCTTCTCCTGCCTTCAGTTGAACTAGGATCATGCACAGAAACTTCAGACATTTACCAGATATCAGCCCCCATGTAGTGCTTTGCCTCATATTTAACACCCTTCCGTGTGCTACTCTTCCACACCATACAATGCTCCCACTGTGCCATGTAACCCATGCACTGCACACGGCTACTCTTGATATTACACTGCCCCCCATATTACCTCCATGGACAAGAACCTTTCCTGAAGAAGCAGACCATGAATGAAGAGCCTCGTTTTACAGCCCCATGCTGAACTGAGACAGCAGCACAACCTCACCACCCTCCAAAAATACACTCCCATTGTTCCAAACAAGTGTCACACTGATGCACATCTGACCATAATTGTTGTGTATGCCAAATTGTATTGCCAAATTATGTCCTATGCATAGACAAAGACATGCCTCTGTAAATAAACCTACAAAACACACCCATCCACATTATAGAGCCCAAAAACCTGTATGTCCCCTCCAAGTAACACTCACCACCTCTGTACAACGCATACTGAAATATATGATCCTCCTTACAACCACATGGCTCTACGTAATGCTTCGCCACATAACCTCAGTGTTACAGGTGGAACTCCATTCCACAGTCACAGCACTATGAAGATGCACGTTGTACAGACCAGGCTCCACTCTCGTTCTTTTGCTGCTCAGAGATCCTGTCGATATGTTGCTTACAGAATTCCCTAAGAAATCAGATAATATTTTTCTGAGGAAAAAGGATGTTCTTGATGCTTCCTAAAACACCAGCAGTTCGCTTACCTCCTGCTTACTCACCTCAGGGTTTTAGCAGAGCATCTTTTTTGTTCTACAGAGGGTTAAGGATGCATTAAGTCACTGAAGCCCCTTGCCAGCTGGCCTTACCACATGGAAGCAGCACTGCAATATCCACGCTTGCCAACCCAGCGAATGCAGCCTGCCTCAGGTGGATGTGAAGGGATCTGCTGAGAAATGAATCTGCCCAAGAAAACCCAGAGCTTACCCCCAGCCTAGGTCTCCCTTGGAAAGACTCCAAGTTCAGGCTTAGAGAAGGGATCTCCATCTCCTACCACCATGATGATAAGATGTGAAATGCCCACCAGTACAAAGCATTACAAATTAACATAGAATCTGCCCAACAGTTAATATTCTGCTTGCTCCCTTGCTCCATCTAGCTGAATCAAAGAATTTTGTGTCAATCTAAAAGCAAAATGGAACCTTTCATTTTTTTAGAAAACGCTCTCTTTATGTATAATACACTCCAGTGATCATATTCTCACTTTAATAGGCAAGGCTGCTGTTTTCAAAAATGTAGGGCAATTTCTAAAGAAATAAAGATGGATTTGGCCATCAGTTCCTACACCTCTGAGTTTTACAGAAACCAATGCCTGCTGTTGCATGAGGATGGTGTTGCACCCCTGTGAGTGTATACAAAGAAGTTTTTTGTCTCAGAAGTTGCTTGAGGGGCCTGTGGGAGACTCTAAAGGACTTCCTGCTGCCCACACGTGGTTACCAGGGGCAACAAAGATAAGGGGAGGATCCCAGCTCATGCTCTGCTTCTGAGCTGGACAGAAGTGACCATAAAATGAGGCGCCCTGGCTGTGCAGGGGTAGATAAGGCTGCACAATGGTGTCGAATGTGCAAAATGTGTTGTTATCTTGTGAAACCAGAGGAAGACCGGTTCATTCATAAGGACTTTGCAAACAAAAGACTGCTGCCTTCTTATGCCTTTTGCCCCTTTTCTGCCTGAATCCTTTTGTGCCTTTTTTCGTTGTTTGCCTTTTTGCTCAGAACATCCCATCACTGACTGAGAAGTTGCATTCCCCATCCCTGCTGCCTTCCAGATTCGTGGAATGTTGTGAAACTGCAGCAGTC
>JAPSGF010000007.1:17446187-17661917 GCA_035772895.1 Perdix hodgsoniae
GCAATCACATTTCCTGATTAGATCTTAGCAGAGCATCGTCTGTCTTAATGCTACTAGTAAATACAGGACAGTAAGTGCATTCTACTAGTAACTGTTATGTTCCCTATCCTTATCTTCTTTGCAATTCAATAATGTACATTTGTAAGTACAAGAAGACAGGGTTCAGAACTGGGATTTTATTCTTTCCTTGCTCTTTAGTTATTAGCGTAGGTCACAACTCCACGCAGAAATCCCCTGACTGAGCAAGGGAATAAATTAAATCAAAATCTTGTTGTTTTATTTAAGGGCTACCTTAATAATTTCTTAGACTAGTGTTTTAGGGAACTCCATTAAAAAATTGAATGTGAAGATGTGGAGAGGTGCATTTGATCCTGTTTGTATTTAATAAAGTTGTAAAGAATGTAAAATTGTCTTTATCAAGAAGACAAATAGGTTATGAGAAGAAAATATCTTGAAAATCTTCAATAATCTAAGCTTAAAAATATCTTGTTAGTGGAAATAAGATCAAAAAACTTCCAAACCTTGAGGCTTTTATACACTTCAATAGGCAGTCGCCATTATCTCCATACCCTTACTTATTCAGAGTATATACATCGATTAATAAAAATAAAAAAGCATTTCACTAAATATTTTCTTTGGTTTGTAATACAAACATGCATTAAAAAAAGGAGGAAGTTTTGATCTTCCAAGCTTTGGAATTTTAAAAAGCTTTGATAGGAGGAAAAATAAAAAACACCAAACATCTTTATGGCAGACATTTCATTAACTCTCACACTTTATAATTTGCTCACTGAACTATCTGCTTTTCCTTTCTTCCAGCAGGAACATAAATAGCAAAGACTATCATGAGCTGTTATGCTACTACAGGACTTGTAATCTTACCAAATATACCGCAGAGCATTTACTGCTACATATTTATTTATTTAGATTTACAGCATGATTAAACAGAAAAAAAAAAAAAACAATGAATCCTGAAGATGCATCTCAACTGATAGCTCACAGCTGATGTAGCACTTCAATTCACTGAGCCAGAGAAAAAAAACAAAGTGCCCCAGTCCTGATGGAAATTCCCACAGGTAATGGAAAAAAGCATCATCAAGAACATTCTTCCAAGGAAATATCATCCAGGAGCGTAGCTGGGATCAATGCACAGGAAGTGGAAAGAGGGAACAGAGCGAGATCAACAGAGCTGATCCATGCTGTGGAGAAGGAAATTTGGGTGTAGGCTTACACAGTGAGGGGATAATAGAAGAGCCAAGCTGTGTCAACAAGGCTCCATGCACAAGAAGCAGTGCTCAAGGTAAGATGTCAAACAGGATGGGAACTGGCTGTGATTTTAACAACCAATTCTATCAACTGGACTGCAGCATGACCACATATAATCCGTCTCCCTGTCCCCATGTGGAGACCCACAGTGTGTTTGGACACAGAGTTACTTCCAGATGGGAAGGAGAAAGTGTCAGAGGAAGTACTGGGGTATGGTATACGAGTGGTAGAGGGTTGGGAAAAGTAGTTGGGAAACAAAATAATAAACACTAAAAGAACATTTTTATTCAGCTGCAAGAATGAAGGGCAATATGTGGTGCAATCTTCGCTTTTTTTCCCCGCATTTATTTGTTATGGGTCTGAGCCAACACTCCTCGCAGTGGGAGATTTTTGATGGCCTGTGGTAGGATTTGATGAGGCCCATATTTGCTCATTTGCACAATGTATTTATTTGCACCCCCAACTGTGTCAATCAGCATGTCGCAGCAAAGTTCGCTGAATGCTTTAAATAACCCCCCCACTTATTAAACAGTTCTAAGCCCAGATTTAACAAGCTTTATACAGCTAACACTACCTGAGTCATTCCTCTGGGAGAATTATGGACTGGATGTTAAGACATTTCCAGAGTGCTTAAATGCTATTAACGGAAGCTGTGCTCCCAAGTTATTTAAGGGCTTTTGAAAGTTCCAAGAAAACACGGCTCAGCAAAGGGAATCATCAGCTGAATGTTTGTTATATTTACGGCAAAAACAATGAGATACAATCAGGTTCAGCAGAAATGAAAGACTTCTGCATTCACACCAGCAAACAACTCATTAAAGCTTTATGCAGCAGAATTGTAGCTGCAGCATCATCTATTTGCACCAACACCATGCTTCCACAGCTGCTTCAGAAATACATCATAGGCCTTTACAACAGATTGGTTTACTCCTCCGTTCCTCCTAATGTTATAAATATGACCCACCATTACAGTCACAGCTCTATGGTCACATGAAGAGCAGAAGCCAGGAATGCTTTCTCAGGCTGGCTTTACAACAAGCTCACACCCGACCCAGGGTGTCAGCCCACAGCAGGGAGGTTACACGGCCTGGTCTGTGTGCGAGAGGCAACCAATAGGACACAAGCAATCTTGTAAAACAAATTTAAAAAGTAGTGCACCATCACACAGTCCAAAATTAATGTTTCATTTTTCAATCACCCAGACTGGCCTTGGTTAAATGACTTTCCTGAAAAAAAAATTGTTTCTTTCAGAACTACTTTCTCTTGAAAGTGACTTATTTTCAAGGTATATTTCTTTCTAATGTGTCAGCATTTTCAACTCCCCCCAAAACAGTCTGTCAGAATTTATGACCACATTTCTTTTCTTTTTTTCCTCTGATAAAGCACATTTGCAGTTGCACTGCATCAAGCTGGTGATGCTGGTTTTATCTATTAGAAAGATCCTTTATGCATTACTGTTCACTAGGGAAGGTTTTAAAACATTTGTACAAGAGCCAGTGAGTGTTAGGTTACAGAGACAAAGCTTGCAGAGAGGGGAAGTCTTCCCATTAGACCGACTGAAAAAGGAAAAGAAGAAAAACAGGGAGCAAACTTTAATACTGACAAGCCCTTGTTTAGATATGAGCATCAAAAAGCGAAGCACAGAAATGAAGTTGGCTCTTCCTATAAATCTTGCCTCTTTTGTAGCTTTACCCGTGCCAATCGTACCGCCGTTGTCACTGAGTGCCTGCAAGGCCTTTCATTTGTAAAAGTCTTTTCTTTCAAGAATTCCATTAAGTAGAAAGTTTCGTATATGAATATGTGATTGACACATTATTACGAAGAAATATGAGAACGGCAGCCGTGGCACATTAAGATCTGGTGCCGCAGCCATCATTGTTCCCAGCATCTCTGTATCATCCCAACACAGTGAAAAGGCAAAAGGAAAGAAAAGACTATGCTCATTAGGAAGAAAAATGGATGCAGCTCTTCTGAGCACCCCATCTGCTACCATCATGTCAGAGACATCACATTTTACTGCTGTCACCAGCAGGTGCATGCAATTAGGTGACAGCAAAATGAACTATGGCTTCCTGGTGACTGTTTCAAGAGGATTTCAGAATATTGGCAAGCACATGATAACAGACTGCGGACATTTGCCTCTGAATAATTCCTTGAATTCGCATGGAAAAATGTACAGGTGATTCAATTTGTTGTAGGAGACTGCTGGAAGAAGCAACAAAGACAGGAACTCCAATGAAGCATAGGACTACAGAGGGTGTTTTGACAAGCTACTTCCTAGTACTGTGGCTGTTACGAAGACAGCTAGGGCCAATCTGCTCAGTTTTGGTTTCATTGACGTTAATTTATCAGGACAATAAAGTCCAAAACATAAAGGTGAAAATGTTCTTCCAACCAAATGGTCCTTTTTGATGGTCGTGTCTTTCCTTTGTAGCTAATCCCGTTTTTACAAGGATTTCAAGCACACTTGCTAGGCAGGTTTCCTTCTTTCTTAGAGACACGGTTTAGGGGGCAATATCGGTGGTATGTGAACAGTTGGACTAGATGATCTCAGAGGTCTTTCCAACCTTAATGCTTCTATGATTCTATTCTACAATTCTTTACCTGAATGTGACTATGTCACAGCTACCTTATGAGTGGAAAGTAGGGCAACGCTGAGCTCTGCTCTCTGGAGACAGCAACAGGGCCCAAGGGCACGGCACAGAGTTGCATCAGGGGAAGGTTGGAGGCTATGAAAAGGCACTGCCCCAGAAGGCAGTGGGCATGGCACAGGCTGCCCAAGGGAGCGGGCACAGCCCTGATGCTGGAGCACAAGGCATGTTTGGACAGCACTCTCAGCAATAGGGTTTGGGTGGAGCTGTGTGGAGCCTGAGGTTGGACTCAGTAATCCTTGTGGGTCCCCTCCAACTCAGAATATTCCATGATTCTATGAAGCAAAAGTACCCCCACTTTGTTGTCCAAAGTGATAAAGAACTTCAGATCTTTGCTGAGTGGCAAGATGGCTTTGCAGTGCTTTCAGAAAACAATCACCCAGGAACAGAGCAAAGGTTAATTTTTCCAGTTAAAGAAGTCTCTGCCTGGGTAATTGCACTTCACAGAACCAGAGAAACACTGAATATTCAAATACGTTCATTAACTGCATCTGACCATTAGGATTTTTACCCACTGGTAACTGATTTCTGAGAATAACAATTAGTTTCTGAACTATAAGCTGTTATTTCTGAAACGTGCCAAAAAATGCCCTGTTCTGCATCAGTGATTCACAACAGCAAAGCCATTTTTTTTTACCAGGGCTGGCATAACTCACTGGAATGGGATTAGCAAAGGAACGCAACATGCCTGGGCAACTTTCTTTCATTTAACTCAGTATATAACACTTATAAACAACAAGAATTGCTACTTTCATAAGGTACAGCTTATTTTAAGAGTGATTACTTTAACAGAGCCACAGAGATTGCCTTCTTTTTCCAGTCAAAATTGTTAACGTTACTACTCCAACAAAAATTATTTTCCATGCAGATGTTATCTCCTCAGGGAAAAATAAATGCATCTTGCAAATCACATTGTATTCCATAATTGTATACTGGAAGTTTAAGGGAGCCTGGGCATTTTCTAAAAGGGCAACGATAATGGAGCAGTCCCCCTAAGTCATATCTTAGCAGGCGTGTATGAGTTATAGCCTCAAGTGAGGCAAGCAAACAACTTGTTAGGATATATGGCTGACTCCAGTGATTTTATTGTAATAACTTGTCTTTTATTTTAAGACTTGAACTATTAAAGTCATACTATAGGAAAATTTCAACTTTTTTTTTTTAATTTATAGCTCTGAAAGAAAGCATGAAAAATATTACATCAATTTGAAGATACCAGAGGAGTTCAGAAGTGCTATGTTTAATTTTTTATTTTTTTTTGGTGTGTGGAAAGCCACGATGTAATGATGTAAGAACCACAGTTCAGATGCTGAAAAGCTGTAAGGCCTGTGAGGTTTGAAAACAAAAAGAATCAGTCAGAAAGAAAAAAAAAACCTTGCAGTAATAGGTAAGTAAATTCACACCATTAATTACTGCAAAAGGTCAAATATCACTTCCAGTAATCAAACAATCTTTTTTTTATGAATTAAATATCATTCTGAATCAACAGATGGATGTGGTACTATTGCTATTGTTCACAACTTTGTCAAGCAGCAATGCAGCTGTGGCTAATCTAAGAGGCAACTCAGAAAGCCGTGTACCAGACACATCTGTAGATGTGATACGATTTTGACAATGGGAAAGTAAAGGGAAAAAGCAGTTCTGCTCCTCCTCGCCCCAGCATGAACTCAGCCATATGGGCACAAGGAAACCAGCTGCACCACATCACCACCACATGGGCACCACTCACCTTTCCAACTTCAAAACATGCCCTTACCACTGCTCTGAAATCCTACGCTAATAAAAATTTCAATAGGAAGCGCATGTCCAAAAAATGTGCAATAGCCTTGGCTGGTAAGAAAGAAGCACGAAGCAGCGAGGAATCTCATTAGCTCACTTCCCAAGCTTTTATTGGGTCCCCAGTCACTTAAATCAAGGCAAGGGTCTAAATGTAGGGCAGCTCTATGAACTGCCTATGCAAATTATCTGCTCTGCCTGTAAACCAGAAGCTTGAATTTACCTCCCGCTACTCTGGTGCTAGCACCATGGGAATACTCTCGAGTCAGGACTGGAACTCAGGGTGAAACAGTTCTTTGTTTCATTTCGACCTGAGCTCATGCGATAGCAAGTAGGTGCCCATGCGCACACAGCTGCTGTGCCAGGCTGGAAAAAAAAACAGAAATCATAGCCTTACATAGGACAGCACTTTGCATGACAACCAGGTCTCCTAGTCAGTGAGACATAAAATGCTTTGATTAAATTGGGGCAGCTACAGGAGGCAAGTGGGCAAAGGCAGTATCAGGGCTTTCTCATATGTAAAGACATTAACTGAGATTCTGACTTCAGTAATGTGTTCAAGCATAGCTGAGCTTTAAATTTAATGAGAGCCTCATTTATATTGCAGAAGTAGAGACTAGTAAACTACACAGGTATTCAAAATGAGCAGTAAATAACACTGATCACTGAAGCTCTATCCTGCAATCCTAACATGTCTTATTGATAACCTCCTTGTTCAGTAACAGCTGCAGGGCTCCACTTCCTAAATTACAGCTACAGGGACAGACACCTTGAGGGGCTGCTACGAAAGAGCCTCATCTCAACCAAAGTCACTGCCTCACTCAGCATGAGGAGACAGAGCAAAGAATAACGTGCTTTTCCCTTCTCCATCACCACTGAAGTTACGCTAGATTGCAGGACACCAAGAGCAAAGCAATAGAAACAACAGCAGAAAGGTGGAGCAGGGAGGTGGCTAAAGCCAGTGTTACTGTTAGTAATAGATTTCAATTCCATGAGGCAATTTTCAGAAGTTTGCCATTAAATAGTTATTTAAAAAGTATCTGGTGTTTAATCCTGTAGCTTCAATATTGTGTCTGGCAAGCAGGCAAACCAAGCAATCAGACCTTAATCTTTCTGCCCTGCTGCTGACCCTTGAGAAAGATCAAGACAAGCTCTTTAATCTTCTTTTTTTCTTTTCCTTCTGTAATTTACATTTCTATATATTAAGCAGAGCTTCCTCTACTCCTAGCTCATTTTTGGATCATTACTTGAGGCTGCAGATGCAATTCAAACAACAGAAAGAAAAACAAGCACTGAAACAAGATAGGTGTTTCTTTCTTTTGTTTTTTACTGCAAAAACAAAAAACCAAACAACAAAAAACAACGCAGAAATATTGCATCTCCTTGGCTTGCTGCAGAAATCCATTTGTTGCCCCCTGACAGAACATGCCTCTTTTAATATTCACAAAGCAGGCCAATTGGAGTCAACGTGTACAAATCTTTTCCTTGCAATATCTACTTCTCTGTCTCACATCTGCAGGTAGCTCATTAACATTAATGAGAATTATTTACCTGCATAAAGAAGTGAATATATCATCTCGGAACACTTCTGCTTCAGATACCCTGGCAATTCTCATGGCTGCCCTGAACAACGCATGAAAGGAAATTGCTAAACATATTTTGCTTCATTTCTTTAAGTTATACTTGGTTGTAAATCGTATTTAATAAACCTATTATTCAAAATCTTATGAGAACATTTAAGCAGCAATAATGTTTACTATCCCAGTGTACTGCAAGCTCGCATGAGCCGTGTATCTTACTGAAAGTCCCTGGGCCAGTTCCACAGCCACGAATCTCATGAGCTTCCTTTGTTCCAGCAATTAGGCCATCTGCCAGAAGCTGAAATGATTAGCAATAAATATAAACGTAATAGCTCTGCTTTGCAGTCATTTCAGTCAGTCCTGATTCTCTTATCACTGGGGGCGTTGAGAATCAGGTGAACAAAGAGCAATAACAGAGGACGCCGTGAAAAATGGGAAAATTTTAAAGGAGCACTGTAAGGTCAATGTGAAAACAGGGAAAAAAAAACCTATCCTCCATTTATTCTGATTTCAGATTCCCCCCCCCCCCCCCACCCCCACCCCAAAGCAGCTCAGGGGACATCATTACATCCTTTTTTATTAATTTCACAAACTGCAGTCCTCACTACTGTTGACAAAACCTCCACCCTTCTCTCACTTGCTCAGTCAGGCATTTGATCAAAACTTTTTCCTATTGTCTATATATGTGTGCATAGGCAAACATGGATCACATTCTTGACTGAGGCATTTAAGCACTGCTGTGATTCAAGTAATAATACTAATAATGGATTAAGCAGCAGTGGACATTAGTGCAGCTGATGATCTTTAGCCTCCTGCCTCGAGCCCGCAGAAAAACAAATCTTTGCCCATAATTGGAATGGGGATGTACAGAAAATGGAAATGCTTTTTTTCTCCTTTTTGCAAAGGAGTTTGAAGTTTAGAGCTCTGGTAATCAGCGTGAAATGTACAAATTATAAATTATTCAGACAGAAAATAAACAATTCTAATACATTAAGACAAGTTTGATGGAACAGCATTTTCCAGTGGGAAAATAATTTTATCAAACTTTCATCTACTTAATCCGTAGTATCGAAGAAAAAAACACTATAATGTTGCCTAATAATAATGATTAACAGCAACAATAATCTCTTGAAAGGGCCTAGCCATCGCTGCTGAAAACCAGCACGCACCAAGATGAACCACTGCTAGGTAACAAACTACAAAAAGAGGATCCCCACATCACTCAGCAATTTCCTTACATGACATAAGAGAGGAAAGTTACCTTGTTTAATTGATTTTTAAATTTTTAAAAGAAAATTTAAAAAGCCACAAATGAACTTAAGTGTAAACTGAGGTAGTACACATTCTCATATTCAGGGAGTACTACCTTAGTGCAGAAGACTGATAGGAGATAAAGAATGGTAGAGTTCGGATGACTGTAAATATAATCATCCACCACAATTAGCTACTATTTAGCAATCAAACAAGTGTTTCCAGAACTGCCAGCTGATCCCCCCAACCCCCCCCCCCAGAACAGCTACCTGCATGTGCTCTGTTTTCTGCAACTTTGAAGAGAGGTTATAGAAAATTATATTCCTGCCTAAACTCCAGACATTACATTCTCTTCTGCAATAAACAAACAGATGTTCTCATTTTTCATTTTTATCTTTTATGACTAAGGTCCTCATGCCTCCTAAAATCATGAGGCTGCTCTCCAGACTTGGAGGGGGGAATAGATATACTGGAAGATAAACTCAGGAGTGATCTCTATTCTCTTTCAGTCATAGGGCATATCTACTACACACTCAATCACCTCACTACCAATTTCAATTAACACAGTGTTTCCTACACACATCTAGCAGCAATGTAAAGCTACTTGATTAAAATAATCCAGCCCACAGAGCTAAACCAAAGATGAATGTGGAATAAATAAAATAGCAGTAGTAGTAAACACAACTTTGGCTCTGTTAATCTCTCTTTATCAGTTAGCAGATGATCCAATAAACATGTTAAAAATCCAGAAGATGATTCTCACTGAGCCTCAGTTCTGCATATAGTTTTACTTTCTCTAACTGAAAGCCAAATGTATCAAGGTAGTGAGTCAGGCATTAGAATTTCACTCAGTGTTTGTTGTTAAACAATCAAAGCTAGTGGTTAGAGAAAACAAATTGCCAACCATCAGTCCAGATTCATTACATCTAGCAGCTTACAAGCAAAAGGGTATGGCAGAGACATTGCAACTGTGTGCAGAACAGATTGTACTTAAAAATCAAGTTTTTGCTTTCTGGTATCTACAGTTTTTTTCCACAGTCTGCCTGAGCAAAGTCAATTATAACACTCTATTTAACTTTTCTTGTATAACACATCTACCAACTGCTTTGGAACCAGGCATAAAATACTGCTATGAGAAACAACCACTCTATTTTCAGAATACCACAAAATTTCCAAGGACAAGGGTAAAGGCAAACTAAGAAAATAAAATTTATCACTGTCAGAGTCTAAATGCTCTTGGTTTAAAGTGCTAAAAAGAAAATAAAAAGAAATATTGCAAAATATTGTCAGTACAAAACACACGACAAACCTCAGTCGATGCTTCCAGAAGGTTTAAAGAATTAAAAGATGACAAAATAAAAATGTATTACTGTAGAGCAGGAGATGTCAGAGTCCCTGTGTTGGTGGTTTGATCCAGCAGCATCTGGATGTATAAAACCATAGATACTGAATTCTATCATTCAGTATATGGATACCCCACTGTCCTTGCTGCACACACAGCCCTCTGAAATCCTAATCCACAGAGAGGCCACTATTACAGAGTCACATCTTTTAAGAGGCTGACAAAAATCTGATCTATGGTTGTGATACAATAAGGGCAAAAAAGGTGAGGAAGCATGCAAATTCACCCTAACCACTCATCAAAAGCCAAAAATATTTGAATACTGACTTCATCTAGAAGCTAGGACCAGGTAAGCTTACAGAGGTAAAAAGGCTAACACAAAAACCTTCTGTGGACCAGCTATCATGACAACTACTGCTGAAGCAGATGTCAAGAGGCAGTTCAAATTAATAAAACTGATCCTTGGTGATCCTACAGATCTTCAAACGTATCTCTGAATTGCATGATTTCACTCTAACCAAAGCCAAAGCTTTGTTCTCTCCACCTGTGACAACCTGACTGATGTCAATGGTACTACACACAGAGAAGTTCAGACTCCAGCATTCTCTCTTCACAGCTGCTGTTTCCTAAGTTGAGTCACTCTCAAGAGTTCTTTCAACCTCTTTTGCAGGCCAACGTGTTGACACTCAGATGAATGTCTCGTTTTACCTCTTTGAGCCCACTTCATCACTTCATTCAGGACACCCGTGGGCACTTGAACACATTGAGATTGAGATGCTTTTAAAGCTGCTGCAGTGCTGATACTCTCATGACCATTCCACTGCTCCTGTCTAACGCACCAGCTGCTACTACTTCTTTACCTTCCATCTTCACTTCCAAGGAATTTTGGTTGCAAATTGCTTGAAATAGAGGTTGTTCCACTCTCATGCCTCATGCTGTGGTTTAACCCAGCAGGTGGCTCAGCACCATAAAGGTGCTAACCTTCCCAATGGGATAAGGGAAAGAATTTAAAAAAAAAAAAAAAAACAGTAGAACTCATGGATGAGAGAAAACTATTTACTAAGATAGAGAAAAGGATAATCATTATGATTCAAATGCATATATATATGAATGTGTGTAACAGGTGATGTACAGGCAATCTCTCACCACCCCCTGATCAAAGCCCAGCTACTCCCTGAGTAGCAGAAGCAGCATGAGATACACTCCCACTTCCTGCTTAATATCATATGGTATGGAATATCCCTTTGGCCAGTTTAAGTCACCTGTCCTAATTCTGTTCCCTCCCAGTTCCTTGGGTCTTCATTGCCAATGGCTTTGGTTTAGCAGGCAACTATACACTGGTGCTTTACCAACATTGTTCTTCTCCTAGAACCAAAAGATAGCATCATATCAGACACTTTGAAGAAAACAATTCCATCCCAGCTGAAACTAAGACATCACGACTGCCACTGTGTGCGTTTGATTGCAGACAACACAACATCCATTGCTGAAAAACCCTTCTGCTCTCCCACTTCACCTATTCTCTTTTTCTTCCACTGCAGTTCCCCTCAAAGGTGCTACAGATTCTTTGCTGGCATTGTATAATGCAGAAACAGAAGATGAAGGAAGTCAATTCAATTAAGGGCCACTGCCAGCATGCAAATTTAACAAACCTCTCAGGCAAACCACTGGTTTCAGTGAACCTACGCTTGCTATCTTTTGGTTCTTAGTGTGCAGTGAGAAACTGGTGGACAGGCTTGCCTTGCTTGTATCTTATGTAACTCCTATATAGCATCGTGACAAATCTGAACAGAAATGGAAGGAACTTTTTAAGAACTACATGGAAGCGGGAGTGTACTTAAACCAAGAGCCAGAGGTAATTCTAAAAGGTCTGACACTGTTGGGTCAGAAATAAAACTCACAGATGTGTTTATGTGCATGAAGCTTATGCTGTCACAAGCTTTATCTTTACAGTGGAGACACACTAAGTCGATTTCTAAAAACTGGCTTTTCCTCTGGCATGGGGGTAAAGAGACCAAAACAACAAAAACAGCAACAACAACTAAAACCACATTCCTCTGAATGCTCTCTTTATACGTAATCCTTTCTGTTTCAGTGGCTCCTAAGGCTATTTACCTCATGGGTAAAGTGGAAAAGCCACAATGACTGTAGGAGAACAAAAACCAAAGTGCAATTTCTTGTGGTCAGGAAAGTAGGAGCCTTTCAATTGCTACTGACAGCATGAATATACATTAGTAATTTATACATTCACAGACTTCAACTGCACAGCAGTGGAATGTCCCATTCTCATTCAAAATGAATCCTTCAGGCACAGAAATACCCTTATTTATTTAGGTACAATGCGTATGTGGTTATATTGTAAACAAATGCAAATGGTAAGATGACTAATTATCATACAGAAGGCCCATAGCAAACTCTGATTTTTTTGATATTAGTTACTTTACTGCAAGATCATCCTTTTTTCTATGGCACCAACACTAAACACCGCATCATTAAAAAAAAGCAAGCTAAATAAACCTTGTAGAAACATCTTCTCGTGCTCAGGTATATATCCACAAACTACAGAGTAATGCAAAAAATACCTGAGCTAGCCTTCAGGGAGCTACACTGCATCCCATCTGTGACTTTGCAGCTCAGTAAATCAAAATAACGGGAGTTCCACAGTGCTACAATAGCTTTCTGCTGACCTCCAAGCACTACATTTACAGCCAGTTTGAATACTCTACCCTATGCTGCAGTCATGAAAGCTGAATATAATCCTTGAAAGTCTACCAAAAGCATTAAGAGATGCTGCTACATTAGATAAGAAAAATAGATACAATAAATCCATTAACAACACTCTAGTTTGGAGCCTGATGACTGTAGCAATGGGCTGTGGAATACATACAGAACATAAAAACCTTCTGGTCTTCATATCTAGTTTATTCAAGAGGGAAAGAACTGGAAAGGAAAAAAAAATCTGATGCTTATTCAGGCATTCACAAGGGAAGACTTAGGTTTTTGTTAATCTCAGGCTAGTTGCAGTTCGAATAGTGACTATCAAAAGATCTGCCACTGATTTTGACATCAGACAAAATATTCTCATGCATCTGGGGCATCCAGGCTAAACACCACTAGTGAGAATTACAGCTAAAATTTACTTCCAATGAAGGCGGTATTCATTCAGCTGGTATTTGATGATGCACTGAAGCACATCTCCAGAAAATATTTCAGAAAACACTAGCTAACTTTCTCCTACCACCTAAAGCACCTCAATTTAAAACAGGCATTTCCCTAGGTAGAGAAAAACGTTCCTATTCATCTCCTTCTTGTCTACTATGGCTACCTAGGATGGCCAGCTTAAGGTACTGAGGAATCACATACAAAGCAACCATGCACTAAAAGTCTTCCTTGGACTCCAGTTGTGTAAGCATCCAAGCTACTTTTTTTTTTTTTTATTAAAAAAAAGTGTTGTTAGAAGAGATAGCAAATTGAGTTGCCAATTCCTCAATCTTCTGAGGACCAAGGTTGGAACTACCTGACTTCCCTTCATATCAGTGCAAAGAACAAGTTATAAAGATACTGTTTTCAAGCAATCACACAGTAAGGGAGCTCTCACAATGAAAGTAAAAAGCTACCAGGAGGTTGGAATCCCATCTCAGGCAGTTATTAATAGCCTCAAGTTTATTCCCACTGTCTCCTGCAGCTCTCTAAGTATGACTTTTTCTACTTCTCCCCAGCTGCTTTTCTTAAGCAGTTCTATCCAATGTGACTGCAGTGAAGTTTTCTTTCTTACCTCTTTTATAATTCTCTCATTATATCGGCTGGCCAGATGACAAATTGGGCTACATGCTGCTAAGACCTGTGCTTCTTTGTAACAGCTCTCATAACCTGTTCCTGATATAGTGCTCCTTCAGAGATGATTGAGAAAGTTATCAATGTCTTAGATCATAAGATGGTTTGGGTTGGAAGGGACCCTAAAGACCACACAGCCCCAACCCCACACCATGGGCAGGGCTGTCCCCCACACCAGCTCAGGCTGCCCAGGGCCCAATCCAGCCTGACCTTGGGCACCTCCAGGGATGGGGCACCTCCAGGGATGGGGCACCCACAGCTCCAGGCAGCAGTGCCCTTTGAATAAAGAATTTCCCCCAACATCTAACTTAAATTTCCCCTCTTGTAGTTTAAAGCCATTCCCCCTCGCCGATCTCTATCTGACTGTGTAAGAAGTCAGTCTCCTTCCTATTTATAAGCTCCTCTCCACTATTAGAAGTTTACAGTGAGGTCTCTCCTCAGAGCCCTCTCTTTTCCAGACTGAATAAGGCCTGGTGATGCTTTCTGATCAGCAAAACAAAATATCTCAACAAAGCATTATTGCTAATCCTCATACACAACTATTAAAGTGACTCAGGTGAAGGGACTGGCATACATCCTGGTCCTGCCAGAGCTCTTAAGTTTTACATTTAAAGACAGTGAAACCAGAAAGCTATCTTTTAGACATTATATAGGTACTCAGAGCAAAGAAGTCTAATTACAGAGAACTACTTTGTTGCATTGTTCAGTGTTTTGCACTGCTGTGTAGAAGAGCAGCACATGTATGATTTTTCTAATTGGTTTTCAGTCACATAATTCCAGTGAAAATAAGACTCACTTGCATGAGACTGGATGAGAGAAGTGCTAGTTTGCCTCTTGAGCTTTTTGCACCTGCATTTTGAATACTTTAATGATACTCCAATTTAAGGCAATTCCCATTTATTTGTTGGTTCCAAATTATTCTGTTTATCCAACTTCGGGACACAGTAGAGGACTATTTTCCTTCTGAACGGAATCAGAAGTGGGGAAGGGAAGTGAAGTAGCCCTTGATTTTATTTCCCGACTTCTTCTCGTAGCCTGTGCTCTGTGAAAGGCTCAGCTCAGAGTTACTGAGCACCTTCGGGTATCTGATCATTAAGGCTGAAAATGAGTACAGCATTACATATAATTTTTACACAAGAAATTTCAGAATAATGTTTTTTTTTTAAGATATTTTTACTCTATATTCTTCATTCCTGAAAGGAAAGATTGGGGCAGATCAGACCAATCACAGCTTGAAATCCAAACAGGTAAAATGATTCACTGAATTAGAAAGCCTGGTAGTTGAAGCTCAACAGCAAATCTGTCAAAGCCATAGCATAAGAAAAAGTAAAACACTATAGCTGTATAAAAATAACTTGTCTGATGTTCTAGCTTTCTAACACTATCAAGAGATGTTTAGGGGAGAGAAAAAAAAGAAACTTTGAAACTAAGAAAAGCTTTTATTCTTGCAGTTGAAAAGGATGAGATTCCTGGAGGTCAGCTCCATCAAGGAATCTAAATTCACTGTTCAAGCCCATCACTTTCAAAGCTAGGACAAAGTTCTTAAGAATATGAAAGAGTCCTGCGTAAATTATGGTGCAGAGAGTTTCTTCTAAAGCATTCATTTCATTACTCATTGGTTTTGTGGCAGGCTGCTCAATGGTCTAAGGTTTTAAATTAAGAAAAAAATATGCCATACAACCAAATCAAGGTAGAGAGATTTAAACATTATGCAAAGCAGAAAACATAGGTGTTAAATGCTGATGACAAAAGGTGATTTTCATTGAAATAAGACATTCAATTTCAAGAAACATAGTGAAAAAACTACTGGCAGGCAAACAAAGCCTAGTTCATTTTTGCAATGGCACTGCACCTGTGAAGATCTCAACAGCTTGATTTTCCCTTTGCTCCTCCCAATTTTTCCTCTGTACAAAATGGATATTAACTGTCACACAAACTACGAAACTTGCTGGAAGTGGAGCCAAGCCCACCCTCTAATGCATGTCTTTTGCCAGATCTATCAGCTGAGGTTGAAAGCAAGCCCACCTCTTCCAGAAGACTTTCTGGTGCATGTATTTGCCATTAGGACTTGTGATAGAGCGACACTGCTTTTCATCACTATTTCTTCAGCAGGAGAGAAGATCTTTTCTAACTGCATTAAATAAATTAAATATTCTTTTAATCTCCTCATCCTTTTCCCCCGTAGCTGTGCTGCTGTTCTCAGAGCAAGGAGCTCCAGTTCTCAGCCACTTTGTATCAAAGTGCAATTGCACTGACTCAAACTGCAGTTACAAATACTTGGCATGCCTGCAGAACCCAAACAGTTCCAACTCTGCAACACAGATAGATGCCTGTATAATTTTATTGGCCTCAATTTTTTCTGTTTTTGCAACTCAAGTTTTTAAGAACTCAGCAGTCTTTCTTCCTCCTCTTTTCTCTTGCTGTAAGTTCATGACTACTTTTCTTCCCATCTGTACATTTGGTGATATCCAGTAGCTAAAATACCAGCAATTTTAGGCTTTGGGTGGATAATCACTGAACTCAGCTGGAATTTCGCTTTTGGCAACTGCATAGCTAGGAGCCTGAAGCTTTAAAATCATCATTTGACCCACAGCAAAGGAAAGTGTATTCTTAGCATTACAGGAACTCGATTGAATTTCACAGGGTTCATCCCAAGGGGCAGGAATCACTTGCATAAATGCTGAAATTTCAAAATAAGATGCTTTCAAAAGCTTTCCAAATCTTCCACTCCAAGCGCTGCACTGTGTGAGCAGTGACATAGGCATACACGTTGTGAGGTGTTTTTTTGTTGCAAACTCGGTCATAAAACAGATATAGCCTAATGATTACTAAAAACAGAAGGACACTATTCTAAAGTAGAAAGATGCAAATGGAAATGGGAGGGAAAAAAAAGAAATAAAAGACTAGCTTGCATGACCTTGGTTTGAAAAGAACTGAAGCTTTCTAGGATATGATAGGTCTTTTGGTTTAGGAAAAACTCAAAATCAAGTGACTAAAAGTAAAGACACCATACATGCCACCAAATGAACTGAAGTTATCACCTGGAAATAAAGGACTCATTAATTTTATGAACTGACATTAATTAGCTATTTCTACTGGTACCAATTAAGCTTTGGGCAAATAAGCCTTTCATGTTAGCTACAATGACTTTCAATGCTCTCTTCAGTAACACACAACACACTTTTGTTAATGATGACTAATTCTGTAGTTTTAGAAAAAGAAAAAACAAACAGTTTATGGTTTGAGAAAGATGTGGGCCCATTTGTAATTAACAGTGGTTCAGTGGGTAAGCAGCAGCAATTCCCCATGCACATCATCTCCCACCCCAAGCATGCTTGCTCCTTGTCAGAAAGAAAGCAAGGCAAATGAGGACAAGGTAGTTCAACCTGGGTAAAGAGAAAAGGACCAACAATGTGATCCTTGCACCCTGTTGTGCTGACTGCACAGCCTCTTCAGTCTGTTAGCAGCACCTCTGCAAATTACATGTCTGGGTCCCGGGCTCAGGGTAAAATAAAGACTGCATCGCCAGTAACTGCACAAAATACCTACCTGCAGAAGGAGGCTTAGCCTCCTTTTCTCTAAAATCAAGACTGTTCTGCTTGGCTGCTTGCAGGGATAGGAAAAGTTGATGAGTTTCAAAAGAGAAGTCTTGTGACTCCAGCTAATGAATATTTTACACGAGCCCAGAAATCATCCATACTGGGACAGGAGACAAATCTAGAAAAAGCAGACTCAAGAAAAATGCAAATTCCAAAACTTTGTCATTAGCTGCAGACTCATAATGTTCATTATCTTTACGTGCTTAGATGTTTCTGCTGCTGAGAGAATCTGCAATAAAAACAGAAGCACAGATGTTTTGCTATATCAGCCTAGAAGAAACAGCCCTCAGGCTATGTTTCTGGGTATCATATTTTAAAGACAAAAAAAAAAGGAAAACAATGGAGATAGAAATTTTAAAAGTACAGGTTTGTCAAAAAATACAAAACTAAAGGTCAGTAAGAAATCTAGAAGTATTACCCCATAATCAGCCCATCCAGAAGATGACAAAAAAAACCAAACCCCACAAGCATAAGGCATAAGCACAAGTATAAGGACGTTCTGGCACATATTCACTGGACCAGGATTACCTTCCTCCTGAAAATAGGACAGAGGAAAGGGAGAGAAACTATCCAGCATTAGGTAACATGCCCACATCCACACCTCCTTTGTATCCTATAGTATGCAAAGCACTGGAACATATTTTTAACACCTACAGTTGACTTTTTTCTCCTATCTAGTTTTATCTCTGAGTTACGTATTTCCTAAGATATTCCAAGACTTTGCAGTTGAGCTTTGCCCCATCTTCCGGGCAACCAAGAGGAGGCATCCTAGGAGATCACTCCCCTCTGACACCACTGACTCAACTTCAAGGATGCCCCAGAGAGGAAGGACACGTGTTCAGATCAATAAAATACCAAAGCAAAATTTTAAGGCTTGTGTCAGTGTAGTAGTTGCTGCTCCTTCTGTTCCCAAGAAGTTAGCATAATGTGGTTAGGAAAATGAATTATCAGTGTAATCAGAAAAAAGAAAAAAACAAGAACAATTAATACACATCAAAAACCTTAGAATAAATTTCTCCCACAGAGCAGAAGGCCTAGAACCAATTGCAGCTTCTCACAGAGTAAAATCTGAGTTTTGCTGTGATGCAGCCGCAAATGCTATAGAAACAATAGTGAGAATTCAGATTGTGTATGTGTATGAGACTGTAAGTGCCTCAGAACCTCAAACAGAGAAGAAATCTAACTCATTTACACGCTGGATAAAGAACTGTCATAGACTTATGTACAGGTATAAACGCAACATCTTTATTTTCAATATCTAATATGAATTATCAAGGTCCAGAAAACTGTAAGAGGAGGATAAGCAATGGCTGTAAAATTCTGTCAGTTGTCAGATGAACGCTAATTTAGACATCAGTCATTTAGCTTCAGCATCCAATTCAGAACATAGTACTACTTCTAGTTCTCCTATAAATGCATATCTTTTCATTCAGAACAAGGAAATAAAAGCACAATTTCACATTAGTGAAGCAACAGATCACTGACGCAACTCAAGACCCTGGAATGCAACAGAATCTCTATTTCAGTCTGTGTATAGAATGAAAGAAGTGTGAGTTGGGTGAACCACTGTATTCTCTCTCACTCTTGCTAAAATTTCTCATGCTACTGCAATTAGCATTTTTCATAACCTCTGTCAGTGACTGATCACAAAAACTTGCACCAATAAGCAAAGATTTATTTACTCTGATAGTCTCTTATAAGCATACCTCAACACATTAGGAATTCAGCTATAAAGATTCCTCACTATTTATGCTCTAAGACAAGCATGTCAACTCAAATATTCAGAAGCCACGAATCACATCTTCAAATTACAAGACTGGATTTAAAATATATTCCATACTCCATTTGTCTGCAGTTTTCCAGTGAATAGTGTTTATGTTTTCAAATTTGCTTTCAAAATGATGAGTGATACACAAATACCCAACTTCAAATAACAGCCGAGATTCTTATGACGACACATACCTTGTAGGAACTAGGACTTTACAAAAGCATCACTTTCTGTAACATCCACGGTAAGACTCATTTAGCATTAATAATGAGCAAATGCTTCCAAAAAAGAAAAAAAAGAGATATTGAGAACATGTTCAGACTATTCATAGGATTCATAGCAAAGCAAAATTACCAGTTTGTCTTGGTTTTTATGCCAAAGTTTTTCAATAATTACTATAAAGGATGACATGAGGTGCACTGTGACATGACAACATGGTTCAAGCTGTAGAACTGGTTGACACCTCTTATCCACCTCGTTTGAAGAGCTATAGGCCTTCAGCATCAAGAACACTTGTTTAGTATCTGTATCTAGAAATTCACTTGCAACATTACAGCTTGGATGACTTACAGCTATGAAATATTAAGCACATTTAGAAAGCACTCTTATCTAGAAGTCAATTTGTTGAGGATTACTAGGTAGCTAAACCTGTGGAGTAATGGAAGCTGTCATTCTCTAGAGAACCAAATATAATTAAACTAGCCCAAGTAGGAGGGAGAAGAAATCAAATCAAAACAACTGAAAAAGAAGAAAAAACTCAACAGAAAAAATAAACAAATCAGAAGAAAAATATACATAAATGCTCCAGAGATAGTAGAGAAAATGATCCCACAAAACATCTCTGTTGGAGAATTTGGTAATTTCGGCATGTCAAATTAAACAGCATATACCAAGATTTAGTGATCTGTCCTTGAAAAGACAGGCTTGCTCTGTTGAAGCAAGAAGAATTGAGACAATGTTCTCTCAGAGTAAGAAATATACTGAGGGAAAAAAAAAAAGGAAAAACAAAACAATAAACTAGTTCTATAAATTACAGGTCTATATTTCTTAAAAGAGATATGAAAGAGCATGTATCCTGTGCTAGTCCCCTAGGAATACTGTACCTTGCTGTGAAAATGCCATTTTTTCCCTTAGCAGGATTCCAGGGTCACTTGGACATTTTTGAAAAAAAGTAAATAGAACACAATATATTAAAAAACAAAACAAAAAGCCCCACCAAACTAGAGAAACAAGAAGTCTACCCTTTCAAAGACTATTAGTGAAATCAGATATCGAAGATCAAGACAGAATAGAAGCTTTGAAATACTGGAAGTGACATGCTAGATTTGTTTTTATTTTGGATATTTGAGTATAACTGATGTACTGAAAATATTGTCTGGAAGCTTAAGTTTTAAGAACTGTGGAAGGTACACAAACACAGATGTAGAGAGTTAAGTGGACTATATAAGGAAGTACACCAAAGTTTTTTACACCAAGTTTTTTGCTCAGATAATCAGATTTTTTTCTTTGCCAACAAATATTTATTAACAGGATTGTCTTAAAGATATGTTCATGCAAATGACTGAACACCTTGAATCAAATCAACATCATGTATTCCTGGAAGTCAATAAAAAGCCCATATTCAACAAAACAGAAAACTTTCCTTAGCAGATGTATTTGCAGGCTGGAGAAAGCAATTGGGCAGGAGCGTAGCTGGATCGACGTTGTGGAGTAAGTAATAACACAGACCCAGAAAAATGCTGGAGCAACGCTAAAGGAACCATGTAACTGCGTCTCAGATTTAAGTTATTGTTTTCTCTCGGTTCTGCTCACAGAATGCTTCAGGTTCAGAAGCTCTTTTCTCCTAACCCAGGAAGGACTATCTTGGAAAATATGTTTATGACCATAAAATTATCAAGAACTTGTACAACTCCAGACTAAACTAACCAATTAACAATTACATAACCTAGATGAGCCACAACTATGCAATAAGCAAATGGTAAATGGCCAATTCTCCAGAGTAAAAAAGAAGGCGTTTATTATATAAATGGTCATGTATATGTACTTCTTAATAAAGTATTTATTCAAGAAGGTACAATACAGTCATAAACAGGATTAGCAGGATTAGTTCATTCAGTATTTACTATCATTTGGAAATGAGTCACAGTAAGAATGTCTTACCATAGTCTCATACAAGACAAGTGCTCTGTATTCTTGCTTCGGATAAGGGCTGCAGAATTTGAAATGGGAATGTTTACACATTTTTAATTTTTGTAATCTTGGATATCATATACTTTTTTTTTTCAGTAAATTTGTGCTTTTTTTTTTTTTTTTTTTTTTTTAGATATTTAAGGTCACAATGACTTTAAAACCTCCTGGCTCTTCTTTGCCTATTAATACATTTTCACAAGATAGTGATAGGGTCCAAGACTACATAATTATTTACAGGTGTTCTAATGTAATTTCCTTTCAGTTTTATTTCTTTGGTCTAATGCTACTTTGCTGCACTTTATAACTATATATATATAACTACTATATAATGTAACTTTATATCTCTTTATGTTTCTACATACTGTAATTTGGAGGTCATGATCTAGCATCATCTTGCATCATAAAAAGTACTGCAGACTGCCTATCAGGCAGATCCTATAGGAATTGCTGCCTCACTACTGAGGCACAAGTTGGGCATTAATAATGATGTCACAACAACACTTAGAAAACTCTTTGATTTGGCTCTGTGATTTCTTCATTAATCTAAATATTAAATACTACACAGTGACATTTCATACCATTTGCATATGATATTCCCATAGGCATACGACATCCTAATACCAATTAACTATAGAAATCAAACACTGGTAAAGTGATTTAACTTGTCTCTCTTACAACATCCTAGAGGATCCAGATTCCTTAGCCTCTAAACCATTCAATATCTTATAAACAGAATAAGTGTTGGAAATTGAGATGTCTTTAGGTTGTGAGGGCTTTCTTATCAGCTAGTTGGTAGATTCAACTTTGCAAACTTTATTCTATGTTGTTTCAATATTTCTTTCAATATAGTTTCTCTATTTGTTGATAGCTTTACTACAATTTCTGTGAAGAGGGAGACTAAAACAGCTTTTTAAAGCTCCTTCTTCCTCATTTCATTTCAAAGAACAAGCAAAAGGACTCTGAAATTAATTACATTTTAACTGTCCATTTGTCAAGTAGATGAGTAACAAACTGATGACATTTAGACTACAGTTGACAAGCATTTCATGATTACCTTAACCTAATTAAGAGGAAGGAAATCAATGAATCTTAAAGTAATTAAGCACACATCAACTTCAAAGCTTTTTGCTTTGATTATTGCCTTCAGTTGACCAACTCAAGAACAGAAGTAGCACAAAGATTTGATTAAGTCCATTCTGTATTTCTAAGCCAAGAGTAAACTAATGTAATGCAGAACAGCAACTAGATAACACACACGTACCAAAACAAATCTTTGCAATAAATTACCTGTTGTACAGCCCAAGACCTACAGTGAATAGCTGGGCATGAGTTCCACTTTACCAGATTATTTACATTTATTCTGTCATTTTCAGATACTGTTTTTAGAACTTCTAACGTTATGGAAATATTCATATTCAGATGAAAGGATTTCAGTTGTTTAAACAGGTAAAATAGGAACCTTCCTTTGAATATTTGAGTAAATTTTACATGGTAATAAAAAGATACAAACTTTCAGTATACTAAGCTACAGGGAACAACAACACATTCATACATACAAGTATTTCATGATGTATTTTTCCCTCCAAGTCTGAAAAATGCATTTTTGTACCTACAAATATTTAGATATAACTTAAGTCAAATGACTTCCATTTTGAAAGCATGCATTTGTTATCAGAAAAGCATGAAAATACCATGTGGAAACAGAACACTCCACTATTCTTACGAAAGCTTCTTGCACACTACCATGCGAATGCCATGTGAATGTTCAAAAACCATAGCCTAAAATACTGTTTGTCACATAGCTTAGAGTAAGAAAAAACTGTCATTCAGTGCCAGTATGATGAGATGCTCTTTCTTACCTTACCAGAAAAACACTTCTGACTTTGGAAATGGCATATTTTCCAGAAAACCTTAAATGTCTGCTGTTAACAGACTATTGCCACATAGAACAGTAAACCTGATCAAACACTTCTTAAATATTCTTCTCCAGCATCAGGTATTTAAAAAACATACTGCAGAAACTGAATAGATCGACATAATGGGAAAAGCGTTACAAAGGTGGGATATCAGAAGGACCGGCACAATAGGAAGGTGCTATAAAGGAAGGGAAAAAGACCGCTCACCCACCTCTGAAGATACAGGCTCACAGGAAAGACTCCACAGGGGAGAGATCTCTAACCAGAGATCCTTCCCAACGGTAGTCAGTCCTTAAACGAGGTCTAACAGAGGTGCAGCCAGGCTTCACCCTGTCTGGTCACACAGCCTTCACCTGTGCTCCCGGGACTGACTGGGTCCTTTCCCCAGGTGCTTAATCAGTGATTCAGGCCATGACTCAACAGTTACAATACACATAACTAAAGGCAATTTAGAGAAAAATATTAACTCTGAACAAAAATTACGTAACAGAAATAAACTCTTCTCAGTTATCTTGTGCAGTGTGCAGAAATTGCAGCATTTTCTTTATTTGATAATGTGGGAGAATTATTGTATTACAGTGAGTGCACAATTGTGCATGAAAAAAAGACAACAATCACCAAGAACAAGCAGCTGTAACAAATTTCAAATGGCTAACTTTCAAACTCTTTAAAGCTTTCAGAAGGTTGGTTAAAAAAGATAAACAGAAGATCTCTATAGTGTCCATAAATACCTATAAAATGTCTAGAAATGGGAGCTTCTTATTAACCTCATATCCAAAAATATGAGCAAGATTAAAGCAACACAGCAGAAATCATTAGAGCTGCAACAAGTCCTCTAAAAACCAAAATCATGCCCAGCAGTTACAGAACAGATGGAAGTTTGTTAAAAGGGACAGGAATGAAAGCAAAGGATATACAGAAAGGCTGTGGGCTAGGAGTAATGGTGGGCAAGCAATGAGGGATGATGCAACACTTAGAATGGAGGAAAACCTCTCTCAACATGTTAGTTGTCATGTCAGTAACTTAAGAAATCATGCTTGTTCATCTACCACTCCCAGCGGGGATAACAGCACAAGCTGTCCGCTTTTCTGTTTTGACTCTCCAGTCCAGAGACTTTCAGAAAAGAAGGAAGAGGCAGAGATGACATTCTCTCAAGATCTCTCTGGACAAAGAATAGTCTGTCCAGGGTTAGATGACTGAGCCTCTTTCAGCAACTCCATTTGTGCTCCTATGTCTGAGTTGATCATGGCCTGTCCCAAGAATGATAAAGAAAGATCACACAAACACAAACCATGAGATATAAAAAGTGTATTTAGCCTCTTCTCATAAAAGAGAGTAAAAGTTACTTACAACATAAAAGAACAATTTGAAATTTTTTTCAAACGCTTTATGAGGGACCAGAGCACTAATAACACTGATGATATCAGCAGACTTGGGTATATTAGAGATATCGCTTAGTAAGAATCAGATGTTCACAACAGCAGGGAAATAAACATGTTTTCCAACTGTAACCAGACTTCAGCTATGCATTACCACTTCGTTCAAAACTACGTTGTGAAGTCTCTTGTGGCACTAAATACAGCAGAGATCACTTACGCGTAAGTCACAGATATGATAGAAAACATCTTTTGGTCCATGACAGGATGAGAAGGATCAGGTTTCTTAACCAACTGATATTTTACAATGGATGTTATTTAAGGGAGCTGTAGATAAAACCTGAACAGTCAGAGACCATCAGGAGAAGTTGCCTCAGTAGTAGGATACAGGCACTTTTTTATTCCATTGTTTACTTCATTAACAGTATTTCATTATTTCATTAAAGAAAACATAGGTGATGTCTTGGTATCAAAGCCAGTGTTTAACAACTGTGGGTCTGGGTCAACATCAGCTGGGAGAAGAAAGATCTGGAAGGAAATCAATCCTCTGTAAAGTAATATTAATTGTTAAAGGTAGAAATGAAAGACTTCAAGATGATAAAGAGTTAAATTTAGAAGACTATTTATAAAAAGTCCATCCAAACTAAGAAGGAATTTGCAGCATGATGTCAGAGACTCAAATTTACACAACAGCTTGAAAAATTAAATGCTCAGGGCCAGACAGTTTGCTGAGTGCCTGAAGACTATAAAGGAAAAGGAGTACAGCTGAGGGATGGGGAAAAGAGATGTTAATCATAGGGAGTAAGGCAAGCTGTTCCCAGATGATCCATCTTCCAACAGAAAAATAAAACTAAGTCCTACTGGCCCTGCAGAGAGCTAAAGGTTCAAACTCTTACCAAGTCATAAAGCAGAACTCTTCTCAGCATCAGAACTGAGAACACACTGGTACAGACAGTAGGAGTCTTCAAGGAAATTTCAGTGAGCAACATACAGGATCAGCTCTAAAGCATTAGGTAAAGGTAGGATTATGCAGTATTGAAATAAATAAAGCCACAGAGAAGTGTGACTTTATAAAGATGGCTTGCAGTTCGTAACCTATTCTTTCTATGAGCTTTTTAAACAGTAAATAAGTTAAGAGCCTGTAGCTATAGATGGAAATGACTTCTTTTTTTTTAAAATAATTTAATGTTGGTCAGGACCTTACATGAGAATTTATTCAGAGAAAAAAGGGAAAAGGAAAATGAGTTGTGAATTAGTAGCAACTTAAGAGAGAAAAGGCATAACTGATGACTGCCCTTTAGGAGGTTTAAGAACATTTTCAACAATCAATATTGTTAAAACATCTTTAAAACACTTGTGCTCTGAAGCAGACCATAAGATTAAGAAATACATTTGACAATCAAAGAATTCTGACTCATAACTTCCTGTAAACTTCTGTTAACTTACGTTTCCCACAGAAGTTAAAATGCACTGCAGCTAAACACAACATTGTGCCTTCCTCCTAAATAAAATCTTTTCTACTTCACAGGGGTAGAAAAAAGACACCTTCAGCTGGAATAAATTTTATGTCCCTTTGTTGTCACTGGTGAAGTCAGGACAACTACCTCATGTAATAACTGTGTAATATGTTCTCCTTTCCTCATGACAGTTTTCTTCATTCCTTAAAATCCTTCACATCAAATACTAAGACCACATGTCTTCAAATGTGCTGTGAATTAGAAAACATTTTTCTGAGATACTTCACTCTCCTGTGGTATTGATAAAACTACTTTCCTCTTTACAGTACTGAAGAGCACTAGCTCAGAGCCATGACTGTTTATGAGTCAGGGTTTGCACACATCATTTTCTGAAGCTTTATGGATTAGGAAAGTATTGCTAAGTACAAAACTGAACATGCACATTTTTAATCCATTTATGTGTAACATATTTATTGGAGATGCTGCTTGTTTCTAGTTTCTAACCAGCAAGCATAACACATAGGCTTGCATACACTACACAGAACTTCGATCAACATGGAACGATGTTGGAATAGTCTGAATCAGCCTTGAAATTTTCACTTAAAAAGAGAAACAGCAAGAAAAATGGTATTCTCCTAAGCTAGTAAATCCCCCTAAAGTAAACAGTAATCCCAATTTTTCTCCTAATATTGCAAGATTTAATTTCTACTAACAGGCAATTTGTTGAGCCCAAGAGAAAAATACAGCAAGAATGGGTGTCTTTGAACTGAAGAGTACATGCAAAATGGAAACAGGAAGGGGAGTGAATAAATTGCACTACAATAAAAACTGCTTCAGAAAAGACAACTTCTCTAGCAATACTGCAACAATTGTGGAACACCTTCTTCAGTACTTCCAACATTATTGCTTGTGCTGTTCTTTCTCTGATGAATTCATCTGAGTGTAGCACAACAAAGATGTCTCTATTAGATGACTGGCTTCTTGACCCAGTTAAAAAATATGATAATTAATGAAATATTACTTGTACACCTAGAAAGAAATAGGTTTTTGTCAGGCTGAAACTAAACACTGGTAAGATATAGACAACCAATTGTCATATAGTATTTATCACTTGTAAGGTAAATGACTACTTCTGAATTCACTCAGGCAGAAAATGAACAGCTGCCAATGCTGATCAGAGAGAAGCAAAATTCCGCATCTAGGGATGAAGCAGAGTTGCTTCCTTTTCTTTAGTTAAAAATAGTATTTTTCCCTCTGTGGGAGAAGAAAGATCAGCTAAGAAATCAAAAATAAATAAAATTCTGTGCCACACCTTTGGTGTCAGTGAGGCACTAGAAGTATTCAAGTAACTTAATTTCCATGACTGTCATAGCACAGACTGAAGTAATTATTTCAAGTCTACTCTGACACAATTCATTAATCAAATTAGTTACATAATACAAAAACAAGGAGGTGCTTGTGGGGAACATGAAGGTCAGAGGCAGCCTAGTCTGCTGTGACCATAAACTGCTAGAGTTCGACACTTAGGGCTGAGAGGGCAGAACAAAGCAAGTTCAGTATCCTTCCTTCAGACTTTAAAATCTTCAGGGATCTGCTTGGGAGATAAAGCCCTGAGCAGGGCTTTGAGCAATCTGGTACTGTGGGAGGCATCCCTGCCTATAGCAGGGGGTTGGAACTAACTGATCTTAAAGGTCCTTTTCAACCCAAACCATTCTATGATTCTTCACAGGATCTCTCCCTATGCAGGCAATGCCCTTAGCACTTAGGGAAGCAATACAATAAAACAAGTTGTATAGAGAATGAAGGTAGAATGCCTTACATGTCCAGTTTTTAACTTTAGCAGTAGGCCCTGTCTTGTGCATATAAAATATGCATTTTTGCCCTTTAATGAACTTCATTTCTCTTACTGTTTGAATTTTCTTCCTTTATTTGCAAATGCCATAGGAACAAGCACTGGATCACCTCCTAGAAAAAATAATTAATTATTGATTCACTTATATGAACATTAACCATTCTTTAAAAGTTTCCTTCTGTACTAATATAATTATTAATGAACATTTCACTGCCTGTCAGGCTTGTGGAAAGTTCACTGTGGTTACAGTAACGATGCATACGGTCAAAAGTGTAAGCACTTACCAGTCAATTATTTGCTCTGTCAAGAGAATTCTCTCCAAAGTGTAAATGTTTTAAGAACAACATCTTGAATAGCGATTCCATAATACATACTAACGTTAACAAGACTGATGTATTCAGGCCAAGTCAGTTCTGATTTCTAAACATGTACTTGTCTATAATTCTAAGCACTTTAAACTTCATGTAAATCTTACTTGTGACATTTCTATCCAGTTTACACTGCACTAGGTTTATTGAAAATTCAGTGAATACAGAAAGCTGCTTGCAGGTAAGAGCTCTCTCCCAGATGTGGAAATGCTTGTAATACTTGGTCTAGGAACAGGAACCGGAGACATTTTTCTACCCTGAAGACAGTAGAAAATTTTTTTTTAAAGTTAACTTCTTTGGAAAGGATACTGAATGTATTTCAAAAATTATTTCTTACATAGAATACTTTAAAATAATCAAGAAAAAGCAGTTTTCTCTGCAGCCAAACAAAATCACTCATTTCATAAGAGCCGGACAGGGAGAACAATCTGTTTTGCATCCTAGGTACATGTCTTCCATAACAACCTTGTGAGCAATAACTGAATCAAGAAATGCAAAACTTCAGTGAGTTACCACATCTGTATTTCACACTTCATTTAACACTGAGCTCTGGTGAACCAAATGAAGAAATAAAGCCAAAGACAATCTACACTAAATATGAGAAAGATCATTGGAGGAAATGTAACCTACCTACTTGCTTATACAGAAGATAATGCTAAGATTGTTACTATATGGGAGACTTATAATTTTAAAAAGCAAAGATGAAACCTTGAGCTTTCTCTAGTAGACATGGTTGTAGGCCAAGCACATGGCGATGACCCCCTTTTCAAAGAACTGATGCCCTCTCATAGATGCCATTAGAAGCTGCTCTTCAAAAATTTCCTCTCCAATTTGTCATCACGAGTAAATCACTACATGCAGCCAATTACACAGAAACATCAACACGGGTCAAAAGATGACAGCGGCTCCAAATACATCACACACTTAATCCTTCTAAAAGAGTTGCCTCACAAGGATAAAAGGAAAACCTAAATACAGGAGTGTCAAAGGAAGCACAGTGCAGCCACAGGGCAGAATTACAGTCTTGAAGGAACTCATACAATTGCTTGAATTTCAGTTGCTCACTTCCATTAAAATCCCAATTTACTCCTTTCAAGGTTCAAAGAGAGTTGTCTTAGAAATTCAGCATAAGGAAGACTTTTTAATTTCCTGGAATACAGGAAGCATTCTCAGAAGACAAGCACAGAAAGGATCTAAAAGTGTTGATGGTATCAATTCTTCAAGTAGAAAACTAGAAAAGTTGGTAAGAGCACTCAAGCATCAAGCTAGCTTGCGCTGGTTTGATATTTGTGGCTGTTCAGGGAAATTTAGGGTAGGATGCCTGCAAGAACCCCTCAGCTGACAAGTCTAAGACTTATTTGCTAAATGACAGTGGATACCTGTGGATGTGGTACCATCTACACAGTGTTCTCCAACATAAAAGGCCAGAGTAAGCTGTCAGTGAGGTTATGCTGGTCACAAATCTCAACTTACCCTTTATGCTTTCTCTATACCTAAAGACTTGCAATAGTCAGTACCCAGATTATTATGACTTCTGGTCTCCCCATTTGATCTGCTTTACAAGATGGTAAGTTTACTAACAATAGGTCTGTGCTTTCTTGTTTTGGTATGATGTGTCAGAATCATCCGGTTAGTTAAGTGCAGGGCAGATACAGACCAGGCATCATTTCATCTGGTGGTGCCTTAGGATGCTCATAATAAGAAGTTCATAAAACGAAAAGTATTTTCTGCAGGATGCATGTAGAAGTTGGAAAAATAACAATTTAAAAACAAACAAACCCCCTCACACAAAACAGGGCAATACATATCAGGGTATAATGATTAATCTGGATGGATCAAAGTATCAAATCCATAGCTACTGCATTTGGAAACTGAGATAACAGAAATATCACTTTATTAGGCAGAATCACATGGAATCACACTAAAATGTAATAAACAGAGCTTGCCACACTATAATAGAGAGATGTACTTAGAAGAGGTCAGTGAAAAACAACAGTATTTTGGAATCACTAGCTTCTTTCATATGTATAAGATTGATAAATTTGTTGTATTAATTTTCTTGTTCATCAATCAGTAGTCAAGATCAATTTGAACGTTCATTTTTCTAGCATTATATACTGTTTCTGTTGTGTTCTGATAAATTATTTTTATTATTGTGAGGTTAAAAGAGCAGAACCAAGCTTACCATAACTGCTCTTCAGTTAGTTTAGAAAACTGATTACTCTGTTTTTCTCCCCCAAATGACCAAATATAGCTAATTCATTGTTTTCTTAGGGAAAAACTACCTCACAGCCATTGTACGATGCAAGGGAAGCAAAAAAATAACAAATTAATTTTAACTAGAAATTATTGATGTTGGAGCTTAAAACCATAATGTGGATTCCAGAGATCCTATACATGAAGCTACATTTCCAATGCTGTGCTGCCTTTCCTACTGAATTCAATGGGATAAAAAAGTAATTCCTTAACTGCTGGTAACTTCTCTAATAGTTATAGTCTCCCAGGAGGAAAAAAAAAAAAAAAAAAAAATTGTAGTATGTTCTTCCATCTTTTTCTGAGACCAAAAGTCTTTTTTATTTGGTTGTATTTTTTTTCAATCCTGATGGTCATAAAAAAAGTTTTTGACAAAGGGATGGTACTTTGCGGGCAAGATGTGAGTGGACTAAACTATTGAAAGTTACCTAGTTATTGACTGAACAGAGAGAAACCAGAACTTATCTATTCAAACTGAGTTCTTTCTAAATTAAGTGTAGCGAACAATTTTCGTGCTATGTCATTTGATCTTTTGCATCTTCCAGGTAGCTTTCATGTATTATGTTTTTGATCTCTAGTCCGTTATCCACTGTAAGAACATTAAATGTCAAGGTAATTAAATTATTGTATTAGACTATACTCTTAACAACACTAAAACAGTCATTTAAATTAATATGGCACTTCATCATCTCAAATTACTCATAAGCACTATCTACAAGCCCAAATACGATGAAAATTAATGTAGACTGATGCAATTCTATGTATGTAGGTTGCTTTGAAAGTAATGCCTCCTATTTATTTCCATGGAAACTACAAAAGATACAAAGAATACAATAACACTATTTGATAGAGAAAATTCTGAGCTACAAAATGCTATTTTTCAGCACCATTGCCACCATTAACTACGCATTTTCACCAGCCATGAACAAGACAGATCTTGCCTGTTTCACTCTTAAAAACCTGCACCAGTGCAAGTGACCCACTGTCACAGTCACCACTGCTGAAACACACTGCCCACTACCACACCGTGCTCCCAGCCAACGTTTGATGTCTGTAGATGTTCAGCAAGCTTCAATGAATGTCAATGGGGGACATTTTTTTCTGAATAGAGGAATTCCACTCCATTGTTCCACGTGCACTTCCATGTCAGGTGCCATTGTGTCAGACTGCCCCTCTGCTGCCATCCATCACATGGCAACAGAGTGTAATGGGACAGCGATGGGAAGGTTTAGCCTGTACTGCCATGCCACTGACATCCACCTTTGACATGCATCATGAAATAGGAGGCATTACTTTGAGAGCAGCCCTTACACATGGACAACAGTGTGAGCTGTTTGCAACTGAACAACAGAAAGCTGTTTCTTGCACCTAATATTCCTTGTTTACCCAACATTGGAGGTCGCACCTATGTTTTAGGCAAATGTTCTCTTATTGTCATTCTGATATTGATCTCAGCAAATAAAAAAAGCCTGTACAGCTGACCAAGTATTTCCATCATAGTAGAAAAGTATATTATAAAATAATGTATTTCCCATTAATAAATCACAACTAAGTTCTGTTCTTCCTCAGTAGGATTCTACACAAGGTGATCCATCTAATTCAACATTATGTTCCTTAAAAAAAAAAATAGTATATACATCATAAAACGAAGTTCTTGCAGAAAACTCTCCTCTCAGTGCACCATGGGAAAGAAGGAGAAAACATGTACAGATATTTTTGTTTTGCCTGTGAGTGTTGTGCAGATGCCTGTTATTTAAAGAATGAATCACTACCTTAGACATAGACTGGGAGTCTGAGGCATCTGACTGGGACTGGAAGATCTGACATTGGATCCAGAGAGATCACTTTTGAGATGTCACAGCTGCAAGATGCTCTAGGATGGAGTACAAATGGCACTGAATACCTATCTTTAGGTACCAAAATTCTCAATAGGACCTTTTGAGGATAAAGCCTATCAACTAGCAAATTGCCATTTCCCAAATCAGCTGGGACATCTGCTTGAGGATTGGTAAGCTTCAGACTAAATCATCATAAAAGTCTGTGATCCAGAACTGTTATAGTCATAACAAGAATGAGAAATATGAGATTTACCACAGTTTAAGTTATAAACCAGGCATAGCATCAAGTCTTCTCATAATGCTGACAAGAACTTGATGCCACCAAGTAACAAATCAGGACCACCCTAATACGTGGCAGCTACAGATCTTAGCTCCAACACCAACTGGAACCACCTACTACTTATCACAAGAAAACCTAGTTTGAGAGATATGAACACATGGGCCTTCTCCAGCATCTCCATGGTAAGGTCTAGCACTATTATCAGTACTATTTTGCTGATGCGAGTGCAAGTAGCTGCTGCAGGAAAGAAATCTATCACTGTAAGAATGAGCAAGTTCTTCCTGAGCACCCGGACCAGCACCGTCAGCCTTGCCATATTATATTTGGCTACCAAAGGTCAGTAAGCAGTCTCTTGAAACCTTGGAAAAGCCCAACACAACAAGGATTCACTCTGCACAGTCTAGTAAGTCATGATTGTTAATTAATTTAAATACTTGAACTCTTCATAATCTTTTCTTAAGGAGTTTTAACAGATTCCTATGTTTTCTTGAAAATATAGATGTTGCAGAATGAATCAGTAGAACTCCAAATCCTCTTATATTGACAAGTACCTCATTCCATCTCCGTAATACATATATTTAATTCCAGTATCTTTATTTATTGACAAATGAAGTTATCGAGCTGCTCTGATGGCAACAATTTCTCTTTCTCCTCCTGCAGATATTCCATATTTCAAAATCAGCTTGTTTTCCCCATTGCTTTATAAGGAGCTCAAAAAGATGATGTCACCTCTAAATTTTCCTGAGGTTTCTACATGGTTTGACATCTGCCTATCAATATAAAGAAAGATTATGCACAAGTTATTTGTTCTAAACAGTTCTTCAAAACACTTACTGTTTCTCACAGCAATCTGTCTGCTACTAGTAAGCCAAGCATTTTTTCTAACATGTTCAAAAAAGATCTGCATCATGAAGCCTCATTAACTAAAGGAGATAGGAATAATTATTGTTACTATCCTCAACACAAAAAAGAACACAAGTAGTTACTAAATGTTAAACAAGGGTTGTGCTCTGCAGAGGCTAACAGGTAGAATTCATTTTCTAGAGAAGATAAATAACACTTCACCATCATCAGCCTCTTGATCTCTTTTCCCTCGAGCTTTCACTTGTTTTGTAATAAAAACATTCTTTAAAAAAAAAGTCCACACCAGGAGCTGTGAATCCTAATTACCAGAGGTCATTCCCACGTTCAAGACAGCAGAGATAGGAAGCGAGGAAGAGATCATCCTTAAGCAGTTCTCAGCACTTAAAAAGAATGTCTCAGTTATGTAGTTTCTCATCTTCTGCAGAGGTACAGCCACACACAGACTCCTCCTTAAAACATACAGAAGATATTCAGCTAAGAAAGCCAACATCCCAATCTTTTCTAGCAGATGCAGTATCCATTATTCCCCACTCCAATACTAAAATACAAGTTGAACAGTAGCTCTCGATTTATTGCAAAGCGGTGGGAAACGGTGGAAGAAAAACACCTGGGGTGTTGGTTGATGCTCTGCTGAACATCAATCAGCAGCATGCCACAAAGTCCAATAGCATCCTGGCTTGTATCAGCAGCCAGCTGAGCAGGGAGGTGACTGCCCCTCTGCACTCAGCCCTGGTGAGGCCGCACCTTGAGTGCTGTGTTCAGTGTTGGGCCCCTCGCTACAAGAAAGACATCAGGGCCCTGGAGTACATCCAGAGAAAAGCAGTGAAGCTGTGAGGTGTCTGAAGCACAAGTGTTATGGGGAGTGGCTGAGGCAAATGAAAGGAGGTTGTGGTGACGTGGGGGTCGGCCTCTTCTCCTGTGTTACTAGCAATAGGTCTAAAGGGAATGGCATCAAGTTACACCGGGGGAGATTCACATTGGACATTAGGAAATACTTCTCCAAAAGAGTGGTCAGGCACTGGCACAGGTGGCCCAGGGAGGTGATGGAGTCACTGGTAGTGTTCAAGGAAATTTAGAGGTTTTACTGAGGGACCGTCAGTGGTTTAAAGGCTGGTTCGGCCCAGTTCTGTGACTAGTGGGGTGAGGGGATCCACAGAACCATGCTCCAGGTAAGGGGAAAAGGGAAAAAAGTGTAGGGAGGTGGGCCTAAAAACAAAGCAGCAGCAACGCCCTGAAGAAAAACAAACTAATTTACTAAATAAGATATCAGAATGCAAGACAACACATATATAATAATATATATATAATAATATATATATTATATATATATACACATATATATATAATATACATATATAATAAGAACTGAAGCTGATAAATCAAATAAGTGTGCCAAAATAAAAGTGCCCAAAAAAACAAACGTCTTACTCTAATGCTGAGGAGAGACATCCAGCCGAGCTGAGCGGAAGAGAAAAAGGAGAGGGTCTCATGACTTGCTAGGAATTTAATCTCCCCTCTGAATGCAAAATCCCTCTGATTTCCACTCTCTTCCAGGCTCTTCCCACATCAAACACACCAGCCTACCCAAAATTTCTATTTGATCTGAACAAATAAAACTATTTGTCAAGTGCTGCATTAGTTCTTGTCAACCTCCTACATCACAGTCTGTATCTACTGAAAACTCTCTGCCAGCTGGATAACTAGCTTTTTATTTGTTTCAAATTCAAGAGCAAGATAAGCACATATTTTATTCCTGTTCTTCATTATAAAGATAATGCTGTGAAGAAATTGACTAGAAACATATGGGCAACTGTGATTTTTTTCATCCCCTCCTTACTTGGACTTCCCTTTTACAAATTTCTCTCTCACTAATACAAGGTAACTCAATGCCTTATCCCTTAGAAAAAAATACTAAGATACTGTTTTAGGTCTATCTATAAATAAATATTTACATATGAAATAGACAATGTAG
Source organism: Perdix hodgsoniae (assembly GCA_035772895.1). Taxonomy (NCBI): domain Eukaryota; kingdom Metazoa; phylum Chordata; class Aves; order Galliformes; family Phasianidae; genus Perdix; species Perdix hodgsoniae. The sequence goes on from JAPSGF010000007.1 coordinate 17,481,621, forward strand.
TTCTTATGCAAAGAGAAAATGCTGTAGAATTTTGATAACAACTTAAATATGCACTCCTTACCAGTTTGCTCAGCACATTTATTAATGATTTTTTTTTTTTTTTCAGTTCTTGAATAGTTAACAACAAAAAGTGGACATCTCAAAGTAGATGCAGAGTGTTTGGTCTCAGAGTAACTTTTAATAATTGGTTTTCTGCTCATATACTTTAAGCTTCATCTTGGAACAAATTTCAGTTCAGAGGAACAATAGCTAAGTTGTCAAACATTGAACATAAGAATTCAGATACATTTTTTAAATTTTTTTATGTTTTATTTATTTTTTTAAAACTTTGAGTGAGATGGAAGTCAGCTCAAAGCATTATTATTTGTGTTTCTACTCTGTGGCTGAATACACTGAGATCCTCAACTTGCACTGACTTCATGATAAAAATTAGGTATTATTGGTTTTGCAGTCCTATCTCCAAGGAAGCAGTTGTGACACCAAAATCCCATGGAGTTGTGAATACTGGTCAAGGACACTGTGGGGCACAGCCCTTCCCAACTCAGAGCCAAATACTATACTCTGTACCATTTAAGTGTTGGGGGGGGGGGGGGGGGAGGATGGAGACCAGCCAGTTTATTTTTATTGACAAGTAAGGCACTAAATAGATTATCCAGCATCTGCTGCTGATTCCTCGCAGGGTATATAACATGTCTCCTGCCTAACACTCAAGACACTTTTTTGTCTAGAAATACTAGAAGGGCAATGCTACTATCTCACAGGATCTCAGATGTTAATTCAGACTAATCTATAACCTACTAGGACAGTTATCCCATTAGGGTGTCCTGTGCACAAAGAATATTTCTACTGATGTAGTATACAGAGGATGATCTACTGCTTGGCACATTGTATAGCCACACAAGATGATAGCAAGCTAACAATTCTGTACTGGTACTGTTTTAAAACGATAGATTTCACCCTTTAATGGTGAAAACAATCACACAAGGTAAAAGTCAGCAAAATACAGCAAATAGCCTGGATGTTAGAAATCCAGGCAGAAAAAAAAGTCACAAAGAACAGCCTCATTTTCCTTGCATTAATGCTTTTCTTTTCTTTCTCATCTCCTCTGGCATTTACATGTGTATAGGACAGACTGTAAGCAAGAAAACCGTCATAAGAACTGGTAGAATGGTAGAGGAGATAAAGAGTCAGTAAGCATGTGCAACAGGCACCATGGGCAAAGTCCTGAAAGAGCGTACAGAGTCAGCTGCCATGTCTTCCAACTGCTCACCTGGCTGACAGCTCCCTAACTGCGTCCAGATAGAGATCACAAAAGCACAGAGAATGGAAGACAACAGGGATGCTATAACAGAACCCCAAGCAAGGTCACAGTCAAAAACATGGTTATGTTTGACTGTTTTCTATGCAAGTTTTCATTTGGAGAAAAAAATACAACAGTCCAAAAATGCTGAAGAAACACTCTTTTCCTTGTGTACAAGGAAATCCCCTCCATAATAACTGTCAAATAACTCCATATGGACTCAACATGCAGAGACCCACACAGACTTGTATCCGGCTTCATTTAGCATTCATACTTTATCATGTGATACCATGGGATATCAACAACAATAGTGACTTCCTGAATCAAAATGACAAAAAATACCTACAGACAGTATTGAGGCTCAAAGCATCATTTTATGCTTTACATACAGGTTTAACGCCAAACAGGCGTTAGGACAGGAATGCACTGCAATCACACAGCAACCACTACTAGGTCAGTGTCTATGTGCTCATGGGCTACCATCACCGAGTTTGCACCTGATAACGCGTAGATGCTGAGAAACTGGCAGAAAGAATTTTGAGTGTTTTACTATACAGCTTTCAGTTATGCAGCATACAGAAGCACCTTCCAAAGCAATGACTTTAGAAAGACATCCTACACACAGATGCATCTGAGCCAGGAGCAGCTTGGATTGATGGCAGCACAGCTGCTCAGTCTGCTTCTCCTGACACTCACTCTTTGAGCAGTGAGATCCCAATCCAGATCCCAGCCTTCAGAGGATGTGTTGCAATCAGGCAAACTGTCACTTGATTTTGGTAGAACAAGTGTAGCATATAAACACAGTCTGATGATGCACATTCAGAGAAGACAAAAATGTGCTAATAATACCAGTCACTACTAAAGAAGCAACAAAAACGTGACTGTAAAACACTTGGGAGGATTCCAAGTCCAATGTCAGGAAAATTTTTTTGGAAGATTTGATTCTGTATTATTAATTAGTTATAGCATGAAAGGCTGATAAACATTCAAACACAAACAGTTATTAAGCTGGATAGAATTTCTGAAGCAGAGACTAGGAACAAAATACATTCCTCCTTACATATCCTGCATTTGTGAGATGTAAGGCAGGATGGATTGCTCCCACTTTCCCATGCTCCATATTATCTACATAGCACAGTTGAAGTTCGTAATGCATAAAAAGTACCATCATCCCAAAGATGTCTACAAAGATCTTTGATATCCTGACAAAGCTGTGTGTGAAAAACATTTGCTCAGCTAAACAGAACCTTGGCAAAACTGAAGACAGTGGAACTTTGATCATTAATTTCACATGAGAAAGTATATAACTTGTAATTACAACAGGGAAGTCCTCAGTGAAATCTAGAAGAAAACAGTTCTTGGCACTATTTTTTATAGAAATTAAGTGATCAAGCTGCACATCTCAAGGATAAATAAAGCTTTTGTGCTGTTTACATAATGCTTTACTCCCAAATACCATAAAGTTGCTCTAGATTAGAAGTTACAATTTCCATCTGAAAAGCAATTCCTTAAAAAGATATCCACAGGAAAAAAAAAAAAAAGGAGTGAAATATTTTTATTATTAGAGTTACAGTTATAGCTGTTATTCAGAATGGCTGATATTTGTTAAGAGTATCCGCTTCTCATATGGTGCAACAGACTATGATTTGGCAATTGAAACACTGATGTTAATTGCAAACATTTTCTAAACTACCAGGTTTTACATTTCACAGCTGTCACAGTGTTACCAACAACTGCAAAAGAAATCAGAAATAACAGAATTCCTGCTTGCCAGAAGGGCAGTTGATGCTTTATTTTCTTGTTATTACTCCTATTTATTTACTTTTAAAGTACACTGAAAATAAGCCCATCTTTATCCAAGATTTACGAACATTCTTCAACTAGCAAAAATGAAATTATTGGAACTTTTTAAAAAGTACTAGTTAAAGAACATTGTAATTACCCTCAAACTCCCAATGTCTTTCAAGTGTTTCAACTTTGGTGAAGCTGGATTGCATGGAGATCAAAATTTACTGGCTATCCACTCCACAGTACCCTAAACCACCTTTAAAAAATAATTTAAGAAAATAAAATCTGGAGTTCAGTAGTTACTAACCAAAACATTATCAGAAGAAAAAAAAAGCCTCAAATGTTTCAACCTAAAAATACGGTCACAAACTGATGCTGTCACAGCAGCATCAGCATTTCCTTTTTAAAATCTTATTTACATGGATTTATAAGTTGAGATATGGCTAAACTAATAAGCTTTACCCTGAACAGAGCTGCAGCAGTTGTCAAGATTTGTTCTTAACAGAATGTCTCAAGAAAGTGAAAAAGAGAGGCCATTCCAGAGGAATAATTCTGCTCTACTGGATTAAAGATGCTCTTTGCCTACCTGTCTCATTTACCGTGCCTACAACTACAGCGGCTGATAGTAAAGTTTAGTACAAATTGAAGCTCAGTGCCAACACATAACCTTTCAAGCTACACTGTTTGAGGAGTCAGATGTACTCAGTTAACAGCAGCTCCAGAAAACTGGTTATACAGACCTCATGAAAAAATAGGAGGGTGAGCCATCACCACAAGGAAACTGAAGTAAGTGATTCAAGTTTCAGGTTGATTATGGTCTCCAAGAGCTGCTGTAGGTGTTGAGAACTACTGGAGATGTCTCACTTAACAGTAGTTGGAAAAAACAAACAAGATATTCAGTGTACATGAAGGGCTTCCCCCCAAAAAAAAGAGGGAGAAGGATGTCTTCCTGGGCAGATCTGACAGCTTTGTGTCAGAAGATGATGTGGGGGTGGGGAGATGATTACACAGCACATCTCAAGAGAGAATCTACCATTTTATTCTTATTTCAGCATTTAAATGTGTCCCCTCTACCCCCCTCCATCATAAACTTATTTAAAACTTCAAAAACATAATCCTCTGTAAAGTGAGATGAGTCTTATAGCATCTTCTAAGCCTCAGTATCTTAATCCTTAAATCGTAGTCTTTAATTTTTTGATTATGTAAAAATTAAATAGAATCTAAACAGATTTTCTGTTTCTTTACATATCTTTTCCCTTAAGAGCTATTCATTCTTTTGTTGGGGTTTTCTGTTGTTCTTTTACTGTTGTTGTCTGAGGGGTTTATTTATTTTTCTTTTTTAGTATATACTTCTGGTATTTCCCAACAGCTTTCTTGCAGCACGTGTCAGTGTGTCAGACAACAAGATATAGAGATGTGCACCATAAGATGATGATTCACCTGCATTAGTTAGACCACAAGGACATGCCACCCTGCGCTTCAGTTGTTGCCTATTGATGCAAGTGCATCTTCAATGATATGACATGAAGCTCAGAATCACAAGCTTTCTGGCTGTTACTTGTTTACAACTATATTTGAAGGGAGCACATACTGTTCTTTTAGTCTACATCAGGTAGCAGCACAGCATCTTAGACAGGGCTCATTATATTCCTCGCAAATGAACAATTTTGTGAACCTCTCATTGTGCTGGATTATTTCTGACATTAACATCAGACACTTATATATAATATTCAAGGGGCTACACTGCCTGCAGTGACAATAATTATAAGAAACTAGCAGAATTTGTGGTTGCTTTCTTCATACTTATTATTTGCCAAAGGCCTGAAGAGTAGAAAGCTAAGAGATACTACATTCTTTGGGTCAATTCTGCATTTTCCATCTGCAAATACACCAAGGTCATTTGCGTTAAATCTTGAACATCTACTAGATTTGACAGATGCACTTGCAAGTGGAAACAACGTAAATGAATCCAAAAGTTTCCTAAGCACATCTTTTCTGTGCAGACTTAATTGCATCAAATGTGTTCAGACATTCAAAGCACACAGATCCTACAGTCTTGCGTAGGAAAAATAACTGAGCTGCTAGCAGAAGACCCTCTCACACATTGCACCTCAGAGCCAGAAGAACAACTCTTTCTAAGCATTAAGAGCTCAGTTCTTAGAGCAGTTTGTAAGGTAACATAAATGCTACTAAAACAGCTAAATGACAGGAAGATTGTGGGAAGCCTTGGACAAAGCTAAATTTCAGACCAAATTCTCAAAATAAGCAAAAAAACCTTTTTTTTTCCCCCCAACACTACAATCAAAAGCCGCTTTGTTTCAGGAAACAATGGACTAAAAAGCCTCATGAAAGCACTCTTTATTAATAAAAGACTTTTTCCACAAAGTCCCTTCCCAACTCCCGCTGGCCATGAAATTTCTGGTGCAGGCCAGGAGCCACTGGCTTTCTTGGCCACCTGGGTACACTGGGCTCATTAGCTAGCTGTCAACCAGCCTGTCCAGGTCCCCTCCTGGTGCTCAACTTCTCAGCCACACTCCAAACCCATATCACCGTGTAGTTGTGACCCAACCGTGGCAGCTGGCACTTAGCCTTTTTGAATAATCCTGCAAAGGTGTCTTAGCATAACTGATGTGATGCTTGCCTCTCAGTAGTATCCCACTAGCACATCAGGATCTCTCACACATGCTTTAGAGGCTAATTAGTTGATGTTTGCACAGTGCTTTTTTAATAACGGTTCTTTAGGTAATTTTATATTCTCTTGCAGCGATCTCAACAGGCATCAGAAATTGAACACGTTAGCAAGCAAATATCTTTAGATCTCCCTCCTGTGAGAAACTCTGGTTCTAGCCCGTCTTCTCTCTTTGGATCTATGCCAGAAGATGGGTAAACCATACCTCCCAGCAGAAGGAAGAGCTCCTAATATTTCAGTTCAGATGAAGGCTTTGGTTGTCTGGCATTAATAAGTATCTGCCCAAGCTCTCCCTACATTTTGCAGCATATAGAAAATCCCTCCACATAAATGTTCTTTTTTGTGTTTTTTGTTGTTGTTGCTTTTTAAAAATAAAACAGCTAAGTTTGACACCAAGCATTCACATGACTGTTTCCAAACTGGTAAAATATTCTGCAATACAGAAGTAATTTTTTACTTCATGGCAAAGAAAACACAATGTTTAGATCATTATTTGCACATAATGTTACATTACTTACAAAACTGTATTATTACAACTAATCATTTTAAGACAAAATTTATTGCATGGAAAATCTGAAGTTACTCCCTTGTTAGCAACTAAAATGTCAGAGCTGATAAAGTATGAAACATTACTGAAAATACCAATGTGGCATTTTTGTTGTAAATACTAAAATACTTTCATTTACATACAATTTCATTTTCAGTTCACTACCCTTAAAGAATTCCAATTGCACAAGAAACTGCAAATATATTCACAGACTGCACTGCACGGTAACGAGGACAGAATTTTTCTTGGCTGTTCTGAACTACTGTCACACAATATTTCAGTTTGCAAGCACTGTCAGATCACTTCACCTTCCCGTAGTTTGCTGCGTTTCACAAAGAATATGAGATAAGTAACCTAGTTTCTTTATCCTGCCTTGGATGTCAGCTAAGTTGTGCTCTCAGCATGTCTGCTAAGAGTTCCCAAAAATACAGAAAAATAAAGACTATAGCATTTCCAAAAAAAAAAATAAATAAATAAAATAAATCAGTAATCCTCTAAAAAAAAGCCTACATACAAGACTCTGTATCACCTTGCTTTATTCAGAGGGTTCAGCCAAATGCAGACAGGCCTAAGAAGTTCTCCAAAGGTTCAACACTTCTTCTAATGCACGGTCACTGCACAGAGGGTTGCTCCAGCAATAACATCCCTTGAATTATGTTTCTTCGCCCATTGCTGTCTTGAAACCTCTGCTTCCTTGAGATTTTGCCTCCCAATTCTTCACTTCCAGCAGTAATGACTGACTTCTGAAGAACGGCACCAGTGACCACACAAGTCTTTTTAATCTTTTTTTAATCTTAAAATCTGCTCATTACATGACAACAATGTATCAAATAAGCAAAATAGGTGAAGTGTTTAACAAAGGATATCTCCAAGAAGGTTCTGTATTCAGCTGCTCTAGCTTGTGTGAATGTTCAGAGTCTTGCATAGAATCATTAAGGTCAGAAAAGACCTCCAAGATCATCCAGTCCAACTGTCCACCTAACATCAATACTACCCACTAAACCATGTCACCAACTGCCACACCTACACAATTCTTAAACGCCTCCAGGGACAGTGACTCCACCACCTCCCTGGGCAGCCTGCATCCATATATTACCACTGTTTTGGCTAAGTTTTTCCTAATTCCAACCTGAATCTCCCCTAATACAACTTGAGGCCATTTACTTTTGTACCACTGTACTGAATAGTACAGAACCAAAGTAGTACAAACAAAGTAAGAAGTGCTACCTCACCTCAGCAATGCATTGGAGAGAACTGTCTACCCACAGAGAAACCAATCTTTCCCTTACCTGACTTCTCAGACATATTCCCTTTTAAATATATAGTGATTTGTCCTATTTCAGAGGGAATAAAGGCTGACCACAGAAGGATGTATCATGCCGATATTAGTGATGTATTTCATAAACACTTCAAAAAAAATGATGACAGTGATTTGTTTAGCATGGCTTCCTTTCACTGCACATTTTAGATGTGTGCATTTTATCTGTAGAAAAAGCAGGCTTCATTGATTGACTCACTGCCTATTCAATTTTCCCCCACTTACTGTACATCTGCTGCACATGCCTGAAGAGCCTCCACTTGCTTTTCAACACCCACAGAACACTGACATACTCAGTAGCAATACGTGAAAGATTTCTGCTGAATGTGTGCAGGAGAAGAAAAGCAACCTGATGATTTTTACCCCTCCAAATTAAATCTGCTAAGTTTAATACATTTCCCCATTTCCAAGTAATTTTTGCTAGTGTATCTGAAAGATTCAGATCAAATTACATATTTCCAAGTTATGCTTCACCAAGTTTTCTTCACATTTTCTTCCCCTTATTGTATGCTCTTAATAGAGTCGCCCTAATCCCACAGATCACTGAAATTGCCAGCTGCTAATTGATACGTGCAGCTCAAATCCTATCACCTGTTGGCACATAGCAATTTGTTCATAAAAAAAGACTTGATAACAATGAATAAAAATGAAAACAAAAACAAGAGTTCCTATAAACTTCCATAGTCTGAGATACAGTTCTATTTCAGGAAACTCAAAATTTTCTAAATAATATTGCAGGAAGAGAAGCAGATGGAGGGTATCATTTCCACCAGTTGGAGGAAGGCATGCATGAAACTATTGTGAAAATAAACTCAGCTGGGAACATATCTACCGTAACTATTTTCTCTGAGAAGTTTGCTTTCCTAGACAGGAACTGAATTAGAACATAAGTTTGCTTCAGTTTTGATACAAAACTTGTGTGATACCAGGCACAAGATTCTTATCTGAAAATGAAGTCAATAAGAACTCGCTCTCTCCGGCATTTAATGCCTTAACTGGACATCTTGGTATTATGACAAAAGACATAACAAAATAGATGTTACTGTGAAAATTGAGAACTTTATGTTAAGAAATACAAGTTATTATAGCTATGTCCACACACACAAAAGATAGCATTCCATCTCCATACCTAATTAAAGTTACTCTTACTTTACATTCCATAAATATTCACTGAAACAAGAGGGAAAATGAAAGATTAATTTCCTAAGACACTGATGGGACCAAGCAAAACTTCAAGAATCACCTTGAAGATCAATTTCTCAGGTCCAGGGAAACATTTGAGTGATCTTATGTGAGCCTATTGTTTTCAACTCTACTTTTGAATCGTGCATTACTTTGGACTGCTCAGTAATCTGAACAAATGACAAAGTTTTGTTAGAACATTCCAACTACTGAAGTCCTTCCACCCCCTGTTTGTTACTAAGAACTTTCATTTTCAGAATTTAATTTCCTATTTCCTATCAGCAAGGATACCACATTCAGACAAAGGCTTATTAGACTCCTTAAGCATTCTTTCTGGTTAATTTGCACAGTTTTGGACAGTACAAACTCTAGAAGCTTTGACAAGTTTATCTCACAGAAGGTGTTACAGCTACCACTGGTTTGCTGAGCTTATAACAGTGCATTTTGCCTGAATAAGAGGCTTTGAGTTCAATCCAGCATCTGTAACTTGGGAAATCTCCACGTCACTTGATCTTTGTTTAAAACATTCTCACTACCACCATACCTGCAAAATATAGCAAAACATACAACTATTGACTCATTTTGACCATCTGTCAAAAATCTCAAAGCAAAACGTGCCAGAAAGGAAGCTTCCACTGGTCATAAAAATAATTACACATAATTTACCTGATTGTGTTACCCCCTTTGTGCTGATACAAAAATGTTGGAGTCTCCCCCTTGGTTTGTAAGAATTGTAACAGAACAAAACATACTAATGCTAGCCTGAAGAAAAATCTACTGAAACTCATACAACAGGGTTGGTTTGGATTCTCTGCACCAACCACTCCTTTCTACAAAACTGCTGTTCCTGAACTGCATTACTCCCTAATGCAGACAGAGCCGATAAGTCAGCTAGGGACTATGCACTAAGACTGAACACAGCACCATTCTGGCCAAATCCCTGCTAGCCTGCAGATGATGAGGAGAGTAAATCTGCAATCTAAATCAAAACCGCTCCTACAACTTTGGTTTGGACAAGGCCGTGCGTTTGGCAATCAGGGAATTCCTAGTAAATCTGTCAGAGACTGCGACCTTGCAGAAGCAAGCCAGATCCTGTTGGGTCTCACCACTGCATATATCACGACAAATACTGTTCTCCTGCAAAACAACACTGACTCAAGCTGAGCTGATTTTCTATTCCACACCATTTCCTCCAAAGGAGGAATTCTCATCAATAAGTAAAGATTCATGCTGCCACCACAGCTGCTCTGAATCTACCTGACATCTTATTAGCTTACAGGTACACACACGCAGTCCCTTCACCCCAAAAACTACACCACTGGAAGAACAACAACAATGGAAGAAAGGTATTCTCTGTATCTAAGTGTTGTCTGTTAGCACATTAATAGTTAAAAAGCATCTCCTAGTACTGCTATCATAAAGCTGTCTTTCAAGTGCTGATCCATATAAATTCAGGACAGAAGCATAAACACAGAAATTGTGTTTCCTAAATTACAAAACAAAACAAGAACTAGTAGGTGCAGAGAAATTCAGAGAAGAAATATCCTTGATCAAGTTAGAAATTGGTTCATTAGTTAGAAAAAATAGTAAAAACTCTGAAAGTAACCTGACATGCATTAGTCTGAAAATGAGAACACGTATAAGAAATTTGGAACAATTCAGATCATTTCTCTGAGTAAGACAGAAAACTCAAGTCTTTGTCTGCTATATGCCAAGTGACTGCCTAACTCCAAGAATAAGCTGTTTGACATGACATTCTTTCATTAGCATCAACCAGAAACTGCACAGGTACAGAGGTCCTTCAGCTCTGGCCAGATGATTACTAGCTTCTTCTTTCACCAGAGTTTATTCCTTTAATCCACCTGCCCTAGTTTCTTCCACCAGCTATATCGATGTGCTCCACAAGAAATAGCGGATCTGGGCCTCCTCTTACTCATTTTCCCTGAAAAAGATCTGCAGTTTTTCCTAGTTGTTCACTCAGCATATAGCACTTTACAATGCATTTTAAATGGCTTTCACAAAGCTGGAATGCTGTATACCTATAAAAAAAATCAGCTAATCCATTTGATCACACAGCAGTCTACAATAACTGATATAACAGATTCATTTATTCACACTCAAAAAGCTGTATACTTCTGTCAGTTTACGTACATCATGATCTCTCATTTTTGTTAATGCTGTCTTGCCCTTATTACTTGTTATATACGGGGACAGAATAATTCTCAATTCAGAGTATAATTTTCAAAACTCTTAAATTATTTTGGAAGAGGCCTATGACACCCTTTATTCAATAAGAGCAATAAGAATGAATTAATCTTTGCATCTTAGAAACCCCAACTAATGACAGCAGGAATCTCAAAGAGCCCACTATGAAAGTATAAAGTTATACATAACTGATAGTCAACAGACTTTTCACAACTTACTGGCCTTTGCATCCCTGAACATTTCAATAGGCTCGGCCTCACTTTGGAAAACAGAGCACAGTCTCCTCAGACACGTAGGAGGTTTTCTGGAAAATCTGTGTCTCATCTCCATGTTTATCTTCATTTTATACCTTTACAACATTTTCATAAAGCAGGACTGTAGTCATTAAAACTACTAATGGATGAATCACTCCCTCAAGGGAAAGTGCTTTTGCTTTACCATTTTGTTTCTTACAAAAATTCTTGTGGGAAAATAGAAATATTCAAGAATTAATGACAATTTCTAAGGATGCCAACAGAAATAGATCTCAAATTTAATAACCGAGACAGGAATAACCTAAGTGGTAAGGGTGTGTCATGCACTTAGTTGACAAGTATGCCCATTTCAATGAGTTAACTCAAAGTGCTTACTTACAAAAACAGTCCACTAGCAATATGTGCTCATGACACCAAGCATGTTCATATATATTTATATAATAAATAATATATTTATTATGCATAAATGTAACAGGAATTTGGGTATATAAAATTAACAATTATAAAATCAGTTAATTTACGAGGATCAAATTTCTCTTCTGTAACATACAACTATGGTGAGACTCAAATTTCCAGAGAAAATTCTGCATGCCTTGATCAAGGCTGTAATTATAATTATTCAGAAAAGAAAGAAAACCATTTTATTTCCTTTATTTTTTAATTACTACTTTTTCTCTGGACAAATTCTTCTATTGAATATACTGAAATGTAATACTATAATTCACAGCTGCAGCCCTAATGACTACAGAAAGAGCAAACCATTAACAGACAATCTCTCTACTACTGAATGCCACTAATAATCCTACTATTCCTCATTTTTATGACCGCATATTTTATGAATGATAATCCACTCATTAAAGACTGCTATAAATATTTTGTTTAGCAATAGAAATATGCATCAATTCTTTGCTAATACTCAGAGCCTATTTAAGTATATCACAGCAATATTTTAACTGGACCCTAACATTGGGGAACTACATTAACTATTATTTTTAGTTGGAAGAACTTCATACATAACTAATATTCTTTCTGCAGTTATAAGCCAATTTTGTCAGATGCCTGAAATCATTCTGAATCTCCCTCATTAATTTTCCCCCCTGCTGTACAATATAGCCTTCCAACATAGACATATTCCTATGGCTAGCATAGTCTTGACCAGCAAGGCAATAAGAATGCAGTAGTTTTTGCATCTGAGCACTACATGTAGTACTGCATATTGAAAAGCTTTTACAATCATTCAAGCCATTACAATCACAGGTGGACATAATCCAAGCTACTTAAGAATTGAGGACGTGCTGTAAAACCACTGAGTTATAGAAGTTATTTTAATCTATTTTAAGCTATGTTTTTTTTTTTTGTCCATCTTCATCCATCTGAAGACTATCTGTTTCTTTGAAGATTCGAAAAGCATGTGAGACACTCAGTTACCTCTGCAATGAGGCAAGGTTGATGCCAACCCTTTCTTCTGAAAGAGCAGACTTACCATTCTTTAGAACAACTGTTACTACTAAATTCATTACCACAAACTCTGAAAATCTGGCTTTAGAGTTCATCATGCTACTTTTCGGCAAACACATTAAGTGATAGCCACGTTAGTCCAACATTAGTAAATCCATTCTCAAACTAATCTGGCAGCTTGGTAAGAACTGGGCTAGGCATGGTCTCCAAAGGAAACAAGAGAAGGAGCTCGTGGGTTAAAACTTTTGTATGTAGCTGAATGTGTGTAATAAATCAGCTTATAATTATTGCTAAGCACCACAAAAGCAATGCAAGCTAACACTTCAATGTGGAACACACTGTGGGATTTCTGCTCTTATGATCATGCTGCTTTATCAGAAGAATATTTGGTGTCCTGGCTGGTACTAAGTTGGAAGTTTTTGCCACAGTAATAATAAACATCAACAACAAAAAATATAAAGAAATGGGTTTGGCTTAGAATTCCTAAATCACAAGGATCTGCTCTGTAAGTAGTACATCAGGATCTTCCCAAAACCTTTTCCTTCCCTGTTTCTCTTATTATCTTTTTATGTCCTATCATATCAATAGAGGACAGAAGACGTCTTCCCTACATTGAATTTGCACATTAGCTGACCAGCTGGCTGTGGGTTCAAATGCTGATCGACTCTTTCGCTACTTCCAAGCAGAATAGAAAACACCCAAGTTTTTCTCACCTGTCTCTTAGCAGGAACTTAACAGGTCTCCCCTCCTGAGAGGGAGCTGCAGATTTTTACCAAAAAAAAAAAAAAAAAAAAAAAAAAAGAAAGTAATATACTGTTTATAATAAAAATTCTACTAAAAATTCAACTAAAACAAGGCCCAAATACTGTTGGAAGAAATTATGATTGATCAACCCATGGGCAAAACTACAGAAACCTGTTTTCTTTGGTAATCAAGCTTTTCTGGGAAAATGAAAGTCTCCAACAGCCATAACATGCCATTTGAACTACTAAAGTAGCAAAAGCCCTTTACTGAACAAGATACCAACTCCCTCAACCTGAAAGATAAATGGAAGCCTTACCGATAGAGGCATGAACAAACATTATTCTGTTTCAAAGAATCACAGAACGGCCAAGGTTGGAAGGGACCTCCAAGATCATGCATCTCCAACCTCCCTGCCACATGCAGGGCTACCAATCTCCCCATTTAATGCAAGACCAGGCTGCCCAGGGCCCCATCCAACCTGGCCTTGAACACCTTCAAGGACATCCACATAGGGCATCCACAACCTCTCTGGGCAGCCTGTTCCAGTACCTCACCACTCTCTCTGTAAAGAATTTCCCCCCGATGTCCAACCTGAATCTTCCCTTCTTCAACTTAAAGCCACTTGTCCTGCAGTTATCTACCCTTTCAAAGAGTTGATTCCCCTCCTGTTTATAGGATCCCTTTAGGTACTGAAAGGCTGCAGTGAGGTCACCCCACAGCCTTCTTTTCTCCAGGCTAAACAAGCCCAGCTCCTTCAGCCTGCCTTCATAGGGGAGGTGCTCCAGTCCCCTGATCATCTTTGTGGCCCTCCTCTGGACCCTCTCCAACAGTTCCCTGTCTTTCTTGTACTGGGGGCTCCAGACGTGGACACAATACTCCAGATGGGGCCTCAGAAGAGCAGAGTAGAAGGGCAATCACCTTCCTGTCCCTGCTGGCCGCCCCTCTTCTGATGGAGCCCAGGATACCATTTGCCTTCCGAGCCCCAAGTGCACACTGCTGGCTCATATTATGTTTTTCATCTATCAAGAACCCCAGGTCTTTCTCCACAGGGCTGCTCTCAAGAACCGCTCCTTCCAGTCTGTATGGATGCCTGGGATTCCTCCAGCCCAAGTGCAAAACTCTGCACTCACTCACCATGTTGAACCTCATCAGGTTCTCCTGGGCCCACCTTCCTAGCCTATTGAGGTCCTTCTGAATGGCATCCCTTCAACCTTGTTGACTGCACCACTCAGCTTGATGGCATCAGCAAATGCTGAGGGTGCACTCGATTCTGTCATCAGTGTCATTGATAAAGATGTTAAAGAGCACTGGTCCCAAGACAGACCCCAGGGGGACACCACTTGTTACCAGCCTCCACCTGGACATAGAGCCATTGATGACCACCTTCTGTCTGTGGTCTTTCAACCAGTTTCTTATCCATCGAGTGGTCCACCCATCAAATCCACATTCCTCCAATTTGGAGATAAGGATGTGGTGGGGGACCATGTCAAAGGCCTTGCTCAAGTCCAGGTTTCATCTTTTACTTCCCACCCCATTCACTACCCAGGCAGAACAGCATTCTCTCTTGGTCAAGAGAGGTCTGTCATTATTATCAAGATGCATTGTGCTGGTCATCTGCCCAGCCCTGCATTCTGCTCAGAGCTTAGAGACCAACACACAACAGCAAGTCTAATTCCAGAATTGAAGTTATGAAAAAAAATAGTAATAAAAAAAGGAGGTTACTACCCTGGGTACATTTAAATGAATAATGAAACTATTACATTTCTGCCTGAGGTCAGTCTTATAAATCATGCAAAGCAATGGTTCTTCTGTCATACTCTGCATTAATATCTGGTGGACAAAATACTCCTTTTGCACATTAGTTTCTTACAGATCAGGCTAACAGCCCAGAAAGATTTATGAGTCCACTTAACACTGCAGAGTACTACATACAAACATGCGTGCAAAAGTACATGGGAAGCATAGTAGCTCAAAATCTGATCCTGCTAAAAAATGAAAATAAATAAAACAAAAAAAAACCACCCATACACATTCTTGGGTTTAAACATTGCTTGAGTAAATTCAGCATCACCTCTGAACTCATAAACTAAGGCATGCATTTTTTCAGCAAAAAAAAAAAGTGTTGTTTTAGGGCTGATTATTGAAAATAATCTCTATGTTAATATGGGTTTCCTATTTGTGACCCTCTTGGAGCAGTTACTCCAAAAACATACAACAGCAGTAACAGACAAAAATATCTCCCTCTTTAAAACCCATATGCTTGTTTTTCCTTCTACTAATATTTTGTATCAGTGTTCTGCAAGTTTTGCTCTCACTAAAAACAGCTTTTTAAAGGTACAACTGAAGATCTCCACAACTGGAGAAGTGTTTCCAGCAAATCCAAAATGTCAGCTTGTAACATTTTGACCATTAACACACTGTTAAGATTTATCACAGAGTTGATCAAGACTGGGAGAAAGCTTCACAAGAAAATTCCTTTCATTTTTGATGAATTGAATGCAAAAATGGTTTATCTGTATCTCATGTACAGAAAAGGACATCATTTTTAGGAAGGACATTTGATATACAAATGTTTTGGCAGTTTTGGTAGCAACTTGGCTGAATTTAAGAAAACAATATCGCTTTTGGCTATTAATGCTGATCAGGTCAATAAATTAGAAGAAAAACATTATTTTCAATTTAAGAACTGCCATAAAGAACAGCCCATTACAAATTTAAGTTCCAAGTTCTTTTTCCATTAAGATGGATGCCAAGTGTTTTGATGATTTTTAATTTATTTTTTAAGAATAGGAAAAAGAAATAAAAGGTAGAAGGAGTCAGAACAGTGTATGAGCCTGTTCCCCACTTGCCTAAAAAGAACAAAACCAGACTGTAATATTAAATTTTTACTTCTTTAAAGCTCTATCCTGTGCCCATGACAACGTGAAACAAGCAAATGACAAGTCTAGTGAATGTAGTTCTGGGGGAAGGATTCAGCAGAAAGTTATTTCTGAGCTTTGTTTTGGAAGGTTTATGCCAAACCACTGGTTTGGATTCCCCCCCCCCCCCCCCCCCCCACACACACAATGATATTACACACTTATTTCAAATAGGATTTAAAAGTATAAAAAAAAAAATCACTTTCTTCCTCCTCAAAATCATTCTTACACCTGCTTATGATTCCTGAATTAGAAGTCTTCATTTAAGACTTGGGGAAGAACTGAAAACAATCCTTTAAAAAAAGAGATTAAATATTCAACAGAAAGTACGGCAGAAATATAATCATGAGTGATACAGTACCTGAAGGATGAAGTAATAGAAACTAAACATTGACAAACCTAACAAATAATCATGAATATTCATGTAGAAATAAAGCAGAAAGGAAATATTCATAGCTGCCTCTTAGTAAGTACACAATACATACAATCTAAGGAAAAAAAAACAAAATACCAGCAAGTTACAGTGGACATAAGTTAACAAAACAGTAATAGAATTACTTTTTTTTACCTTACATTTCTTATATCTAGAGAACAGTGTAACACATATTCAGCATCCTCTCTATAGGGTTAAAAGAAATGGATCAGTTCATGGGGACACCTCATATATTTGAGCATTGTCATTGATCCACAGCCTGTGCAGTGATTACAGCAACACCAGCCCATGCACAGCACAGCTCCCTGCTGTTAGCTCAGAAGCACGGGGTCCTCAAGAAGCCCTTCCTCTATCACAGAACAAGAGTGAGGGCTGTGCTCATTAGACCTTTCTAAGTCCCACAGAATCCTGATGGAGCAGAGGTCCAGTATATACAATTGTTGTATGGCAACCAGCGCCCTCTCTGCACCATATTCATGGTAGACCTTAACGAAGTCTTCCTACTTGAGAGGATCCCTGACAAGTCAGAAAACTTCGTCCTATCTGCATGAACAGAAAATAGAGAGTGCACAACCCATCCTTCAAATATGCTGTTCTTTGTCTATGTTAGCTCTCACCCAGACACTTGCAATTTCTACTGAAGGAAAGAACAGCTTCATGACTCATTTTCATCTTCTGCCACATCAGTCTGAATATCAGTCGATAATGACATTTACAGATACAACTGGTTGAGCAGTGTACTTCTTCTGTGCTTGTAACAAAATATAATAATTCCAAATTTCAAATCAGATATTGTCCTCACATACTTGTTGCATAGAGTAGAAACACCAAGGCTCTGGCAACGTGATAAGCTCAGAGTTAATTAAATCTTCTGCGAATCAAAATAAAAGTTGGACTCTCTCCAGTTCTACCAAAAAAACTGTTCCAACAACATTTTTGTGCCCTTGCCTAGATCAAGTTCTTATTTTTTTTTTTGTTTGTTTGTTTTTGTTTTTTTTTTAATTGAATGAAGAGATGGGGCTTAGCTCTCTAATTAAAAAAATGTAAGAAATACCTCTAAGCTGCAAATGATTGGGGAGAGCTAACCTATGACCCAGAACTCATTCCATCCTGTTACTCTGAACTTCCTATGATTCGAAAAGGCTTTTTCACTGTTGAGAGCAAGTTAATAGAGACAAGTTTCAGGGGCACAATGAAGTTAATTCCCCGCCTGTCCACTTGTCATAAATCACTCAACTTACCAATGGCATTTCTTCAAGCCTAGGAATCAGTGGTAGTGGGGGCAGCAAGGACCAACGCAAAGCAGCACGCAACTCTAAGACGCTTTATGGGTACACTGAAGAAAATGAGCTATTCTACAGCATTGCTGCTTAACAGGTCAATGACTTGTCAATTTTAATATGTCAGGATTCAGCATTGATTTTTTTCCAAACAATCACTACCAAAAAAAAAAGGTGCATTTTGAACATTCATGCATTGTTTTATGCTCACATCTGAATTTCTCCTCTTAGCTGAAAAAAAAAAACTATGTTCACTAAAAAAAGAACAGAATATTTTGAGTTGGAAGAGACCCACAAGGGCTGCTAAGTCTAT
This sequence comes from Perdix hodgsoniae, assembly GCA_035772895.1. NCBI lineage: Eukaryota > Metazoa > Chordata > Aves > Galliformes > Phasianidae > Perdix > Perdix hodgsoniae. The sequence goes on from JAPSGF010000007.1 coordinate 17,500,050, forward strand.
CTCCTGGCTCCAAGCAGCACCACTCAAAACCTGTGTCTGAGTACACTGTCCAGATGCTCGCTGAGCTCCAGCAGCTCAGTGCTATGCCCACTGCCCTGGACAGCCTGTTCTGTGCCCACTGCCCTCTGGGGGCAGAGCTCTTCCTAACCTGCCGACCCTCCTCTGATTCAGCTTCATCCCTTCGTCTTTCCCTTGGGCCTGTTGCTGAGAAAGCAAAGCTCAGCACTGCCCCACCACTCCCCCCATAAGAAAGGCTTAGACCAACTAAGCACCAGCATCCCCCTGGTAATACAAAACATCACGTTAACTCAGATCACACTGACAGGCACACAACTTATTTTTCAAACAAAGTCTAAAAGGTCAATTTGCTTTTTGTCACTCTATGCTTTTCTAACCTGTTTATCTATAGAGTTGTATAAGGAGTGTGAAATGTATATGGAAGTCACCACTGTGTATGAAATACACTAGATGGAAATCCCTTCCCCGTTGAGAACTTTATAACAAGGGCAATGAAATTTTTATCAGGCTGTAACTCAGAAGATTAGAAGACTGGTAGCACATTACTCTAAAAATCAAATCTGATTAATGTTTAATTGTAGCAGTGAGCAGAGGTATTAATTAGGTGTGCTTTCTATGATTCATATATAGCCATTAAAGCAAAAGAAAGAATAATTTGAAAATTAGCATAAAGAGAATGGTATAATTGAATGGTAAATTATAATTACACTGAATGGACCTTGTGAAAATAATAGAAATTGTCATCCAATATATTCATTTTCATATATAATGCAGTTACAACAAATTTTCTACCAATCAACTCTGACATTTTTTCCTCGGGATATTTTTATTTTGTGCAGAAGCCACAGGTGTGAATTAGGGATTAATTTATGCTTTTCAATGAGAATCACAGCACAGATCTTAGAAGTACATCCCTTTTATTCTTATCACACAGTTGAAGTACTCATGCATCAATCTGGATAGGGTTGGTTTAAAAGAAAAATCCAGAGCTTTAGCTGGGATCCAAAATTCAAAGAAATACTGCAATTAAACTTGAAGCTCAATACCCTTTTACCCTGTGCTTTGTTTCATTAATGAACAAGCCTCAAAAGTCACACAGGGGGGGTTGGAAACCTTGTTTCAGCAGTTGCTGAAGAAGTACAGTTCTAAGGTGCTTACTGATTGATAGCCAGGCAGATTTTCAGAGCTCATTCCCTACAGTCTTACCGCAATGGTTTTGTTTCCATTAACACTAATGCAACCTGCACAGAATTCTTTAAATATTACTTTTATGTTTTATTATTAGTTTAAACAAACATGCCAAGGAAAACAAAACAAAAACCATAAACAACCATTAAGCTCCCAGTATTCAAAACGTTCCAGGAAGTTTGGAAACATGACCACGAGGCACTAATATCTGAAGGATAAAAGAAATCCACATTATTAAATCTCACGCTAATTTTCTGCCAACATAACAAGCCATACAGATATGCTTTTGGCATGAGCTACCATTTCTAAATTTATTTTAGATAAGACAGTAGAAACTAGCATTAGCTTCTGCTGCTCTGGAACAGCAACAGAAAGCAGAACAAATTCATAATCTTGTGTCTTATGACGAAAACAGACAAAAAGGCATAAGAGTACGTTCCCTGTTTAGTTCTATTGTTTTTTTTATGTGATTTCTTACAATCACATTTACTGCATTAATTACAAAGCCAAGCAATCAAAAGAATGCAAATAAATGGCTTTAAGATTTAAAAAATTTATTTTAAAAAAAGCAAACAGGGCAGTGATGCAATATTAGAAATATGTTTGGCCTGCTATTTCCATTTAACACCAAGATCAGTATCTTAAAATTGAGGAGTTATGTGCTAGCCAGAAGTAAACCAAAGGATCTCAAGTCTACTGCCAGAGCTCTCTTTTTCAATAATATATGTATTTTCTAAACTTGCATCATAATTATGACACAGGTCCACAATCAGAAAATAAATAGTTACTTCTATTAAAAGTGGTAAGTACTCACACATACATGCAATCAATAAAAGGTTTCTATTTTGCACTGAGTACATGCTGAATTAGAAGCAGTTTGGAAATTAGGAAACCTATAATCAAGTTCACTGACGCTCTCCACCCAAAGAATATAACCAAAAAACTACCAGTTTTCTCAATGGTTGGTAATAAACTCTCTAGTTGGAACCCATAACTATTTCCTACTGCTCTGAAGATGTGAGGTGAAGGTAAAGTGATCAAAATATTCATTCAGGACAGCAATACAAGTTATCTCCATTTACACTTAGGCCCCCATAAACATCCTCTTAATTTCACAATAGCCAGTAGAAACCAAAACAAACAACTTGCTCTCTAATTTTAGAGCCTTACATCGCTTACATAGGAACTCATCATGAACTGCAAACAAATTGGGAGCTGCAGTTGCCCTTCAGATGGTTATTTATTCTTAAACCATAAAGACTTAAAAATAATCATCACATACTAATGTTTCTAATGTGTTAATTTTTTGTTATCATTGATAAATCTTCTGGAAGTTTTATAACAAATGATTGGTACAGAAGATCATTATATTGTTTTCATGAGGGTTTTAATAGATCAGAGAAATATGCTACAGAATTCAGATTTAACATATCTCAGGTGGCTGGAATCAGTAATACAAGAGACATAATCCTCTTTCATAGAAAAGAGAAATACTCACTACAAAGCAACACAGAATGTTTCACCTAATTGCTGTCTTTTCGTCAATATAATGCTTTGTCATTGCGTCAGTTGTCCATGTTTCCAAAAATATTAAACTGTGCTAAGGAAATGTGCTAAATTTTGTTCTACTAAGGGGTTTAGAAAAGGTTTTGACCCTTGAAAATGTACAGTGGATTCTAGAAAGCATGAGTATGTCGTGTTTCACGTTAAGAGCACTGTGACATTCTCTCCTCTTATTATGTCTTTAATGTTGTGCAAGTGTTGCAGTGCTCTCCAAGCTCCCCGCCTTCTGCACTTAGAGGCAATCACAGGAACAACAGTTAGGACTTTATTTCTCATTAACAGAAATGAAATTTCCATCCTGAATTTTGACTGAAAAACATTTCAGCCAGGCTCCAGAAGGGAAGCATTACCATGCAGAGCAATACAATGACTTAGGCTAAGAAACAAAGAAACAGGAGCCAGGACTATAATGACCATAAAATAATAAGGACAGTTTTGCTATCAATATCTGTAAGACGTTTACAAATAGTAGATAAATTTTGAAAAATTTCCTCCCTGATGTATAGCGATACAAAACATTTCACTGCTTTAGAAATACAGAACAAAACAAAGATTCATACAGCAAGGGAAGTCAAAAGCTGATATTTAACACCTTCAAGCTACAATATGGGAGTCTAGAAGAGCTCCCAGTCTGGACTAGATATGGAAAGAATTGGAATCCAGCTTTCTCGAATCCCACTAAAATCAGCCCCAATTGATGAGTGGTGCCAAAGCAGTCCTTTCACCTTTGCTTCTAAATTCTGTCCAGCACTTCAAATTTCCTAAGTCCCATTTTCCACCAAGAAAGAAGATCAGAAAAACATTTTCTAACTTATGCAACACTACTACACCTAGATCAGATCATCAAACCTTCTCGAAGCCAGTTCAAAATGGAAACACATGGACAATGAGAATTAGAACACCCAGCTACTGATCATATAACCTTTACGTTGCATCTACAAGATTTTCTGGTGTCAATCTAATAGATCAGGAAAAAACAGAAGTTTGAAAACAACAATTTTTTTCCTGATAGGTACATATGTTTCAAAGACAATGACACCAAAAAATTAGCATTCCACATTGAACGTATATAATAACTGAACCAACTAAGTGGTCAAACAAAAAGCCCACTGCCTTCCTTAATGATCTGCTTACTGGTTTTTGTGCCTTACCAACCAAAGCACTGCTGTCACCTCCTCAAGTGGGCTAGAGAAAGGAGTACCAGTTTTTCCCACTGATTGGTAATTTAAGTCACAGATCAGAACTAGTCAGGCACACAAAGAAAGCTCAGTGGAGGTAAGATGGACAAAAGCTCCACTGCCTTCCCTAATTCTTGAGGAAATAATTTGTTTTTCTGGGAATATACACCATTCACCACAGCTATCTCTTTGCTTGTGATTGGAAACACTCCTGCACTGTAAAAGCAATTTCAACAACAACAACAAAACTACAATGTGCAACTTCATGTATGCAAAATTCAGATGGAGAAATCAATCTTGCTTATCATTTAAAAAAATACTAACAGTGCGTGGAATGTTTCTGATAAACGCTTCACGCGTAGCATATGTGTGGGCGAACATGATTCACACAAGACTGTTTCTCTGTCTAGATTTTTAACATTTCTCTACACTATAGGAAAAAAGCATCATGAATCTCTCAAATATTTTCATGGAGAAAAGGAAGGACTATAGGGAACCAATTAGGTTTGCCAGCAAACAAAACTGTTTGCGACAAGCGCCTCTGAGGGTCAAAATTTGTCATGCGCTACTATTCCTGATATTACACTTGTCTCAAGGGATAGTGAAGATTAATATGGTAATTAGAAATGCTGAGCAACACCTCCATTACGAGACAAATAAAAAGACCATCCTGACACAGTCCAGCAATGATTTTATTCATCATTTTTTTTCCACCTCAATGAACGGACATGTATTATCATCCTGGATGCCTTCTACATTCTGGGGCAACAAAGGAAATCCACAATCAGCTTTTGTGACTGCAGAAGTGCAAAATAGCCAGGGGAGCTGAACAACACAACTAGGGCTATAGTAGGGAAGAACATATAATTGAAGGGGAGAACCAGAACAGAACAAGGGGAGGTTCACCTTCCTTACCATGAAAGTGTGTTCATCTTGACTGCACAATGCCGCCAAGAAGAAAAGAGTAACACTACTGATTCACACTTCAACGGACCGCCAGCTGTCACTGCAAATGATAACCCAAAACTTAAACCATTTCAGTCCAGAGCAACTTCCCACAGTTGCAATGGGGCTGGTGCTTTGGGGAATAACATAACTTTGCTGCATAACAAGCCCCAGGATACAACCTACCGGATAGAAGCACAGACAGAGGCTGAAGATTCAGTGCTGGAGAACAATACCAAAATTATAACGTTTAGTGTATTATTTAAGTGCGGTGGGCTTTTACTGATATGAACTCTAAATTGTAGTCATCAACAGCTAGAAGTAGATTCTGTAATCAACATTCTGCTAAAAGTATTGAAAAGCCTCAACTTAAATGACAGTGTTAAGAAGTCAGAGACTTGTTTTTAAAAATGAAATGGGGAAGGTTAATGCCAGTGATCTGTGAACACTTTTTGTCTTTTGGATAAATTGCATGTATTGTGCTGAGAAGCAAACTTAAAGCAACATTTCACACAATCCATACAGCCATACCTGCACCCAATGAACCAGCCAAATAGCTCAAAAACTTGATAAATTTTACAATTCTTCCCAACCATATGTTATTCTTGTAACATAATCAGTTGAGTTTTGTCCATTTAGCACATTTGGGTTATTTTATACTTACACCAGGACGGTTTGAATTACCTCACTACTCCCACACGGCCACCAGGCAAATGCTTGGTAACAGTTTAGAGGTGGGCGAGGAGACAAAGTTGCTTACATCACCACCATCTTTTTTTCAAGCTGAACAGGAGGCACATGCCAACAGTCAGCGAACAACACACCAACAGTCCTTTGCTTGGGTGGTAAATTGTCCTCAGATGTATAAATTTAACTTCATTTCTAGACCACTAGCTAGCTAACATTAAGCACAAGGAGATGTCGATATGGCAAAGGCATCTAGGTTCTACCTTGAGATACTGTACAGTCTTACAGTTTGCTGATGACACTACAACCAACACATATTAGAAGAAAACGCCCTCAGCAGCTAACTTCCTCTCTTATCTCTGTCTTTAGAAATGACAATAATGAAACTCACTGTGCTGACATGCAAACATTCCCGGTCCTCAGCCTTCCAGTTACAAACTGGAGCATAAACAATTGTACTGCTCTATGGCATCCTCATCACTGACAGCAATGTAATTTGATCCTAAAAGCATAGATTAACTGGGCCTACCTATATAACCTGCTCCACGTAGCTTCACTCCCCCCTCCCCCTGCAGTACCTGATACTATTGTTGTAAATTAATCCAACTATTTCTTACATTATCTTGAGAGACAGGCAAAACAAGTTAGTCATGCTCCTCTTTATAGCAACCTGTATTTATTAAAAGGCTGTTTTCACATTCAGTCACTCCCTGCCTTCCCTTTCATGAAGGAAACAGAGCCCATTCTTTCACTATATTCTTTGGAGTTAAACGTTAATTAAAGCAGAGTTTCTTTTACTAGCTGCTTAATTTGCTTACCTCCTTCTCAAAGAAGAGCACTCAATATTAAACATGCTTCTTCAGCTAAGGTCCCAGCAGCACTGAATAAACAATTAACTTCTTTGCCTTCCCTGCCACCCCACATGTGAATACATCCCAATGCCTGTTTTTTCCTGCAACAAATTGCAATCAGCTGTAACTTTCCAATCTTTTCTGCAGAACTGCTTCTTGGCCACAATTATTCCCCATTTTTATACTGGTGCATTTGATTTTTCTATCTTCAGTACAGAACTGTGCTTTCCTTTGTAGAAATTCATCTTCCTGATTTCAGACTATTTCTCCACTTTATCAAGCTCATTTTGAATTTTAATCAGTTCTCAAATGTTCTTGCAGCCCCTACCTCCCCTCCTCCCACACTAGCAGAGCTCAGTGTCATCACATACCACACTACAGCTGTGACAAGGAGACGTGCCTGTGCTTTCTGAGTTTGAAAGTGCAGTGAAAAGCAGGAAAGAAGAAGAGAAAAATCAATAACTGAAGAATGTCAAATTAAATACCCAACTTCTAAAAAGGAGATTTTAAATTCAGGTCTTAAATACTGTTAAGCACAAACCTGTGACTTTTTTTTTTATTTAACTCTGGGGAAGGCACTACCTGTGAGTTTAGCCCTTGGCAACATCAAGCCTTAATTATATACCTATATTAATAAGGAATAGGAAGTATAACCAAGGGGGTTTCTGGGTTTATGCCATGAAACATGGGATGGATAGCATAACGCTTGTAACAAGTTCAGTCTCAGTTACATATTTACTATATGTGTCCTGGAAACAAATATCCTGTATTTCTACCTTTGCAGGGTTTTCATTACATGTTCTGTGATTTCTTTTTTTAGACTATATTAAGTGCATAGCCATCTTACTTTAGCCTCAAAGCGTATACTCAGGTGTTTTTCCAGACAAGCAATTAGAAGACTGGACTGTCTCACAAAATGGTCCTATGAATTGATCCGTAGAGAACAAACGTGGAAGCAACAAACAACTGGCTCACCATTACAGCCAAGAGTTATCATTCACAGAGCAAAGTGACTTGCAGACATGCACACAGAATCTTGCAATAAAAAAAAAAGCACCCAAACGCTCAAATCACCTACAACAAACAGAACAGCTTCTACCCTACAAGTAACAAATGAACGCAGACACATCACCTGCTACAGGCAAACCCTTTTCAAATCAAGAGCTTACCATCTTCAATTAAATCATTCCTTACAGTAGCTTTATGAGGAATTTTGTAGTGCTTCCACTAAAAAGTAAAACATCCTCTTTCTTTGAAAACAAGCAATGCAGATTCCCTTTGCTGAATAAAAACAACAAAACAGCACAGAAACTTGGGATACCAGGGAAGGCTCTCTGGAAAGGAAATAAAACAAAACCAACTTGTCAAATGGGACTCCCTGCTGCTGTATACCATGTGGTGCTCTAGTGAGCTGCATCTGTTCAGCTATTAAGTGCAGTAGTGAATATGATACTGACAGCAGTGACATTATCAAATATGCTGAGTGGTTATTAAGCCTGTATAGCATAATCTTTTCACTTTTTATTTTAATTGGTAGAAGTTACTCCGAAGTAACTTCATGTATGATAATGCTCTTTGTACTTGTCCCTAAATGAGAAGGCACTGCTGCCTAATCCACAGCAAGCCTTAAAAACCCCATCTGCTACGCAAGGAAAAAGCTGGGGACTTTTGATCCACAAACTGTACTGTTCCCTGAAATTCACTGTGTCAAGAAAGAAGCCCCGTACAGGACTTTGGATAGGAAAAACACAGCCTGTAACATTCAGTGCATAGGCAGTAAATCACAAGTCCACCAAGGTTGTGGGCAGAGCAGAAAACAAGACACTACAGCCCCAAAAATGGCGTGCAGTGACATACCTGAGGTTGTAATCCTTCAACCCCTCCTTTCCATTCAGAGGCCTGGAGTGAAAAGGAGTAGCTGACCCAACAGCTCTCACCCACAGCAGAAAAGGCAGAGAACCAGCTCTGTAGGAGAAGCTTTTCGTTGATCACAGAGAATGTATAATGCTGTAGCAGAAAGCACAATTCACATCTCCCCAGAGAGAATATTTGGGGTTAAATTTGGTCTTTGACTCAACACAGATTATCAGCTACAAATTCTGGCAGGAGTTAAAGTTGCATTAGTAGTTTCATGCCAATGTGCTGAAAACTTCAGGATAATTTCAGACAAAACTGGCTAAAAGGGCCTCTCTTTAACTTGATATCCCTTATTCAACATAAACTAGGTAATTATCCAAAGCCAAGGAATGTGCAAATTGTTCTTTGAGCTAATCCGACCCTCTGAAGCATAAGCATTCTTCAGTCTAAACGGGCTTTCACAATTAAAGATATTTAAATTGCTTTAAACACTTAAGAATCACCTGTTAGCATGATTGTTGTATTAAGCATAAACCATCAGAACACTGACAATACCAATTCATTAAATCCTTATGTCTGTTGCCACAGAAATGCTTAGGACCAGGTTGATCTAAGTGAAAAAAAAAACACACAATAAGACTTAGCAGCAGCAGCACACTGCTGAATGAGAAGAATTGACACGAAAAGCAAACGTTACACACCTGGGATCGTTACTAAGGAGAGAAAGGAAGAGGCTGCTCAGCTCTGGGGAAAGCATGTTCTGCTCAACAGTGATACATCATCACTGGAGCTTCATTAAGAGAGAAAACCACTAAATAGCATAGGCACAATGCTGAAAAACAGATGAAGGTATTGTTAACTTGGGATTGAGGAAATCCAAATTCCCTGCTGTGGCTTTCCCACAAAATCCTGGTGCAATGAGTTGGTGTCACAGATTGCGAATATTAAGTAACTAAAATGGATGAAAGAATGAACCAGGCCGAGTATACTCAGTTCTACACTCTGGTACATCAGATTAAAGTCAGTGATTTTAATGCAGTTGCTCTTCAGTGGTACTGCAAGAAAAGTGAGAAAGGCTCCAGATGATAAAACCATCTGGAAGAAAAAAGCAAACTAACATTAAATATTAAAACAAGTTTCCAGCTTGGTGATGACACTGAGGCATCACAGAGCAAAATCTGAATTAAATAAGTGGTCTAATTAACTAACAATTAAGGTATTATCTCACAAAACCAGAATAGTATTAAGAGAAGCTTCCCTTATTAGCACAAAGTGATTAACTATAATACCAGTGTTTACTTAAACAAGTGCCTGAAGCAAAGCAGCAGGATCTGTAAAATTATCTCTGCACCTTTCACCTTCCAGCAGGAGTTTTCTGGCCAGATATATATCCTACTCATACCTACTCTTATTTCTGCAGTTTCTTCAGACCAGTGAACAGTGGAAGTGGTAGGATGAGAATTATTTGGAATTAGGATCAGAAACTGTTCAGGCCACCAGCTGTGCTTCTCCACTTGCCTTGATTGACATCAGACTTATCTTTTTGACTGATATTAAAAATGATACTGTTCGTACTGCACGTTCACTGAAAAACTGCTACACTAGTACTTTGTGCTGCTGCATACATTACATCCTTATCCTCATTTAGAGCTCATAAATTTAAGAGCTACGGAGTTAATGGGCCAAATCTTGAGTCCTAGCTTACAGTCATAAGAAATGCACCTTGATTCTGTACTATGCCAGATTGGCTCTCTCAATGGGTCACAGCAATGTGATATTCACTCTCTTTTATTCAAAATGCCCTCAGAAGCTGAAAGCATAGACTAGGATAACTCAAAATGCCATTTCTCATGTCTATTCTGATTTTTTTCAAAACCACATCTTATCAAACTAAGGTGCCACAATGGCTTCTAATACACATTCACTCAACTTGAGTTCGAACTGACGTCCCTACGTGTGCCTTGCAGGGAGTGAAAAACTTTTTGTGCTCTTCTAAAATCAGAATTAAACAGTAACAAGCCAGGAAATATCAGGTCTGGTTCAATAGTATTACTAAATAAAACAAATAGTATATGCACAATAACATATAGAATAAACAGAAGCATCCATATTGGGTAGAAAGAAACAAGTGGCTGACTTCACAGGAAGTGACTTCCAATCATTGTTTTCATTCTCCAGATGTTATGATAATTTTCTATGATTCCACGCAGTAAGTGGTCAGACAGGTTTCAGCCAACTTCTCAACTGTTCTACTATTGAAAGTAGTTCAGTATTCTTTAAAACTTAATAGGTTGCTAAATTGCTGCTAAATTTTTCATCCGATCTTTTTATACAAGGCAATGTTCTGGAAGAGTTAGTGTCACGTTATAATATCTATAACCTTCATATGCAAGGATGTTAGTTAGTGATCAGTGTAGAAGGCATTCTAAATTTAAAAAAACTGGTTAGACTGGAATAAGTAGAGTCCGCTTGAGTAACATTAATATAAGGTTTGTTCCTTTAAGCCAAGAGCAAATTAAAAAGCATTGAGACAAACAAAACATCAGTAAGAAAGTATGACATCAACTAGGTAAGATGGAGGAACAATGGCCTGTTAATTTATCTCTGCACTACTAGCAAGTTATTTTGTCCTCCTTTCTGAAGCCAGGAATTTGGTATTTTGGTAATAACACATATTTCTATGTGTTACATATAAATAACCTCATCAAGGAAGCATCTCTCAATTTCAGCCATGTATTTACTTGTTTTATTCTTTATGACGCCAAACTAAGAAGTGGTCCTGCTCAAGGTCTTCCATGTGAATACCATGCAGTCAACATTTAAAATGAACCCTCAGCTCCTTTAGCTACAGCATTTCAATATGTAGGAAACCAAATGTATATAATCACTGGGACACCTGGGCATTGCCACCTGCTTCATTGGGATTCACTGAGACTGAAGAACACCCACAGACACATGAATCTGTTTGAAGACATGGCAGAAAAAATACTTAGGGAGTAAGGGAAAAGCAGAGTCTAAGAAAGAATCTTTGCATATAAACACTGGAAGAAGTCTGTACAATGCTTGAGAGTTTTAAAGTAACAATAACTGAAATAAGCAATGCTTTATGAAGAGGTTATGAGCCTCGTTATGTTAGTTACAGATGACTACTCTTGTGCTGGCCTCTCCATATTGGTCTACTTCACTACTTAAAAGTGCACAGTAACTTCTGTAATTGATATATACACATATATACACACAAATATATATACACTTGTATGTGTGCATCCCACCAGAAGCATTCTCTCCACTCTCAGCCAGACTCTACACCTTTGCCAGAGGAAAGCAACTTCAAAGATTCATCAGTGTTGAGGGCTTGAGCATTCTGATGACAAAAGGTATTTTAACTGTGTACTTAGGATTTATTAGTTGTGTAATTTTCTCTCAGTGAGGGGTTGGCAGGTGGTGACCCCTTCATCCAGCATGCTTTTGGGGAAGGAAGCTTCTATCCTCTCAGAAGTATGAAAGGAGCAGGATGTATAAAGGAGTTATTAGCTGGGTAGAGGAAGAAATGAACTTCTATTCATCCCAAGACAGTATAAGATGATGAAAGGAGTTGCCTCCTCAGTCACTTTTGTGGACTCCACAAGATCAGAGCTGCCATGCTGCTATAATGGAGCTTCCCCGCCAGCATAAGGACTTGTTGCAGAACACCATGGTGGCAGTCATAGCCAAGCTGTTTAATTATATCATCTGTTCAAATTCCATTCATATTTTTGGTACAGTAACATATCAATCTGTTCTGTGCTAGAATTAGCACATTTCCATAACCTCACTGTAATTTGGTCTGTACACAGCAGGAACTGACCACTGTTGCTCAGTGCTAAATTCTGCTTGGGAAGAAAAATAACAAGGGTTCTTTGGGAAAAAAAAAACAAAAAAAAAAAAAAAAGAACCCATTGCATAACAGACAATGCAGAGTACACAAGATGAAGTATTAATAAACAACTTCCATCATAAAATCCCCTATTTTTAACCCTCTGCTACTACAAAACAATAACTTAATTGCATAATTTCAAGGTATGGCTTGACCATTTCAGCGATTTATTTTCTTTCCTACTGACTGAGATCTTTAGCCTGATCAGTGAAGTAAATGATTGCTCCATTTAGCACAAATTCCCTAGATTAATCCATTGCTCCCACTCTAATTAACTTAAGTTTGCATACACTGAATTGCATTCTCACTTGGCTGCCTAGCCCCGCAAGTGATTCTTTTTTGACCAGCACTTTTCATTATTTAAACCCCACAAGTAAGCCTGGAAATTCTTCTTTCATAAGAATTTGTATTCAGTTTGAAAATTAACACATAAACCAATGTTGCTGTTTTGTTCCCTACAGAGAAAATGATCACTGCCCACAACTATTAAGCTTCTTATAATTTTTTCCATTCTCATATATTAACAAGTATCATGTATTTAAGTGTAACAAAGTAGTATCAAATGTTTGCAAAATTCTTGCTTAGATAACATTATCCTTAAGTAATTTTCTTGTTCCTCACAGTTTTTAAAGCACATTAAATGTCACGTCTGTTAGACATTACACACACCTAACACACGCTGAGCTGATACAATGCTGTCATGTTATTCAGAGGTACTGTCTATATTCAACTTCCACTGACTTTAGCATCTCACATGCATGCTCAGCACTTCTAAAATACCAGACTCCTGAAAGTCAGCTCTACTTTTTTTTTCTTTTTTAAAGCCTATGTAAATAATTAGATTTTACAGTCATTACTGTTTTGTGCATATAAAAATCACTGCTATTCCAAATCCTCACATCTCACAGGTTCATATATAACAACTAATTCTGTATTTGAAAGAAGATTGTCAGAAGACGTTATCTTGAAAAAAATATATGTATTTTTTACAGATTATTAAACTGTTCCTGGGAAAATTGATTACTACTCAATAAAAACAAATAAAGAATCGCTAAAATCAAAGGGATTTTTATCATCAGTCCCAGGGAAAGAACACTGGACTTACTAGGCATTGATTCAAATACAACTAAGTCAATAGAATCTTTCAATTAGCTTTCCATTCAGCATTAAAGCCCAAGACATGTGAAGTATTCAAAAGAGAATAATAAATTCATTTATTCTAAGACTGCAGTTTTTCCTCTGATATGCTCATACAGAACTCTGATCCTCTTTCCACTTTTACTTTGAGTTATTTCTGTTCACTTGAAGAAAGGTCATTATACGTGCATAAATTTAAACTGTCTAGATATAGTGTACATTAGAACCTGACAGAATGTGCTATTAAAAACCTGGTGCAGAAGACGACTGCATTTGTGTAAGTCAGAGACTGAGGGAGCAGAGTACAAATAACAGTCCTTTACAGTAGGCCAAAAGCTCCAAGAAATTTATCCATTGTGAAGACTTCTGCAGAATTTTCCCTGAACTTGCAGCTGAAAATCCACACCACTTCACATCAGTATTATTTTGCTCTGTACAAAAAAATCAACATTCATTTGGAGATACTAAATATTTCACTAATCCTGAAAAAAAATTAAATGAACTATTTCCTATACAAAAACTATATATAGCTAAGAAAATGGGGAAACTAACTTCCTTGTCAGCCAAAACAATTTTTGATCCAAAGATGAGACAAACTCAAAAGCCTTTCAATTGACTTTGTCCATATGTTTCTCATGGAAAAAGTTTATAGTGAAAATGCCTTTCCTGTAATGTTTATTTTAATAGATGAAGTATATAAATAGATTGGACAAAAAGCACAGACTGAATTTATTCATGATCCACAACCCAATTTTTCATAAGACATTCTGTATTTCCTCTCATAAGACTGTTCACCTCAGTCATTAATCATAACTTGGAAAGATTTACAAACACATTTTGAAAATCTAAATACAATACTGATTAATGGATCGTGCCAATAATGCTACATCTTCAGAATATTTCAAGCTAATTAAGTGTGACATACATGGAAGATATTCATACTGAATATTCTTAATCAGATTTTTTCACATCCTTTAAAATAGCTTTCCATGTTTTTTTCCCATCACAATATTAATCCTTCTAGTTTTCACTTTTTCCATTGCATATTTTCTAATAACATTAAATGGAAAAATCACATAAAAAACATCCACAGTCTACTCTGAATTTAATGTTTTCTTTTTCTACTGGTAGAAATCTGTGCTTTTTGTCTTCACTAGTAGCGCAAGCAGCGCTTATGCTGCATTGGAGGATCCAGCTTACTGTATTACCAGCATTGCCAGGAAAATATTTTTAGCCCTTTGAGCCCTTTGTCTAATTCTACTTTGTTCCTCACCATAGAAAAGTTGGAAATTTGAGGCTTCAACAGCACAATGCTTGTGAAAGGTGATGACATATGTATATGTATCTGCTTATCTGTCTAATGACTTGGCAGAGGAGAAGAAAAGTCAAGATAGGTATGTGATTCACTGACAGAATCATGTCAGGGCTTTACAAGCGGGTGAAAAAGCCAAGCCAGAACTGCAAGCAGTAGTTAATGGAACACTGCATTGACAAGCTGCCACCTTTTTCCTCTTGGAATGGTATGGAGATGGATGCATATTCAAGCCAAGAGAAGGGGAAAAAAAAAAAAGAAGGATTATAGTAAGAAAAAAAAAAAGGAGAATTATAGCAGTTCTCAGAGATATTTGTCCTTTTATCTGTCCACAGGAGAAGAAAGTAGAAAAACATAACTTTCAGGCACAATATCTACTTCTACTTGAACTAGATCTTGTAGCAGAAACTGCAACAGGAGACTACTTCACTTACACAACAGAAGGCGAGCGATAGCTGAGAATACAGACTTCTGCATATGTGGGTAACTAAATGAAATTAACACGCCTTTCTCTAAGCACAGGGATGCATGCATATTATACACACA
Organism: Perdix hodgsoniae; assembly: GCA_035772895.1. Lineage (NCBI taxonomy): Eukaryota > Metazoa > Chordata > Aves > Galliformes > Phasianidae > Perdix > Perdix hodgsoniae. The sequence goes on from JAPSGF010000007.1 coordinate 17,515,248, forward strand.
ACTACTCTTTTACATCTAGGCTGCTACAGCACATATGAGGTTTTATAGTTTACTATCTTGGAATTTAAAATACTTGTACTGGAACAGCTAAACATCTGGTAGCAATACAGAATACACTTTTTTGCAATGTTTCTACTATTAACAATTGTTATCTGGGGAGGTTAAATGATCGCTTAAAACAAATGTGTTTCTAATCTAACATTAAAGCTGTGATTCAGATGATCAAGTAGCAATTTTCCAAATCAGAATTTGTTATGCGCTTGATTTCTTTATTAGGTTTACATCATTTTTAAGTAAACAGAATAATAAAAAGGGCAAGCACACATTAGAGTACCATAACCAGACCTGTAATTTCCTTTCACTGCTAAAATGAAGTGAAGAGCAAGTTCCTTCACAGCATTGCTCTGAAACATCTCAAACAAGCACCCATCTTGACTTGCTAGTGAGCCCTCCTATGATTTTTACAACAGCTAGTTGAATGCAGTTAAAGTCAGCTACTAAAAAACTTAATTTGAATAAATTATTTTTCAAATATAACTTGTCCACAAGCCTCTCTACTTTTTTTTTTTCTTTTCCTTCATTTTTACAACTACAATGCTTCACAATGTCACCACAGAAAAGCCTATAGTTCCACTGATTTTAATACAATTAATGTTGCCAGGTACTGAGTATTTTTGAAAATGCTGACTTGAAACTCTCTCCTGAATACTATTCTTGTTTGAAATACACTCTCAGATACTACATTCCATCAGTTTTCCTATCTTTACCTAACAGTGATTTAAAAAAAAAAATCTCATCAGATGTCAGGATTTCAGGTCAATCCCATAGTGTCTCCACTGTAGAGAGAGAACAAAGAGAAGGAACTCACAAAAGGTCAAGCCTTATTCTACGGAACTTTCTCTATAGTTGCCATGGATTTTGCTCTGAACCACAGTGGATTTAGAAGAGATTCTCAAAGCCTGTGGCAGAGATGGAGGAGGCCATGATCACCTCAGAGTAAGACACTTAAAGTAGTTTCAAAAGACTGATGAAGGATAAACACTTTCCTCTCACTCTACAAAGGTGATAATTTTTCCGAAAATAGAAAGCTCTCTATTATTCTTGTATGTATATTATCTGTTGCTCCAGCATGGGTTTAAACAAGTTATATGGGTAAAAGCAATGTTGCAACTTGGCAGTAATTTTTGCATTTTGATCTCCAACTCATAATTTATAAATCCAATGTTTTGCTTTAAAACAGAAAAACTCAGAGTTTAACAGAAGATTAAACACATTTTATCATTTTGGTAGATTTAAGGTATAGTAAATCTACAAGAAATGCATTCCTTCATATGCTAATGATAAAGACAACATTATGAAATGAAACACCATTGCTCTCCACAATGAGTGCAATTGGTCTCTGGTTGCAAAGAAAGAAATGATGGCCAGGCACATATTTGACATGACTTAGGAAAGCAAGCTTTTATGCTTTGTTCACACTTTTAAACCAAGATTTTACAGTATCAGTCAGATGTTTTGTCTGTGTGTTTCAATGGAAGAGAAGACTATATGCAACATCTGATTTATATTTCAGGCCCTCTTTCTTTGTTTCTTTGTCATCGGTAAACAAATAGATATAAAAGCCACCTTCGTCCACAATGCAGGAGTGCCTTTACAGGAAAAAAAAAAAAACATGGAAAGACTGAATACCATAACTTTCCTCTTGTTTGGAAAATGATCACTGCAGAAAGTTTTCTGAGGGTAAAAGTGTAATTGGTTATAGATCAATAAGTAATTTCATTCAAAAGGAACTATTCAATTTCAGCAAATAGTGAGATTCTTAAGTTAAAATCATCCTAATACACTTAAAAAATCGGAGAGTAATCTAAACAACAACATTTTATATTGTCCTAGTTATGTTTATCACAACTGATCATTTATTTATGTTGCCATAAAAATCCAGATGCTTTCAATTTTGATTGCTAGTTATTTGCTTTAGGGCAGCTGAAATCACTTTTTCAGACTTCTTAGCTCGACAGTATTGCTTTCTCCTTACAATTTATCATCACAATGCAACAGTGAAACCAGAGGATAATTCTAACATTAACAGAAAGCACAGTCAATTGTGACATGCTGTGTTTCCTTCAGAAGATTCCAGATTAAATCCTCTAGAATTAATGCACCTTCTTCTGATATTGCTAAATTACATGTAATATGATTAGACTCAATAAGTTGCTGTATCTACACTATGTCACCATATGATTTTTAAGTCATATAAAATAAAACTATGTAGAGTAAGAGGTATATTGAGCACGCCTGATATTCTTTGCAGAAACTGTATGCTATGAGCCACGATCACCTAAATTCACTACTGACCATCAAATGTTCATACATACATTAAAACAAAACACATTTTTAAAAAAGCTCCAAACCCACAAATATAAGAACAATTGAGATGTGAATAAGTTTTTAGAAATACTCACAATGTGCAGCTCTAAATAGTCTCCAAGCCCAGTAGAACTGTCCACTCGTACCAGCACAGCTTCTTTTTGAACAGTACTAAACCCTATTGCCAATCTGTCTGCGCGAGTGCTTGGGCGATCATTCGGAGGCCACGTATAAGTGATTTGTCCACCACCTTTGCTAAAGATATACGTTGTTCCCGCTGTAAAGCAGAAATAAAAAAGAATTCACTGTCAATGCAAATCCAGAAAAAAGTGATGTGCTTCATGAAGATGATGTTCTCGTATAGGGAACGGAGCCCAGTGATGTTATATTTGAACTTGGAGGGGTCTTTATCCCCCTTTTCATCAAGCTAAATATTAGTGCATTTTATAGAATAAAGCATAGTTTCACACACAGCGATTTAAAATAATACCATGGCTATGATTCAGAAATGTGTTTCTACTCAAAAGAGTTAATAAACATATGTTTGAAGTTAAGATTGCATCTTTGTGATGTTCAGAATAAGGAAGAATGGAAAAACATGTTTTTCCAAGTTGGGTCTATGTGGAGAAGAAAACAAGTCATTCCAGTTATCTCAGCAGCCCCAGATATCAAGCTCATTTACACAAGGAAAATGATATACTGTATATGATATGTCATCTTGCCTAACAAAACAAGACATTAACAAATACATGCAGATAAGAATTTATCTGAGGTTTATCATCTTTTGGCAGATGCGGATAACAAATGGAAGAGTGAGGAACATGCTTTACGTGTCATGTCAGGACAAAAAGTTATCAGTCTACAATCTAAGAAATAGCTTACTTGAATAATACTCAATGAGTGGAAATCTTTGCACATCATTTCCAGTGCGCACATACAGAATTCATAATTTGTTTTAAACAAGTGTTGCAAATCTAGCACCACTTAGCACTCAGGTTGCCTAACTTCATCACCAGCGTATTTCCTATGGACTAAGAGCAGTGTATCTGGACATTTGACATTTAAAAGACCATCCTTAAAACAGCGTACAGAATGCAAACTACGCATGCGTTTGACCTTTCATTTATGAAGTTGCCATAGGCTGTTCACTTCTCTATGACGTGAAGGAAGAAATAAAGCATAGTCAATACATAAGTCTAGTTTATTAGCTATTGTAAGCTGGCTCTCCATCTGGACATCCTTAATTTTATTAAATGTAGTTCTGTTTATTCCACTAAGTATTCTCAGCACATTATTCCATGGTCCTATACAGATTAAGTACATAATAGTATAATTGTCTTTTTCTTCGCATTTTAGATTGGCCAAAATGGTGTAAAAATGAAGTAGTACTTAAATTTTGTATCTCTAGGGCTTTTTAAAGGTGAAAGCAAGAAGTGTAGCATGGTTACACCACTCTTGCACTTTCCAGATGTCTCACAGAAATACTCTACTGCTGACAAATTGTTTTGAGTCAGTCTTAAAAAGTTCATTTGGCCCTTCTGAAAAGATATTATATATTTATTTCTAACATCAATTCTCTTTATGGAATTACCTACTTTTTTTTTTTTGCTCCAGTACAATGCCATCAATTTGTAATATTTTAAGCACCAAAGCTCAGTTTATATCAACATTATTGCAAGATTGCACTGTGCTTCAAATAAATCTCTTGGCTTTTTTCTGGATGGCAAAATACCATGTGTTGTAGGAAAATTTGTCGGCTCTCTCTAGCAAAGACAAATGCAACGACATCTTAGGTTCAACTTAAGCTACAAAGAGAAATCAAGACTTATCATCATTACCAGGAGTTGCACCATAGCAGCAAAGGTAAGGTCTGGAACATAAAAAGGCTTGGCAACGGACATGGACAAAGAATGCCTGGTTTAGGAATGCATATAAAAAACAAATCCAACATCATGCTGTTTCATCTCTGCCTTCCCCAAATGCGGGGATCTGAAATGCACATCAGTCTGTTGCAGGCATTTCATGGCTGAATCTCCAGTTCTAGAACATCCCAAAACAAAGATAAATGGATGGGTAATATCACCCTTACTAGTTTCAAAGTTCTCTTTGCAGCTGATATTGATCTCAAATCTTGAACCAGTTGAGGAATGACAGATTTTGGATCTTCATACTGTGTATGTCACATGGTATCTCTAATGAAAGAATTTATTCTGTTGTTAAGGACTTGATAAAAAGCTCATTAAAAACAGTGGCTGTTGACTTCATAAAATATTGTATCATGCCAGGAATGAAGTTCTTATAAGAAACAAAATGAGAAGTCTAAAAAAAAAAATCAACTCCTTATGCCTCTGTGTCAGAAGAGATACTATTAGAGTAGCACAAAGGATTCAAGCAAGAGGGCATGATTCTCCTTTCCTTGGTTGCAACAGATGTGTTTAATTAATGCAGAAGACAAAGGAAAAGCCTGCCAAGCAACAGTGCAATCATATTGAATACCATGACCCAGAAGTAAGTATCCGATCAATGACAGACTGTTGTTTATATTGACAGAGAATCTTTGTCACAATTTTTTGTGAAACACTGCCCTTAGAATAAACAAAGAAAGAACAACTCCATACTCCTGCTGCACTGCTGCCAAGCTCAATGCTAGTAAAGCTGCAGAATCTAGCTATACATCTTATGCTATGTAGAATTCACATCAAAATTTATAAAGTATTCTTATATCCAGAAGAACACGTAGCTGAAGATTTTCATGTCAAAGCTTTCCCTTAATTATAACGGACCATTTTGTAGCTCCTCATATTATCTGTGTGTTTGGTAACAGGCTAATTAACCCGTGTTGATGAATGCAGATTTGCCTTTGTCTAAACTATACAGGGAGTCATGTTCTTTGAATTTCCTGTATTAATTATGAAAAAAATTGGGTCAGAAGCCATTTGAGAATAGGTCCTCTAGTGTTTATGTTTCAAGACAGACAAATATAATAATGTAAAATTTATTACTCTGGGATTGATCTCCACTTATGGTCCGACCTCCCATTAACTATTAAAAGCCAGAAACTGTTGTTCAAAAGCACCCTGCTTATGATCTATTTCATACGTGAAGAAACAGCTGAAACCTAACTCACTTCCTCCATAAAGGCTTTTATTCTCTGAGAAACTTTATAATGTCTCTGCAATTCTGTTATAACATTGTCACTAAAAATCAGCCACCTTACTTCCCTCTTTTAGCTTATAGCACTGTATTATTGGGGGATTTATCATCTCCGGAGAAGTGAAAGCAGCTGAATTAGAAAGTCAAGAAAAGCAATGCCATCAGCACAGTACATAAAAGTGGGCAACTTTTAACTTGCTGGGTTATATCCCTCAGCCACAGATCTTACTGAGTAATTCTTTGTGTCCATGCATAAGTAAAAATGCTAAGGGAAAAAATGTTCATAAAGCTCTTTGAAATTCCTAACGTGGAATGCATGGTTCCCATTGTAACAAACTGCCAGTGGTCAAGATACAGTAACGGATTTTAACAGCCCAAGTTCTCACATCCTATTTGTTTGCAAAATTCATCTTTATGAAATAGTCTGTTCATTTCAATGGAGCCTGGCAGCAACTCAAGGACATCTGCTTACCTACACAGTATTAAGCAGATAAATATTTTGCTTAGTACCCATTTACTGTATCTAATGCTGTGTATGACTGCAAAGCCTTTCAGTATTTATTAATCTCAAGTCCCATCTGATGTAGTTTAATAGTTTTGTCAAATGAACAGCTTTCTTCCTTCTTCATGCTCATCTCAATGTTATGTTTAAGGAATATTGCACCAAAGGGTAATTTAGACAGTGCAATTATTCCCATATAATGTCAGTAACTTAATGCTTATTTTCAACAAGAAAATGACAGGTTTAAGATGCTAAGTGAAAGTGATGGTTTTATTGAGGTTTGGACCCCAGCAAACTATGATTCTACCACATTCTGCAACTGAAAAACAAAAGAATGAAGCCTGTAGATGTCAATAATGAAGGGTTTTCATTCCCTTTTCGTTAACAGTAGTTTATTTGTGTTTCTTTTTTTAATAATATGAAGACATAACTGGTGATAACAAGCAATTGCTCAATAATGTAATTTTCTTTTGTGTGTTATCGGTATTTGCCTTATTCTAGACTAAACTGTGAACCCCTTCATTTCTACTGGTAAGTAATTACTTGCATTGATAAACCTGCTGAACCCAGTGAGACCATTTATACAGGCTACTATTAATTATCAGGAATGAAGAATTTACAGTACGAATCTACACAGAAACATATGCAGAAACATCCACATGGAAGCATTAATCACACTTGCTACATTCAGGGAAGCCAATAAGTCTCCATTTAACACTTTTTATACTTTCAACTACATATTTTCACCCTGCCCACTGCTGAACTTACAGAAAATTGCAAAAATTTCCATGCGTATTTTCACAGATTGCTAATGTAAGTAGAAAAAAAAAAAAGCTTTTGAGTCTAAAACATGACCTTGCCAGAGGGACAGTGCGTTAACAACCAATTCTGTGTGTTTCCTCTTAGGCTCTGATATGTTATTAATTATTTACATAGAACAGAGAATACATGCCCCAGTGTTGAGGTGAGGAGGGAATGGCCTTTAGGGTTAGCCATGGGAAAAAGATGGGAAGAGCTGCTGGAAGAAGAATTCCAAACTAAAGATTAGATTCAATTGAACACTTCCTGAAAGCCTCATGCTACACTCTCTACCCACCCAGCAGGAAGCTGAATGTGGATTGTAACCACTTTGCTTTAACAATTGCACAATGCTACTTTAAGTACCATCATTTACTCAATGGGAAAGAAGTTTTTCAGATGGATCATTACGTGTAGCCCTCCAAAAACCCGATGCATAATTCTAAGAATGGCCTTTTCTGGACAGTTTCTCTTAGACTCCGGACAAAACAGTCTAGAATTGTATTTCAGATGTACCTTTGACCACACTTATCTTGGCAAACCTTAGAAGGTTATAATTCTCCTGAAAACTGAGTGCATTTTAAAATAATTTATAACTCCATAAATTGGTTCTTAAGCCAATCTGTTTGCTTGCTTTAACTGTGGCAGTCACTTGCAGTCTTACCACGATGGTACACGCTGCAGACTTTAAGTTCACAAACTGAATAGCATTTCTCAGTACTTATGTACTCATTCATTGATCTTCCATTCTACCAGACTAACTGAAAGACGACTCACTGACCAAACCAGCACTGACAAACACTGTTGGTGGGTTTGGTTATGAATATCTTGTGATCTCATCTTACCACTTCTGGTAAAGATGCTGAAGAAAATAAAGAGGTGGACATTGACAGCTGCGTAGCGCCAGCCTCTCACAGCACACAGATTTCACTATGCTACAGAAAGCTCAAAAATTCAATTTTTCTGTAAGAGAAACTGAGGCCATACCACGTCTACAGCAACTGCTGCCAGTTGAATCTTCAAACTTCCAACACTGTGATACTACTTCACCATCCGCATAGCTTAATATTGCACTATTTGTAATCTAGCGATGGTGTCTGTTTCACAGCATGAAATGTGCCTTAAAAGCTACGGTCAACAATTTTCACCCAGACAACAATCAGAAGAGGATGACCTCTGCCAGCTTATCATTTGAAGCAATTCATTAAAATGAATAAACAAAGCAGCATCCACAGTATGTACAGGATGCTGAAGCAGAAGAGCCTTCAACTCATTGCTGCTGGTACCTGCCTCTTATGGTCAATGCTGATATTACACAGAAAAGACAAAGCCTTCTAATACCTCGACACACAGAAACCATGCTATGTAGCTATTAATTCAAGCATAATTTCATATTATAGCAATAGGACTTTCTTCCCAGACCACTACAGAGACCAATTTACTTTATCAGATCCTACAATGGTTTTTACCACATTACATCCAAGGTTTGACAGGGATCTATAAAACAGGGCTGAGCAAGGGTTATTATATTCAGCTATTCCCAAGGACTGTCTCCAAGTAAAGGTCTAGGTGATAGCAGAACAACAGTCTCAAGTCTAACTGAGCATCCTGGCCTTTGAAGTGACATTTACTGCAGACTCAAGGCAGTAATACAGAAGCAAAGTCCTTTCCCCAGATCAGAATAGTAGCTTAATCAGCATTACCTCTTCAGTACCAATGCATATACACATACCAAAAAAAAATACCTAAAACCAAAACTACTCCTCCTGTCTTCTGATTTGAAGTAATGGTATCTGGACATCACTATGACCTAGTAAACATCTGTAGGTGGCAAAATAGCAGTCTGACTTGTCTGAAACACCAGCCTTTCCACAGTTCGATTTTTTGGCTGGCAACAGATTTGACTGAAAAGAGTGATCAACCTGATGCTGGCCACCAGGTCGACTGACCTATTTGTAACTTTGCCTTTTGGCTTCAACTACTGGGACTGAAGCTCACTCTGATTTCAGCTAAATCTCCATATTTGCTGAGAACTCAGTGGAACATCTTTCCATTAGTTAAGTGACGTGATAGCTCAACCAAGGATACAAGATGGAAATGTTTTTCCCATGCAGGAAGATTGTCAGACTCACTTAAAACACTGTAAATGCTGAAGGTGCTATGCAAATACATGCCCTGTTTCAGACTTTGTGCATTATGTCACATAATTTATATCATACACTGTATGCCACAGTTAAGTAGGAAAATAAAACCAGATTTCACTCACGATGAAGCAGGGAAAACCAAGTTCAGACAAAATAGACAGAAGTAGGCAGAAATCTCAAGCAAAATTTTAATCTTTGCAGCTTAATGAAAATCAATAACTGGGTAGAAGAGAAACCTGCAGAACTCAATGACTATTCTTTTTGGTTGGCAATAGCCTGCAGGGACCTTCATAGTTGTGCGTCTGTAGGCCAGTCTATACACGCAGCGTGCTGTGCTAGCCAGATAACAATGCCCACATATAAATAACCAGCAGCTACTCCGGGCAGAAAGAACTCTTGGATTCTTGCAAAGAGTCTGTAACCTTTGGGAAACAAGTCAGAATTCTAAGAGAAAGCAGAATTCATTATTTTTGCAAGTTTTGGAATAGCATGTTAAAATTTCAAGCCAAAATTTTTACCTACAATGAGGGTATCTAGCTCTATTGACTTGAATTCTGTCACTAAGGGACAAGCAACTAAAACTTGGGAGCAATGATGGTCCAGTAGACATGAGTTCCCATAAAGAGCATCCTTTATGTAGCCTTGCGCTAGTACTAGAGGTTAGAATCATTTTTACCATTATAAATAATAAAAAGGGTTAAAGTCAAGCTTTCAAGGAATTTAAAGGATTTTCCAATTGGAGTGAGATTCTAATATCTTTATTCACATCAAATAGCATCTTATGCCTTCAATGACCCCATTGATTTAGATTAGATCACTTAACTGGAGTAAAGTACTACTCAGTTCGAGTAGGCATATTAAACTTTCAATTTAAACAAGCTTTCAATTGTGTCTAAAATGAACAAAATTTTGAGAAGGTCCTCAGCTAAGCAAGAACTAGCTGAAATGACTCCTAACAGGATACAGAAATTAAAGTATCTGTTCATCTGGCTTCCTAACAAAACATGACTCAATTTCAAAAATGATAATAGACTTTGTAGTAGTTAGGCTCCAAGTCTGAAAAACTATTTTGATTATCTTTAAAACATTCACAGTAAAAAAGTTCTGTTTTGTTCCTCTCGTTGTGTTCATTCATATGAAAACTATTATTTCTTTTATGAAAGGGTACAGCCTTTCTAAAGCAAACCTGACACAAGTGGTAAAAGATAATTATTGTTCTTCCCCACAATATCTTCAATTTTTTTTTTTTTTTTTTTTTACTGACTGTCTATTCCTTACTTTCCCAGTACGGATGTCAGTTCAGAATGAACTTAGAACATTTCTGTATGAAATATAAGCCAAGAAATTCCCCACTATTGCCTCATATCTTTATGTAATGTGGGCGGTTAGAAAATGAGATACTTATGAAATCAAATCCTGATTTAAATGTCAGACTGTAGTCAACACGAACGTTTTTATCCACTGTAACTCCATTAAAGGTAAAAAATAATACAACATATCAGCTTCTGAAAGCTTGCCAAAAAGTCAGATGGAAATTGGAAATCAAATGTTTATAAAAAAAAAAAAAAAGGAAGGTTTTATTCCTTCAACAACCTTATAGTCAACATACAGTTAAAGATAAATTTCTCAAATAATGTACAGAAAAGTGGAAATTGTGTTGTTGAGAAATGCACAAGAGAAGGCAACAAGATGAAAAATATTTCCAGACAGATAGAATGTAAAGGCATTATCAGACTGAAGAATTAAATTAGTCAACTCAAGCAGTCTTGAGGTCAACAGGAACACTCTGGTCTCAAATCCCTTACATTCAGGAATGTCAAGACCCTATACTTCAATTTAACCACTGTTACATTAATTTCCATTCCAATACACAGACTGTGTATGCACTAATTTGCTTCTTATGGTTTATTAGTTGTGTATACATTCAAAGAGATTGTAGTAAAGGGGCTGAGCTGAAGGGATTTGTGACAGGATGTGGAACCTAGGACATTATCTGAAATACTGTGCAGGTTAATGCAGACCAAATGTTGCTACCATCTGTTGGTGGCCTATGTGAAATCATCCAGTGGTTCCAGTCCAGGGGCCTTACAATCTCAATAGGAAAATGACAAAAGTAAAAAATACCGTAAGTCATGAAAACTCTCATCAACTCGTTACAAGTTTGCTGACTCAACTGAGATGCCTACAAGCTGATAAACTGCTTATAGGCCAGGATCTGAACAGATCTCACACACAAGGAGTTCTGTGCAGATGCGCATACACACCAAGTCAGTAGAATAAAAACTGAAATTCAATTTAAGGTTCTTTTTTCTTCATATAGGTCTGTCAAAATTTCAACAAAACTTTGCAGATTTTCAAAGATATAACGAAAATTCATGAATTCAGGCAAATTGCCTGAAATAATGTTTTTATTGAAGCACCTACTTCAGCATTTTCAGTGTTGTAGAGTTTCTGGTGACCTTTGAAAAACAGACCTGAGTCCTTTAAATAGAGAAACTGAACAAAGGTTTGAAAAAGCTGTCCTTAAGTTATTTAATTATGTTAAAATGGTCAGGTGGTTGGCTTCAAATATCTAGTATGCTTTTGGATAAAGTCATTATTTCCTTTTGTTTTGTTTGAATCATTTTCTTGTTAGCTCCCTTATGAATACAATCTTACAGCTATTCTCTCTTGCATTAACTTAGTTATTTTTAAATGGCGCTTATATTATCTTCTTTGCTAAATACTGCATCTCATAATTTACTCTTGAGAAATCTGAAAATACTTAGAGAGCTCTCAGAGTAGTAAAAATTTAGAAGAAATGCTTAGCAGGCTGAAAATAAAAGCACTGCTAACTGCAAACCTGTTAAATGTGCTGAAATAGGATACAAGCAAAAGAAGGATGTCAGATACCAGACTGCCCTATGAAGATAAGATGTTACTATTACCTGCAGTAGAAACACAGTAATGGCAACGCTGCAACTTCCAGGAATTGTTGAGAGGAAGTCTCTTCTAGAAACAGCAGGTTGTGCTATGGACAATGTGCAGTGAAGTTTGGCATTGTTTGTAGACGTAGTGAAGAGGAGCAAGTTTTGTGGTGTACATGCTTCCTACTGATAACTTAATTGCTAACAGTTGAACAGAAAAAAAGTGCTGCGGTACAAGCAGTATTTCTCAACATCTTTAAATATACACAGACAGGCAACAGCCCATGAAGAAAACCGAGAAGAACATGGTTTCTCAGATACGTTACATCCTGAACTGCAAAGATAACAGAAACAGACCAAAAAAAAAGTAAGATGCAAAGTTTTTGGAGAAACACATAGCTTAACTCTCCATGAGGCACATGGATCCAACACTGAAGCAGCTAATCAAGCCTAAAATTCCTTGACATTTCATTTCGTTTTACTTAGTACTCAGACTAGTAATTGATTTTAAACATCCTCAAATTTTTAAAGCAAAGCTAGTCTTTATCAATACTATACACACTGAAACCTTGGGAAGATATCACAAAGAAGAGAAATACGGAATAATAAATATAAATATATTTAAATATAGTAGAAATATCAGGCTGATTGACTCAAGGGAAGCCCAAGAACTAAAACCTAAAACAACCAGCCAAAATAATGTACGATGAGGTTCCCTAGTCACTATCTGAAGGAGTGGTGGGGACATTAGTGTTTACTTACATTACCAAGTTTGCACATTAAATAAATGTTTGATAGGGGCACAGACCTGCTGTATTTGAATCTCTAAGGTGATCAGACCATTATTATAAAAGCTAACAGGGGCCAGCCAGGTTGAGCCAATCCACTTCCTTCTTGCTACTCTGTCTTAATTCATAATAGATTTCCAGTTGTGGTTTGCCACAAAAATGCTACGTGACTGTCATTAGGATAATTGCTATCATTCTTCTTTGGAAAGTCCCTATGCTTTTGTTTCTTAGCAGCAATTTATGCCAGTTTCAGAGGATAGAGAGCCACAGAGAAAAACAAGTATCTTATGCTTTCTCTGTTTTACATATTTGCATAGTGAGAGAGCACAAATTAACCATTGAATACCATAATGGATTGGAGAGAGCCTGACAAAACAGTTTTGAGATGCATGAGTACCTGACACCTCAATTGACTGAATTGTCAATGAGGATACTTCACATGCCAATACTATAAGCAACTGTATCATTTGTAACATCTGCATCATTTAGATAGAAAGGAAACTGCAAAACATTTCCCAGCAAAGAAAAATAACTACTACCCTGTGCAACAAAAAACAGTTCTCCAGAACCTGCTAAGATGTAAGGAAGTGGAAGTTTTGACGACTCTTCTTGCACTATATTTCTTTTCCAGACATACACAAAGCAAGGTTCTAGAGATGTTTCTATAGCTCAGAGTAAACCCACTGAAGATACCAAATATTTAAGAAATGATTGCAGGCCAATTGATTTGAAATTTGTTAAACTAAATTTTACAACCCATAAGGGAAAGACGACTTTGTCTAGCTTATTAACGTTCGTGTAATGAACATCCATCAGAAATTAAGATTCATTGTTTAAATCTAGATCATTTTGTTCATATCCTGTTTAGTTCTCAAAGGACACTTCATATTCCTTCCTCATACAGGCTGGAGTCTCAGCGAGATGTCTGTTCAATGAGAGGATGGATTTGTGATGATTTTGGTAGGGTTTGTAATAACAATGTAACCTAAATGCTGCAGCTAAGGAAGACAGTTTTTTCACAATACTCCAGTGTTCTAAAGTGCATTTTGAATATTAACACATTCCAGTAAATTAGTTTGCACTCATTATCATAAGCAATTACTTACTGTTTAGATGCTGCTGATATTAAATTAGCAAGCAATTTGCAAAAGTTAATACATAACATAAAAAGCTTTTCAATGCTCTAACAGTATGAAAAGACAAACGTTTCTAGTAACATAGTTCCTTATATAAATATATCTCTCTGTATATAGGAAGAAATGCACAGGATTTCTATCTGGTATCTCTTCTTCAGCAGCAGGTAGATAACTACCTGAGGCTCTGTGACAAACTTCTTATAGACTTTATTTTGTTGCTGTAGAGTAAATCATAAGTACCTCAGGCCAAATGTGACAGTAACATCTCATTTGTGCTGAAAGAGAAACTGTTTTCATGGTCATTTTTGAAAATAATGGCTTAGAAAGTATATCCTCATGATATGTGAGATTAGTTCTTTGCTCTCAAGGCTATTACTTGTTCCTGGTATAACACTGTGGGATGGGAAGGTTAAATCAACACCCTCGTCCTAAAGATGCACACTCGAACAGAACAGAGGTATGGAGAACCTGTCCTGCTTTTGGCAAAGACAGCTACCTCAGTCCAAGTAAGCAGTAATGGAATAAACAAAGTCACCCCAAAATGAAGTGAGAAAGGAACCAGCCGTCCTTTTCTGAGGTACTCATTTAAAATGTTACCCTTCCTAACAAGGGGCTCTGATTAGCCTCAGAAAAGGTATAGGCCACATAGCACGAGACAAAGATATTTGCTTTCTGGGGAGTCTGAAATCATGGGAGCGATTTTCCTTGTTACTTAACTTTTATCTTGGCCCAAGTTCCAAGGGAATTATGTGCCAACCAAGCAGCAGTGCATGCCCATTTGGCTTGCACAACATCTACCCCGTGTGCTGCTCCACACAGGCAAAGGCCTCCCACATCCCACGGCAGGTCCAAAGAAGGAAGTAAAACACAGAGATTTAGAACGGACTTCTGCTCCCTCAAGCCAGCCACCACAGCAGAGGAGCAATGAGCACCCGACGTTTGTTTGCCAGTAAGTACCTCCAAGTTGGTCCTCTAGCCACAGGATGGATACATCGATTCCAGGAAGCTTCAGTATGAGATCTAAGCCTAACTGCAGACCCATGCTTCAGTAAGAAATACAGTCAAAGATCCTGATCCAGTGAGACTAAGAATGTGATACTTAGTAATGTTTGAGAGCGCAAGATTATTAACTGTTCGTGTGGGCATTGTGCCTATCTGTCTGTTTGTATCAAAACTGCCTTTAATGCAGCTGTGAATCTTAATGGGGATCTCGGGAATCCTGTATACCAAGGTAGTTAAAGCAACTCCCAGAATACCGTTCTAAAAATGTAGCTCAGGTCTCAATCTTTCAAGCTACATTTTAGTTTCGAACCAATTACTGTAACCACCTTACCTCATAAAATACACAAGACTGTAATAGAAACACCTTACCCTTAACCTTAAGTTACACCCTTAAGTGTAGGATCACAATGGTCCCTGTCTGCTAAGCTTGATTATGCACTACTTGTTATATATTATCAGGTGGAAAATATCTGTGATACAAATATATATATTTTTAAATCATTTAATCAATTCTTAAACACATTTTACCCTACTCAAAGTAGAAGTATTTTCTGTTCCTTTCTTATTACTACCTTTAAAAACAAATTCCTAAATTATTCTTTATCAAACAAATCAAACTTTCTAATTAGCCCTTTTTATTTGCACTGCATGTTACAATCAGAAAGATTCAGGCAGTGGAAGTGAAATACAAGAGCAAGTGTAACAGCAAAGTGTAACAGCAAAGGGACTAGCACAAATGGAATGGTGTTACAAAGGAAAAGTGCTCACTTATCCCCAAAGATCGAGGCTCACAGGTAAGACTCCACAAGGGAGAGATCCCCAGCCGCAGTCAGCCCTTAAATAGAGACTGTGGGTGCAGCCAGGCTCCACCCCTTCCAGTCACACAGCTGAATTGCCTTCACCTGTGTTCCCAGGGCTGACCAGGTCCATTCACCACATGATTCATCAGTGGTTCAGGCCATGATTCAAGTTACCGTACACTGCATGGCTTTCAGAACTAGATTACGCATGCCTTGCTCTCTGAGAAAAAAGTAATCAAGTTCTTATCTGCAACATTTTATTATTGACCTTGAAGAACAAAAAAATTCAGTAACTCTTAGCAATGAGAGTGCTTCAGATAACACGATATGCTCAGAGGAGGACTTCTGTTGCTACACTTTTCCTCATTCACCAATCTTTCAACAGTCCTCTCTTCACTAGAATGAGCAAGAGCTCTAATGAACAGTTTAGTTCCTAGGACCATGAGCAGCTCTCAGAACCAATGGTCACACTTCCAATCAGTTCTCCCTCCTCTGCTCGGGGAAGAAATGACCTTACAGCTGACATTCAATACCTATATCCTTAGGCTACCAACTCCTTGCAAACTAAAATGCCTGCATATTCTGGTAAATCCAGTCTCATCTACATCCACAGCCTTCATTGTACATTAAATTCAACAATAGGATTGCTAGACTCTAACGATAACGAACATTTCCTTAAACAGTAATTGCTATTAATCCCAATTAAGTGACATTGATTTTTATACATTCAAACTTGACTTCTCTATTATTTGCATTATATAGAATCATATCAGTGATGAAAAATGTCACGTGGTTCATGAACAGGAATCTACTCTGATGTCTCATTATCTTACAATATCAAAAGCTGAGGGAATCTGAACTTTCATTAGCAAAAAGTAGATTTTAGAATTATAATTTGAAATGAAGATTTGTATATGCAATCCAAAAATACCCCAAATGAGTCCTCAATAATTAGGGAGGAATTCTCATTTATACCACTGCAAATAATGAGGTATTTTTCTTTTCCATAGCAGTTAGATGTTCAGCATCTCACAAACAATTCTCCTCGTCATTTCCTACAGAGAAGTAACAGTACAATTAACAGAAAGGCCAGACCTAAATCTCCATTACTGCACAAGATGATACTGGGAACTGATGCTTTTTAATCTCCCTAATTTGTGTGTAACCTGACTCCCTCAAAGCCTTCATAAAAGCAATTCCATTCACACGAGGTAAAACACTTATACACGCCATGAATATGGAAGAGGATACAAAAAAAAAAAAAGACTTTGAATTAGAATTGCAGTGCAACTCTTCAACTGCACCATCAACAGAACTGCACTCAATACATGCAGGAGGGTCACAAGAGGGCTTGAAATTTTCTTTTGCTCCCAAGAACCAAGGAAGAAAACGTGACAAAGAAATTCAAGTTACACTTTGAGCTCTTTTATACTTAAGTAAATATGTAGCACAACTTAAAAAAGGATGTCAGACCTAAATAAATATCTTGCTTTAATTGTAATGTGGATGGCCAGAAAAGTCTGTGTGTAGTAGACTGATTTAAGAAGCTGGTACAGACATTAATGTCTATTTTTCCACTGGAATAACTTAGAAAATGGGGACTTTCTGAGAGCTGTGGACTTAAACTGCTATGGAACTGAACCTACAGCCCGCCCTAAGGAGCACCCTTACTTTAAGCACCCACCTGAGTGCACATTTAAATGCTTTGTGGATGTTCCATCTCCTCCAGGGACTAAACTCATTGTATAAGATGACAACAGCGAAGAAGTGAAAGTCACAAAACTGTAGATAAACAAAACCCAGGATGTACAGCAGTAATGCAAGCACAGCTGATTGTCAGCTTCTACAAAATGCCATCTAATTAGAGCAGTTATCAAAATGAAGGCCATGTTAATGGTACTAAGCACACCCTGTACTTACACTGATATTCATGTACATGTTCAAAGTAATTCCTGTTTTAAAAAGAGATGATTACTTTGCACCACTATCAGTCTCAGTCTCAATATATTATGCTGTCACTAACACACAGAAACCTAAACTTCAGAAAAAAAAAGATTCATTATGCCAAGTGCTGAGTCAGTATGAGCTGTGTTTCTCCAAAAGAAAACAGTTTCTGCACAGAAAGAAAAAAGGAAAAAAAGATATCGTAGTACCATTTGAGCAAAACAGTGTGCCCCCCTATTTTTCCCTCCATCGACTTCTAGTTTAAGTAGGAGACCTCAATCCTAAATCGATAACTCAATTTATTAATTCTGAGCAGCATATAGTAAATTGCTTTCTGTAGCAATTTTTACTGATGGAAGAGAGCTATTGAGGAACTTTCTTCTCTTTTAAAGAAGTCACTTTAGCTGTCACATCATGTGTAACAATCATCAGTTCCCCTTGCTTCTTTCAAATTCTTTTCACGTTGGCAGCCTTAAGAGAAGATTTCATAAAGAAGCCAAATTAGCATGTTTTCCCTGCTTTCTTTTGCATGCGATATTTTGTACAAGAATAAAGTCCGGCTTCATTTGAAAATATCCTCTGAACTATTTTAGTTTGGGATTTTTTCCTCAATATATTTCATTTATTTACACTCCAGACAGACAATAAAAGAACAAGCAGCCTGACCTTTGGACAACTGTCAGAAAGCATAACTCTGCAACCACAACAACCACCATGACCTTCTTCTCTATACAGAACAGCGAACAATCACACAGTAAGAGTGAAAAAAAAGCAACCTGGCCTGTGTAGAAAACCAGACTTGGTCAGGTAACACAGCCTGATCTCAAGCATCTGAAGACAAAGGCTTTGTGAACCCTTTCCAACAATCTGCAAGTAACCATCTGAAATTCAGAACTATTCCCAGTGAATCCTTGCCAGCAGCAGCTCACATTGGCTAGAAAACATTTTAAAATATTTCTGTAACTCCCTCTCTCCTCTCAGATTTGGTGCCAGGTCATGTATCATTTGTCTTTCTGCACACATTGTAAGCACCACATGATTTGCTTCTCCATAACCTACATCCAATTTGCACACTTGAGCAGGTGCAGAGCTCATAGGAAGGACTGTGAAGGCATGGTTCTTATGGACAGAGACCTCAGATTGCAGCTACTACCCAACACACCACTTGAAACAAAGCAACTTGTTTACAGTGACACACTTCCTACGGCAGTGGGGAGTTGCATTATATGTTGAAGCTTTCTCTCCAATAGATTTCTAACACTCTACAGAGAGCAACCAGTCCAAGGTCAAACTCACCAAATGCACACATTGCAGCAGTGATGTGTGTGCTGGAACGTAAAGCCCTACTGGTCACAAATGAAGAGAAAACCCATCTTGACTTCTGTTAATTCCCTATCAATAACCCTGAGCAAAATACCAGCAGCACCACGTCATTTGCGTTCAAAGAGACAGAAATACCATTATTATACTCTCTATATAAAACACAATGCTTTCTATAGCACACTGAGAGAGCCTTAGTTTTATTTGGGCGAATATATAATACAATATTCTGCCATACAATATGCTGTGCTACTGAAAAGGCACGTTGTTGATTTTATTGATTCAGTTTTCACACTACTATAACCCCATTATTGTTGCCAGAGCATTTGGAAACTGAAAACAGATTGAAGACTGACAGACTCCGGTATTTCTAATTTTCCAATGTATACAGCTAGTTTTATTTCTGCTTGTTTATTTGACTTTTCTTTTCTAATAAACCCACAGCTGTGGGAAAACTACTCAATAGTTTTCTATAAAAAATACGGGACAGAATACAGTCCATTAGAGGCATTTATTAGTAGTATTAGGATTTTATAATGTGATAGCATAATCTGTCCTTTGCCTGAAGTAAACACTCTTAAAGGAAAACCCACAGGGAGAGTAAAACTGAAGCATTTTTTGAAGAGCTGAATACTAATCAGATATGCAGCTGGAGGAAATAATGTTATAATAGCACATAATAAGTAGACCATGCAACTGGCACTGACATCAAGAAATTAAAATGTGACAGTAGAAAAAGGTGGGGGAGAAGCAGTCAAGGACAAACCGTCAAGAGGAAAAACATAACTATCACTAATAGTAGATGTGAAGGAAAACAGAACCAGAAAGGTGAAAATTCAGATACTTGCACTGAACGGCACATTGGGAAAGAGGAGTCAAAGGCTTCACAACGAGAGTCCAGTCCCAGGAGCTTATGCTGCAGTCCCAGCATCAGTCAGTTCAAGCATTGGACAATACCTAGAGTCTTAGTCAACTCAACTCTGCTACTAAACAGATCCAACATTTTGTGAAGCCTTTCAGATCTTTAATCGATGTTTACTCTGTAGTGGCTTTGCTACTATGAGATTCTCTCCACAAACACAATAACTAAACTCTGGGTTTCTATATCAATACTTGCAAATAATGCATTTAGTCATTTCTTAAGGACAAAAAAAAGTTGCACTAAAGTACAAAATAATACTATATATTTGGATTGTGTGACGGAACAGTCATATTAATTGTAACTGTGCTAAATGTGATAAATGCCAGCTCTTTCTAATAAAGTCTTTCACAAGACCAATATCAGATATTACACAAAAAAATAACAAAAATCATGCTTCCTATTTAGCACATTGAAGATTTTGCTATGTCATGTGATTTTACTCAATTCTAAATTAGTAAATAAAAATAAATAGAAAATCCATATTGTATACACATCAGTTCCTGAACTATCATCAAATATACTCCAGAAGTCTTTTCATTTCTACCTGCATTTCAACAATTTACTGTGATAAAGGCATTCAAAACTGAAGTGCTAAGCCCAGGGATCGTTTCTTTTCTCACTAATACCTAAACAAATTAGAAATGACTCATTTAAAAACAAGAAGCAAAGCAATATAACATTGAAATTGAACAAGACTGTGGGGCAGTAGAACTGAAAGCATCACTTGGAAGAGTTTATGTCTTCACAAAGTAGACAGAGATAGAAAAATTAAACAGATACAAAGCCTCTCCCTTGGACAGAAAGTGCAGAAACACTCCTAGAGCTGCAGCTTCCTCTATATTCATCTGATTTTTCCTAAAAACTTGCTTGGGCATAGAATGAATCCCTTCTCAGAAGTGCCTGTCTGCCTGAGGACCACACAGACTCAATGCCTGAAGTTCAGATGCTCTACTTGTTCTAGATGTAACAAGTCCCACTTCCTCAATAAGTCACCATGCTACTTAGCACTAGTTAAAATGTGGGCAAAAATACAGCCAGGAATTTCTGCTGTATGAGGAGGGGCTGACTTTCTGTATTGATGCAAGTGAGGGAAGATGATGGACAGAAAAGCAGGAGTTCCTAAATAGTTGATTAAAAGTAATTTAACAATTGAGAAATGATTATCTAGGCTTTGTTAACTGATCACCAGATCCGTGAAGAACAAAGAAATACACAGCTTGTGTAGTATGAGGCTTATAATTATATTCATACCTTTCAATATTTAAGAATTAGTTCTTTAAAAGCAGTTTATAAAATTCAGCGGCTCTGATTTGTTTGGAAGCATTTTTTCCTTCTTTTCCATCCATAGGCAACAGACAGCACACTAAGCACACTGCTAATCAATATCATCCTCCAACCACGTCTGCCTTAGATTTGTATGAATTCATTTTTACCTCATCTAAATGATAACTCCAACAAAAAAAGCCAAAATAAGTACTTGAAGAAGAGTAAGGCGGTAAATTAGACTTCCTCCAGGACTTGGGGTAGTAAATGCCCAACAGGACAGAATAAGAGGTGGAAAAAAAAAACCACCTTTAAAAAGAAACAAGCAAACAAACAAAAAAAGCCTTGAGCTCTCATGAGTTGCCATACTATTCCAAATTCAGAAAAGGCAGAATATCATTTGATACAGTTTTCCATTGAAAACAATCTTATTCAAATCAATTATAAGTATTATCTCAGGATAATAAAGTTCTGTGTTTCTTACATGTGAGAACACCACACGATGCACTGTGCACATAAGAGAACAGAAAGCAGCAGCTAATCCTAAGCATCAAGGCTATGTCAATTTAAGTTCATAGGTTTCCTAAATAGTCCAAAGAAGAAATTTGCCTCTCCATGGAGGCATCTGAATTTGGAATCTACATCTGTCCAGCAAATATACAAGGGACAACATACAATCAGGGCTTTCAAGTTAAGCAGTGTGAATGATTTTCAGTGAGGTATCCATAGAACCAGTGCTATCACCCCTAGAGCAGAAAGGAAAATTGCCATGGGAAAATATATAGGAACTCTAATTGCATGATCTTACATATTCCATCTAATCAGGAGATTATAAATTGAACATAACATATTAAGAATCAAATGTCCATCTGCACATGAAGGACTAATAAAGTCATGATATTCTTAATGACAGCGATGAAACATTTTCACCACCAGCAGTTATCATCCAGTGTAAGTACATCACTGAACTGCAATCCAGCAGCAATGATAAATGACTGCAGATGAGTAGGTACATTAAAAACTACAGTCAGTGCCTCCTGAGTCACTGCTGTTGCGTGCATTTGCTACAACCAGAAAACAAAAATCAAGAGAAGTGCCCCTGGGAGAAACAGAGAACTGGAGGAATGCTGAGAGGGAGAAATGTGCGTTATGCTGTAGCAGTGTGCATCTACCACAACTGGAATCATACAGAATTCCAGTACAATCTGAACAGGAAGAGGGCATATTTAGACCTCAAAGCATTACTTGAAACATTATGCAAAGTGAAATTAATTACTGTGAGTTTCAATAGCAGAAAGAAAAAATATTTCAAAGACTAACAAGATACCTTAGACACTCACCACCTGTGGGTATTATAGGATGCAGTATTGAAGAAAGGACTAGAGAGAGGGCTCCAATATACTAAACAAAAAATAAAAGAATAACACTTGATAAAATTGAGCAAGTGGAATAGGTGCAATGAAAGAACAGGTAGTATGGAATGAAAGAAGGAATTGAAAGGAAGCTAGCTAGATAGCAGGAAAAAAAAATCATAGATACTGTATCTATGGCAACACTGACAGAAATTAGCAGACATTCTTTCTGCATTTGATGTCTGAAGGTTGGGGGGAAAAAAAAAAAGCCAAGTTGCCAGCTATTTTTCTGTGGTCTGTTTGAAAGAAAACATGTCAAAAGACAGAAAAGAGAATATCAGTCAGGTCAGAAAAAGGGAAATAGAAAAAAGTTACCCATCTCTTGTCTGCAAAGCTAGGACTTAAAAAGTGAAGCACGTTAGGAAAGCAAGAAGTATGGTCTATGTTCCCCCTCCCCCCTCCCCCACCCCTTAGAATGGAATAGAATGGGAAGGAACAGAATAGTTTCCTTGGAAAAGACATGGAAAGATCATCTAATCCAACTGAGTGACCACTCACTGCTAACCAAAAGATAAAATGTACTAATGAGGGTATTATCCAAATACTTGAACACTGACAGCTGTGAGACATTGACTACTTCACTGGAAAGCATGTTTCAGTATTTAACATCCTCACAGTAAAGTGTTCCCTAATGCCCAACGTGACCCTGCCCTGGTGCAGCTATGAGCCATTCCCACGTGTCCTGTCACCTGTTATCAGGGAGAAGAGCACAGCAGCTCTGCCTGCTTCCCCTCCTCAGGGAGCTGTTTGGGGTAACACACATCTCTTTACATGTTGGTGAATCAACTATTTAGAAGGATGACTGTAGGTTTTGCATGACAAGGTTTTATTTCAAACTTATTT
Source organism: Perdix hodgsoniae (assembly GCA_035772895.1). NCBI lineage: Eukaryota > Metazoa > Chordata > Aves > Galliformes > Phasianidae > Perdix > Perdix hodgsoniae. Next base: position 17,538,548 of record JAPSGF010000007.1, read on the forward strand.
TGAAAATACACATCTAACTAATAAAGAACAAACAGCTATTTTCTTTGATGATTTTATTTTCCTCAGAAAATAAATATTAAAATCAAACATTTTTATATGCACACTGTCAATTCTGTCTTTGTGTATATTCTCAATATGTGTTAGCTACATAATTACTAACATAATCTGTAACTACTTATAAAATACTACAATATTTTCCTCCAGAGTTTCTTTTTTCCCTAATGTGTTGCATAGCACGTGTTCATATTTCTGTTATCATTCCTACTTAAAAAGCAAAGCTTGATTCTTCATTGCTTTGTTCCTAGTTCAGTCATTTGTACAAGAGCAAGTGGGTGTGAAGTGCCAGCAGATGTGTCACACTACGTTACACTGCTCCTAATAACTATGCAAGGAGAAAGGTACCAGATACTTAACCTCACCACTGCTGTTTTACCAAATAGACAGCAGTGTTCAAGACTCACTTGCTGGACTGTTTAACCAAAGGAACACACTTGAAAGCCAGCTGTTAAACACACGTGTTAACAGAAAAACTATGCAGTGGGATTTTCCGTCTAGGCACTAAAATAAGATCAGGAAAAACTGAAACAGAAAAGGTGCAAAATGCTGGTGAAGGAGAACGCAAAAGACATCATTTGAGGCAAAAAAAAAACCCAAACAAAACCAAAACAAAAAAATGGCCTCAACCTTCAAAAACTACATTAAACACAAGTATTGTTTTAATACTTATGAAACCTTTCATAAGATGTCTGTTAAAATTCTAAAGTGAAGTATTCCTTCACTCAGAGATTATTATTGAAAAGGAAAAATCTGAGAGAAATGAGCAACAACTCCCCTATATCATGAAGTGCATCTCATGCATACACCCCGTGCATAAATACGTTCCCAGATACATCAGGAAATCCCACACGAAGCAAGTAAGCTGCGCTACACAGAGGATGGATGATAAAGCAGATGTTGCTGTGGGTGTTCAGTATCGACAGCTCACTTAGTAGAAAGTGCTCAGAGGAAGCCCCAAAGCTGGTAACAGGCTTGAAGGCACATTCTGTGAAGAGAGACTGAGGGTGCTTGGGCAGTTCACTCTGGAGAAGAGAAGAAGAGGTGGCCTCACTTCTCTCTGCAGCTCCCCGAGGAGGAGGAGCAGAGGGCAGTGTGGGGCTCTGCTTTTGGGATCAAAAGCAGGAGGGAACAGCACAGAGCTGTGCCAGGACAGGGTCAGAGTGGGCACTGGGAAACTACCGTGAGGGTGGTCAGACACTGGAAGAGGCAGCATAGCAAGGCAGCTGGTGCCCTGTGGCTATCAGTGTTCAGGAGGCATTTGGACAGTGCCCTCGTTGAGTGCTGTAACTTCTGGTTGGCACTGAGGTGGCTGGACAGTGGGAGGAGATGACCGCTGAAGATCCCTTCCAACTGAGCTATCGTATTCTGTTTTCTATTGTTCAAAGTACTCTTCCATATTCCAGCTAACAAAAGTACATTCAATGCAATACTGCATCAGAGTAGGGCAACAGAGTTACTGATACAAGAGCTCAGGCCACACAGTATTTCCAGTACAGAATGCTTCCATTTATGTACAGTATTCCTATTAAAAAAAGAAATCAAGATGTTGCATCTACACAGAAAATGTGTTAAAATGGGAATTTCACAAACTATCATTTCAGCACTGAGGCTATAATCCCAAACGCTAATGTTTTGATTTATCATTGAGGTTTTGTTATTGTTATTTTAACTGAAGAAATCCCTTAATCCTCCATAAATAGTCAATTCCAAAATAAGAGAATTCTTCAGGACTTCATGAACATAAACTCATAAGACAAGGACTTGGTGATTTAAAACCTCGACAGCAGTGAAATAAAATTGGTAACATAAGGAGAGTTAAAATAAAATTTGTAACTATTTGTTAGAATAGATACATGAAATCAAGATTTTTTTTTAAATTATTAATAATCTGGTTGAAATTTTAGGCATAACGAACATATCCCCTGGGTATGCATATTCCAGACACTGGAAATATTTTCTTCTTACACTACAAATTAGTTCATACAGATTTCACAGAATGACAGACAGGTTTAGACCAAAGGTACGCCTGGAGATCATTTGGTCCAACCCGAGCTCAAACAGAACCAACCACAGCAGGTCTGGATCTATATCTGGATGGCTTTTGAATACCTTACTATGCTTAGGTCCAAAGTAACATAACAAAAGAAGGATACCCCTAAGAAGTTACTATGGTCAATAGAGCTGGGAAACTACCATCCTATGACATCCATCATGCCTGTACATAGTACTAGCCCACACATTACATGCATCTTCAAAAGGGAAGCTGAATAGAGTTTAAAGCAACAGTGACTATTTTGTGGTGAGCTGTTAAAGCAGATTACCACGTACCCCTCCTTGAAAGATCTTTCTATGTGCCTAGATCTTGCCCTGGCCCACGCTACAAGCTCTCAACTGCAGTCAGCATGCATCAGCTCATATACACTGAATAAGCTGAATAGCTTTCTCAGCCAGCAAGCCTTCATCCAGAAACAATCTGCAGGGCTGGCTTCAGTGGTGAAGCACTCAGGTCTGGATTAAAAGACACCTCTAAAACCCTGGAACTCACATTGTTTTACAGAGTCCACCTTGCACTTTCCATGTTACACATTTAGAATTGAGTCATCATCATGCTTATGATTGGACTATGACTAATGTGCTCAACTGCTCTTGTTAAGCACAAATCCTCAAAAAAAAATCATTCCCTGTATTGCACATCATTCTCCCATAACCATGTAGAGCAGCTGTTTCAGACTATAAAAAGGATTTGGGTAATTCCTATTTGTATTGCAAGATGGAGGATGCATACATCACTGAAGAGAAGCTTTCTGTCAAACTGCACCCTTACATACATTTGCTGTGCTACTTGAAGTTTATGCAAGAACTGCTATAAAGGCACGCAGTACAATGAGTGGCTTGAAGTTTCAGCTTTTACTCCAAATAATTTATCAAATGCTCTGCAGCGTTTTAGAGATCTCTTTTAATAAGTTCATAATGCAGCACTAAGGGCCATACTCTGACTTCCTGACGCTCACACTGATGAACCATTATTCATACCACTAACCTGACTGTGATAAAAACAAGGTGCAGCTATAAATACAGAGCTGTAACTTGAAATCAGCATTTCCAATACTTTCCTTAGTGCCTATCGTGCAACAAGTATGAGTGAACAATTTGTCTGGCTATTTTCACAAAGGGGATCCTTCCCCACTCACGTCCCTTCAGAAGTATGAAAAGCTGCATTTTAATAGACTTCAAGTCACATATATTGAACAATCTCCCTTTTACAATCAATATTCTGATAGTGGGTTAGCTCACAATGTGACTTCTGTTTTTTTCACTGAATTCCTTTGCTATGTGAAAGAGCAAAACACTGGTAAATAGACCCAGAAAGGAACTGCTGTTCCTCTGCAGTATGAGCAGAGGAAACCAGTTCTGCTTCAGCCTAGCTTACCTTTAAGTACTATTAACTCTGGAACATGATTTTTTTGTTAGCTTTTGTTAAATGCAGAGCTACTCCATGTCATGTGAAGAAAGAATCCACAGCTCAGGACTGGAGGTACATTCAACCTTTAAAAATATATAGATCTTCTTACTCAAATTTGCCAGAACAATCTGCCTGCTGCTTCTGTATGGGGTAAGATTGAATGCGAATATTAACAGAAATATTCAGACTGACTGTAGAGCACAAAAAAACTGCTAGCTGCATCAGGGACTGAATGGCTCCTAAGGAGCTGTTACAGCCTAACTAGTCAATGATCCCTAAACTAAGAAAGACTTACACGGCTAGTCTAACAACTCTGAAAAAGTTGTTATACTTTACCAAATCACAGTTCAGAGCATCACAACCTGAGACAAAAGTGGTTCCTACAGAGTACCTCCTGATATTGGAGTGTGTAATTGCTGTTATCAAATTGGTGTGCAGAGCAACATACTAATTGTTCAGTGAACTGTAAAGGTAAATATTATGTCTACCTGAATACTGTGTCCTATGTATGTATAATTAAATTCATTAGTTGTTAAACTCAGTAGTTCTTAAATAACTAGTTAAATTCATATCACTGCATGCACTGCTTTTTTCAGTAGGAACGGACAGATCTATGGGATTTTTTAGTATAAGAAAAATGGAAGCTGCCTTTCAAGGCACTGAACTCTACATATGCAGAAATGTGTATTCTAACACATCCTTTGTTATAAAATCATTGCAAAGAGGAACTTCAGATCACTTTGGCAGAAGGATAAATTCAACTATCTCAAGCCACAGCCTGCCATTCTTGTTACAAGAGCCTTTTGACTTTAAAAAAGAAACAAAAAGAAATCCTCTGCTCTTGACATAACTGCTGAATTCCACCATTTTTAATAACATTTACACTAGCTTCGGTGACACCAGATTTTGTTTCCCATAGAAATAAATTAACCATTATGCACAGGACTGGCAGGAGGATTAAGTGCTTAACTTGCCATGCAAAGCTTTTTTAAGAAATACTTATTTTTTTGGATTAACTTCACCTTAATTTAATTAGTAAGTGGGTACACTAGATACAATTCTGCCTTGCTGGAGAATGCAGATGATGATACACAGCCACTTGCACTGCCAGCTCCCCAGCTCTTTTGCTGTAGCTCACAGGAATAAGACTGCTCAGAAGTCAGTTAAATCAGACCTATTGTTCACTGAGACAATACATTGCCATTCATGTCACAACAGCAAGAGGGAACAGAAAAGCTTCACTACATTTAATACTGCCAAGTACGATCACCGAGATGACTGACAACAGTTCTGGGTAACTGACAATCGGTGTAATTTTTCTATTTCAACCATCTTAAAAATAGAACTTCAGCATCTAAAATGTTCATCTTGATAGGTTTTGGACAACTTGTTGCAAAGATCACTTCTCCTGAGCATGCCCGCATGGTACTTCTCTCTTTTTTTCCAGTGTTGACAATGATCAGTGCAGTATAATAGTTTTTATTAAAAAAAACTTCTTCGACAATGTATGATTCCTAATGTAAAACATAACATGAATATCACACCTCTAAAAGGAGCTAAGGAAAACAACATGAATATCGCACCTCTACGGAAAACAACTTGTTCAAATCAACCAACTTTCTTGTGGAATTTACTGCCATAAGAATCTGCACTTTGCACATCATTTATATAGCTTTAGTGGTTTATCAAAAAATTTGAAGTAATCTATATTTACATAAATTTGAACCATATTTACTATATTATGCACTGCTCATTTTTCTCACAATGTATGAACTGGTACTCAAAATAGAAGAAATAATACAATGCAGAGTAAGATGACAGCACAGGGTAAAATAGGCTAAAGAATGGAATCTGTCTCATGAAAAACAATTTTCACTCAAATGATCATCAATGGTTGAAATGCAGATATTGTGATAGGTAGCGGGAGAAAACAGTGGTACAAAAGGAGACCCTTCTGGCTTTTTTCTGGACTAGACACTCCTTCATTTAAGTTTCACAGCTCTAATTCTGTAATGAAGAAGATACTAAAGACTTTCTCATAACAGTAGTTCCTGAAAACTTGTGTCTAAGTAGTTCACTTCCAAATATCACACATGGAATTTTTTGTCTCTTTTGACTCGATGATTCCCAAAGAGATTTTGGACAGTTTTCATGGGAAGAGTCAAGCTTAGTTAGTTTCATAGCGGTTAAGACTAATGGGAGTATATGAGGAAGAGCAGAAGGTCAAAGCAAAATTGCAGAAGTGTTTCTCCTGACAGCATCATCAGAAGCATAACCTTTTAAGGACAAGTTAAGAAAGGGAACGAAGGGAAATGGAATCATTCTCCATTAGCCTTTAGGATAATGTAATGCTTGCACCAGAGCATTCCTTTTTCCATAGTCTGGGCTTACTAGGAAATGAAAATTCTGAATAACTACACTCAGGACTTTGGCCAGCACAAAATATGCATGGAACATAAGTTACGAAGGATGTTCTGTCTGACTGCTGTTTTGCAGACCATTAATGTCTTTAAAGACTGTTCAATAACAAAAGCAAAAAACAGTGTCAAGAGTGCCACTAAACCAACATGCCTTGAATGGGCAAACAACCACCAAATTGAACTCCAGTATTTGAACTCTCACTTCTAACATCTTCATCAAGAGCAGATTTCATCAATGCCAATTGGACTAAAAGAATTCCAGAAAAAAATGGCTAAGTAATCCTACACTTACTTTACATAACAGCACACTACGTTTACAAATGATTCGGTGAGAACAGGACCTTAGTTTCTGGTGTTTACATTATCTAAGGCGATACAAACAATGTGAACTTAAAAGAATTAAAAACAACAACACAACTACTGAGATTCTATTTCCCATACTCATATTTTTCCATTCACTACTGATTTTAATATATCCATAGCAAAGATCATAATCATGAACACTGACACCATTATGCCAGATGCTGTGTAAACAGAGGACAATAAAGCTGACATCACCTGAAAGTCTTTCAAGTTGAATCCACAGAAGGTGTAATGGATTTGAAAAAGCCTGACCTTCTCATAAGAAATGAGCACTTGGAATTAGATTTTGAAATGTTAGGTCAGAATTTTTAAAATTTTCTTCCCCAATTTATTCTTATTTTCTTGCATGACATGTACGTAATGCCACAAGTACAGATATGTCCAGCTACGTTTTTGATTAAAATATAATGGGAAAGAATTCGAAGCCCTGAATAAACACAGACAATAAACAAAACAGTAAGAAAAACAATGGTTTTAGGTTTTTGATCAATTTACCCCCACCAGTGAAAATTATCTATAAAAATATTATATATAATACTGCGATCAATATTTTACTACATATATTATGAAAATACATATTCAATTACCTAAAAAATTAATTTCTGAGCATGGAGGTTAAGACTAGATGGTCTCCAGAGGTTGCTTCCAACCTCAGCTATGCCATGAACTTTCAGATAAAGAAAGATGAAGGCAAACACTGGATGCACACATAACCTCTTTTCAACTGAAGTAGGAGTGAAAAGAAACAGAACCAAAAACAATTAAAGGAATAATACTAACCATCAACAACTGCTGCAGTTTAATTGCATCTCTACAGTTTAAAACATCTTCTACAAATGATACTGGTTTTAACTTTTTAATTTTTGTTGTTTGTCCTTCACTCTTTATTTTCTTCTAAAAGAACTCGGAAGTCACGTATCACTGTAGCCTGCAGTTCTTAAGATTTTATTGTAATCAAGGTATAGTTTGCCTCATATCTTTCTGACAGTGCTAGTCTAGATACCACACCAAGCTTGCAGACACACCAACTGCCTATTGCTCCTTAGAACACAAGGACACATGACACATAACAGTACAGTAATACTAATTTTCCAGAAATGTGATAAAAAGAATGAAAAAATATTAGAGAAATTGCTATCAATGAACAACATGGGGCTCTTCCAAAGAAACTGTAAACTTTTCATACAATTCTTTTCTAGCTTCTCTTAAAGCACTTTTTATTCTGAAACAACAAAATCATTACCATGAGTTGCAACATTTTTCTCTTCTGTGAATGCACAGCATTGGAAATTAAGGCAGTACAAAGAACTCTTCAATTTTACATAATCTTACAGTTTGCAGCTCCAAACACTCATAGCAAAAATTAGCAGTGAGCCATGCGTAACTGAACCAGACAGTCTAAGAAGGAAGTTGGAAAAATTGGGAAAATTGAATTATTTCAATAATTAGTTAGTTTCCTATTCTGATAGCACCTAATACAATTTTCTTTTGCTAGATGCTGGGTGAAAATAAACATAAATGACAGCTCTTACCTCACGTTTATATGCCTGAGGGAAATGCATATTTGTCTTTTGCACATATGTATGTGAGACCTGTACTAACTAGAAGCTGAAGCCATATGAATGAAAATAAAATTTAACTGAGGATTTGAAACCTAACAATGTTTGCTACGCAGAAAGCCTTCTCATTCAAATTTAGCTTTTTTAGTAATGTGGTCAGATACACTGAGATACACACTGGAAGTGCGCATCACCACAACTTCAGTCTATTGTGTCACTGGAAGATTTACTCCATTCAATTACTCACTGATGTCTACCCCAAAGCTAAGGAACAGCTAGGCACTTATGTAATTAAAAGATACCTGCATTGCTTTCCTCTCTGCTCTTAAGTCTTGAAGTACAGAGAGAAAGATGAATAGTACACGATAAAACCATATCCAAAGTACAATGCGGGCAATTAAAGGGAACTCCCTGGTAGAAGTAACCTTGGAATTCATGCTTGTTTAAATTTGCTATGAGTGTTTCTTGATACGACAAATTACAAACTCACATTTCACAATTTTAACATGTGATAGTGGAATCTCCCCATTGGTATAGTAAAAAAAAAAAAAGAAAAAAGTTTGTTTTCATACAGTTTCTTCTAAAACTCTACAAAACAGTGTTTAAATGACAGCAGTCACTATATCAGTTTGTTCTGATCCTGTCATCAAAGATGCTCTAAATACCAAAAACATGGTTCCCTACAAAAAATCCTGGTAGTTATTTTTTATCAGTGGAAAGAAGAACAAGATTAGAAATAATTCTCTTAAGGTTTTTACATAATCTCCTCTGAAAGTATTGTTTTCCTTTTTGACATCAATATAAAGATTCCCTGAGACAGGATTGCTGCAGTACTTTTAAACTAAATCTAAATGAGTAAAGGTTTTCTCTTTCATCATGAGAATGTGGAATATGAATTTGCACACGCTGCCTGAATACTATCTAGCTTCATCTTTCCTTGTAAGATTAAATTCAGCACAGAGGAGCGGAAGTTGCAGCCCTTTCACTTAACATGTGTGTCTTAGCATGAGATTTTAGAATATTTTATTAGATAGCATGCATTTGTTTATGCTTTTAAAGTTTCTGCCACTTGGTTCTATGAAAAAATAGATGATTTCAAAATAACTGAAGACTCCTGTTTGAATAATTCCTAACAAAGTTTCTCAGTGAAGAACATGGACACATCTTGCACCCCTGGATTGCAGCAGTACCTAGTAAGGCCTTGAGAACAGGGAAGAGCACAATATTTGAGTAAAAGAAAAAACAGAGATGGCCAAATGTTTTCCAATCTTTGTACTTATCAATTGCAATTGAAGCTTGTACTTGATTTCCTTGCTGGGAAGATACACAAATTTGTGAATCACTCTTCCTGAGCAGGGAAGGGTTACAAAGTCACTTGGCTATGAAGAAAAGTTGAGAGAGCTGGGCTTGATCAGCTTGGAGAAGGCTGTGGAGACACCACACTGTGGCCTTCCAGTACTCAAGGGGAGCTTATAAGCTGGAGGGAGACTGAGTTTTTACACAGGGCAGCACACTGCCAAGTCAGCCAGTGGATCACACGCTGGCTAGCAACACGCTGCCCTCCAGCCCTCTCTACAGTGATGGCCAGACAATTTCCTCATTGTCACCACAGATCATTGCAATTTATACCTGTGACAAAAATCGCACTGCCCTTAAAACACCATGAGCAATACAAAGTCCTCGCTCACCGACTCAATCTCTATTGTTGCCTCCCAACATAGTGCAAACTCTACATGCATTTTATGTAAATACAGAGAAGTTGAAGTACTGCCTTCTCTGATGATGTAAGAGCACTTCTTCCTAGTCTGGCAGATCACAAGAAATCAAAATTTTGAGACTATGATACTGTAGCTAATAGGACAGCTATGTGAGAAGCTTAACTAAAATTTCACTCTCTTTCAGATGGCCTTGATGACTTCATATATTCTAAGCCAAAATTCACTTGATAGGTAAAAGTGATCATTTTTTTTTTGTATTTTTGTTTTTCTTTATGATTTTGTTTTTTTTTTTCTTTAAAAAAAAAAGAAAAATGTAGACATTGAAAATAAAAGCTAACTATGCTACTTAGGTTTTCACAAAAGCTGGTATTTTCTGCCTGTGAATTGCTGCAAAGAAATTGAGATTTTATTTTTTTTTAATTCTTATGGACACTTGGAAAACACTTGGGTACAGTTTTCATTTTTTCTTTTGTTTCAGTCTGTTATTTCAGGAAATCATTAAGTATTCCAGTTCCCTATGAGGAATGCAAGGCTAATCCAAATCTCAGGCAAAATGTCATGCCATCAGGACCCAGAAGTGAGCTGTACTGAAAATACTTTTTCCAACAAGAAACAAATTCACATCAAATAAGGAAATGTGCCAAATTGAGGCTGTACAGTTCATAAACTTTTAATAATTCAATGAGTAGCAATCATGAAAAAGATATGGCAGTTTTGTTTTGTTGCAAGAGTCATGAAAGGTTAGGCAAAAAGTAAAGGTGAATGTGGAATACTTTGATGTTTTACACTATACAGACTCCAAGCCTCCTTGTTGTCTTTTTTTGTCTAATTTGTCATTCCAAGAATTTCTGTTCCATTTAATGTAATCACTTCTCTCCTTTCCTCTTGCTCCTCCCACTTGTTTATCATGCTAGCAAGCATGTAAGTACTTTTGAATAAGAGATGATAATGCATAAAAAAGCCCCACAGATATCAATACAAGGTATTTCACAGGGTGCAGACAAACAACTGCCATAGAAAAAGCTGAGTGACACTGAAAACCTATGTTGGGAAAATAGCATTTCCTCCCATATGCATCTGTACAAGAATGCTTCTTTAGAAGAAAATATGTACCATATGTAAACAAAGAGAAATTACAGATAGAGATGTGAGTATATCATTACTATCGACTTCCAATAGAATCGAGTCACTTGAAATATGCAGACAGGAAGGAAATAAATCAGTACACTTCACAATCAGTTAATCCATAGTAAATTCATTAATTTTTAAAAAGGAAAAGAAATACATCCAGAATTATGAACCTCAAATGGCAATGGTGTTTCCTGAAGAAACCAGTTATTGTTAGCACTGACCACACTTGAGAGGACATCAGAAATTAATTTTGAAGCAAAACAAACAAAAAACAGAAGGCTGCTTTACAAGATGACCAAGCAAGATAATTTATAACAAGCACAGAACATTTCTCATTTGTTCCAAAAAAAGTAGCAAATTTGCTTTTGGCTGTTTCAAATTTCTGGAGAGCAGGGTGGAACTTTCTCCATACATATGAAGTGCTAACATTGTGATGAGGTAATGTAATAAAAAATTAAAAGTTACTCAAACTACTTGAAAATGAATATTTTCTCCTTCACTTTTCTTCCTCTTAATTAAACATTCATGTTGCACTTAATTGCCAGATTTCCCCAAAGTATAATAAACAGCAGAAGATGACATTGACTACCAGGTAACAAATATAATTCTTGGTAAGACATGATGAGAAACTGCTGGCAAAGTTAGTGACAAGCATTCTCAAACAAGGTAAAAAAAATAGAAAAAAGGTGGAAAAAAAAAAGATTCCTAATGAAAACAGGATGCTCTGCAAATCACCATCTATCTGTAATACGCTTTGAAGTATAAGAACGTCCCCAGGGAAAACTGAAAATAATGCAAAGAAGATACAGAGTAAAGCCATTTACTCTGTGAGACATTTTTCATTTGTGTATCATAACGGTGTATCAGGAAGAGACTGTATTATCAGCTGTCCAGGGAGAGCAGTGCTGAAAAAAAGTTAGAAATGATTTCAAGGATTACGTTGTAAACTATAGGTTTTCTCAAAAGAAGTTGTTACTAGTGGGATTAATCTCTTAGTTTATGAAACCATGCATATACAGACAGGTGCCTCTATAGATTGGCTTAACACATTCATCATCATTGTGATCTCTCCTCTTAAGCACTCTGCACCATCAAAGGAAATGTTGAGCTCTCCCATGGTGAGCTGAGCATATCTAACATCCTGCAAAGTCTCTGGGAGTTGAAAGCACTTGACTCTTCCCAAAAGACATCCAGCACCTCACACGATCAGACTCTAAGGGAGAGTGTTAAAGATTCAGAAAAATAAAGGAAATTTAATTGAAACAGTAGAATGGTTGGAAGGGCCACAAGCTACAAATCCGGGCAATTAAACACAGTAGCAATGTTTCTCTCACTTAAAAGGATGTTGCAAGAACTACAGTCCCATGACAGGCAGTTTTGCTGCCATGGTGGAAAGTTTTTAATGTTTCACAGTCAGCTTTTTAAAGTTAGCGCTCCGCGCATTACAATCCATAAAATATATAACCCCAGTTTTTCCCCCAGATCTGAGTATATATAAAGTTCCTTCTTTACAGTAATTCTTCTCTGGCCTAATAATGGGAAGTAGTAAATCAGCTGCCTCAGATTATCTTCAAGTTTTTATGAAGCCACTTGAGGGATATTTCCACGGACTGCAGTTCAGCTGCTAATAAGGACAAGGTAAATGAGGTCACAATTTGTCTCCTCAAATCACACAGGGAATCTGGATGTACCAACAATTAATATATCCTCAGACTGTCACCTTCACATTGAAGAAAAACCCTTTAATGCAGCAAGCTGCAAGTGTGGAATTCCTTGGCAACTGAATTTAAAAATTGTTCTTCTCACGAGCGAAAACCAATCCTCTTTGCTGCTACAGACAGAACTACAACAAGCCTGCAAGTCTTAAAAAACCTGCAGTGATAACCCAAGGATACTTCTGCAATATGTCATACATTGAAACACAAGCAGAAATTCACTTCCCAGGCTTTATTTCCCCACTAGCTCCTCCAGATCTGGCTCTGTAGAAAGAGGTAGGAGGGGAAAATAAGGTAAGCCCTAGGAAGCCCCTTTGTTGCAGTAGACTACTGCTGCACTTTTCTACTAATCTCTCAAATAAGAGGCTCCCCTAAGAGACTATCTTAATTTTGAAATCTATTCCTAAAAAAAATCAGTGTTTAGCAGGCATTTTAGGGGAAAAAAGCCTGTTTATGAGCTGACTTGTGATTTAATGTATTAGTTTCCTGACTGAATAGGTATGACGGACTGATTAATGGAGAAAGGCCTTTATAAAACAAAATAAGAACTGGAAAGACTAATTCTGTATAATTGTTCACATCACTTTAAGAAATCGATCAAAACAAGTTCTGAGTGGAGGTAATTAAATACACGTATGAAACTACACTTGCCTGCGTTAGGAAACAAAAGCCACCACTGCCTAACTTAGTAGTAGCTGAAAGCTCTCTAACACCACGAGTGCCAAGCTGAAAACATGTTTGTAATAACTCCATTAACAACCTTCATCCTTCTTGTGACTGGGGCAAAGAGCACTAAACAAATGTGCCATGCAGACCCATCGCACATGCATAATAACAATAGGTCCTCACTGGCAAAGGAAGGACTTGAAAGCAGCTGCAAGCAACTGTAAAGGAAACAAGGATCCAAATGGAAATTTTCCTTGGGGATATATGACCAGCTACAGCAAATGGCATGCAACTTACCTATCTTTTCTTCCTTTTGCATCCATGTCATTACATGAGTGAGCATAACACTATAGAAAACTGCTTCACAGTGTTACTGAACACAGTCAAAGAGCTACAGAGAGACAATCAGAAATTCTGTGCATTGTCCACTGATTTCTTCATCAATATTTTCTCTGTTTTTAGTTTTAATGGTTGGTTAAAAGAAACTGGAAGAACAGATTTGTGTCTGCCTTTTTCCATTTTTCATATATATATGTTCATGAGTGTCTGATCATTTCAATCTGATGTATATAAGCAAGGCATACAGTGAAGATTTGACGTGTTTTTGGTTGATATGTTTGTCTTATACTTTGTTACAAACGTGGGACTTCTTCAGTTCTGTTAGAAACTTCATTTATCTATGAATAGCTGGCTCAGTCCACCACATCCTTTGAGTCAGGTCAGAAAGAATGCTCCTCTACACTTAAGTCAGATAGTTCATAAATCTCACAGAAAGCTTATTTATAGGTATCTTCCTTTACTGGCAAAAAACTAATAGCATCAGGGTTTTATGCACAGAGTTAAACCAGGTTGTATACTTCAGATTTAGTACTGTTATACCAGTGCTAAGAGATCTTGGTACAGAAAAGCAAATAAAGAGTTGTCTTTCATTCCTGTTTTGTACACAGTTTAGACTATCCAGGACAGATAACAGTTTGATTATATTTAATTACAAATCCACTATCCTAATGAAGTTGTTTATTCTACATATTAACCTTTCTAAACAGCATGAGAGAAATAAATAAATCCACCAAAAATAAAACATGGGGAAGTGACAGAAATCACATAATAATAAAAACTGTCATTAAAAAAAGCCAACAACAAATGATTGTACTTTCAGGAAAATTAATTTATATGGAGAGGGCCTACACATTTTAGAACACCACCTGTTCAAAATGCAAAGGCATGAGTACTCTATTTTTATCAAGTAATGTTTTCATGTCAAATTACTGTATCATTTTTCCACCAGAAAACTCTGTGCAATGGATTTCACAATACCCAAGTCCACACTTACATTCAGCAGTACTCTTGATTTAAAAGCCAACCAAGCGAGCCACCTAAAAGCTAGTTTTTTCTTTCCTAAAGCGCAGAGGAATAAACTGTTCTGCTTTCTAAAAGAAGGCCAAAACTAACACACATGCATGATTCTGCTGTTAAATAATTAAACCTTACACACACACAAAGCCATCTTATTCCCTTTCTGCTTATGTGAGACTTCTATTTGCTTCCTTTTCCCAGTAGAGCCTCTTAGAGGCAGGGAGCGCTCAGAACTGAATGGGATACAACAGTTTGTGAGTAGCACCATATGAAGAGTCAGCATTTCACTGAAATAGTTAAAAATGCTTTAGAGTAGAAAGATCCTTCTTTCCAACACCGCAAGATTTCAGGCTGTTTCCATCCACTTTCTGTTGCAGAGGATTCTTCTGCAAAGGACTTAGCCTTATCTTCCTCTGCCATGACTTTGAGTATCTGTTCAAATTATTGCTCTGATACGGTTTTCATGCAAGATAAAAGCCAGCTGGTTAGCTCCAATGCTGTGGTGAAGATTTTGCCGAACTTTACGGATTTACGTTGTATTCAAAAACTGAGGCAACCTACTGAAGCCTTATTTCTATAGAACATATTGAAAGTCCCAGAAAGAATGAGACTTCTCAATAAGAGTTAAGCTTACACTGCAGTAGAAGAATAGGCTCAGCAGATCACTGTTAATTGAGATCCCTAATCCTTGCACTGGAAAGAATATAAGTGCTCCCACACCATTCACTCAAAGGAGCTCCAGTTTCACTGGCATTCCTGCTCTGTACCAGCTCTGCTAAAAATCACCTATCCCCTTCAACCAATTTCAGCTAAAAATGAAAAGCCTCCATTACAGGAAAGTCCTTTTAAAAAAAAAAAAAAATCAATCCTCTGGAACAAAAAAATCCACCACAAATTCCCTATTTAAAATGTTTTTATTTGAATATATTGAAGACATTCTCATTCTCTCCCTGCCTGACACTTTTCTGATAACTTGGATAACTTCCAGAGCAGTCGCTACACAAAACCCTGACTCCTATCCATCTATATCCTTAACATTTAATATGAATTCATGCACCATCTCACTAAAATATGAATCTCTATTAGAACCCAGATGCCTGCCAACATTGTCTAATTCCACTACTAATAACCATAACTACATTGATTTCCATGTGGATTACCTTCAGAAAGGAAAAAAAAAAAGGCTATCTATACTTTTGGATAAAGTTGTAAAGGGCATCAAAATCCTTTCAAAGTGCCTAAGTTACTACTACACTGATATATGCACTACTAAATTGTTTGTAAGTTGCGCTATACTAACTGATAACACATGCACGCACATGTGGCACCCAGACATCAAGCCCTGCACAAGGTGAGGCTACTCAGTCATGCTGATAAGACATATGGCTTTCAATCAGTTCAGAAAAAAGGCAAAGTTCACTCGGGTTTCTCATGCAGACATTTCCTCTGACTCCTTTTGATGACTTCAGCGCTTCTGAAAACTTCATGCTATGCCAGGGTACATCAATGCAATGAACCAAAAAAGTAGTAGATGAAATAGGGCATGTGAAGTATTCTTTTGAAACTGTCAGTGAGCCTCAGCATCTGTTTGTTTCTAAGGTGGGCTACAGACCCATTTCTGATGGAAAGAGATGCCAGCTGCACTCCCTAATGATTTTCTTCTTACCAGCTGAATACAAGGAAAGGCAGAGGGAAGATTCAAAAAAAGAGGGGTTTTCCTGAAATAGAGAAAGGGAAATAAAACAGAGAGGAAAGAGGGGGTAAAAAAAAGCCTAGGACTTCTCATTAATAACCAAAAATGCAATAGGCATGAGAGAAAAAGTGTTGGAAAGTGAAGCATAAAAACTGGAGGTGTAAACAGAAAAAAAGTAATTAAACACCTTAGCTTTAAGATCTATGGTATTGTTTTTTTTTTTTTTTCCCCCCTGCAGACCGCACAATAACTTCACACTGTTCTCCTTTAGGGATTTAACCCAAAGAATAATATTTTAACTCTGTTCTTCGGATAAGTAGGCACCCTAGATAATTTTTCTAAATAATTTGATTATCTTTTGTGATTCAGCAGCATGTAAGAACTGCAAAATATTCCGTGTACACAGTTAAAATAGTTCCTGCCTTTCAATCTGCACAGAAGTAAACTGAAGCGCTATTCGTCAAATTCCTGTCTCACTCTACTTCCCCCCAAATGTGAGAGCAGGCACCAATGGAACAAAAAGGCTATTTCTCTTAGCTTTCTCTGTTACAAACACAGCTACTTTCAGGAATTCTGATCAGGATTTACATCCATCTGGTGAAACAGCCCCATATTTCCATAAGAGATGTAAAAACACATAACAGAGGTTAACGGGTCCTATAACTGAATACATCCACACAACTAATGAAAGAAAAATAACAGCTGAAAAATCAATACCTACTGATAGTATGATCCCTAACCAATTTGCAGGGCATAAATGCGCTTTAAATATTCTTTTTATAAGCTGTGCCTCTGTTCCTATAGAATATATTAACTAGGCCACCCTTTAAATTGAGTGCCTATAAGAAGCATCTCCTGAAGTATTTACTCACCTACATTAAGAAGATTTCTCCCCACCTTAGCAACAGGTTTTATAAACGCATGAAAGTTCTTCATGGATATATTTGTTGACACCATGGGATTTTCTTCATGCCTCCGAAAGGCCTTTAATAATCCACAGGGAGACTTCTTCCACTTTTAACAAGGCACTATGTCTGCCGTAATTTGAATTGTAAGCAACTCCATCAGATCTTAATTCTCTTGCGAAGAATTATATGTTCTTAATTAAATTTACATACCATTTTCATATACCAATCAAGAGGCATGAAGTATTACTTTGCTATTCAGTAAATGGATGTGGGCAGATCCTCTGAAACAGGGGACATGCAATTGATCACCAGGAAAAAAAAAATTGAGAACACCGAAAAAATAACTTGACTAAAAATTAATTCTGCAAAAGACAAGCTTCTCTCATGACTAGCTTAAATTTTTCTTAAATATAATTGTGTGGAGTGTGGGGGACTGGGATTGTTTGTTGTGGGGGGAAGTTGATTCTATTTATTTGGAGCCTTGTATTTCTTAAAAGATTATATAAATTAGAGAAAAAGATGTACATGCTTTGATTCTGTCCAAGATTGATTTGACCCTGATGCTGCTACTTTGGGAAAACAATTTTCTTAATCATGTAGTCCTCTTTATGCAACAGCTCATTTTGAGATTCTTCTTTTTCTGTAGGCAGAGACGAGGTCAGCTATTCTTTAGCACAACAATAAATCCTATTATTTCTGTGCCTAAACCAGGCCAACTAAAAGAAAATTCTCCCCACAGAACTCCTTATACACTCATTTCAATATTGCATTAAACATCAATTTTTCAATATATTAAGTGATCTATATGGTATATTGGTCCATATTACATATCACGTATTCATTCCCCTGCAGCGGTTTTAGATTCTGTTCCACTGAGTAATGTAATGCAACTGTCAGTTCTTGTCCTGCATCACTTTATCTCACATCACATTACTTCATTCTATGTACGGTTCTTTCTCTATTATGGCAGACGTGCAATATATGAATCACCATAACTTCTATGTTCTCTCGGTATATACTGAGTGATAGGTCCCTTTCTCTGTGTAAAATTACAGGTGACAGAAATGAGCAAGACAAAATGTTACAGGGTTACTACTGAGTGCCCCGCCAATATACATTATCAATAATATGAGTCATGTGAGAATCTATAATCTTCACAGCACACACTAGTAAACAAGAGGTAAACGGCCGCATGTGAAAAGGCTGCTTTAAGAAGAACTGATTTCTGCAAAAAAAGTATCTCCAAAAGTATAAGTGCTCCAAGTTCCCCCATGTCAGCGTAGAGAATAATCTATGAATAACTATTCATGAATAACAAAGACCTCATTAGCTATGAATCATGGAACATGATTTAAGGGAGTGAATCTTTTGATGGCAATACCCTACAGGCTCTTGCATAGAAAACCACCTTCACTCAGTAACACTTCCTCAGACTACAGATTTTTCTAGATCAACTTGGTGGTAAGAACAACAATCATGGGCAAGCTGCAAAGGATCTAAGAAAAAAGGAACAAAACATGGTAAACTGGAAAAGAAAACAAGTGAGACATTTTATTCTTCCGCCTAATTATGACAACCTATTTTTGCCTCAAAGTTTTCCAATTCCTGTAATGAGGCGAGTGAACTTAGTGATTTTAGTTGCAGATAAAAAAGTGGAGAAAGAGAAACAGAAAACTAAGTGTCTTTATACTGCTTTCTTAAGCTTCATTTCCCAACTCTTTATGAAGAAAAGGGTTGCAAAAACTCCGTGAGAACAAAAGGGGCAGATGTAGGCCCTTCCAGAGCAAGCCACTCTCCCCCTCAAATGCCGTAAGGGATTTCAGCATAAAATGAAGCTTTCCAACTCTCAAGCTTTGAATTCTACATATTCTGCTCTCAGCAACAGCAGAGATTAATTAATCTTGCTAGATTCTTCCATTTTTACAAACTTCTTTTGGAGGAAAAAGTATTAGCTTTAGATATTTTTAATTACAAGTTTAAGAAACGATCAAAGACAAAGGGCATTTCTCAGATCTTTCAGTCTTCTTAAAAATAATCAAGTCTTTGATTAATACACATTTAAGGAAAATTATTAATTATATCATCAAGACACAGACAATCACAGGCTAATTCCCATTTCTACTGACAATTACATGTGACAAAACTTGCTGTAACAAAAAAGCCAAGACTGACCAGCCTAGCAATTAATTAGCTACACCAACTTTGCTAAGACTGCTCATGCACTTAGCTTCCTAGTTCCTTAAGAAAACTGTCTTATCAGGCTTGCAAAGGAGAAAAGTAGTAAAAATGCAAATCAATATTCAATAAAGTAGCTCTACAATAAGCCACCAGACAGTATTTGTTTGGGACAATATAAAAGAAAATACAGAACGCACATTGATTTAGTTAGTATACCAGCAAGAGCCAACAAGACTGTTCAACAAACTTGCCCTTCTCTCTGTATTCACTTAATTCGTAAGTTTAAAAATGTTTAAGATAAATGTAGAAAAAAAAGCACATACTTATTTCCACATGCTTTATAAAGTAATAAATGTTTGTGTAATATCTAAACTCATTCAAGATATCTGTATACTTCATACAGTTCCACACAGAATGTGCATCATTAAGTGAACAAAATGGCCTTAACGTTATAGAGGTTTCAACATAAAATATTCTGCAAAAACCATGCATTCTTATATAACTCCTCCACAGAACTGATGAAGCTACTTGAATCTAACAGCAAATACATTTACTAAACAGTCACCACAAAAGTTTTCTTTCCTTCATGCCAAGACTGAACATTGCTTTCTCCAGCCTCCTCTCAATATTTAGCCACAAATAACATTATGTGGCATTGTCATGAGGTTCAAGTGGTGCACAGAGAGTTATAAAAGAGATCTCTTGCACAAAAATCTTCAATTTTATATCCAATGTAATGGTACATTTTTCTTTTCTATTGCCATTCTGAAAAGCTCTAAATGGTATTAAACATTTTGACTATAAAATCCAAAAACACATCTTACCATATTTTTATAGTACAAAAGCATATATTTAATGGTTGGCCTTACGCTAGAAGATATCACTGCTATCATCTACCATCTCAGCTTTAAAAGAGTAGCTTGGAAGAGTGGAGGAGGAAGGAGAGAGCAGATAATTAGATCTGATTAGCACTGATGTAGGGAAGACAAAGGCTGGAAGGATGAAACCTACAGTTTCAGCAGAGCAACTCCTCATTGGTTGATATTCAGGACTGAATGTTTACTGAGGGACCTCAGGAAAAAAAAAAGAGGAGAGATCAAACTTCCTAACAGAGCTAAAATATATCCTTTCCAGGCTGAACACAGGAGCAGTAGCAGAACACATCAATGAAATGAAACAGCTGTTCTGCTTTAAGATCATCTAGTCTAACTGCCTGGCTGCTTCAGGGCTAACCCAAGTTTACAACATATTACAGTTTAGTTGTTTAATTAATTAACAATCCACTTGGTCATTTCTTCATGCTAAATCTTTAACCCAGAGTATCAGTATTAATATTAGCACCCATCACACTTCCCAGACATAGCAAGTAGACAGATTGATACAATGGGAAAGATGTTACAACAAAGGTGGGATGATGAAAGGACTAGCACAATAAAAAAAAAAAAAAAAAATCTGTAAAGGAAGGGAGGAAGATGGCTCACCTGCATCAGAAGACTCTAGGTTTAGAGGGGAAAGCTTCACTAAGAAGGAACCTCCAGAAAAGCAATCTCCATAATGGCAGTCAGCTCTTAAATGAGGTCTAAGAGAGGTGCAGCCAGACTCCACCTCTTCCACTAACGCAGCTGAATTGCCTTCACCTGTGCTCCCAGGGCTGACCAGGTCCTTTCCCCAGGTGCTCAATCAGTGGTTCAGGCCCTGAATCAATAATCCTATGCTGAAGCAGAAGGGATCACAGCAATTTTTTCAGCCAACAGCTAAGGGCAGATAGTAGTGTCTTAACCACATCTTTTTTTTAGATTCCTCTCAGGATTTACTACATCTTGGTGTAGATTCACCCCTGGATGATGGTCCTATCATCTATACCAAATGGCATAAGCCTTAGCATAAGCTCAGTAGCAAAAATCATTTATAAAACCTTAATATATGCAGAAAACACCTGTGTTTGTGAAAAAAACACAATGGTTCTCATCAGAATACAGCAATGTCTGCTAGCATAAGGAAATCCATCAAAAATTATTATCTAGTTTAGGACAAAGTAGCCTTTTATAGATTGTAAGAGTAACTGGAATGCACATAACTTATTCCAATTAGCTGGAAGTCCTGACATAGCAGGTGGCAGCACTGCATCCATTACTATAATGTGGAAAATATATGGTGCATGGCAACAGGCAGTTGTATCTGTCTTGATTATAGAACCTGAAAACAGCTATTTCTATCTATCCTATCTGCTGTGGACAAATTCCTTTTTCCAACCCCAGCATGGAGAAGGGCCTTACACAACACATACGGAAAATATATACAGGTTTCTTCAGTTAAAGGAACATCAGGACTAGGAGACTTTTAGGCAGAAAGTGACTATAGAATTGTATTAAATGTCCATGACAACAGAAGCTGATTGTGAACAGAAGTAGGAAAAGGTCAAAAAGAATTTTATGCTACACAGACAATTCACAATCTCCTGAGCTTGAGAAGCAAAAATGAAAAGTTCTCTCACACAAGGCATGTACGCAGGCACGTGTGCTACTCGTGCACAGAAATGACCAGATTTCTCTCCCTACTGGAGACAGTGATTATTTGCCATTGCTGCTCTCTACCTGTGGTGTCACACGGGTTTACCTCTAGGCAATTCAGACATAGGAGATCTGGATCTAAAATCCGCTCAATGTCTCGCACGTGTCTCTGTAACAATGGGAATACAAGAACAGAGAAGTTACAGCATCATTCCCAGAGATGCCTGGAAGATGGGAGATCAGACATGGCTAACCAAGTTCACATTTTGCTGCATTCTGAAGCCTTCTATTTAGACAAAAATGCTTGTATGACTGCGAATAAGAAATTCCTGCTGTACAGTTGAACAAGACATTAAAATCTTAGAAATAAAAACAGCCTGATGCTTACACTGACCCTTCAACTTTGCAGTATTTTAAAGCAGTAGATGACTGAGTGTTGGAAGTTCCTGACCTCAGGGCAATATGTGTAAACAGCAGTCACAGGATATTATACCTTACTCGTGCATTCCCAAAGTATTTTACTCAAGTGTGTTAACAGCCCTATAGGAGATAGAGAATTCTTAGTTTATTAACAGTGATGCCTGATAATATAGCTAACTTCCCAGATGTGTCACGGAGAGTGCACTAGAGAGATCACTGTTTTCAGTCCCATGCCTAACACCAGTTGTGCTGATAAATACCATGCGAGTACACTTTTTCAGTTACATGGGACTCATAAACAGCTAAAATCACACTTCAGGGCTAAGAAGAAAGACTCTAAACAGAGGTAAATATAGTATGATTAGTAAGATACATAAGACAGCCCCACAGATGAGGAATTTTGTTCTCTCAGGTAGTTTCTGTTTTCCTTTCAGGCTCCACACAGCATACTAACCACATTAACCACACCTCAAAGAGAATGATTTGGTCCTTATGTGTCTGTGTGTCTAATGTGTATTAAGAAAAGCATGTTTATGTAGGAAAGAAAGTATTAATTTCTTCTCTCAGTAAAGAAGTTGTGATTAAAAAATTTTAAAAAAGTAAAAAAAAAAGAAAATTTATAAATCTTTTTCATTTAAAGTAATTTTCCCTGCTAGGAACTGGGTAAATGGACAAAAACTGCAAGTATAATCATTTTGTTTCACATGCATGAACTAGTATATGGGACAACTAAATGCCAACTAGTATCACCGTCATGCCTATGAAGTTCAAAAACAGCATTTTATTATTCTTATAACCCATTTGCGGGTGGGAATTTTAATTCTGAAAGCAAAAGTGGCCTGTCAAAAATATTCTGTTACAAGAAATCTTAAAAGAGAAAAGACAGGAAATGTTCTTGCCTATTGCTCATTTAAAGAAAAAAAGAAAGACGATGTTGCAGAAGATAAGAAAAATTATGCATGAGTAGAGATCCATACAAACTTTTAGCGAGGCTTCTACCCTGTTGTTTTCATTTATATTTAAGATACAAAGACATTTTAATTAAATTAGCATTTATATAGAGAGTTCTCAACTTAATTGAACATTTAAGAAATACCCAGCATATAAAATGATCTCCCTTAGATTGCTAAAATAACCGGATAAGATTTCAGGGCGTGTACCTTTCATTTCATGGATAATTCATTGGACTATCTTGGCAACCGTATACATCTTTTATTCACTAAGGATTCACAAGAACATAAAATAAGCAGCAGTTTAGCTGCAGTGAAGGCTCTTTGCTTTCTTAAAAAGCGACTTCCATGCCATGTGTGACACATTAGCTTCCCACTGTAACTCCCAGCTGGGGATCCCAATCAAGCTGAAAGCAGAACATTAGCTCACTGACACACCAGTCATTGTTCTTATAGCTTCAGAATGTCGTGGCTTGGCCTGGGATAGTTTTCTTTACATAGGCTTTTATGATGCTGTGTTTTGGATTTTTGATGAAACTAGTGATGGCACACCAATATTTTAGTTACAGAATCACAGAATGGCCTGGATTGAAAGGGCCCTTAAGGATCATGAATCTCCAACCCCCCTGCTTCAGGCAGGGCCACCAACCTCCCCATTTAATACTAGACCAGGTTGCCCAGGGCCCCATCCAACCTGGCCTTGAACACTCCCAGGGATGGGGCATCCACAACCTCTCTGGGCAGCCTGTTCCAGCACATCACCACTCTCTCTGCAAAGAATTTCCCCGGATGTCCAACCTGAATCTTCCCTTCTTCAATTTAAAACCATTTCCCCTTGTCCTGCAGTTATCTACCCTTTCAAAGAGTTGATTCCCCTCCTGTTTGTAGGCTCCCTTTAGGTACTGAAAGGCTGCAGTGAGGTCACCCCACAGCCTTCTTTTCTCCGGGCTGAACAAGCCCAGCACCCTCAGTCTGTCTTCGTAGGGGAGGTGCTCCAGTCCCCTGATCATCTTTGTGGCCCTCCTCTGGACCCTCTCCAACAGCTCTCTGTCTTTCTTGTACTGGGGGCTTCAGACCTGGACACAATACTCCAGATGGGGTCTCAGAAGAGCAGAGTAGAGAGGGACAATCACCTCCCTGTCCCTGCTGGCTGCCCCTCTTCTGATGTAGCTCAGGATACCATCTGCTTTCTGAGCTGCAAGAGCACACTGCTGGTCATGTTAAGGTTTTCATCCAGTTACACAGAGCTAGGCATATTTCAACTTCTACTGACCTGCCAGCAAGGGGCTGGGGGCACTAGGAGCTGGGAGCAACAGTACAGCTGACCCAGACTAGCCAAAGAGATGTCCCATACCATGAGGTGCTGAGCAATAACACTGGGAATAATATAAAAAGGAAGGGAGAGACATCTGGAGCTCTGGAGAGTCTGAAGCATTTGTCTTTCCAAGATAGCATTACACATGATGAGCCCTACTTTCCTGTAAGCAGCAGAATGCCTGCCTACTGATGGGAAGCAGTCAATGGATTCCTTGTTTTGCTTTGCTGCACGTGCAGTTTTTGCTTTACCGAGCAAACTGTCTTCATCTCAACCTACACATTCATGCAATTTTACCTTCCAGTCCGATACCACCTGGTGAAAGTGAGCAAGTGGCTGCACGGCGCTGAGCTCTGGCTAGCTTAAATCACAGCTGTGATTTATGACAACTTTTGAGTTTGTGTCAATGAAGATCAATTTTTTCCAATGGTTCAATCATACCTGTGATTAAATAACTCAGACATTTGTAGCATCCTGACCCTTCAACAAATCTGTCAGCACAAATGCTGTAAAAAGCAATTTAGGCATCACGTTGAATGGCAATCTCCCTGGAAAGGATGTCCATAAAAAAAGCCCTGCAAAATACAGCTTCCAATCATCTATATTAGAAGAGGATCTGACCTAGATGTTCCTGGCTCCTAGTGCCAGACCACAGGAGACAGCACCCTTCAGCACCTATTGATACAGCTAAACCTCATAGCTAAGCCACAGCTGAGACCATCATGAGTTGGATGAGGAACTGGTTCATCCAGCCACTGCTTCACACACACTGTGTGGAAACCTCACACAGTGTTGAGGTTAATCCATGCATCATTTTCTTATTTTCAGAGTATCTGGGTAATCACGTCAGAAAGAAATTTCTTCTGCATATTACTTCCCTAGGAGGTGGCCAGAGGCTTTTCTTTTTTACATGATTAAGGGCATTCAGATTACATGCATTTGCCCATAGCTCAGAATCTCATTTTCTTCTTTTCTTAAAGCGAGTTACCATTTGATTGTTTTATGCTCATGTAACACACTGGACCTAGATTTTCAGATGTTGGTGATCTATATTCGATGCACAGCACCTACATTTATATGCTGTATTCACCCGCATAGCTTTACTTCTGTGATGAATATTGCATATCCAATAAATCACTTTTAAATTCATCAACGGATAATCCATTGGACTATGTGAGAGATTCTGTACTGATTATGATAACAGTTAGTATACATCCAAATTAAAACTAAATCAAGTTCACTGGTCAAAACACAACACTTTGAATTGGCAACGCCAAGTGCTAGCAGTGACAGTACTGGAAAACGAAGTCTGAAATGAAAAGAAAAGCAGAGAACGGGAGAGTCCTCTCCTTCCAGATCTCCTAGAAACTTGCTTTCTATTTCTGAGGATACAACTAGTAAGGCATGAATTTACTGAGAAACCGTGACCTGTTTTACCCTAACCAGAATTTAATACACATGATCACATGATGAAAATTGTGAGACTGCAAAGTAAATGCTCTACACGGTCTTTGGCTGAATGACTGCAAAAGAAAACACAGAGACAATGCAACACTGATTGAGAATTAAGACAGAATGGCTCAACATGGCAATACGTCCCGACTTCTTTAAAAAGGTTATCTATAAACATTAGACATACACCAGTTAATTTTAAGTACTATATCTTCATTGCACGTATTTAACTCCTTGACAATTATGCAATATAGCCCAGAACATTTGGATTGATGTCCCTGCTGAAATCAAAGGCAAGAAACATTTTATATATCACTAACTGACTGCCCAAGAATATTTAATGGGTTCTGATGAACAAGTAGCAAAGGTATTTCTAAGATAATGGAAGAAGCTGCCCTCCAGCTGTGTTTATTAGCAAATATATCACTGTAAAATCTTAATCCATTCTATAAGAAAATAAGCAAAAGAGGTATAACAGTAGCAAGAAGAATAGTTTTGTTATATGAAGATCTAAGAATACCTTTATTTCAAAATTGGATTAGATGCATGACAGATTATGCCATATAGCAAAAAATGTCTGTGCCATTAATCAAGGAATCTCAAATTTGATGAAATGTGTGTGTGCAGAAGGGCCATTTCATAAGCACATTTAAGTGAATATGATGTAATAAATTGAGCCTATGGACATGTGCTGAATAAATATTTATGATAGCAGTAAAATGTGCCAGCAGTATTTATTATTTCAGAATTTTGTCCATGACAGGGTAATGATTTTTTTCCTTCCAATTACAATTCAATGTTACATCTTTATTTTTAGTTTTTCTACTGCATATATGCATTGAACATATACTGTATGGAAAAAAAATACATCTTTAAAATGCCATAACAAAATCCAACACTTCAAGCCACTCTGCAAACCTGGAGTCCAAGGGAATGTGCCTCCACATCAGAGAATATAAATTGACCTACTGCCTTAAGAAAGCTACTAAAATACCTCAGCAGGAGAAAGTCTCGATCAGCTGAGTAATGCTCTCTTATTTCTTGTCTGTTCTTGCTATCATTGAAGAAAATTACAAAGATGCTAAAGAAACAAATGTGATTCAAATTTTATGCCTAATAAGCCTTGCTCTGAGGGATTAAGTGGGCTTCACTGACACAGACTTTGTAGCGAACGCATTCCACACACACTGCTTTTATGCATGATGTTAGAAGGTGCTCACTGTCCTCTGGACTCACAGGTAAATCCAGATTTTCAGACACAGTCCTCAATCCCACCCTCTCATATATTTCCCCTGAAGCCTCTCCTCTCTACAGAGATCCTTCCTGCCAATGCAATGTGAAAGAAGATTTTGGTACAGGAGAAACAGCTTATTAATTTTACACAGCTCTTGAGCTATTTTGAAATCTACCCTGGAGAGTACTGTCAGCAGTAGAGAACGATTATTTCCTCAGCTTTCTCGTCTTTTTCTATGCTATCCATCTGCTTAGTTAGCACAATGGGCACACAACCTCTGACTGACATTTCGAAACAGCATAATCCAAACAAATAATGTTACAGATTACAGCGTATGGTAAGAAAAGAAATAAAGCGCAAACAATATGAAGCATCGTTAAAACAACAAAAGAAGCACCAGAGAATCATGAAAGAAAGTTACTGCTGACCTTCCCTCTGTGTCTCTTGGCTCTTCACATCAATTGGCATTACATTACATAAATCCCACAGATTCGCAACACACTGGAAAGCATCGTCCCAGCCATTCTCACAAATCATGGCTCATGAAAACACTCTGATGAACTGCTAATTATTCTAATAGTCCTAAAGTAATACAGGAAAGTAACTAATCCTTTCAAACATGGCTAGACATGCTTTCACTAAAGGCTATGCTCACTCCACTCACATTTGTTTAAGGAGCAGAAAGAAAATCTCTAGCCTACTGACTCCAGCATTCAAACATCCAGAGCAATTACATGTAGAGGATACATTTAAATGGCAAGCAGTATCTGTAAAACAAAATGACATGATGTGAATTCACCAGTTCAAATCTACAATGCATTATGACTGCCCTTCTCACTTAATAGACATCACATACCGTAAGCAATTGGAATTTCAAGACAAGTAGTGAACAATATTTAAGGGAACTGCCCCCCGTATGGCCCCAAAAATGTAAGCAGTGACGGAGAATTTGGAAAGATTTGACTGACATGAAAAGACAGGCAAATCTTATCTGGGAATACATGGGAGCTCTAATCTTAGTGCACCAGAATATGCAAAGATTGCTAGTTTACGTCTTTCCTGTATTTACAGTAATTGCAGCAGCTCCACAAAAATCAAACCAAAAAACTGAGAAAGCATTCCCTATAACAAACAATTAAATAAATATCCAGATAATCACTGGAAAAATACTTATTTGTTTCTGGGTTTTTTGGGGGTTTTCTTTGCTTGTTTGTTTGTTTTTGTTTTTAGAGGTGTGCTCTGCCTGCTTGATCCATTTTCCTGTTCTTTTCCTTGCCCAGTTCCTTACATCTCACTTCCCCTCTCTGCCTCCGAATCAGTTCCATTAGTCCTACAGAACCACCGTTTATGGAAGAAACAACAGCATGAAGGAAGGAAAAACAGCATTTGTTCAGTCACCAGTACATTGTTTTAATAGCACCATGCTTTAGCGTTAGCACAACACAATAGAAAGAAACAACAGTATGGAACTACAACAGAATAGAAAGAAACAGTATGGAACTACAACACAATAGAAAGAAACAACAGTATGGAACTCAATGAGTCTTTGTTCAATTCCTCTCCCCACTTCAAGCTGCCCTGTGACTAGTGATTAGACCCTGGTCACATTTGGGTAGATAAAGCTAGACGCTCCAGAAAAAAAAGCTGGATGGCTATTCATTAACAAGCACAAGCAAGGGCTGAACAGAAAAGTCCTTAACCTCTGCAGCACTTGGTTCTTGTTTGACACACAGCTGTGGGAAAAGCATCAGCCAATGAATTGCTCATGAAGGGATGAGTGAGTCATGGCATACGCTGAGCCAGCATGCAGCCTGCTTTAAGCTATGCCAACTGACAACACAGTGTTACACACGCTGGCCATGCCCCAGATAAGTCTCTTATATCATGGGCAAGCGCACAAAAGACACACGGGGAATTTTCGGATGGCCAATCTGACCATTCCTTGATATCTTTGAATCATTCAAGAGGGAACACAAATGTAGCTATTTAGCGCGCCTTAGCTCCTCTGTGCGAAACAGAAATTACCATTGCAGACAAGCTGTTGTTAAGACCCACTGCAGCACCCCATACTCTGCAGGACATGGGCTCACGTAGCCACTGTTCTGATGCTACAGGGTTATTTCAGGAACACTCAACTGCTTAGACATGAAATTTAAATTATGACTGAGAAATAATGATTCCCCTTTCCCCCCATTTTCCTCTTTTCTAAATGACATTTTGGCAATTAATTGACACCTACAGAACACAAAACTAACATCATATACTATTTACAAATTGTAAACACACTCCTACATCACATATAATTCTTTTTCAGTGTTTTTTTTTTCCAATTCAAACTATTTGGAAAACAGAAAACAAGGAGAGGTGAGTGATTATCAAATAAGCAGCAGAGAACAACTTATAGACTTTGAAGAAACAAAATATTTGCAAATTCCTGACATAAATTTACTCCCACTCCACCAGCTTGGGATGAGCCCTTCCCACTCCTGCAGCAATGACCTTGTGATGAAATGGTGACATCTGTCCCTAGCCCAAGGGCCAGTCAAACCTACTTGAGACACTGACTACACAGAAACCTTATTCAGGACTAAGGCATAAGCCCCCCATTCCGTGAATTTTATACTACAAGTGCAATGAGTACAAGGATCTGAACAGTCTTGAATTGAGTCACTTGCAGTTTTTATCAGTGCTAGTAACTGCCTCCATACCTAAAGTGCCCACATCTACAGATATGTGACAGGTGTATCATGTTTTTAACACATTTAATTACTTACCTTTGCTGATCTTAGGTTCTTTATTTTTTTACATTGGATACTTATGTCTCATCTGCATTTTCATTTAGCTAATCGCACAACTTATGAAATCATAACCAACTGCAAACTGAAATTTAAGTGTCCAAGCTAGATATTTACAGTCTGCAATTGTTCTCAAAGGACCAACAACTCTTCTTATCTGCATGCTTAACTACAGTGCTTAACAATGTATTGTGTATCAACCCATTCAAGCATTTCATGAGAAGTGTTTGTTATTGCTGCAAAATATTGTTACTATTCTTTCTCTATGAACTTCTCCCTCTAAACGCAATACAGTACATTTTACTATATTCCTGTCAGGCATGAGCCAAAGCTGTCACATTGTGCTGAGTGATGAAGGCAGACATTACAAGCTAATGTGAGAAGATTTCTACTGAAGTTAAAAATTACCATTACCAAAAAAAAAGTTCTGACTTCAATATTAGATGAAAGCCTGGTTTTCTCTCAGAAGAAGGCGACACAGATGAAATGAGTGTTTGACCTACATACCCTCATACACAGCACCTTATAAGCAACAATCTGTAACAAAAGCATGTTGTGTGTCCTTCTAAAACACGTTACTAGAAAAAAGTTGTCTAATTGAAAGGACATGCAGTGGGAATTTACACACCTGAAACTTTATAAAGCTAAATTTCCAAGCAATAAAACAATGGTAGATTTCTCTTTCACTCCCTTTGTCTGTATGTTTTCTTTAACCTTGCTCGATTTAACATTTTATTCTCAAAGATGAAGATTTGCAGCATTTCTAAATTTACAGAATTCTCAGCAGTGGTATTTAAAAGCTGCTCTGGATGCAAAGGTTGGGGTGCGTGCCTCAGGTGGATATAAAAGCAAAGCAAAAGCAAGCACAAACTACCCTGAGAAGAGGATGGGAGGAAGAATGAGCCTAGATAAGAGCTGCAGTGTGCTCTCACCAACTGGGGCACCGAGATTTTAGGATGCATCCATTTGGACACAGCCAAAGGGGTTAATCTTACATCTGTCATTTTGTCACAATTCCTAAACCCCTCTCTGTGGGCAATGAATATCCAAACCCAAAATAACAGTATGATTTAATTCATGCTCATATGTTTTCAGTAAATGTGGCAATTCATTATATTCACTGAAAGCTCACTCATAACTCTTGTCATGTGAAATAAAGTGAATGCATCCTCTAGCAGCATAAAACCAATTTTAAAAATGCATGTGTTTGCATAATTATATTTGGTATTTCATGCACGGCTTAAAAGAACATTTTTGGTGGTGGATGACCACATCAGAAAGTGCAGTGTGTATAATGGACACCAGATTTGACAGCGGCACAAGAGACCAGGTCAGTGGAAACTATGTGCTAGACCTCAATGACAACCAGTCAGGACAAGGCCAACAGTCAGAAACAGTATCTTATTTGGCTCCTAATTCTTTCAAAACTTCTCATCTCCATTGGTCACTGTTGAGAAGCCAAGTCCATGACCATTTCTCTTCACTTCCTTTCCACTTGCCTCTCAGGGCTCACAAGAGCTGCTCTGACTGAGGAAGACGTCCAGCTCCAGAGATTCAGCAATGCAAACACGGATTAAGACTACACCTGACATCTCTGGAGGGTAGATACGATTTCTCTGATTTTTTTTTTTTCCCAGTTTTTCCAGTCATTCTCTGTTCTTCATTTCAGAACTGTAGATGAGCGGAAGCAACGAAGTAAACAATGCCCACAGTTGCAGATAAGCAGGCTTAAAAGAACACATCTGGAATGTAATTAACTTGCTTTAGATATATGTTGGCCTTTTTTTTGTGTGTTTGTTTATTTTTGTCTTTGTTTTTCTTAGAAGAAGTTGTATGGCTAAAGAAAGAGTTAATACTTATGTCATTTCTGAGTAGATGTCTAAATGCATCCCCAATAAGATCCCAAAGCAGAATGATCTTGGCAAATCTTTAATTGCTAAGTCCTCGATGTTTCCATGTTTGAGCAGAAGGAAAACTCACGTTTATGTATTTAAATGGAAAATACATCATTGTGCCATTTAAAGTTGAAATATGTGAAATAAATAGAGTATGTACATTCCACACCTCAGTAGGGAGAACCTGTTTCAACTTCAACTCTTGTCTTGCCTGCTGAGATTCAAGATCACAGATGCCACATATCCACTGTATCAGTACACTTTTCCTAACTCTGTTTAGAGTGCACAAGCCAATCACACCAATCATACAGGCTATATGGCCAATTTAGTGCTTATGAAAATACAGAACTGCAGTTTTCTATGGTGACTCACTGATGATGGGTCTGTAGCAGAGACAGTGACTGCTCCTATGCATGACATTCTCCTACCAGCTTATCCCAGCTTCACAGCTGCATTACTTCTCTACTGCTTTCTTAGTCTATTTTTACTGGCTTATTTTTCCCCTGTAAAATAAGGAGGGAGAAAATAACTAATTATGGTGTTCTGACCAATTACATTTATGGTTAATGAATACCGTCACTGACTGTTTCCCAACATTTTCAATTGTTACAGAAGTTTTTGTTTTTCATCTTAACACTACAGATCATTTTCTCATTAAAAGAAAAAGAGATATATGTGTGTGTGGTGCACATGCTTGAACACAAACGTATGTATAAAACTATGAGAAAGAGGAAGGCAGATTACTTTCTGCCATCCATATTGCTATTAGGAAAGAAAAAGAAATGTCTGAATGATAAATAGGTGGCCTCTCTTTTTTATGTCAGTTGCTTCTATCTTTATAGAGCTTGCCGTTATTTATAATACACTTCTTTCATCAAATCAGATTGTTTCATTCCACTTATAATCACAGCTACATTCACAAGTCAACTTATTATCACAGCAAGATCTATCAGCTCTGCCTACACTGTATTTACAAACTTGAATGGAAGTTGTTAGCTTAGAAAAACATTGCTACAGATACTGTGGCAGACCTGAGGACAGTGAACTTAATAACAAGGAGATAAATTAACTGATATTGGGAAAAGAGATGAAAGAGGTCAGAAATGTCACGTTGATTGTTTGAAGAGGTTACGGGCTATTGCAAGCTTTGACCAAGGAACAGACAACAAAATGGGCTCCAATAAAGTGACCTCTGGGTTCTGTTGAAAATAAAATGATCAAGCATCCTATGGTTAGACACTGTAATGACCCTCTGTGTGAGAAAACTGACAAGATATTAGGAATTCAGAATTGTTTGTCCTTATTCATGCTGGGCACTGAGAGTTCAGATAGTTAGAGTTCAGTCTAGAGAGTTCTCCTCAGACTGAAATGAAGAGACAGAAATCTCCCTTCAAGCCAAGAAAACTTCTAGCTATCAGTGAAAATCCATCTTTGAAAATTAGAAACAGTGGGAAGTACACTCTATTGAATGCTAAATTAATTTCTTCTGATAACTTATTTCAAACAGTATTTGATTAAAAGACAATGAAACATGCTTAAATCTGGAAAAAACATGGTTACCACAGACTGTGGCAAAAGTGGCATTACTGAAAAGTGACAACAGTGTTGTTATTTGTTTAGCTCTTGTAAAAGCACCCCAGTCAATCAATAACTCTGCATGTACGAAGGCAGCAGGGCTTGTATAAAGATGCTTATCAGAAATCCATGAGCAGCATTCCGCTTTTGATTATAGTGCTCCAGACTGTCTGCAATACTGCTCAAGACTGTATGCCTCTTTGACAAGCCATATTGACAGAAATAATAATATAGAAACCACACTTCCTATTTTGCATATCTAACTGCACTGCCAATTAACCACTATGCTGACTGAAATTGCTTTGTTATTCATTTTATTCCAACTGATGTTAATACTTTGGCAGCTGATGAGGATAATAACTGATGGGGTATATTGGAAATTTTGAAAGGAGATATAAAATTTATGTAATTTAAAGATGTCGAGAAAGCTGCTATGCTTTACAGTCTTAAAATATGGAAATGCCTCAGTTATGTATAAGAACTATTCAGAGTAGGAGAACCAGGAGGTATTTGGAAACTTGTGAATGAAAAGAAGATATAAAATAAGAAGCTTGTGATATACAAACCCATTTAAAAAAAGAAAAAAAAAACAAAAAACCACACATTAAGAGAAAGATCTCTTTTAAAAAAGCAATTAAAACACAATGATGAGACTTTTTCACTTCTACCTCTAATACTGCGTTGTGCAACAATGCTTGAACATCTGGAAACATTTACATTTGGTGTCTTAATCAAAACATAACCCTTTTCTGCAACATGATAAGCATATTCTAACTGGGAAATGACATTTCATTTACACTCATCCTTAAAATATTTGTTTTATTATAATTACAGGCAGACATAGCAATTCCAGTCTATGAAAAAAAATAAAATAAAAAGGCTATAAAAACGTACTTTCCTGTTTTTCTTACACAGATAAAATGCTACCTACACTTCCTAGGCAGATTTTACAAAGTTGCTTTGATTGTATTCTTCATTAGACTACCACAAATGATTTTACTGCAGTGTTGCAATTCTGACCCTGCTATTCTCACTGAAAGCTCCTGGGGAGTTCAATGAGCATCTTCACTGAACAAGGGCTGCCTGATCCAGCTCACTATCTGACATGTCAGTAAGGCTGAGCTGGTGACTCTGTTACAGAAGCGTCTCTAAGTGGACATAGCTTAGATATATGTAGTGCACACCAACTTCAGCAATAACGACAAAGCAGAGACTGGAAGAAAGCGGCTTAGCTTAGAAGTGGGAGGTCTGTGTGCTTATTCTTGCTTTCTCATCAGGTTCTGGGTAGAAAACACTTAGCGAGGATATGTGCAATGGTAACACACAATTCCTGTGCTCAGCATCAGCTGTCACCTCTGAAACCCCACAGCTAACTCTTTTTCCCTAAGCCCGCATTTTCTACAAACCCTTCCTCCCGCTCAGGAACTTTGCTGTTGAAACATTTCTTCACTTCCTCTGCTCAGCTGCTTAAAGTCTTTCCACCACAAAGGTCCCAAGCGCATCCCAGCCTAAACTCCCGCTTTATTAACAACTGCGCGATCCCTTCCACTTTGGACTCCCCCCACTCCTCCTAAGCCAGCAGCCATAGATCTCACCATGTCAGATCTGCTGTGGCCCCACGTTAACCCAGGTCCTTTGATGCACCACCCCTAAACATATACCTCGGCTGTATCTGTTCTGCTGTGAGCACACAGATCCTATTCACTCCTCATTTTTGCCTTTTCTTTCCAAGCACAACCACAGACTGACATGTGCATTTCATTAGTCACCTTCTGGCTCCTGCTCTGGCAAATATATATATATAAATAAATAGAATCGACTTAAATTCATCAGAAAACCACCTGCACAACAACCTGAGACACAGAGAGAAGAAACAGCCAGAATAAATGGCCATTCATTCTTGTCGTTTGGTGACTGAACAAGGAGCTGGGGGACAACAAAAGGCCCAACTGACTAGAGACCAAAGAGGCATCTGTAGGAAGGAAGGTGAATGAGGATGACGACAGCCACCTGTACAGCTACACTTAAACATTTTTCCTCGTTCAACATGCAATTTTCACTCCATATAAGCTATAACAAAAGGAATAACCTTCTTCTTGAACGGAGCGAGGAGACAGGAACATAGGTCACCAAATGCCCTGCATTACGCAGAGACTCCTGGTAAGCACAGAGCAGCCCAGGCTTACATTTGTGAATGTTATTCTCTTTCTTACTTCTCTGCATTTCTCTGCATATTGCCACAACAGAGAGTGAGTTATTTTCCTATTTCTTCCTGTGGTTAAACTCTTGATTCCTTCAGCCATCTGTCACCTTTCCAAGTTTAATGAGAGTCAGAAAGCTAAGAAAAAAAAAAACAAAACAACAGCAGCAAAAAAAGCCATACTTGAAAGATGTTTAATTTTTACTTTTAAATATTAAAAAAAAACTATGCGGTGAACTACTTTTTATGTAATAGGATGAGCTAATTGCTTGGTTAGTATTCTGTTTGTCTCTCTGAGGCAATACACTGACAGCTAAAACCACATGAGATCATGCTACTAAGCAAATCCCCAGCAAATTTACCTGAAGAGAGTGTTAGCAGCAAGATTGTGGTTTGATTTGTCAAAAGAAGTGGCAAAACTCCAGCCACACCAGGCTTCTGGCTTTGCTTATACTATTAGCTAGAAGAGGGTTGGCTGAAGGAAAATGGGAAGAATAGAAAAGCAAAGCAAAGCTGAGCAGATGGGGGTGGTAGTGCTAGCTGGTGCCAGGGGTAGAGGAGGAAGGTGTGGATGTCTGAGCACCGTGGTGACATTTATTGAATGGCTGGGAAAAGTGATCGTTTCTCCTTCTTTCAACACCTCTGACTCATATCATTAGAGTGCGATGTTTTCAGGGGATTGACTAATTGACCTACCCTAGAAGACCTTTTCAACTTGTAACAGGTACCACCCTGCAGAAAACTGGCAAAGCAACAAAAAGGCAGGCAGGAGGTCACGGCAAAGACTGCGACCTTTATGTGCATTCGTGTTAGACTGCCATGGAAAAACTTCCAATTGAATGAAGCTAATGCTGAATGGAGCTAATGCTGAAGGATACACGTCAGGACACAAGCTCACGCTAACCAGCATGGGCTGAGACTCTGCAGAAGTGCCCTCTGATGTCAGGGTGAGGAATAAGCAGCCCTTCACTCAGTGCTCTCCGACTGATGCTCAGAAATGTGGCAATGGACTCCACAGGAGCTGTGTCCAACCCTGCTCAGCCATAAAGACAAATGTTCCTGCCAAGCTCATAGAAGAAAACGGGAACACCTCTCTGAAGAATTAATAATGGAAGGAATTAGATGTTTTAAAATGCCATCCAATTGTAGAGCTTCTGATAAGCACAGAAAATCAAGGACGCTTAGAGTTATCAGGTAAATGCTCCGAAATACCTTCTTATGACATGTAACATCTTTCATTTTGTAAAATCAGCTACTTAACTTCTGGAGAGGCTCCTGGGTTTCCCTATGAAGTCCTTACGTGTCAGCTTCACCACTTCATCTTTCATTTCCCTTACCAAGACTCATTTCCTCCAAGAGAGTTGCCTTTCTGCACCATTATCCTTTGACTGGGTCCAAGGTAACGTTTTTAAAATTTGGCAAAAGGTGTGATTTTAAAATGCATTCTACAGCACTATGGCTGGTACTTATATCATTACATTTTCTTTTCGCCTCCCCTCAAATTATCAGCAAGCCACAAAATGATGTACAGAACTCCAAAGAACAGTCAGTATATATGTGTATGTGCACACATACATCTCTAATTTTCCCCTTTAAGCACATCCAGTACAAAGCATGCAGCATTCTCAAGTCTTGTACTGCCTGAACACACTACAGCGAAGAGTGGTGGCCTGAATTTCTGTCCCCCTCTCTTTTGGATTAGCCCAGCCATCTAACTTCTTTTTTTAATTAACAAAATGCTCCATAAGAGTCATTTCTGTACATTCTGCCTTTTTGGCAGTTTACCACTGAGGGGTCTTCGGCACACAAAGGAAATTTGCAGGTGAACAATGCAATCACATCCTCCAGCATTGGCACCGTTAATCACTGGGAAAAAAAAAAAAAAAAGAAAAAAAAAACACCAAAAACCCAACCCATTGAATCCTAACTACTTCGTGCCCGCAACTGGGTTACCTCGCCCAGAGATGCAAAGGTTAAGCAGGAGATCTGGTTTTCACTTTGCAAATCTTGCAAATGACATCGCATGATCGTGCAAATGAAGCAAGGCGAGATGAGAAAATGAAGAGGAATGAAGCTGTATAATCTAAAGCTGTATAATCTAATCAGAAGCCAACACGGGTTTTTCTTCATCTTTTTTCCCCCTCCCTCGGAGACAAAGGGAGGCTTTGGTTTTAAATCCCTAACCCTAAACCCTAAAACACGGTCTGGTGCTTAGCTTTCTTTTAAAGCAACGCTGAGCATACTCATGTCTATTTCACATGTATTTATGTATAGCTTCGTCTAAGTAGATATGCAAAAAGAAGAACTGTAACAGCGCTGTTTAAAGGACACCGAAGCAGCTTCCCATCACTTCAGAAACTAAGTGTCGTAGGACTGTAATTCTTGAGCATTTACACCATAAAGGAATTTTTTATTTTTATTTTTTTTCCAATCTCCGTCCCTCTCCGGACCACGATAGCGGCATTATTCCCCCTTCTGGGCAATGAACCGCTTATTTCCCGATCCCCTACATAATTAGCTGACCTCTGCCTCAGTTCATCGACTTTCCACCAAGGTAATGAATGGGAAGGACTCGATCCTCGCAGCGCTTTCAGCGGCGCACCGGCTCCCTCCCCGCCCCTCGCTCCCCGCCGGGTCCCTGAGCGCCCTGCCCTGCCCTGCCCCTCTCCGCAGGACACAGCCCCGCCCGCCCCGCTCGTCTGGCACCCCCGGCCGGGGCGGGGGGCACGGGGGGGCACCGAGGGGCGAGGGCCGGGGCTCTCCCGGCTGGGGGCGACGGCTGCAGGAGGCGGATGCCCCGCGGCGGAGAGGGTCCGTGGGGAGCAGCGTGGGGACACCGCGGTCCCCGGGGGAAGTCCCAGCGCTGGCCCCGGGCTCCTCCCGCCCGCTCCGCCGGCTCCTCGACGGGAGCGGCGGGACGGGCACGGCCCGGGAACCCACCCCGCCCCGCAGGAAACCGAACGGCGTGTCCGAACCCACCGTGTCCGCCTCGCAAGGAAGCCGGTGACCTGTAGATAGCGATAGGCACTGAATGATGTTTGCTGCTGCCGTGGAAATGGTGAATGTGGTGAGCGCCCAGGCTGGAGGCTCCCCACGCCACCCCAAGGAGGCCGCTGAGCGTGAGCGGGACTATCCAGAGCAGCGCCAGGCGGCCCCCAGCGCTGCCGCCGCTGCCGCCGGCGGGGCCCGGCTCGGGGCTGCCCCTGAGCAACCCCCCCATCCTCGGTGCGCGGCGGCCTCGGGGGGAGCGGCAGCCGCGGCGAAGGAGGCAAACTTTGGGCGGGAGCGCTCGCACACACGCAGCCGGGGCCGTCGGCTCACGGCACCAGGCGAGCCATCTCTTCCCTGCGGGAAAGCTGCCGGGGATCCTTTTCTCCGGGTCTTCTTCTACCCAAAACAATCCGAGACATAGTCAGAGGCGGAGAATCCAGGCAGGTGAGAGCCTTGGCAAAGAGGTGGAAGAGAGGAATAGCCCCGCGCTCACGCAGTCCCTAGTTTCAGCTTTCCCGGGGCCGCCGCTCATTAACAACACTCCACAGTTGCAAAGGTTTACGAGAGCGCCAAGCGTTCCCCCATCCTCAGAAATCCGCGAGGTAGCCAACGGTGCCACATTTCCGCTAAGGAAGAAAAAAGGGGATGCCACTCCATCAGCCGGCGCTGGGAAAGCGGAGAAAAATCAAACTGCTGCTCTTCCTTCCATTCATCTCCGAACTGCTGAGCCCCTCGGAGCGGCGTGCACACGCACACCCGCTCTCGCTCGCACACACACACACGCACACTCGCACCCAGACAATGAGCGGGCTGCTCCGGCAAGCTCGGTTCTCTGACTACTGACAGTAATACCCGAGGATGTTTTCAGGGAGAATAGTGCACCCTTATGAAAGAAGCTGGGAAGAAAAAAAAAAAAAAAAAAAAAAGAAAAAAAAAAAAAAAGAAAGAAAGAAATAACCACGCTCGCGAAGAGCAGGGCTATGCAAATCTGCAGTCTCCAAACAGCAAATCACTGAAGCCTGGATGCAATGCAGAGGACGAGCCTATGTTAAGGAGGGAGGCTGAGTTCAGCTCCCACACAATCGCGCTCCGCTCCGGAGCTGCCAGAAGGCGGCTCGGGCGGTGCGGGCACAACACGGGCGGACGGCCGCCCCGCAGTACGAGGAGTGCTCCCGTGTGGCAACGTCTCAAAAGCCCGCTTTCTTCTCAAAAAGAACGAATTCGGGTCTCTTAATTGACCCAAACTTCACCCATCAGACGGTACCTCCGTCTTTTCGAGCAGCGGCTTTGATTCTCCGCTAATTACACACATGGCGCCTAACAAAGAGTTTCGGCTCGCGGGGGAGGGAAGGGGAGGTTGTAGCGTAGTGTTTTGGTTTATTTTATTTCATTTCCCTGCCTTACTCTGCCGCCCCCCGCCACCAACCGGGTTAGGAAACGTCCCTGTTGTCGATCCCCCATATCCCACCCTACCCCACCCCCGGTGCGGGGCCCCGCCGCCGCCTCGCCCCCACCGCAGCGGGAGGGGCCGCCTCAGTCCCCGCCGCCGTGCGGGGCGATACCGCGCGGAGCAGCGCGGCCCCTGCAGTACCGCACCTGGGCACAACAGGGTGTGAGAGCCACACGCTGCCGCTCCCAGCCTCCCGTAATCCCGTGCCGTGCCTTCGGCGGCATGAGATCATGGGTGCGGATGCGTGAAAAGGAGAGGGCGAGCGGTGGGTGTGAAAATGCCTTTTTTCTTTTTTTTTCTTTTTCCTTTTCTTTTTTAAATACGCTTCGCATTCATTTCAAACGCAAAACCGCTGCGGCTTACTGAGGTACTTTCTAATTTGCTAGGATGCAACCCGAAGTTGCAATCCTTACTCAGCCGCGGAGGCTGTAGGAAAGGAAAAGCTTTTCATCCTGCTCTGCTCAGCCCAGCAAGGGTCGTCCCTTGGGGCGAGAGGAGAGCCCCAAAACCCCGAGTGGAGCCGAGGGAGCGGTTGTAGCCCCCACCCTGCCCCGAGGGGATGCAGATTTCCATCCCCGGGCTGGAAACATCGCCCGTCTGCAAGTATAGCAGAGCCGCTGGGGCAAATTGTAAAAACCCTTCATGCAACGATGGAAGCACTCCAGGTAAACAAATAAATGGATTAACCAACAGGCTTAGCACCCAAGCCTTTCCCAGGCTTCATGCAAGCACACGTCTGCCCTGCTAACCCACTGCTGGCTTGCAAAACGGAAAGACAGTGTGTAAGAAACTCAGGGACTTCTCCCACCTGTGCTTCTGGGAAGCCTTTGTGCAAAAGAAATGGGAATCTCACATTTCCAACCTATCAGCTTGCAACTGCTGTGCACTGTCACCTCTCAATAAAACAAAAAACAAAATAAAACAAAAAAAACACCCAAACAATCGACCAATAGCAAAACTCCAACAAACAGTTCATGGCTTAAAAAAGAAAATCCAATACAATAAAATTTTTCAAATAATTCCTCCAAGAAACACAGCCTAGATTTGCCAGCTCTGCTAAAATTCAAGCCCCCAAAGTCTATTTCCTGTTCCTGCAAGCAGTGCACATTAGGAAACTTACCCATACATACTACTGTTTTTGATCAATCCGACTCAGAAAACAAAATATTTCAGTCACCGGAACCAAGTTTTTGGTAAACTGTTGGCAAGTTGCTTTAGAAGCATGCAGTAGTTAACTGATTGTTCTTAATGGTAGCAGACAGCCCACAGTATTTTGAAAGACATGCTTTCCTGCAATAGGAAGCCGTATTGCCAGCCATGGTACAGTTGGCACACTGAATCTCAGCTGGCAAGTCCTCCCTAGGCCATCTCCTGCTTGGCTCTTTTAAGGCCCCCATCATGAGCTCTGTTCTGCTACTGCTCAGTGGGAGTTTCCCTTTTGGCATCCAGGAAGGCAGGGTTTTGCTGTAGGGTTCCTGTTAGTTGTAGCCTTACAACGATCTTTGTACAGAACCCTTCCAACCTGAGCTTAGTTTGTTCAACTAAAATCCAAATTTTGATGTGGACACAACTGTAGGTCTTTGTATTCTTTGTCTTATTAGGTACATTTGTTGCCTGAGTACCTTCATATAAGTTTTTACTCCATCTGCCACCTCCATCAGGGTGGTATGGAGTATAAAGGTATAAAGTACTTAAATACCAAGGACAGATGAATAAAGTGTTTACGTACTTCAGAAGTATTTCATTTAATATTTAATTGAAGATAAAAAAGAGTGTTTAAGCACTCACATTATTAAATGTATATTTACGCAGTGCATGCACGTAATCACCACTAAAGTTTCTAATTCACATTTCTGCTTGGAGACTACTTAGAGCAGTTCTTTTTCATTTTCATTAGATAGATTGTATATTTAGAAAAAAATATTCTCCAGAACAGCAGTGATACACTGGAACAGGCTGCCCAAGGAGGTGGTGGAGTCACCGTTCCTCGAGGTGCTCAGGATCCATGGAGACGTGGCACCGAGGGACACGGCAGTGAAAATGATAGGGATGGGTTAGCAGTTGGACATACTGATATTAATGGTCTTTTCTATATGTTTCTGCAATTCCTTGATTATTTTTAGGTGTTGCGTGATGTTAAATACTATTTAGGAGCTTCTAAATTGGTGGATTGTTTTGCTCTGAGGACACAAAAGCCAATCTCCGCAACCCTACTTAGGCATCTTATTTAGTTACTTGGTGAAATTGTGAATGGGGAGGCCAAAGTAGGCATCCTTTTCTGGGTCTGGCCACATGCTCCTATATGTGCTAATTTTAACATACTCTCTAATTTTAATGACATTTGGCATTTTCCTGGCTCTGCGCACTGAACCATGGAAAGAAATGAGGAGTCTATCCAAGTTTCAAGGAAGCAAAAGGTGATCTAATGCAGTCCATGGGTGAGAAACAGGGAGAAATAATCTGTGGAAAATAGCACAAGAAGATGGATAATGGAAGGGATAAGAGAAGGGGAAAAAGAGGTTGAAGAATTAAGTATGCATGAAAGCAAAAGAAGGACGGGAACAGAAAAGCAAAAGAAGGAAATGTGAGGAAATAAAATCCTTTCTTGATTAGGTTGTTTTTGGTTTTGTTGTGTTTTTTTTTTTTTGTAACAAGCACTTCTTTCTAATTTGAAGCAAATCTTGGTGGTTAGATACTTCTGGTCTTTTCATGTTTTATTTAAAACTCTTAATTGGGAGCCTTAGCACTCAGAGTTAAGCTTTTTAATGAAAAGTAAAAGTTGAAAGCATCTGCAAGTAAACATTATGAAAACCAATGGTAAGCACCATTTTCTTATTTAAAATACTTTCTTTTTTACCCCCTGCTGACATAAGAGTGAGTCTGAATCTCTGTTAGCTGAGGACTAGTTGAAGTTGAAATAATCTGACTGCAATTCCCAAGGGCACAGAATCGTGTATCCACCACGTTCAGCACTGCGGTATCAGGCTGCGAAGGCCTCACCCAAAGAAGAAAGAAGGGGAACAGAAGGGCAGCAAACGGAGTTTGTGTAAACAAATAAATGTCCTATTAGAGGCACAGCAAATAAGCTGTGACAATAAACTACAGTGATCACACGGTAGTCTACGGTATTTTGGAAATGTGCCCAAACCTTAGCTCAGTGAAGCTAATTTAATGGAGTTGTTTTAACCCCATTTAACACTTAACCTATGCAGGTCACATGGATAGTAAATGTGACTTTAATCAAGTTATCTCTACCAAGTGCTCTATTAATACGAGTAGCTGCCTAGGTTTATGAGCAAGAATATCCTTAATTGTAAAAACACATCTTTTTCTCGTTTCTTCTACTGAGCTATGCCATTATCCCATAAATGCCAAACGCTCCCAACTAAGACTTACAAAAACAAAATGACTACTTCCACGAGTATAATTTACATTATTTCACTGAATAAAATGGGCTATTTCTCGCCGGTACAACTTTATGCGCCTAGATCCCGATTCTTGTCAATATAGTTACATCACTTAAGATAAACAACTTGGCGACACCAGCAAAGCTTCAGCTCAGACCGTGCCTTAGGCTAGCAGAAGTTGTCAGTTACATTCAGGGCTCCTTTAGGTTAAGTGCTTTCTTATACAGCCAGACTTCTTTGCCCCTCTCTGTTCACCAGAGATGAAACCCCACACTTTATGCTGCAACTTCTCTGCATAAACTCCTGAAGCTCAAGTATGTGTAGCAAATTTGGATAGAAAAAAGAAAGCGCTAGAAACATGTGTTCGTATTACAGAGAACGCTGTTCAATGAACACTCTAAACACATTTCCTGTGTTTTCCTATTGTAGCTTTTCTCTGCTGCTACGGATGGAATCACATTTCATTTCAAAACTTATGGAAACTGTGATTGCAATTAAGCAGGAGAGAATTTACGTTCATATGTCTGACAGACACTAAATTGGAGAAAATGTGCAAGCTATCAGGTTTAACCTATCAGCACTTATTGCTATAAACTCTGATGATTTTCAAGACCTATAGCTAGGATCTTCCAACACTACAGATGCCTCATTTTTCCATTTTCAATGTTAATTTTACTCTTTTAAACAGGAGAAAGTGCTTATTTTAAAAGCCAATGAATTGCAAGATGCAGAATTCAGGCCTGTCACCAGAGAATAAGAATCACAGCCAGTTTGTGTCCTAAATCCATGTAATTTAGGGAAAGGGCAGGAACCCCTTACATTGGAAAGGAAGCCAATACAGTTTATCATATGAAGTACTTGGAGACTTGGAAAGTAAAAGCATAATTCTAGGAGAGATAGATGGAGTACTTGTGTAGTCATAAAATGCACAGAAAATCTAACGTTTGGTAGTAATCTAGCTTTTCTATTTTTTTTAATAGATAAATTATATCATATAAAAAAAAGCTGACAATGAAAATACTTAGTTTGCTTTCCTTGTAACATGGGTATTTTTCTCTCTATGTATTGTAAAAAAAAAATAAATCCCTCCACAGCTAATAAATCTTTCTGACCATAAATTTGTCCATCTAAATAGGCTTAAATCTTCATATTAAATGTTTCTTGACTCTGCATGAATAAAGAGAGCAATAATCTCTTTCTATTCCTTGTTGTCAAAAGCAAGCTGATTTTGTTTCTTCCTACTGAAACCACTCATAAGCCATACCCTTTCAGTTTAGAATAAAAGGGACTGGTTGGAGAACAT
The DNA here is from genome assembly GCA_035772895.1 of Perdix hodgsoniae. Lineage (NCBI taxonomy): Eukaryota > Metazoa > Chordata > Aves > Galliformes > Phasianidae > Perdix > Perdix hodgsoniae. The sequence goes on from JAPSGF010000007.1 coordinate 17,583,272, forward strand.
TTTTAACAAGGAGCTGACTCTGAAAGGAAGCTCCCTCTTGGTTTGAAATCGCCCTGGTTGGTCCATCAGTCTGCAGGGCACTTTGCCAAGTCCATGCACTGTTGCTTGCATTAGCCCTGCTTTGACTTGCTGTCAGGGGGATGGCTCATATTCCACTGGAGTTGTCTTTTGCTGGCTGCCAATGCTGTAATGCCATTCAATTTTGTGTTTTCTTTAATTTTTTTTTTTTTTTTTTGGTCTGAATTTGCACAAAGGGTGCTAACACTTTGGCTTGGTTCCCCTTTTCATTCCAATACAAAGCCATTGGAATTGAGGCCAAATCCACATGTATATACATGGAGACATTTAAGAGATACATTGTCCTGTACAAAGCAGGGCAGGTTGTACTCATGTTCGGTGTGGACTGCTGCACTAGAACTTAATTCCATGGGCAATTAGCCGCAGAACTTGCAGAAGCCTCTGATTTCTACCAGTGCTGCTACAGGAATTGGCACTGCATTGCTGCAGGACAGGGGGATCCTCAACTGCAACTTAAATGCTACTAAATGGAAATCAGCAAATGCTCTGAACAGGGACAAAAACCAAACAACCAAAGAAAAAAAAAAAAACACGAACAAAACCCACTCTATAATGAATTGCAAACTAGTCATCATGATGTTTGATGAGATCAGTGGTAGATGCCAATAACAGAACCCAGAGTGGCACTGTTTTGTGTCCAGTACAGCATACGAAGAATAACTGAAACATACTTGTTTATAAAGATCTTCATAAATAGGAGAAATTTGTGTGCTGGGTTGTTGTGTAGCTCCTGTTATGATTTACATAACAGCTGGGATATTAAGTGCCACATCAGGACCAAGCTAAAACTAAATTCCAAGTGCAATGGCCCTAAGATGGGAAATTGAATTTGAAGAGCTTGCAATAGAAAGCTGATTACCTTTTCTTTGGTGGGAAGTCCACGGGTACAAGGGAGAGACCTAAATGATGGAATATAGCTAAGAACAGTCAGGAGACATGGTCTTATTACAACACGCCCAGAGGAGGGGCACAGGGATCATCATAGGTCTAGAACATCTCCTCCATGAAGAAAGGCTGAGAAAGCTGGGTTTGTTAGCCTGGAGAAAGCTGCAGGGAAACCTCATTGCAGCCTTCCAGTACTCAAAGGGAGCCTGCAGGAGAGCTGGAGAGGTACTCTTTATCAGGGTGGGTATACAGTGATAGAGGCATAAGACCCTTAAACTAAAAGAGAGTAGATCTAGATTGCATATTAGGAAGAAATTGTTTATTTGGAAGATGTTTAGATACTGAACCAAGTTGCTCAGAGAGGCTGTGGATGCCCTATCTGGAGGTTTTCAAGACCGGGCTGCATGGGGCTTTAGGCAGCCTGATCCAGTGGGAGGCGACCATGCGAAAAGCAGGGGGCTGCAATTGGATGGTCTGTGAGATCCTTTCCAACTCAAAGCACTGTATAATTCCTTGAATACATTCTTAAGCATATTTTCCTGATGTGATTTCTAAGGTGTCTTTCATCCTGGTTCATGATTATTTCCCCTATCCTTCTAGTCCTTGGAAAAGAAGATGATGTATGGTGGAGCCCCACCCTCTGCCTTCCTTAAACATATTTGTCCTGTAACAATTTTAACATAGAAAGAAAATGGTAAGGAACATCTTGCTATCATTTTGTCCACTCATCAACACGCTGCTTCAGATCCCAGACAGCTGTACTGTTACAGATCGGATGTAGAAATGACCACAGTTAAAAGCAGAATTGTAAGAGGACACCATTAACTTCTGGCATTCATAACTTCAAAATGTCCTAATACTTATTTAGCTTTAAGCCTTTTGTTTGTTTGTTTTAAAGAAAATGCATCATCATTCTGCAGAAATTGTGTTTGTAGGGCCAAGAAAATGTCTATAGCTGAGTTATGAACCTCTGAACATGCAGGCTTAAAATGGAAATGCTGACAATCTTAAATGCAGTGGCAAAAATACTGTCACTACAATAATCCTTGTAATCTAATATATTAGCCCTGGGGGAATGCAGAATTCAATTGCTGGTCTTAGACAGCCTTTCTGAGGCTCAATTCAAATTGCATAATTATTCTATATCCTTCAAGTTCTTTAAAATACATTCCAAATGCAGTATTGTACATTCCAAAATATTTATTCTTCAGAGATTGATTTGACTTTTTTCCTCCTGCTTTAAAGAGAGATATATGACCTCAGAGGCATGCGAAAAATCATTAATAAAGTTTACAACGTGCGACACTCTTCCGTGTGTGAAAGACTTACTTTCTTCCAGATTTTCTCAGTTATGTTGCCAAGATGATTCCCCCAGAGAGCCATGTGTTTATCTTGACAGGTGTCAGTGAGATCTGCAGAGTCTCAGTGGAATTGTTACTGGTTGCTTTGAGGTACAGTAGAAAACATTAAGTCTGCAAACTAATGAACTTAGCTTATTACATTCTAAGTAAAATAAACCACAGACTAACCTGGATTACTCTGCTAATGTCTTTCTAATGAAGCTTTTATTGGGCATATGGTGTGGTCTTGCTATTTTCCTCATCTAACTAGCACAAGCAAAACCTCAATATAAAACCTACACGTTCCTTTCCCGTTGTATCAAAAACTCACTGTGATAATTATTTTCAAATTTCTATTTTGCTAGCATAACCTTTGATTAATTTACAAGACTAAGTGGATAAAACAAATTAAAAAAACACAAATAATTATAAGAAGCAGGAATCACTGTTAGTAGAAGAGGAAAACACAACTTCTGCTGTTACGAGAGGAAAAAATATAAACCACAACTGCTAAGTTTTAATTACTTTAGAATGCATTCCATGACCTGTCCTGACAATAGCAGAGAAGCACTAACTAAACACTTCAACTTCTGAAGTTATCATTCCTTAGCTACAGTCTATTAGCATTTTTCAGCCGAGCTGTAACATGCCATCATTTCATAATGCGTATTAGAAGCAATTAAAACAATAGGTGCTTTAACAGGAAAAAAAAAAAAAAAAAAAAGAGTTCTAAGCAAAGTTACACAAGACAGCATAATTTCCAGTCAGCCATACCTTTCTTTTGTTTTTTTGTTTTTGTTTGTTTGTTTGCTTGTTTGTTTTGTTATCACTTGCTGTCTCTGTGTACACATGAGATCAGAACACAAGGAAAGGCGCTCTTTAGTGACATTCATCTTCTGGAAACACACTGCCCAATTTAGGTATAAGCTTATACCAGCAATCTGAATAACAGAAAAACCACACGTCTTCAGCTTTGATTTACTGTTTCAAATTGTTAATTTCATTTTTCTGTTTCCTACATACACTTTTGCTTTGCTTCCATATTTTCAGAAGCCTATTTGAGACAAAATAGCCCAAGTTCCCTCCTCCCTTTATTTACTTCAACAACAAATTAACAGTCAAGTTTTCACAGAAGATAAGAAAGTAGATACAGTGAAAACAGAAGGAGAACAGTTTTTCTTTTCTTCAGCACCAGCAGCCAGAAACAGTATGAAAGCAATGGATCATGAAGAAAAGCAATTTCCTACTTCAGGGATTAAGCAATGCCTTCTTTTGTAATGTTAAACGAATGTTCTAGCTATTTTTTTTCCCCAAGTAATCCTGATTTCTTCCCCCCCCCATCCCCCCAATCTAAATGAATAGTCACCAGAGAAGCTTTAACAGTCCCAAACACATCACTTCCTAGCCAATGAATAACACAGATAAAACCCTTCATGTCGCACTTCTCTGAGTGGGATTACTGGTAGCACAAGAAAAATTAAGCCGCTACGCAATCCATAGATAATTAACTTAATGATGGAGAATATACGGTGATACATGTGTCCTGTTCTTTTCCTAATGACAACGATAGGTGATTTTACTAGAGAAAATACAGATAATTTGGTCAAAGTATTCAAATAAAGACAGGTACCCATATAGTACCGTCGCAGTACATTTCACAACCAGTTCTGTGAAGATACATTGCTAGGCTATTGGGTGATATACTACATATACGTGTTCTTTACCCTCTATTAATATGAATAAGATGGAAGTCCTATAGGTGCTTCTGTCAGAACTGGGGCAACCTTGAGCAGATCACTACAAGCCATTAGCCACTTAATAGCTAATTGACAAGCCAAGTCAATGTTATCAGTCATAAGGATAAAGATTATTTGCATGAGTAAGGCTTGGCAGAATTATACTCTTACCACCAATGCTGAAAGGTTTCAGCTGCTTTCATCTTCAAGCGTTATTAAACCGTGCATTGCAGGATTAAGTCCTCTGCACGTATGAGTTTGTAACTATAAAGCTCTAATGAACATTCAGTGTGGAATTAGAGCCAATACTGTGTCTAAAGCACTTAGAGATCACTTCATAATAAATGCCAATATTTGGAATAATTATAGATGCATGGGCCTTCCGCAGTTTGTACACATAGATAAGTGGGAATCCTGTGTATATTTGATCATCTTTGCTTAAGGGGACAGGTTGCATGGGAAAGGATGGTCACTGTAAGTTGGCTTTGTAGGACCAAATCTATTCTCCTTTGCATATATGCAAATAACTTGCAACTGTGAAAAGAATTGAAACAGAAAATCATTTAACTCATGCTCATATCTTGTTTTTTAATGAATTAAACATTTTCTTGGCTAAGATAAGGCAACTGTTATATTATTAAAATGAAGAGTCACAACCAACTTATCTTTTAAAACCAGGTTATTACCTGCTTGTTTCAGTGCATAACAACAGGTGCAATCAGAAAAAAATACATGATGCACACATATTTTTTAAGGCTTAGAAAGCTAGCAGCTCTCTTTCAACATTCTTGGATCTAGTTTTGATTCTGAGAAGGACAAAAGGGCCCAAAACACATTCTTTAGATCTCTGCACATGCAAAAACTATTATAAATTTCAGTATGAAATATGGGTGTATTGCTGGCCATCTTTGCTTACACAGTTCAGCATTATTGCCCAGAAAAGCTTAGGGGCATAATACATACTAGCTTTTCATTAGGAAGTTTTCAAAAACCACACTGAACCACTAGCCTATAATAGCTCTTCCAGATTTAACAGGATGTCAGTTCCTGGAGCTGTTTTTTCTTTGATGCACACTGAGTACTGCCAGTAATTTTAATCAGAATTATGCCATGCACTGGAGGAAGACAATCACATAATATGAATTATCACGGTTTTTCCATATCCCTGCCTCTTGCAGCAGTGTTGTTTTGTTAGTGAAGTTTGTACTGCACAGGCTACTGATTTGTGGCTGCTTTGTTTAAGAAAGCTTGCTAATAGTCTTTCTCATGCAGATATATCAAAGTGCTCTGCAAAGCATTGAGTAGAGCAAGAAAGAACTTTAGTGAAACTTTTCTCCATTTATAACATGAAAAGATCTCAAACTATTTGTACTGAAAAATAAAGGACACATTAGAAAAATTAACACACCACATTTTAAGATTATTTTGAAAACGATGCTCCCTTTCAACATTTTTTTATGGTCTTGGTTTAAAAAAAATTAAGATGTCTTTTTTTCCATCACTTTTTTTTTTTTTTTTTTTCTTTAGCTGGGACTGAACACATTTCCTCCCAATTGCTTTTCAGAACTGCCTCTAAACTCAAAATTAGATAATTGCTATAGCTGAAAATCAGTGCACTTTACTCCATAAAACTCCTACTCTGAGTAATACTCTGCAAGCCTTCACCTCATCTTCACTCAGTTCTTACTGAAGGAGAACAAAGTACTGAAGGTACTAAAGGAAGGTTGAATGTTTAGATATAAGCTTACAATGCTTGTTATTGAGTATGTTTACGTGGCTCCTGTAAGCTAGCTTTAATGAAAATATAATCTTTTTTTATGAGAAACATGAATCAGTGTTGCTAAATTTAAACTAAAAGTACTGGTGGTAAAGCTCAGTGTGAGATCAGGACAACCCATGTCAGCTTAGATGGTCAGATACAAACCCTCTCTGTCATGAACCTAATGCAGATACACTCCGTGCGTGGGTATGTTAACAGGACACATGCTTTATATTTGGTTTCATGAAAAGGTGATGTAACATGCCTTAGATCCTATGACCTAACACAAAGCTTGAGACCAGAATCCCTGTTTCTTGCTTTCCCACTGCAGCATTTTTGCTTGTGTTATACAAGACAACTAACCCTGTTTTGGCCAAGAAAACTTCCCCATTAGAATTACAGTCACAGAAGAGATTTATGAAGTAGAGCATACATGACATGGTGCTGCATTCTTTCAGGCTCTAATATGTATGCTCTGGTAGAAGCCATAAAATGAGAGCTGAAGGACAGGGTGTTGGGTGGTTTTAGCCAATGACCTGAATGGAACTGACAGGAGACAAGGACCCGGACACAATCTCAGTGCTTAAAACATTCTAACAAAATCAATGCGAGCTATGAATTATTAGAAACTATTCTTTATTCTCACCTACTTCATACTCATGATCAATTTATCGTTAATGCAAAAAGAGATTTAGAACAATGTTTATGCCATTAAAATAAATATCCATTAGATATACAGTACATCCTCCAACTACATTTCCTTCTTGTGGAATTCTTCCAGAAAAATGGATCTATATATGGCATAATATAATTATACTTAAATGATAATAAGCTATTGAACAGGGGGAAACAACAATATTGAAAACTTCTAAAGTTACTTCTCCTGTGAAAGAGGGCTTCAAATTATGCAATCTACTATAAGAAAATGTTTTTTTGGTATGTAAAATATATCATTAGTTGGTGTCTTCTTTTTTTTTTTCCCTTCCTTCAAAGGACATTTATAATGTGTAAGCAATACAGCAAAGGCTTTCTTCCACTGAAGAAACTCAGAGATAAGCAGATTCATTAGATTAGCTTTTCAGAACGAAAATTCTAGTTATGCATTTGAAGAAGTTTGCTTCTTCCTTTGCAGTACTGTTATGAGTTGGGAAAATGCTGAATGTAGAAATAAGTAGCAGCAGGGAATACCTGCACTACTATTCAATACAGACCCACACAGTAAACAACAGTTAGTTTTTTGCTTATTTGCTAATTTTTTGCTAATCTGATCCCTTCACAGGAAAAATGACAACTTGCTGTACCACTAAGGTTCTTGGATTCAACAATCCAAGCAGATATTACAGAAACGTCTAGCAATAAATTCATAAGCTTCATTAGAAATTTTTCTGACCTATCTGAATGTAAGCCTAATATAAACATAAGGACTGAGAAAGCCCATCACTTTAACAAGCTTGGACATTATCTTCCTGATAAAAGGATGGCATTTCCAGTGGTTGATGCACTGCATGAGAACAGTCCTAAACTGCTGAATTCTTATCACTGATACCTTGTTGTGGTAAACAATGAATTTATTTTTCTTCAAGATGAAGACTTTTCCTGTACATTTTCAATGAATAAATCTCCAATAAATCTTGATCTTTTATTTTACCTAATAGATATTTAGGAGCGTAAAACAACCCATATTTGTTTCCTTTTTAGTGCCTGGTTTTAGTGAGTGCCTCCATGCTTGAACATAGCTCAGGGTGACACTGTGAGTTGGCATCTGCTCACAGCATATTGGAGTGTGCAAACACAAGCATAGCCTGCAAAAATATGAAGTAATTCTTCCCCTCAGCTCAGCATTAATAAAACCTCAGCAGGAATACCAGGAACAATTTTGGATATCGCACTCCAGGAAGACATGAGCCAATTGAGAGAACAGTGAGGAGAGCAACATGACCAGAGTCCAGAGAATACGAGCTGTGCTATATCTTGAAAGGATTGAACTAAAGAGGAGACAACTGAGAGGGAACATGATAATAGCATTCAAATATATAAAAGGAGGTTTCAAAAGAATAAGGAAATAACTTGTTCTCAATGATGATAATGGATAGGACAAAAAGAAATGTGCTATATTGCAGCAATTAAGATTCAGGATAGATATTATGAAAGCCTCTGCAGTAAGGATAGGGAAGCGGCATAAAAGATTGCCTAGAAGATGGTAAAATCTCCAATGATAGAATTATTCAGAACATAAGTCTCAGACATAAGTCTTTCTAGAACTACTCAAACATAATTGATACTCTTTTGTGACCGGGATGACATCCTGCAGTCCTGTTCATTTTCGTATTTCTATGGATAAGACTCCTGTCTGCAATCATTTCCACCGCAAATTGTTACACTGGAGAGATGAAAATATTTTCCTCCACAGAGGTGGTAAAGAAATAAGTAAGAGTATACTTCTTATCAATACCCTCTTTTTCCCTATAGATGATGTTACTAGAGATGACAGGCTTATTTGTCAGTTTGAAGCAGCTCTTAGAAAACAAACAACGAGAAGAACAAACCTTATCTAGACCTACAGGAGAGAAATGAATTGGGAAAAAAAAAAATACTACCTCACCTTAATTTTCTATTCTAGAATACAAAGAAAACAAATGAATTCAAAAAAAGAAAATGCATCAAGCACAAAGACTGTAGGTGAGTAGAAAAGAAAGAAAGCTCCATCATGCACGCCTAGTTTAGAAGCATGCCTCTGTGGTATGTGAACATATAGCTGACATATACATTTGTGTATATGTATTCATGCCACTTTTTAACAGTGTCAAAAACTGCTTGACTAGACCTTGTTTTCTAAGACTAAACCATATTATTATCTGTGACTGATAAAAAGGCTGCATGCTCATGTTTGATAAATTACACACATGAAATTAAATACTCTCGGGCTCAGTGGGCCGAAGGGTATTTGTTAAATAGTTGTTTTCATGGATTTTAATCTTCAATCATATTGATTGGAAAACTTTCAGCTTCAAACCTTTTAATTCTGTACTGAATTACAAGATTTTATTGAACAGCACTCCCAACAACTTGCTCTAAATGTTGGGTTTTCTTTGTTTGTTTGTTTGTTTTTTTGTTTGATTTTTTGGGTTTTTTTTTTTTTTTTTTTTGCTCTGTAGCTCACCCCTCAGTGGTTCAGATAGTCTGTTATCCCTTATGTCCTGTTTGAACTTACATATGGGCATTTGCATGCCTAAAATGAAGAAGCACTTAGTATACAGATCAAAAGCGAACCAAAGGATGACTGAAATAACTTACTTTTAGATTTCAGATTAAAGCTTCAGTAAAATTCATTTGCAGTAGCTATGAGGGAGAGAACTCAATACAAGAGATCTATCATTCTTGATGATTGGAAGGAGTAGAAATTCCCTATTTCTTCCAAAATTCTCTATAAGTCTCTGTCGGTTACACTTTTGACAAGTCTACTAACATGCATCGTTTTTTCTTGCTTTCCATGATCAGCAGTACTGATGTAAAGAGCAAGAGGATATCACCCCAGCAAGTTACCAACTACTTTCATTCCTTCTGTCTCAAGACAATGCCTTTTTGCCATCATGTAAAATAACTCAAAATTTGTCTCTCGTTAATTAAATTCATTAGAGATCACCATGACTACTGAATTTCTTATCAACAGGACACTCTCTTATCAGTAATGCCCCTTCTACAGTCCTTTAAAGAAATGATTTCCTTTGATTCTTATTGTAACGGAATCCCCATAGTTTGAAAAATAAAGCTGTTGCACCTATTTCTCCACTGCTGAAGCTTGCATTTTTATTCAGAAAAAAAAATACATGTTAAAGAACACATCTCAAGCATCGGAGCCTTTCCAGACATTTTTTGCATTACTTCCTTCACAGTACTTTTCTACAGTTTCCTAAATAGAGACCTAGAAACAACTGATCTTCGTTTATGCTTCTATTCCAGATACTTTGCTAGTGTAAAACGTGTAAAAAACATTCAGCATATAAGCAATACAACAATCACAGTGATAATAATAAAAGGAAAAGAAATAAACAGAACCACCCAAGCAGAACAGTTGTATAAAAATAAACTTAATTAAAGTCACAGCTGCAATGTCATAACCATCAAATTCAAGAACCTGCATCACTAGAGGATCATTTTTCCACAAGATCTGGGAAACACTGAAGATATTGAATGGATATATGCAAAAAATAAAATCAGAGAATGAAAAGCAGAGGACACAAACAAAAATCCACAATATAAAACAAAAAATTGGAACAGCTGTAATTCCACCAATGGACTCAAGTGACTGCAGAATATGTGATATCAAAACCTGGTCATTTCCAGTAGTTTATTCTCTTAATATATTTATGAAATAGATGTTAAAATTAAGTGTTAATCTTCTTGAAAAAGAGTCAAGCTTTTTACATCATACTTCAGAAAAGCTTCAGTACTGAAATGGAATACATTTCAAATGGAAAGATCAAAGTTATCTCATCCCATCCTAGAACACAAGTAAGAAATTATTTTAGTCTAGAAGTATTCTGATCCTGATTTCTTATACATAGGAAACCTGACTTCTTGCCAAGATGCACGAAAGCGTATACAGTTTCATTGATTCGCAACTGTCCAATTAAATATAATTTTTGCTTACTGCTCTTGAACAATGAAGATTTTTATGTAGTTACCTTCCCTCTGGTTTTCAGTAAGCCAAGCAGCATTTGTTTCAACAGAACATCATTATGAGTTTCATTTCTTTCCAAATGCGCTTTCCAGTGGATGGTACTTAAAAAATCCCAGAAAACAAACATATGAACAACAACAACAAAAATAACTCACATCAATACAACTGCGTTGCACTGCTTACCCCCCTACAAAGAGAAGGCTTTCCTGCCTTCTTGAGAAGGCATTGAGCCTGCAGGGTGAATATTGACTCCTGGACTGATCATTATAGCTGTAGCATGGGACCATGAAATGAGAAGGAGCAAGTGAGAGGTGTGTGTAGATGCTTGCCTGCATGTACATCCAAAAGAGAAAAGTAAAAGATCTGGATTGGGGCTTGCATATCAACTGTAACATTTCAGAGGTTCTCAGCAATCCTTAAAGCTTCTGCTCATAAGCTTTCCTGGCCAAGGCAATAAATATTGGCATGGTCTCATATTAATGACTAATATATTAAATGGAAAAAAAACACCACTATTTATAGCAAGGTTTTAGCTTAATAACCATAGAATACTTAGGCTGGTTTAAGTCTTCTTTACTAAATACTTTCTTGCAGCTTTGTAAAACACCCATAACATATTTTAAGTATCCAGAGCTACTACCAAATGATTAGCACTATGAAATCTTATTGTAGAACAGTTCACCAGAAATTATTATTAATTTTTTTTTAGCCTTAGAATGGCTTCAAGTTAACAATGTTTCCATCAGACTTAAATTGCTGATAGGCCCTACAAATCAATTTTTTTCTCTTCTCCACCATCCATTTTTAAGGTTTCCTAAGTTATCATGTTGGGAATCTCTCACATTCATTTACAGCAGGTAGTAATATAAAACACATTTATCCTGTATACTAATATAATTCCATAATCTTCTGTGGAGAATGACCTGTATACTTCCATAAAGTATAGTCCCTAAGTGACATGTCTGTGCTCTTCAGTATCTTAATATTTCCTTGAATTCTAAGTGTTTTAAATAATTTCCTATTAATTAATTCCTATTCATATTGGCCTGTCGCCATACAAATCCCAGTTAATAAACTTTACTCATCCGTAAAGTGCAAACACTATAATCTTCATTTTCAGCTAGAGAGTAACACAGTTTGAATTTAACTGGGATAACAGGAAGTTGCTATTTTCAGAATACGAGATTAGGAAAGTTCTTCTGTCTTAGTAGAAGGATATGATGCCATTTGAATTACAGCCTGGATTACAGATCTGTTCGTATAGTGGTAACAACTGAAAGATTATTACTGAAAGATATTACTGAAAGATTTTTTTTTTTTTTTTTTTTTTGTCACTTGGGTTTATTGTTTCTTAAGTTTTTCTTTCAATCTATCATTTAGAGGGTCAGATTCTACTTCAAGCACAGAAATGTGTACGAGTGTATACAAGGACACTCAGGTCAGGTAGGAGTTCAGTCAGCTTTTGGTTGCATTCAAGTCTACGGGCTCAGCTTCACTGGCCAAAGAAACCAAGGCACACTCAAAAGTAGTTTAACCCTACAAGACAGGATGACAAAATAATCTTGAATTTGAAAGACTTGTGTGTTTACTAATGGAATGCTATCTGAACTGCATTCTGCTGCCTTCTGTGTGGAGGTGGTGTTTTTAGTTCAGTGCCATAAGTTAAAAGTTTCTCTTTGACTGCATATTCAAGTAACTCTGAAAATGCAATAGGGTGAAATGCAGCTAGAACAGACAAGAATCCTCCAGGCTTAGCTAAAGTAACAGGAAAGCAATCTACCTTACATTTGGAAATGAAAAATCAGCCCCAGTTACTTGACAGGTATGGAAATCATATTCAAATCCCCAAATGGTTTGCTATGAAACCCAGACAAGTGATTGGAACATAAATACTGTGTTAAGAAACTTTATAGTAAACATACTAAATTGTATTATTATGGCACAATGTGACTACAAAATATTTAAGAGTACTAAGGAGTTAGAGTCAAAGGATAATGTAGTCACTGACACAGATGAACTAACCATCATTTGTTCTGTGAAGCTTCTGTTACCAAATCTCACAGGTCATTCCATTCGTAAAGCAGTGCTCTCCTCTCCTTCCACATCAAATAGAAAGTATTGGGAAAAAAATCTGATAGATTGCATGAGGAATAAAAATAACCATAAAAATCCATTACTGCTTCTTATTACCTTCATATGATAGTTCTTCGTGTATGCAGAGACCTGATGTAAGCAAGCCAGCCACCCAAGAGCGAAGAGAAACACTTACCAGCAGCACTTTTCAGTTGGGTTTTGGTCAAAGATATTGTTGAAGGGTGCTGAGAGACAGTTCCCATTTGATGTCTTTTAGTGGTTTGCACACCTTTCAGTTGAGGTGATTCAGGCTCATAAGTTCATTTAAAAAAAATTAGCAGAATCATAAAAGACATCAAGTGCTGCAGATGTAGAGTTTCTACTCCCACCCCCTTGAATAGTTTACATGCTTATGTCAGGTCTCTTACACACAGAGCCATCACCTTGAGATAATTAAAAAAATCATTTAGATTGGAAAAGACCTTCAAGATCATCAAGCCCAACCATCAACCTGACTCATCACTAGAGTCTCATCAGTAAACCACATCCCTTAGCATCATGCCCTCATGTTTCCTAAATACCACCAGGAATGGCAATTCCACCACTTCCCCAGACAATTTCTGTTCTTGACCACCCTCTCTGTGAAGAAATTCTTCCTGATGTCTCATTTAAACTTCTCTGCCACAACCTGAGACTCTTCCATTACATTCTAACACTTCTGACCTGAACATTTAACAGATTCCCCCCTCTGTCTTCTTTTCCCCAGGCAGGACATATCCAGGTTACTCAGCCTTTCATGATATGTGAGGTGCCCCAATCACTTAATCATCTTTGTGACCTTGCACTGGACATCTTTTAGTAGATCCCTTTCTTTTTTGAACTGAGGAACCCAGAACTCAACACAGTACTCTCTATAGGTGTGGTCTCATCAGGGCAGAGTAGGGAGGAAGGATCATCTCCCTTCCCCTGCTAGCCACACTCTTTTTAACGCACCCCTTCTTGGCCACAAGGCTGGCTCAGCCACCCTTGTTGTCCTTCTCTACAGAGCTCCTCTCCAGCAGGTCATTCCCTAATCTGTACTGACACATGCAGTTATTCCTCCCCAGGTGGAAGACTTTATACTTGCTCTTGTTAAACATCATCCAGTTCTTTCCTGCCCACTTCTCCAGCCTGTCTGGGTCTTGTTGAATGGTAACACAGCCTTCTGATGTGTAAGCCACTCCTACAGCTCATTAGCAGACTTTCTGAGGGGGAACTCTGTGCCTTCATCCAGGTCACTGATGAAGATGATGAACAAGACCAGACCTAGCACTGACCCCTGAGGAACACCTCTAGTTACAGCCTCCAATCAGACTCTGTGTCACTGATAACAACCTTCTGAGCTCTGCCAGTCAACCAGTTCTCAATTCACCTCACCATCCACTCATCTATCCCACACTTTCTAAGTTTCATAACAACGTTGTGGGAGACAGTGTGAAATGCCTTGGTGAAGTCAAGGTACACATCATCCACTGCTCTCTCCTTGATCACATTTCTGTTGCCTAATGTAATGCAAGCAGATAAAGCACTTACAAAAAGAGATAGCAAAAGTGAAAGGGAGGCTCACTTTCAATTCAGTTAGTGATGCAGTTAGAATAATTGACAACTGAAAAGTACAGTACTAAGCTCTCCCTAAAGGACATATATGTTCTTTTATGGCTTTTTCAAAGCAGTACTGTTAGTTTTAATGTTATTTTAAAGTCTTCACATGCTTGCAAACTAGATGAAAAACATTATGAATTTCAAGGAAGTTTTGAATTAAGAAGTCAGTAGGTTTGTATTATGAAATATTTAAAAAAAATATCAACAACAGGCAATAAATACCAGATAAACTAAAATATTGAGGGATTTGAGTGAATACAGAAAAAAATATACTTAATTATTGACTATGAACCTATTCTCTTGATTTCCACTCCCTCCAGCACAGAAACACGCAAACACAAACTAATTTTAACCAGACACTTCAGGGAGATTAAAATGAATACAGCACTCTGCAAAATTTGACAGACAATGGATGCAAAAGTGAATACTTAAGAAGTCAAAACAATGGGTCAAAGTCTAATCTTCACCTATGTGAATTAGGGTTTCAAGATGGAATGTGATTTGTTTTAGAGCAACAATGAAAGCCATATCACTGATGTTGAAAGGAAAATATACTGAAAAATACTTTTATCCATCTATATTGCAAGATACCAAAATGCAGGTGGCATGATTTGATTCAGTCTGCATCAGAGGTGAAAACACAATAGCATCCTTTTATCAGCTAACCAACCACTAATAACCTTGAGACAAATTACCTGAGAATAAGTGGCTGCTGTAGCCACCTTTTACATTTTCTCCACAGGCAAATCTTAGTCAAGTTTTGACTGTATGTATCTCACTAATCAGGCCCGGTCTGAGTATACTGAGCATCTGTGAGAAAGGTGGCTGTGAAACAGCTTTGAGCAGAAGTACCCATCTTTAAGGCAGCATTTGCCTCTGCAGCCATAGTCAAGCTAGGACTACTTTCTGTAGCTGCAAATAGAGCTGAGCAAATAATTGATTTGCTGGCTTCTTTCCAAAGTCAAAAGAAATTATTGTCGCGGTTTATCTAAAATTATTTTTCCTAGCCAAATGAAAACACTTAGTACTTTATCATTTTAGGCTTCATTGTACTCTGAATGTTTCAAAAACACTGCCTTAAAAATAATGCTTTTAAAAGCCGTGATTTAAGTGTATATATATATATATATATATATATAGTACACGGTTTTAGCTGATGCAATTTAAACTCATTTACTCAAACTAATGAATTGTTTCAGCTGGGAGGAACTCTAACCTTTCTTTTCATCTACCAGACTTGCCTGGCTACACGAGCACCAGGTGTAGGTTCTGGACTTTGTTTGGCTTGCTGTATTTCTGCAGGGCAGGTTGGGCCTTTAATGGTTCAGATTTGCCTGTGAACATTTGTTCCTTTATTGTCTTTGAAGATATAACCATCCGTACTGATTTGGGATATAATTGTAGGTAAGCATGGTGTTTGACCATCTGTTGCAGTATCTATAAAAAGATTTGTTCTTGTATAATACATTTAAATACCAATAAATAAAGTTAAAGAACTAAGAACATGTCAGTAAAGGAATTTCTGTGGGCTTAAACCTGTTCACTTTACTCATATAAACAGACCTACTATTTTGAAAGTAGCTTGCATATAATATACTGTACATCTTGCACCTGTTGCACAGTGTCTGCAATATTTCAGCATATGTGGCACTGCTCTCCTTCTCTCCCCAGGCTTTATACATTCATATGTAGTTTTCTAACATTTTTGCACTTAGTTCCAATATATTCTATGATGCTGATGCAAACCATATACTACCATGTAAAACAATGGTGACCAGAAGTTCAAGACAAGTAGCGATATAAATAAGGTGGATTGTAAAGGAAAACAAACAAACAGACACAAACTCCTTACTGTTTTTGATTTTACTCCTGTAAATAGAAACAGAAAATTATCAAGGGAGTAGAGAGAAAAGATCCAAGCTAGACGATAATTATATTATACTTCTCTATAGAAATAGAACAGGTCAACATACATTGTGGATAAATCTTCCCACAATTAAGCATTAAAACGCTACAGAAAACAGAGCTATCAAGAATCCCATCACTAAACCTTTACAAAATGTGAGCATTTTTGCCATTCTGTGTCATTTCACATTAACAACTCTGGAATTTGTCACATTCACGAGGGATAGGAAAAGAATCATCTTTAAACCTGGTTTGCATTAAACTTGTTGGAGCCTACCTGAATTGGTTCTACTTGCAAACAGATCCATGCTGGTCATCATCAACCTATTTTCAAGACTCTTTTCTGTAATAGGTATAATTTTAAACAGGAATTCCTTAATCGTAACATCTAAATTTGGAATAACTGCTAATAAAATAGCTTATCTCAAAACAAGAGCTAATATTCTCCCTTTTCATCAGAATCACCTTTCAACAGTGACTTGGAATAAGAGAGAAAGTTTGAAAGCTTATGATAGTATCAAAGAGGACTACAGACAGGGGAAAGAAACACAGCAAAACCTGTGAAATTCCAGAATACGACAGAGAGTCTTCAGGATAGAGGAAAGTTAGAGAATTAGAACCGATTAATGAAAAGCACGCTGAGATCTCAACTTGTGTCTACTCAGACACCTTAACTTGCTCTGGAACTCTAAAATATTCCTTGATGTATCACCTTGCATTTGCTCAAAGGCATATCCAGTGTAATTAAGAACCTGTGTTCTAGAACCTGAGCTCTGAATTCCTTGGGCAAGCATCTAAGACAGAATCTTAGTGCTCCCTATAGAGCTGATTACAAAAGAGCACGATTCAAGCTCTGAGCTGGGTTATGTACTAATCAGAATGCATCCATGGAAAAAACTGCCCAGAAAGCAAATATTTTAAATAATAATAATAACAACAACAACAATAATAATAAAACAGCCCACAAACAGCTAAGCGTCACTCTTGTCCTTTGCAATCCCTGATCAACCTATTCATGGTTTGTTTGTTTTTTTAAAGACTAGAATGTTCCCACATCATAACAAATTTCTTCATTCTAGCTTTATTTTTGTGTCTTGGAAACTGTTATCCACCAATTTGAATCAAGAATATGAAGATTCTTTTCCATTGAAAAAACACTTTCAAGATCTTTGATGATGATCTGTAATTTGCAAGCCATTTTCCCAACCCTGGCATTTAAATTTGCTAAGTATTATTAGAGGAACTGGGAGCTGCTCTTATATTCCTCGATGTTGATGATATTAATCCTGACATTATACAGTGAGTGATAGTCTGGAATGCAATATAAAAATAAAGTATGTAGCAAGGCTTAGTAAGAATAGCATAATTTTTAGACGTATCATAGAAATGTGAAATGATCATTGCTTGAAGTGATTAGAACGCTGATGGTGTGCAGAGATAAAGGAGATATTCTACTCAGCAGAAGCAGTGCTTAATTGGCTGGCTTTAATATAGGCATGTCATACAACATTTTAACCCAGGGAAGGGTCCAGATAACGAAGATTAGAAGACGCTCTCAGAGATGGTTTAAAAAAATAAATAGCAACAAAAAAAATTCCATTCTGTTTGCGCATCATGAGATTATCTTGAAAGGCCTGAAACAAATTTGTGCAAAAAGCACGAAACGTAAGTTTCACAATTAATTAAACACAGTACTTTCTATGTTATTTCCAGTGCTTGAGTAAGTTGCTTCTGATCTGATCATAATTACCTGAATTACCCTTGGAACACAGTTTGGCAACCAGTACCTGGTAAGTGAGGAAGGTTAAGCCTCTTAAGTTAATAGTGCTCATGCTTTCTCTTAGAGTTTAACAAATTATATGAACTTTGAAAAAGATGGTTACTTGAATTATAAATTGAGATACCTTGATTTTGAGCATGAAGCTTCTAAAATGCATCCCAAAGGAACCTGGCAGACCCACAGCTTGGAAAGAAGTAAAATGTAAGGTTGTAATCTGTAAAATGGCACATTTTCTCAACTGTTTAATTGAACTAACTGTACTAAACACTACACTTCTGTGCAGCTGGGAGATGGACAGTCAAGGAAATGGCTTCATTTGGTAAGCGATTATAATTTCAAAAAAAAAATTAATAATTGTCTCTTTTTACATGTGAATATCTCTGCTGATTAATTTCAGCTTCTATTTAACAAAGTAGGTTATTAAACTTGCTTATCTATTTATCAAATAGTTGTCATTTTTGATAATATTCCAGCTGTTTCTAATTTGAGTTATAATCTGTACATCACTGATAAACCAATTACAGATTTTAGAAGCCAAGTGATCGTGAGAAATGAATAATCATTGGAACTTTCACAAATTAAGACATTTTCTGTAGTATGAAAGAATCAAACAAAACTATATACACTTCAAAATAACATTACTAATCATACATATTACCATATATATAATCTTCCGATAAAAGTAGGCTGACAAAGTTACTAAATTGAAACACTAAAGACTTCCATAAGAAGCTAGCTCACCAAGTAATTTTGTTACAGACCTTGAATACAGCAAAAATTCATAATCAGCCCTAGCAGAAATTGATGAGAACCATTTACACAAAAGGATCAAAAGGAATTTGCGTTGAACTGTGTTTAAGGCTTGATGAGGGAAAATAATACTGGAATTGTTGACAAATGTCTCCTGCAAAAAGCTAATCAATGAAAACTAACCATGTTTAGACATACTTGATCACAGCGTTCATGGAGAGTACAAGCAACTGGAGCAAAGGTTCCCTAGAGTTAGTTGCAGAGGAAAGCATCTGGGTGATTTTTTACTATCTCCAGAATGTTTGAAGGTTCTCAATGCCAACATGATGGCTTTTTTCCACAAAGGAGAATCATAGCTTGTCTCAAGCAAGGTCTAAATTACCTTTTCCTTTTTTTTAAAAATACAAACAAACAAGAAAACCCCTGCTTTAGTCACTTAACAGGACATTTTAACCCCTAATCTAGAAGCATTTTACTAAAGCAGGGAAAGATTTCCACCCTACATATTAAGTGAAGTGCACATCTTTACTGCTACAAAGAGGTGTTACATTCAGATTAATAGCTAGCAGTAACTAGACATTAACTTCCTTGTGGGAATTAGTGAAGTAAAGGTGAAGCTATTCACTTGTTTTCTGTAAAGCTTTCCACTGAGGTAACTTCAGCTCGAAGTCTCCTTGTAAAACATATCATTTTCAATAATGAAGGCTATGTAGGCTGCATCCTGAGAAAGTTCATTATGCATCTGATGAAACACTGTAACCTATGGTAAGCTAATGTATGGTTAAAGTTGACTGTCACCATGAAAGTTGCAGTTATCAGTTCAAGGTAGAAAAAAAAATCCCCCTCTCTTGCATTTGGGATATTTTTATAAAGTCTTCATCTTGCAGCATCTCCAGTGTATTTTTTTCATTACTCTGTAGTTTCATCACTACTTTAAATGAAAATCAAGGTCTCTTGCCAATGTAAAAAGAAAAAAAATAAAAATAAAAGAAGGAAAAAGAAAAACTCGGCAGTGTGAGCCACTTGGGATTGTGCTAAGAGCATCAAACATTAGATATGGAACTTAGGCTCTACTGAAGCATATAACAGTGACAATAGGTGGGAAAATGAGACGGGAGAAAATCATGAACAGGAATGCTTAAGCAACTGCACTGAAACTGGCAGGCTTGTTTGGATAGAATGAGATCAGCATTTGGCTCTAAGCACCCTTGGTATTTACTTTAAAAATAAAGAACATCTGTGAAAACCGGGAGAGAGAAAACATTTTTGATATTTTATATTTAAACATTTGAGCAATAAAGTCCCACTTCAAGAATAGAAAAAAAAAAATAATGTGCCTTATAGATGTATATATATACACATATCTCATAAGCAAGAACTTAGGTAACGATAGCTATTACTTTGCTATTTTGTCTTCAATACACGTTATCCCTGTAAACAGCAGAGATCTGAGTTTTCCAATTTTCTCAGAAAGGCAGTTGCAAAACTTTGAGGTGCCTTTAACGTTACCAGCTTCAGACCAATGTCTAATCTCTAAACTGCATAGTATAAAATTATATTTTTGCATTGGATTTTGTCTTATTTACACATTTTGCATGCCACTCACAATCAGCATTTTATTCCTTCATTGCATGCATAATACAAAAAAGAAATAAACTGCCTGATTGAGCTGCAGTAATAATTGGTAACATACTATGTGGGCTAAGGTATGCAAAGGACTGTATATAAGCAGTGCTTACACTTTCCAGTGTTCTACATATAGCTGTAGTTAACATCCAGTGAACCACTGTTACTGTATAAAGAGCATTTCTAATATTCTTCAGGTCCAGTAGATTTTTTCACTATATTGCATCTAAATGGGATTCTTGCATTGGGTTTACCTCATTACTTCCAAATGACACAAAACGGTTTACTAATCTTACACTATCAGGAGTCCATTTAAATGCACCCTTTATCATTGATTTAGACAGCATGAGACATTTGAATTCCTACCTACACTAAAGCTCACCGGCCATTGTGCCTGAGATATTATTATCTCAGCACCAAGCAAGCATGGCTTTCTGATTGTTTTCGATTGTGAATGTGTAACTGGTAATGACAGTTAACTACTGAGCGGGTGCAGTTTTTAACATCAAACCACTCAAGTATTCCATCTTCCAGAGAGAGCAGAAAAAATATTTTACTCTCTCATCTTGCCAGTGAACATATTTTTTTTAGAGAATGGTTCAGTTAATAAGAGAGAAGGAGTTGTCCAGAGCCTGTTCAATTTTCTGTACTTAAATCTGAGAGATTAGGTGAGACCTATTTCAGATCACTACTGTAGGTGATCTTCTGAGAACTCGAACTGAAGCGTTCTGCAACTGTAGCAACTGGACAGATCAATACAATGGGAAAGGTGTTAATACATAAGTGCGACAAGAGAAGGGCCAGCACAATAAGATGCTAAAAAGGAAGGGAAGATGATTGCTCACCCATATCGGAAGATTCCATGTTTGCAGGGGAAAGCCCCTCCCAAGGAGGGATCTCCAGGAACAGACCTTTCCCCAGTGGCAGTCAGCCCTGAAATGGGGTCTAAGAGAGGTGCAGCCAGGATTCACCCTTTCCAGTCACACAGCTGAATTGCCTTCACCTGTGCTCCCAGGGCTGACCAAGTCTTTTTTCCAGGTGCTCAATCAGTGGTTCAGGCCATGGCTCAACAGTTCCCATACGACATCACAATGTGCCTATGTACCAGCCTGCAAAATGTTTTGTAGCAAAACTTTCCTAGTTGAGACTTTCTTTGCATATGATTGAGTCAATATTCATAGGAGAAGGGACAAAGGACTTGGATTTTGATGTCTTATAGAAATAAAAGTAACTGAACTACAGCTATTCCTCTGTTACTTCTCCTTCTCTGCCCCAGTGAACATGGAATTACTCATACAACATGGAATAACTCCAGCAGGGAGCTTTACTAAGACTATACAGTAGTCAGATGATCAGAACACCCTCCTGGTGTGTGGGAGACCAAGGTTAACTAAGTCCTGCTTCAAACAAAACTGAGATAATATTCCAATTTGCGCTTAAGAATATAATGCAGAGAGGTGGATCTGTTTTCCCACAGAAACACTGACTGAGCCATGAGAATAAAAGAAGCAGAGAATGCTCAATTTGGGAATTTGGCCAGGGCACAAGCTGTGTATTTTAAAAGCTATGCTGTGTAGGAAGAAGTTATACAGCAATTATTGTTTCAATGGACACAGGCTTGCTGCCAAAAGCAACACATACATTTCAGGTATGGTTGAGGGAAATAAGAGGAACAGATGGAAAGTGTATATGAAGAAGATATTAAAAGAATTTAAACCTAGAGAGTCAAGTACAGTCTTTTGTCCTGAACCTCTGAAAGCCTCACAAAACTAAAGAGAATGTAGGGTGAGAAAGACTGCTGAAATCCTCGTCTGCGGATCCTTCTGCAAGATCTGAGTGTATGGCTACGATTCCTGTAAAAACAGTATCTTCAACCTGAGGACCACATACTCCATGTAATCTTATAGCTGTTGGCTCAGTGTGGAGTTATTTCATTTCTTTTTCTTTGGCAATCTGGATTAATGACAGCGTTGGTTAAGCATTTGAAAACTAAACATTCTAAAAGCCAGTTTTTATTTACTACACACTTGTCCTATCATAGGATATTCACAACTTTTATTCTACATAGTAATCCTAGAAACCATCAATATCCATACAGACTCATGAGAGTCTTCTGAAAACTCTGATACACCAATGTGAAGGATGCTCACAGGTCTGAGGTCTTACGTGCTTTCTAAGCAGAATCTGCAGAACAGAAACAGTAGTCTTTCCCTTTTGTATAGTTTGGAAAACTAATGTACCATATCTATTGTAGTTAGGTTTCTTTAACTCCTTTCATCTGTTCTCCTTCATGACAATGGGATTTGGTCCATATAATAGAACAAAAGAAGTGAAGTTATCCTAGGAGGAAGCTACTAAATGACAGCAGCTAATTGAGCTAACCTCTTTTTTCTTACTCACTTTCCCAAATTCTCAACGGTCGCATCCTTTTTCAAAGGAAAAATTACTTTTTACCCCACGGATTTTACTCTAATTATAATTAAAAAAAAAAAAAAAGGAAAAAAAAAAAGAGTAAAATGGTTATACGTTTATATTTTGTTTAAAACTAGATTTTTTCTGTGGGAAGCAGTAAAACAGAAAAACATTATGACTGCAGTCAGAGAAAGAAATCTGAAAACTGGCATGGTATTATTGGATGCACTGTTCACCACCGCCCCCTGCCAGCATGGCTCCTGACCACCCTGCAGCAGCAACTGCAAAGCTCAGCTCAAGGTGTTAAATACTGTAAATCTAAATCTAAAGAAGCCTTTCCTGCATGCAACGTTCCTGAGGCTTCTTCCCTTGTACTCACTGATGCTAACATGCAGGCCTAAGTCTTTATCTTTTTTTCCTGGAGGTTTGAATTTTGCAAATGTTGGGTGTTTTTTAACCCTTATCAAGAACGAAAATATATTATTAAACAATTGAGTTATCTAAAGAAAAGACAGGAATCTGAAGACAGAGTTGCATAGAAGGTAGCAGCAGCAGTTTCCTAAGAAGTTACAGCATCATTAAGACTCCAAGAAGCAACGGATATTAGCTCTTGGGAAAGGGCTTGAATGGCTTGCTTATTCTTCCCCCATTTAAAGAATGAAATACCATTTATATACATACACATATACATACTAAGGTAAATAACAGACATATAGACAGCCCTCAGACTCTGTGAAACCTTAGTTGAGCTAGTATGCTTGGGTTTTACTATCATTTAAAACAAACCACGGTATTATTTGAAACTGACCTGCAAAATCAGTATTTACTCTCTCCTTATATTTTTACTTTAAATCTTCTATTTGTAACTGGTTAAAATGTATGTAGTTTATTCCTGAGAAAGAAACAAACAGAACTAGCAGTCACTGTAATTTCCTCCTGAAATTGTCACATTTTTCAGATAGATTTTTGATATCTGCGCACCAAAAAATTAGCAAAATAATATCAGATTTAGCTATGATAAAGCTATGCTTCTCCAGCTAACAGAGTTTATACAATTTATAAATGCTTACATTTAAAGAGGGCTTAAAGAAAGTTTATGTTTCAACTCCCTAAGTTTTCTTTTCTGCACTTTTGCCCTTTTCATCACAATGACTTGGTCTGTGCAAGTAAAGGAAAAAAAAGTAAGAAAGAAATGTCCCTCTGGCATGCAGGTTATTACACTGTTAAACAGTCAAATTTGATATGGTCTTCTAGCAGCATTATTACCTTTGAAGATATGGGGTCATTGTTAAAAAAGAATAATAAAGAAAGAGAAAGGGATGAAGACTGCTGAAAAAAAGTAATGGAAATAGCAGAGTTCTGTAATTGTTATAATAATGAAAATAATCTAGGATAACGCTAGAAACTGTTAGTGTTTGTAACAAACTTAATATGGTATTTACATTGCTGAGAAGTTTTATCTAACTTCTATACTGGTGTTAAGTAGTATGTTTAAAAATGTGTATACATGTTATTTGATGCATATATCATTCCATCTGCTGTGCTGTACAGAACTAAATGCTACAAACATTTTTTTTCATGAGGATTTTTTTCCCCAAGCCCAGGAAATAAATGCCCAATTCTAAATCTTTCTAGAAGAATTTAAACGTTTTCTAGTAAATATTAAAACGGTCTTATGAAAAGCTGGAAGCCTGCAGGTATTCAATATTCCTATTTAGTTTAATTATAACTTTAAATGCAGTCTGCTAGGGAATTATCACTGCTAGAAAGGCTGAGACTTCAAATGATAAAAATATAATTTATATTATCCAGTACCAATGAAAAAAAGTGCTAGATAGCATAGCAGTAATAGCATACATGTACATAGCAGTACATAGCATACATATAGTATTTCAGTGCACACTTCAACTGAGATTATTGGAATCACAAATGTGATAGCACGGTCTTACAGATGCTGAAATATCTGTATTTATCAAGACAGGGTGATGTAGCAAAATTTAGACCTAGTTTCCAGCCTTTCCACTGAATGTCTTGTTGTGATGAGTGACTTCTATTTAGGACTTACCATGTTAAACTCAGCCTAACTGATGTGGCAAATACTGGGCATTCTTTGGTGCTCAGATAAAACTCCCAATGCAATCAAATATATCAGGTATTTCATTTTCTGCAACCTGTGATTCTGTGATTCTGCTTGAGTCATTGGTTCTTCCTTCTACAGAATACTGTTATGAATCTCTACAAACTCAGCCTTGATGATAACCGTCAACTCCACATTGTATTAACTTCTATGTATGGTTTTCATAAAAAATAAACAGAAGTTAGTTATAGGCCCCAAAAGGTTGGCCCATTTTAGTCCGAAGCATAACTCTGAAAAACCTACCTAATAGTAAACCAATGTCTGAAGCAGAACTTGAATAGTAAACTACGTTACCCTTAAACATATAAATACATAATCCCTGTACACTCAAACACTAGCTTTGATTTTGATACTGTTTGGTCTTCATATAAATCTTGGAAAAGAATGCTAGCCAAATTCCATTTTTATTGCTTGTTATGTTTTCAGTCTTTACCAAAATGCAAGGGGCTGCAAAACTTCTGCCTGAAATAAATACATAAATATATTTATCTGTCTGCTTCGACTCATATCATATTCAATGTAATGAGGTAATTCTTTAGGTTTCCCATCATAGAGTCCTGGCCATGAATAAGCTTCATCCATTTAAAGTGCAAGAAAAGCCCTCAGCAAATAGGTACAATTATCATAATGTCACCCACTAGTGCTATTATGTTGTATCAGCATTCACATTATGAACTTCTATTTTAGGTGCTAGATTTCTGAACTGTGAAAAAAGGCTCTGAAGAGAACATTGATATTCAGTAATGAGTAATTTTTGCATGTATTTAAAATAATTAGTGTATTCCTTGTGTAATACAATAGAGAAAAATCATATTTGATGGCTAGTTCAAGCAACATTACTGAATTAAAACTTGACAAAGAATGCATTTCCCTGTTTGTTTATCCATCTAAAATGTAGAATTAGAATGATGAAAGCACACCTCTACATAATTCACTTTGCACCTCAGACCTTCTGCTCACACGTGGGCTGTACTGCTAAGTCTGTGTCTAGATTGCTTGCAAAGGAATAGCTCTGTACACAGCGCTAGCAAAGTTTCTTGTGTTAATGAGCATTGATACAATAACGAGAGTTTTCAAGCAATCCTGAGACCCTGAATGAGACAGTTTTTAAACTAACTCTTTAACATTTCTGAGGCTGTGATAATGAGACTGTTACCTTTGGTTTAAAAATTCTACTTATAATAACTACATTTATTTTCCAAACCCTCTAACAACGGATGAAAGCCTGGCTGATTAAATTCACTTGTTTTGCCATTGACTTCAGTGGAACTAAAACCTCACAACATTTTATATAAAAAATCTAAATATAGGAAAGAGCACTGACTAACAGCAAGTGCAATCTGTTTGATAGATGATGTATTTTGCATTTTCTGTATGCACCTATATACATTACAGCTCACAGCAATCCAAGGGGAACAGCTTTGAACTACTGAGTAAGTTAGGAGTGATGCATTTATTTTTAAGAACTGGTTAAATGCAAAATATTGGCATTTCTGTTGGTTTGTCATCCACAAAATACATTTACCTTTTTGGAAAACAAGATGACTACTCCTTTATATTCAAATTTTAAAATGTAGATTTACTCAGCTAAAATTTAATAATTCCTAAATATGCACAATAAGAAAAATCCTAAGTAGAGCGGGCTGAAGATTTCATGAGTGTTATGTGTACTGATTTATTTAGCATAGAGAAGAAAATATACATATATAGTTTTGTGCTTTGCTCCTTATTCTACTGTATATTATTGCTTCTACTAAAGCTTTTAGCAACAATATATTTATTGGCATACAAACAGTGAATGAGATTTTCATGTCTTTCTACAAATAATCTAAGACTATATTTATCATAAGAAATAATTATTTTATATTTAACTGTAATTAATAGTAAATACATACTATTATTATTTCCTAATAGAAAATACATACATAAAATAATAAAGTAGGGCACATAGTCATAGTTACTAGCACATACAAGTAATTAACGGTAATTAATTATATCATTTTTAAGTGTGTTGCTCCTAAGTATTCTACCAATATGCATCCTCTAAAAATTTAGTCAGTGTCTCTGTTCCAACAGCAGATTTGCAAGACCAAGAAAAGTATGCCACAGTGAACTCCAAGCTGTTCTGAATTTATTATGAACAATATTATGTTTATAAAACAGCCTATATCACTGGAATCCAAAAAAATTCTATATAAATTGAAATAAAATGAAATTTGAAGCTTTTATTATAACATAAATGTTTTAACAATGCATTCCTGATGCATCATTGACCTTGTTTCTGCCAAGCCAAAGAAGAAGCTTTTGAAACTTTTACTTTGTTGGGATAATTTACTTGAATTCAGCATACAGTCAGTGTGGAATATTAAACCCTGACCTCTCATTCACAGTTTTGTAGAGGAATTAAAATACTCCCTATATTAAAATGCAATATTCCCTATATTAAAACTTCAATAGTTTTTGCACCATCACTTAGAGGAATAACTTAACAAGCAGTGGATTTAACTAGTCTACATTTATACAATAGGGAAAAGTTTTTCTCCAGTCCACTCTGCAATTAAACTTTGTTTTCTGCCAGATTTCCTTGATCAGATGCATAACAATAGGATGAATTTCCCACGGTGAGCACTGCTAACCTAAACTAAACAGTCTAGTGTAGCTAAAATGTAATTAGACTTTACAATGTACAGTACTACAGTAGTAGAGTATCTGTACAGCACTACGTGCAGTAACTACTGTACATATGTAGAGTACAGTACATACAGCAACTACAGATACTGATAATTTGCCTGGTGCAATAAAATAAGGATTTATATGGAAGAGTTAACCTCACCTGCAGTCCTGTCATATCCATGCACAGGAATGATCAAGAATTATCTAATGATAACTCTAGGCTTTTAAACCTCAGAATAAGCAGCTTCTTGCTATCTGAACTGCTGCTGTTAGCATTCTATAGTAGATTCCTAGCACAATTATTGTCCTTTATTAACTCAATTACTGTGCAAAAGATGCCAAAAACTATTATTTTGAATTAATATTTCCTCTCTTTCTGCCATTGTTTGCTTTCTTGAAACAAAGCAAAATAAAATAAAAAGCAGTCACCATCTTTTCCCTCTTATTCATTTTATGTACTTAATCTATTTGCAACCTCTAAAATTTTCACTCCTGGAAGCCAAGGTGGAATTTACATTTGCATTCAAATAGCACTAATTTAATTCTGAAATTTTCTAGTATAAAGTCATCAGGGGATATCTTTCCTATCCCAAAATCATATTACCTAGAATTTGGTAGCAAAACACCTCAGCCAAAAAATATAAATCAGTTTTAGTAACTACAGTTTTCATGTCATAATAAAATCCTGCCTATACCAACATATTCACTAAGGAATTGCTAGGATGTGTGATAAGTGTTTGTGTGATTTGTAAGTCAATGGTATAACGGGGTCTTCCTTATCCCCTGGAGATAAACTCACAGGGATTCCATTTGCACATAGGAACACGCTCTCTCAAATCTGGAGTCGTATATGTAAGAGCATTAGCTGCCAACTAGGATTTATAAAGGGGATCAGAAATCAAACTCACAAAGACAGCACTTTCCCTCCCAAGTCATAAAGTTAAGCTCAGTCAGCAGGCAAAACATTAAAACGTGGAATCAGAACATAAGCGTAGTTGCACCAGTTCACTGGTTCTGTTGTTTACATCACACAGACAGCAGGAGAGTCCTGGCTAATTGTATTATGCCTACATGGCAAAGCGAGTGGTGCAGGGGGGGCTGTGTGAGCGTAGCTCAGCACTGCCCCATGTCAAAGCAGAGCAGCTCTGGGTGTGCTCCTGGAGAGCAGACTGAAGGGAGGGAAAAGCTGCTGCTCTACCGTAGCTGGGAGTGAGTAGTGAGAAAAGGAGAGAAGTGGCCCTGCAGCCCCCAAGGTCAGTGCAGAAGGAGGGCAGGAGCTCCCTGCAGCCCAGGGGAGGCCCGTGGAGGAGCAGCATCGCGTGGAAGGGAGCCCACATGGAGCAGGTGAAGACTGCAACCATAGAGGAATGGCAGAGAAAAAGAGTTAAATGGACTGACTGCAGCACCCGTTCCTCAGGGAAACAGGTGGAAGAAAGGGTGGCTGGGGGGCGGGGGGAAGGCATTTTAGTTTGCTTTTAGTTTCTAACTGCTCTGTTAGTCTGTTGGTAAAACGCAATAAATTACATTAATCGCCCTATGCTGGGTCTGTTTTACCCGTGATGGTAAATGGTGAGTGATCTCCCTGTCCTTATCTCAACTCTCAAGCACTTTTCCATTGTATTTTCTCCCTTGTTCCTTCGAGGAGGGAGAGCAAGAGAGAAGTGTGGTGGAGTTCAGCTGCCCACCGGGGTGCAACCACCACTAATACACACCATGAGCAGAATAAGACTGCAATGCAAACTGCGGTGTTTCTGCACTCACAAATGTTATCCCTGGAGTGAGCATGTATGCTTACAAGGCTGTCACCTCTCGATGAGGTATGGTTTGCATTCATTTCTAATCAAATTCAACTGAAGTCAACAAGGTTTTACTAGAGGCTGACTGAGGTACAGGATCTTTCACAGAATTGCTTATTCTAACCACAGCTGATGAAGAAAATCAGAACTGCTTTCTTGGAGATCATAAAAATGTAAATGCTTGAAGTCTGTTGGCTTTGTGGCTGAGCCAAGGCAATTCTCAGTGCTGCGAACAAGGCACTAAAAATGGCTGCTAAAAATACTTTGTAAAACACAGTGAGAAATGATTTTGTTTGTAACTCAGATCAACTTTGCTCCTCTGGAAGATGACAGAGCAAGTGGTATTTCTGAAGTAGAGCAAGGCCTGATAGAACAAAACCTCCATATTTCAAAGTAGTTTCTCTTACTTGAACTCATTCTTTTTTTTTCCACAGTAAATTAAAAATTAATCAATTGATAAAATATTTCATATTAATGCATTATACCACCTAAGTCAATAAACAGCATAACTAAAATGCATAATCAATTGATTAGTCCAGGTATGGCATTTTGTTACGCAATAGCTCTAACATAGTAAATGGATATAATTTCACACAGTAAGCTGAAGTTTCAAAATCAGCCACTAATAAAACAGCAAAATTTGAGGGCATAAACGTTGTTCAGTAGAATCCTACACACTGGAACATGTTGCCCAAGGAGGTTGTATATGCCCCATCCCTGGGAGCATTAAAGGCCATATGGCTCTGGGCAGCCTGGTCTGGTGGTTGGCAACCCTGCACATAGCAGGGGCTTGAAACTAGATGATCATTGTGGTCCTTTTCAACCCTGGCCATTCTGTGATTCTATGATTGTATATCTGATCTTCAAGTTGGTTTTTCCACATCAAAATAAACACAAAGATGTTCATCTCAATGCAGAATTTTGAATTTAGATGCAAAATGCATATATGCATTATTCCATCATTTCACAGAGGTGGATCATGTAAGACATAAGATGTAACAGTGAATTTACCTCATTCAGTTTTACATTACTTCACTCTTTCCCATTTCAAACTGCCAATAAGAATGAAAATGGGTGGGAGATTAGCTGACTTCAGCAGTTGTAACTAGTTTCAGATTATTTTAAATTTTGAACGTGCATATACTGTCAAATTCATGCTGTGCTCTATCACAACACAAAGAAGTGACAGTTAACTCCCTCGTAAATGCATGTTTTGGTGTCAGACAGCAGGTGAAATGGTGGTAGTATTGTATATCCAGTCAAATATTGAATTTCTGGATTTCATTTGCAAGACATAAAACTCAGGAAAGAGCCTTTAGATAAGAACAAATCAAGCAGTCCTCTGATGATTAATCAAAGGAAAATGCAATCCATGGATGTTCTGAAAATTCACGTTTTTTTTTTTCTCCCTCTACATTTCATTTCACAAAATGCTATGGATGAAATAAAAGAGCCATCGTCTCACCCCAGCTCCATACCTATTCTCAGTCATGTTATTGTTGGAAAATTAAAGTACTCTTCAGAATGCACATAGCATCTACCCAAGTGCTGGGTTTAATTTCAGAGTTCAGCACTATCATTTACAGAATTATTATTTTTTTTTTTCTTTTCATCTATCTACTACCGTACAGTCATTCTCAGCAAAAATGGAAAGCAATTCTCAGCATGCATATGCCATCCCCTGGAGTTTTCTTTAGCTTCCCTTGGAGAAAGCAATTGTTTGATCCAACTAAAGGATACGTGAATGATGTGTCTGTTTAAAATCTTTTTGTAAGGTTTTAAACTCTGTTTCATTCCATTTGAATAGGAAACATGCGTGTACTGTAAATATCAGTGTCTGAAGTTGTCCTCAGAAGTTTCTGAGGTATCCAAACCCTTGCTTAACTTCACAGGCATCCTGTTCTTTGGAAGAACTGTTGCTTTTGAATATGTGAGATCATTAATGTTAATAAAGGCATATCCAGGAGACATGTTCTACCAACTGTTTGCATGTGTAGAAGATACAGTCTTTATATTATAATGATTGTCAACCCTGCCTGTGGCAGGGGGGTTAGAGCTAGATGATCTTTGAGGTCCTTTCCAAACCAAGACAGTCCATGATTTTATGATATTCACTACTGAATAGACAAGATTTACATTCTATATATTTTTTATCTACCAAAGCATTAGCATGTAGGACATGAACAGGATTTGAAGAATTTGTACATTAAACTTGTACCTTCGAGAGTCCAAATCACCACCAAAGTTTAGATTGGTTCACCTAAGAATTAAAATCAAAATTCAGCTCTTTCTAAGTATTGAATAGGAATAAAAAAGCATTTCCTAATGGTATCTTTTTTTGATTTTTCTCCTTTTCTCCCCTTCCAGTCTCAGTTCTCCCTTACATAATCAAATTTCAAGAGCAGTATCTGATCAACTTTGCCTTTGCCCAGTTTCAGCTTCATCCATATTACTGTAGCATCCCCAGTGCCTCTAATTTAATGAAAAACCCTGAAGCCTAAATGTCATTGCCATTCTAGATTCTTATTTTAAAACTTCAGCCCTGCAAGGCCTTGCGGAAAGCTGGCTTAAGCACAGCTGAATGCAGGTTTGAAGTTGTTATGGAACAGCAACCGGTACCTGAGCAATAAATCTCTGAAGACAGGAAAGCAAAGCGGGAATGTCTTTCTCATCAAAATGGGCAGAGACATGGAAGAAAGGCTGGATGTTTGCAAACGCTGCTGGGTCTTTCTTAAGCAAAACCAGAGTTTAAAAATTTGACAGATTCCTTTCAGCGTTGAGCTCTTGGATATATTTCAAGAAAGCATAGGATCTTTTCTAACTTTTTGAAACAAATCATTCTGATATTGAAGTAAGATTACTATTTTTCTAAGACTTTTTGACCAATAAGTGAGGGAAACAACAAAGGGCAACAATGAAATGCAGGCTCAATTAATAAAAAATAGATCTCAAAATGACATTTGGCTTTTCAAGTGATCTTCAGTGCACAAAAAATACCTACAAATGCCATCCTTTCTATCTGTACTTAGCTGCAATGAAAAAACTGCAGACATCCAACGAAAGCCTTCTCAAAGTTGAGCTAAAAATGTATCCCTCCTGTCTTTTCCTCTGGCAATTTGGACATTCATGTCAAAGTTATGTAAGGGGCAGAGATAAGAAAATTCACATATGGGAATTCATACACTCAGTTTACTACAACATATGGCACAGTAAAAAGTGAACATGTGTTCACTTTTCCACTCTTTTCCTATATTATTATTATTTTTTAATTTAGGAGCTATATAAGTAATTTTTGACTGTATACGAACTTTAACATGTTGGTATCAAAAGCACATCGGTCAATAAAGTAGTTATTAAAATGGCCAAGTGCAGTAAATCCATGAAGGGATGTGGAGGTAGCTAGCTAAGCCAACTCTTCATGTCAGGTGACAGTAGAAATGAAAACGTTTTGGTGAGTTCCATCGATGGACACAGGGCTTCTGGTAGCACCTATTTGGAGTCTTTTAGTTTCACCTACTTTGCAGTACTTCAGTGATTGTTTCATAAGCATTTCTCATGAGAATTTAGTGACTCACTGCACAGCATCTTTCAGAGTATAACGTTTCTGTTGAATAGGTAGTATTTTAAAGTTCTACATATGTTACACATACATCATGTTATGTATATATGATATATATACATATATATATGTATATATATATATATCTTATAAAGGCAAAAATTAATTGCACATCTTTCCTAAAATCAAAGCTGTTTCAATAACATCTAACAGACACTGCATTCTAATACACAGTGCTGCTTAGTGACATGACAGAGCCAGAGACAACTCCAATGCATCAGCACAACTGCCTGAGGAGATTGCCAAGGAGCCAGCTGCTGCTACTGGAAAGTCTTCCAAGGCCTAGCAGCTGGGTCCTGTTACTGCATCCAAAAACCCACCCCAATAAATAAGTAAATGAAAACCTAATTTCATAATCTCATCTCTGTTGTGAAAAACTCATATGTTAACTTCAGAAGCATTGTGACAAGTTGTATCTTTTCTCACATGTATTCTTGCAGTCTACTCTCACAGTCACACTCCTGACTTGCCTCTTCCCCTTCCACAAACCTATAACATCTGAGCAATTAAAATATGAAGGAAGCAATTCAAGCAATTCAAATAGTGGATGTGTAGTATCATTTTAGATACCTAGATCTCACCTGCCACTCCAGAAAGGCAGAGCTTTCCAATACGTAGCCGTGCTGTACCGTACAGCAATACTCTAGCTCTAAAATCACTTGAGATTTTTAAACACAAGTAACCAAATAACCTCTCAAATAGTTCTCACCTTATGCTCTAGTAATAATATGAAAGATGGACTTCATACAAAGCAGCTTATGGGACGCTGAAATGAAAATAACTGCCTGACTTGCTTCTCTATTTACTTAAGTCACTAGATTAGCGTAGCTACAGGATGGCATCGCTCAGGATAAATAAATAGATAGGACTCCCTTGTTCTACATATTGAGCAGTAAATTCTCTTCTTTAAATATGTCATTGGAAATAAGCAAATATAATATATTCCTTCCAAAGAATGCTTCTGCATTGTACATTCTCTCATGGACATCCTCATACTTTATTCACACACGTTACTCCTGACCTGTTCCTTCCACAACCCTACAATTTGACCCTAGGTCAAGCTTGTTATCCTTAAATATTGATAGATTATAATAGCTTTACATCATCAACATTCATAAATGATTGGAATCCTGAATTCCTAGCATGTTGCAATAGAATATGCTGAACCCGTGATTTGCAACTGTGCAGGACTCAGCAATGAAGAATTAAATCTATCATTTTGTGGAATCACTGAAAACCAAGCAAACCAAGCAACTATGACACAAAATCTCCACATGAGCAGAAAATACAGTTGTGTGGATAATTTTATTTTCCTTGGGTGAACTAGCGACTTTCTCCAGGTGTGTGTTAAGCATTGCATTTTCTTTATATTATTGGAAAGCCAGACAAGATTATGGAAGAAAAAACAACAACTGTGGAGTACATGAAAAAGATTTAGCCCTAGTTATCAATGACAACACAGACTCACAGAAAATGGAACACAGTTCTTTCCTGCAGAACACGGAGTTAGAAAAATGCTCCAAGCTACAGGTTGTTCAAACAGTTTTACTTTTTATGTAAACAATTATGTGGGCAATTCTGCTTCATGAAGTATAAGAGCTGAGTCATAAGGAGTCTGAAGAAAGCAGTGATAACCAGTTCTAGATGAAAGTTTGTTTTAGAGAGAAATTCTCTTTGGGGAACCTCAGTGACACAAAGCAGTGTGTCAGGCATTTGGAAAGGCGGTAGCTGAAGTGCTGGTCAGGATGATACTCTGATATTAAATGCTCAAGGAACAAATATAAGCTATTCTTTAAAACCCACAGAAAATTGAAGCACCTGTTTTCTTGCAGTTAATACTCCAATTTATCACTTTCTCTCTCCATATGGTTATTACAGGAACTTTCATAATGCCTGGCTAAAAATAATTCCATGAGTTGAACTCTGTAAATCTGAAAGCTTTACACACACTGAAATTAGCTCAAAAGATATTAACTCATTGAATGATTTATTCTAAACAAGGACGTCCTTTTCTTTTCTCCAGATGTTTAGAGTATTTGAGAAAGGTTTTTAAATGAGCCTTTTAAAATATCACATTATATTTTTTGAAGCTTTACTGTGTAGTCTAATGAGAGGAAGAACAGTGATTAATTGTAGGTTGCTGTCTTGCATTCCAAAATAGCAATTTTCCAATTTAGATCTTTTGTATATTTTTGTAGGAGTGTAATTTATATTCTCCCTCCTGTTACTTTCCAAGTTAAGACACAATTTAGATTTAATTCCACAATATTAGAATTGAGGAAAATGAAGCTCTTTTTATTAAATATTCAAGCAAAGGATGTGCTTCGGGTGTGCCATAAATCATGGTTGTCAGATCCTTCAAAGGAATCACTCTGTACAGTTACCTTGTCTATTATTTAGAAAGTACAGGCACTAAGCAAGATAATTCAGCAGTACTGTATCTGATGCACATATGGTTGTCTCCCCTCAATCTAGGGCTTTGAAAGGACAATCTATTTTCAATTTAACTCCAAAATTGTTACATTTTAGTTTGATTACATCATAATTGCAGTGCATGTGCATATTTAGAGCCTTTTGGACTTCTGCACAAAGATGATCTGAGGAGTTGATGATAACTAATGAACCATGTCAACGGAGTGGTTCTGGACTATTAAATTCAAGTCATAAGTCACCATGTAATTACTGATGCTTTAGTTAGCCCTTCCTTGTTCTAAACATTCTTTTCTAATGGAAATTTTCTATGAAATCAGAAGAGATTCTTAATTTTTAAGTACATTTTTAATAACTTTTGATAACATATTAGTTCAAAACTCTGTGTCCTGACCCTTAATATGATACTTAATGTCTAAAAACTATCTACCACTTTCCCAAGGCAATTAATTTCATAACAAACATAAATGTTTGTTTTTGAGTAATAAATGGTAAAGAAACAGCACATTTTATAGGTCAAAAGGAAAGCTGAACTCCTGATTTGAAAGAAAATAATGTTTAGTGAGATCCATTTGAAAAACCTAGGATTTTAAGTATGCAACCGTGGCTTAAAGTTCTCAAAGGTTTAGAAGATTATTATTTTGATTTTTTAAGCCACTTATTTTAAATTGAAACAGGAATTTGCAAATCAGAAAAAATCCCAAGGAAAAGTGGGAAAAAAATGGAAGAAAATGGAAGAGTTGTTTTGCAGAGGATAAAGTAAATCATTGCAAAAACAGATGCTGAGACAAGACTGGCAGTAAAGATTTACTTAGGAGGAAAGATGAAAATAATTGTATTTACCAGCTGAAAGGAAAATATTGTGGAATATGCATTGAAAGTATGTATGACAAATGATCTTAAGTAATAATAATCATTGCAATTGTCCAAGAATTACTATTCCATTATTCGCTATAAGACTTAAAGATTTAAAACTTTGTGTAGCATTAAAAACTCCTTACGGTATTCAACTAACTTACATTTTGACTACATTGTAGTCTAAAACATGCAATTACAGCTGAAGACACTTGACTGAATCTGTCTCATGATACCAGTATATAGGTGACAATGTACGTCTCCAGCTGGACGTAAGCTGGCAGCTTACTTGGGAACACACCTAAATATTGGTCTGATTTATGAGCCTAGACACTTACAGAGCTTAACAATAATCTCACTAATTTTTTAAAAGTTAAGTGAATTTATTCATACAGATTGCAGTTGTGCCTTTGACTCAGACTCAAATCTAGTTATTATCACCTCACTAAGGTGATATCTCTGGCTCTAAATTGGAGATATTTAGATTGAAGGCTGGACTATTTGATGGATATGAATTGGTCGCAACACAAAAATTGGTTGCAAGGTCACATTCAGAGGGCTGTGGTCAATGGCTCTATGTCCAGGTAATGGATGGTGACAAGCTGTGTCTTTCAAGGGTCCATCATTGGACCTGTGCTCTTCAACATCTTTATCAAAGACATAAATAAGAGAGAGGGAACGTGTGCACCCTCAGCAAGTTTGCTGATGATGCTAAGCTGAGTGATGTAATTAATATTACATGAAGAAGGGACACCATCCAAAGTGATCTGAACAGGCTTGAAATTTGGGCCATCAAACTGGCTTGAACACTGGACCTGCAGGAACCTAATGGGATTCAGGATGTTGCACTTGGGCTGGGCAATCCCAGATATGTGCATAGACTGGGAGAACTTACTGAGAGAAGCACCACAGTGAAGGACTTGGGGTTCTTGGTGGATGAACACTGTATATGAACTAACAGTGCATGACTGCAGCCCAGAAAGCCAACAGTATCTTGGGATCCAACAAAAGAGAGTTGTTGGAAAGAGCAAGGGAGGGGATTGTCCCCCTCTACTCCTCTCTTGAGAGGCCTCATCTGGAGTACTGCATCGAGGCCTGGGGTTCCCAGCACAAGAAGAACATGGAGCTATTGCAGAGGTAGCTAAAAAGATGATCAGAGAGCTGAAGCATCTCTCATGTGAAGACAGGTTGAGGACACCTGGTTTGTTTAGCTTGGAGAAGAAAAGGCTCCAGGGAGACATCATTACAGCTTTCCAGTACTTGAAGGAAGTTTATAAACAAGAGGGGGACTGAATTTTTACATGGTCTGATACCAACAAGACACAGGGAAATGGCTTTAAAATAAAAGAGGGAAGATTTAGGTTACATGTTAGAAGTATTTTATTTTATGTTTTAAACAGTGAATGGTGAGCCACTGAAAAAAGTATCCCAAATAAGTTCTGGATGCCCTATTCTAGAGATGCTTGAGGCCAGGTTGGATGGAACTTGGGCAGTCTGAGCTGGTGGGTGGTAACTCTGCCCATGGCTAGGGAGAGGGTGGGGGGTTTGGAATTGAGCAATATTTAATATCCCTTCAAACCCAGACCATTCTGTGATTCTATTAGTTTTGATAGAGAAAAATTAGTCTAAATATAAATTAAATAACATGAGTAGTATTAGCATGAATATTTAAAATCAATTATTAAAATCAAAGGAATTAGGATCATAGGAAGTCACTAGGAAACAATAAGCATGTTTAAATTCTTAAGTATATTTATTGTTTCTCTCTCATATGCACACCTCCTCACTACCCTCCCCCCAAGTTCATGAATAAAGGAAAGCCTGAAGTGATTTCTGTGCCCATTTGGAACAATTCCCTTATTTTATTATTTACTAAATCCTAGGATGACTTTTCCATTAACTTACAAAATTATTCCTAAAGAGAAGAGCTTTTGTTTTGAAAACATCAAACTGCACCAGATAGTGAATGTTTCAAATTTAATTCCAAGCTCAGTTCTGTATAGTCTACTGCCTCAATATATATCTTCAAGACTGTGTATGCATTTCCAGAAAACTACATATTTTCTGAACTCTTTTAATTTGGATTTGTCTTTTTCTCCAGTCCAAAAATGAAGCATTTTTGTTTAACTCGGGGAAAAAAAAAAAAAAAAGGAAAAGAAAAAAACAAAATTAAGAAAAAAGAAAAAGAAGCATACATAAATCAATGTTCTAGTTACTGAATCCTTTTTCTCAACACTTTGTGATACAGCCTGTATCATGAACTCATGACAATCATTTGTTAAAATACTCGCACTCTGTCCTTTGTCATACGCTACTGAAATATTACTAAAATATTCCATTAGTTTTCCATGAAGAAAATGTCAATTCTTTACATCTCTCTGTATTTCTGATGTGCATCTATGGGGTACTATGAACCTGATTCATCCTGTAGTAAGTAGTTTTCAAAAAGACAGACTGAAATGAGGCAAGTAGTTATCTAGACAATTTGCTTCAACTTTTTTTCATTTTCAAAGAAGTGGGTATGTGCATTTGTCTTATGAATATATTATCTAACCCTCAGCAACCATTAGCCAGATAGTGGCATCCCTCCGGCAAAAGTAATTGCTTACTGTTTGCCTAGGTGTTACAGCACCAAGGCATTGACGTCTATATGTCCTCACCGCTATTCTAGGTAACAGTGGTGAGAATTATCTTTTTCCCTTCAGCTTGCAAAGGAAAAAAAAACCAAAAACCTATATGCACTGGAAAAGCTAATTACAATGACTAATCAAAAAGAATACTGAAATAGGTGCCTGCACATTGATGAAATAAGGAAATTTAAAATTAAGTAGAAAACTATGATTTCCTGCTAGAAAGCAGCAGAATATAGATCACAGTGGCAGTTCTGTGCATCTTTTCTGTACTGTTCTAAAATCATTAAATAATGCATTTTCCAATGTATATTGCTTTGCAACCTAATTTTTGTTTGACACTGGGAGCTTCTCTCTTGTAAATGTTCTCATACAGTAGGATCAAGTTCAGTCCTGTTTAGTACTTTCAGGAAGAACCACAATTCAAAAGGACTGCAAAAAGAGGTAAATGCAGAGCATCTTACTAAGTCAAACAGCAAAGCAAAACAAGAAATAGGTAAGTCATATGCACTTTCTGTAAGCTCTTCTGATCAAACTTCAAAAACGGTACAGGATTTTTTTCCAAAAAAACAGTCCCTTCCTATATATGCAAACAGATCACCTAATAGACAGCTAGAAGAATACATTTCTGATAGTTTTCTTTGTTTGTTTGTTTACACATTGTGCTTTTCATCCGTGGAAGAGATATATATTCATAGATGCAGGCGTGTCAGCAGCCGAAATGGACAGCCTCCTCATGTCCTTGTGTAATCAGTCTGATCGTCCATACCACTGCATTCACGTCTTTAACTATCAACTTC
Organism: Perdix hodgsoniae; assembly: GCA_035772895.1. Taxonomy (NCBI): domain Eukaryota; kingdom Metazoa; phylum Chordata; class Aves; order Galliformes; family Phasianidae; genus Perdix; species Perdix hodgsoniae. Next base: position 17,622,878 of record JAPSGF010000007.1, read on the forward strand.
AGAATCTGTCACAATGTGCAAAACTTCCCTAGCAACAACAGAAGGAAAGAGAATGTTTTTTCTTGTACTTGCTACAGCTTTATATCATTACTGAAAGAATGTGAGAGAACAATCTTGCTATTGTATATCAAAAGAGCCTACTGTCTGTGTCTTGATGTGTTTGGATATTAATAAATTCTGAAGTAATAGGTAACTAAGAAAACTGTGAAGAGAATTTCACTGCCTTTTGACCTCAAGGACTTTCTTGATAGCAATAATTAGCTTTAAAATATTCCTCAGGGATCTTGAGATTCAACACTTGACTACAATGGCTTCTGTACTGCACATGACAGTTGTTCAGGGCAACTGGGAGACTGGTCCCTGAACAGCTACAACCTACTTTTTGTTTCAGTTTGATCAACAGAGTGGTTGCCATCAAAATCCAACTAATAAATTAGCATAAATATATGGAGATCTGAAAGCACTGCTATATACAGAACATGTAAATTATTTACATCTAGTCAACCCAAGTGACTGCAGATACTGTAAGAAGCACAGCTGCTGCTGATGCTAGAACCTTGAAGCTGTTTCTTATGTGAATATTCATTATTACACTCCTGGAAGACTGTAGGGGAAAGCACAGTCAATAAAAGTACATTCTGTGTTTTGTAATCAGTAAACAACATAAGCACAATAGTACGTGGAGGATATAGAGCAGCTGCTCTTTCCAAACGAATGCCTAATTGTTAAATATTTAGTCCTCAGCGCTATGGTTTCCTTAACAATTCTTCTTCTTGTTAGGGTAGATTGGATGCCCTTGTGCTTTTTTTAGATTTTCTGAATTTCCTTTTTTTCCACTCACATGATACCACAGGGTTTAAACCAAACACTCATGGAATAGGGGATGCATATAACAACAATAATGACCTATATTTCTAGAATGCTTCTTATCCCAGAGCATTCCTAGACTCAGTGATTATAATATATGTGGGAATTTACCACTGATATGGGATAACATACTTATGGCAAAGCCACTGACACTTTTTAAATTAACACAGAAATCCAAAATATATACAACACCAGTTGACTCTTGGCTTTGAGACAGAAGAATTGTTTTCCAAAAACATTGTACTTAGCAAAGTGTACTCCTGAGAGCAGTCTTAGTGCACTTAAAACTTAACATCCATGTTACCTAGGACTAGTAGTCAAGAACTGGTTCTAATATAAAGCATGTCTGGGGACAAGATTTCCCTGCACAGCTGCAATTCAGTGATTATGGCTCTGCACAGGTAGATTACTAAAGCAATGAATAGTAATGATAGGGATGCTATCTAGCAATATGCATTTGATTTCATGCAGCAACCATCAGAATCTCCTCAAGAATGAAAAAAATCTTGTTTTCAGAACTTACTACTTCCTTTGAACATCAAAAACTGTCTACAGTCGTAAATACAGTGGCCACAGTTCAAGAGTTTTTATCTCTGTTCTTGTCCAGATCATAACATCCTTCAGAAAAGAAAGATTTGGTCTATCTGATTTATACTGATTCTGTCCCTACTGACAAATATTAACAGATTTATCTGTGAAACATAACAAAAAAGATAATTCTTACTGCTCCCAAAGCCTTATAAAATCTCTACAGAGATTAAACAAAAGTATTATTCCCACAGAAAACTGTTATTTTCAGAAAATTCACTGAAATCTTTAAGCAATGTTTTATAAACTTGAATGATTGCCTACACATCCCACAGACAAATCAAAAAACAACAAAAAAGTCATTCAGCAGAAATATTAGGGTTCATATCCTATTATCTTTTTGTAAAGAAAAAAAATTGCCAATATTACTTCAAGCACTGCAGTGATTAAGGATTTTTGTGTTTATAAAAGAGAATGAGATTCTTTAATATTGTAACATATGGAGCTCAAAATGTGTCATATATGGTGCTAACTACTGTATGGATCTTCCCAGTGAAAAGGCAAACTCTATACTGCAAGTAAATGTGGATGTTCATCATGAGAAAGCTGGAATGAAGTGTTTGAACATGTAAAGATAATTTGGTCTCAAAGCAGAACTTTCTTCAAGCTTCTTTTTATTGAATTAGATGACCAAATTTAACTTATATGGAATCAACAGGGATCAGCTTATAAGGGATTCTGTCACCAGAAACAACACCAAAAGACAAATGGATGTTTATCCTGAAATACCCAATTTCAAAGGAATGGATATTTACTGATTGCCACTTAGTACCACTGACCGACCTGAATACAACTTTGTGCTCACATCTCCAGACTCCTACCATTTGATCCTATATGAAGGGTACAATCATATCTACAATGGTTAAGAAAGAAATATCGAAAGCTGTGATTTCTCAGTGCTTGATACTATTTTTATATTCTATCAACTTACATTTTACTTTCTACCCAAATTGTTTGCAAAGAGTAACAGAAGGAAACAGATATACAGAAAGACAGAAAGGAAAAAACAAAATCAACAAGACATAAGAAATCAAAAAATAAAACTAAGTGTCCTGGATAAAGTTTTAGTTTTTCTTATACTTAAAAAATACCTCAGGTACACTTCATACTTAAGGATTCTAACACGGTGAAAAGTCACATCTTCTTTCCCATTCCATGGATAAGTCAGTGTCACCTAGAACTTCTGCAGTCGATAACAAAACAATTTTTCTCTCCATCCTACTGATTATTTATTTATTTATTTATTTATTTTGGTGTGTGTGTGTGTGTCTGGTATCATTCATTCTGCACTACACATATTTTCCAACTGCAGTTTCTGACCTGCACTACAAATAAAGCTACATTCACAGTCATCCAGAAATGTGTTAACAGCATGACAGGTTTCATGAGCAGCAGGTTTTATATGATACTGAGGTATAATGCTAAATGTTCTGATAGATATTTAATGTCTATGTCATTTCATTTATATTTAGTTTGGTATTGAAAGGAGTTAGTATTATAGCTTATTTTAAAATTTGATATTAGAGTACATCAAAAGCTTTTTTTTTTCTGCATTCTTTGTTATTATACCTTGGAATCATTTGATACAGTTTTTAAACTTCTGTATCTTAAAATGTAACAGAGGAAATAAAAATTCATAAATAATAGAATTGTCTTGTCTTGACAGAGAAACACATGGTAGCTCTCCTTTTTCTTTGCTTCAATTTTAAAGGGGAATAAATCCTCCGAGGGCATAGATATCATAAGAAAATTGCTGAATAAAACCAGAAAGGCTACCAAACTGTATCTTCTGTAATGAATTTTATAGGAACAACTGAGGCAGTTCACATTTTCTATCCACATAGTTACCTCCATTTTGAGGGACTGGGGAGGGGGTTTAGAACATTTCACAAGTCTTTTCCTCAGAAAATAAGTCCTGAGAACTAGAAATACTTCAGTATAATGTGAAACCTTATGCACAGGCAAATCTCATCATTTTGTTTGTTTTAAACTCCGGAGACAATGTTTTTTAATTGCTCTACAGGCAGTAACTATTTGTCAATCTCAATGACAGGTAATCTATTGAAAAACATGATTTTAACTATTATAATTTCTTTTATTAATATAAAGCAAGTATTTAATTATAACAGACAGTTAATCTGTTCTTTCATTCTTGGTTTTTCTTTTTTTCTCTTTTGTCTTAGCCTTGCATTCATTGTTTTAGCATTTTCTGTTACTGAATTATGTTTTTTAGCTACCTGTTCCTTATCAGCCACCATCCTTCTGTTATCTACCTTTTCTTTAATCTTACTTCTTACTGTTTCTTTTCTCTCCTTTTCTTCCATCCTTGGTTCATTTTTCTTCCCATCCTTGCCTTTCCTTTTTCATAAACCTTTTCATCTAATTTGTTCTGTTGAGACTTTCTCTGTAGGATTTACAAGTCCTCATTTTCAGCCAGATGTTCTAAGCATATGCCAAGGTGCCTTGTGAATCATGGCTTTACAGATACTCAAATTCTCTTAACATTCCTTTGGCATAGACATGATTATGGAGAAAAAATTTGACCTCCAGTGTAAAACTGGAGTATGTAAAGTACTTTAACCAAGCCTCTGTTATCATGGTTTCACAGTTAAAAAGGTAAACACAGGAGAAAAGAAAAGGAAGACATTTCTGTTACAACATACAATCTCAGTCAAAAGCATATGAAATACAGGGCAAAAATGCACTAGAGAGTCAGTGAGAAATGCAGTGTGTGTGAAGGGTCAAAATGTAGCTATGCAAGTGACTGTGATTAGGATTTAGTCAGCATGACATGTGACTTCGTTAGAAATTTTAAGTTAACTATCACACAGACAGGACCAGTTTATGTAGAAGACAAAAAGGAAATCAGGTAGTCATGATGCATTCAAAGTACCTCTAAATGAGAATAAGATAAATGTCATTGATTCCTTTTAGGATAGACACAAGGAATAATACTTGTACAGCAGTACACATTGCAAGAAAAGTGAATCAAACACATCTAGAGCATCCATGACGTACATGGAACTACAAGTTTATGCTGGATATTCTGCCTGCCTACATATATGCCAATTTATAAATTTTCTCTAAAGGGAAGATAGCTAGTAGAGACTTAATTCTGCCTCTTAATGGTTAAAATGGAGCTTTTCAAGAGTAAATTTTCATCATTAAGAGAACCTTGACAAAAAAAAATTACCTTCAAAAGCTTAAAATAAAGTATGCAATGAGTTAAAAAAAAAAAAAAAAGCAAGATTTAGGCAATATATCTAGATTCCTGTGAAGAGCCTCATGTCACTCAAAAAGAGTCAAAAGCACCTTCCAGTTAATATTCATCAAGAAACTTGCTAAGAACTCATTCCACTCTTGCATCCAGACCATTGATAAATATGTTGAACAGGACTGGCACTAGAGCTGAGCACTGGATAACACTGCTGTTGATCACACACCAGTCAGATGTAGCTTCATTCTCTATCACCATTTGAGCTCTGCCATTAAGCCAGTTCATCAGCGAGCACAGGCTGTACAACTCACAGTAGTACAGTTTGTCTGGAAGGATGCTGTGATTTAAGATATCAAAGGTCTTAACAAAAACCAGGACAGATTACAGCCATTGTCTTCCCTTCATCATAAAAGGAAAAACAAATTACCAAGGTAGGATTTTCCCTTTATGAACTACTGCCCATGCCTGATAAGAGCTTTGATCTTTAAATGCCTTTCAATATCCCCCAGGACAGTCTTCTCCACAACTCTTTCCAGGCACTGATGTTAAACTAACAGGTCTGTAGTTGCCTGGGTCTTCTCTCATACCTTTTTGTAGATAGATGTAACACTGGCCAGCTTCCAGTCAGCAGTAACCTTCCCAGACCCTCAAGACCTTTGGTATAGCTATTTATTGCTGCCAATTTACATGATAATTCAAGAAACAAGTTGTTTGGGTATTCTGATAACAAACATTCCCTAAAATAATAAGCAAAGAAAGGAAGATGATGATGGAAGACTTCTTAAAGTATAGGTTGGATGAACCTCTCTAGAACTAATAAAATAAAATTTGAACAAAAAATAGAAATAAATAAAAACAAGAGGTAGCTCTTCCAAGAAGCAGTCCTAATTTGGAAGTGAAGGTTACTTGAAAATTCAGTAGTGAAAAAGAAACATTTGCACCTCTGAGATCAGGACTTGTGCATTCCTGCTTAGGTTACAGTGACAAGTACATTGGAGTCAGGAAAACTTCTCTCCAAGATCACCTGAAAGAAGTGGGGAGTTCATTGGAACAGAAAGTCAAATGTGAAGAATCTGCTTGTGTTACTTGTGTGTGTAGAATTTGCTACCTAAAAGTTGTGTGCCATGTAAGTTACTTATCATAGAACTATTATAGTGTAGAGTGAGTTTGCGCTATTCAATTAGGACACATCTGTGTTCACGCTCTGAATATCTCTCAAGTTTGCTGGCTCTATTCTTGACAGTTTAGGTGATAATTTCTCAGCCCAATCGAGCAGCTAATTAACAACCAGGACAGAAAGCACAACTGTACCATACAGTAACACAGAAGAGGTATTCCAAACAGCTTCCAAATATAATCCTCTTGTAGGATTAGCTTTTTTTTCAAGTGTTTGTTTTATTTTTTAACCCATGAAGAAGTTGTTTCAGAAAAAAAACTTTATTGTTTTTGCACTTTTAAGTACCTCAAAGCCATGTTCACCTTTAGTCACAGCAATTTTTTGTTCAGATTGATATTCTTCCTAAATGGCAAATTCTTTGAGTGGCAAATGATTTTGAGCAATTTCAATGATAGCAATAATAGTCTTCTCACAGTCTTTATATAGGGTTATTTACCCATTTGTCTTCTCTCATCTCCCCACTAAAGGAAACAAAGATTAAAAATTTCAGCTTTACACTCCTTTTTCATTTCCATTAAAATTATTCCTTATGAATGCTGCAGATCTTGGAAGTTATACTTCAGATCTTTACATCAATAATTTTAAGAAAGCCACAAATAAAGAAGAATGTGTTCATTTTTCTCCAGGGTGCACAAACATCATTTGATTTCTTTAATATCTTAATTTAGATAGTTGGGGATGTATCTAATAAGGATCCTTAGAGAGAAATTTGCACAACTCCTCAGATGTGTAGTGGCAAGAAGTGGAAAAGGGACCACAGCTGTATAAATGCTACTATGGTACAGGCCTGGGAATACTTGTGCTTGAAACACACAGTACAAGCTATCTGCTCTGTACTGCCAAAACTGAAGTGCTTTGGGACACATTCAGAAAAAGGATCTTAAGCTTTCTGCAGAGTGCTTTAGCTTGTGTACTGCTGAAGGCCCCTCATTTGCAGTTATGGCCTGCCTTTTCACTTCAGCCTTCCACCTACTCATCCTGAGGCTAGATTGTGAATATGGTTTTACTTGGTCTCCCAATTGTTCTTATCCTTGCAGCCTTGCACTGGTGCACTTTGAATCATTTTTCTGTCATAATCTCTGAGATAGCGATTCTTTTTGATATCTGACTTATACTGTTTCTTCTTTGTCCCCTCACCCTGATGCCTTGTAGCTTCAGTTTCTAGCTCTGCACTGATTCCAGTCATCACTCCTTCCCTCTGCAACCTTCCAAACTGTTGTGTCTATGTTTGAACAAAGTGAATAACAATCGTTTTAGCATTTTTAAATGTATATATAATAAATAATAGGTGTGTTTGGTGTTTAACAGTCAATTAGTGTTCAATACATACATCCTAATTAATTAAATTTATATTGAAGTCAAAATTGCAGTTTTGTCATTGCACAGACAGCACCAAGAAGGCTGAGCAGGTACTGAGAAAAGATATGACCTTACTGAGGAAAAAAAATGGACACGGTCATCAACATTACTGTGATTCCCTGCTATACTGGACAGGATACCCTGGAGAAAACATTCATCTGGGGACTATCATTACTTCTTTTCCCACTCGGCCATTGGAGTTTTCCCTTTCTCTCTCTCCTCCTTTCTCTCCTCATAAGGTAACACGGAAGTCAGGGTACATCATCAGCTACAGGCCCCATGAATAAAGCTTTGTGAATGTCAGGCTGCCTCAATTTTCTCTGTGCAACAAGTACCATTTTGTGAAACAGCGAACCCCTTAGGCACCCAAGAACCTTTTCCTCTCATTTTTTATACCAACTACTAAAGCACATTCATTATTTCTTCTTCTTTATCTGCTACATAGGAGCTACTGACTATTTCATATCTTTTGCAGAGTGGACCCAGGAGGTCTGCAAAGATTGATACTACAACAATACATTCAGATGGGTACATTCACGTCTTTCCCCAAGTTCCAAACCCCAGAAAAAGCAACAGAGCAGTAATGAAATCAGAAGACATTGTGGCAATAAGTGCTGCCCCTACAGAATGCTATGGGGCACGATAAGAACAAATCACCTTACTTCAGCATCTGTATGATCAGGAGCCCTTTAGTTTATTGCCATTCGTAGAATTTGCCCTCTGTGGCAACTTTTAAGGTAGGAAAGTTTTCTCCTTTTTGTGGCTATGACCTTCTAGAGTGAGTAACTTGGTTCATATATCTTTCTGAAAAACAACCAACCACTCAAGAAAATTCTTTCTTCTCTTTTTGAAAGCCAGGGCAGTCTCCTCTCCTAGCTCGTCCTCACACTTATTACCTCACATTTTAACACTTAGGTCCAAAAGATATTGAAAATAAAGGCAGCAGAGTGTGCTTAGCTGATTGTCTAGTTGTTCTTTTTTTTATTTCTTTTGAAACTAAGTGAAATAAAGGAAAGATTAAAGAAAGGAAAAGCAGTGATTCTTTCTATCATGCAAACATGGGAAACAGTGCTCCACAGGTCATGAGGCTTAAATTACAAAGGTTAAAGGCTGCCTTCAGTAACCTCACAAAAGAACACCTTTGCACTTTTCAATTTATATTCTCCCTTCACTTTACTGAAGGTTTCCTGGGAGCAGTGGCATCCTCTGATCTCTCAAAAAGTTTATTTCTGTGTAGGCACTCCATATATATTTATATATAGCTACCTTTTTGTTCATCTCCAAGCATCCCGCAGTTTCGGTTTTTGTTGTTTCCAATCCTTTTTTTAGATAGATATGCAAACAATTTTGTCAGGGAGTGTTGTGATTGAAAAGGGAGTAACAGCTAAACTAGAAGAGGGTAGCTTTAGATTAGATATTAAAGACAAATTCTTTATTATGAGATTGGTGAGGCTTTGGAACAGATTGCTCAAGGAAGCTGTGGATACCTGATCCCTGGAAGTGTTTAAGGCCAGGCTGGATGGGGCTTTGAAAAATCTGACCTATTGGAAGGTGTCTCTGCCTGTGGCATATGGGCTGGAACTAGACTTCTATGCCAAACTATCCTATGCTTCTATGATTCTGTGCCCTTTCTGAACAGTCTAAGCTGTCCTATCTGGAAACCATGGAATGTCTTCTTAAAATGGCTCATTAACAAATTTCACAAGGATGAAAAAGTACATAAAATGATACTGTAGATAGTCAGATGTAGCTGACAGGCACCTGGACAACACCTAGACAACAGGCACCTAATATGGAAATATCTTCAAGTGACCACAAACAACTATGTGCATTCCCACTGTGTGAAATCCATGTTTGTGAAATCCATCTTTGCAGGTGATTCCTTGAAGTGCAGAAATTTACAAATCATTTCAGTCTAAGCAATTTTTCCATCCTTAATGATAGCATATTAATGTTTAAAATTGTACCCTGATAACCATATCTACTGAACTCTTTGCAAGATGAAATTTCAGTGCAGTACCATTTAATAAAAACAGCATTTAATTAAAATATCCAAAACTTTTGTAGCTAAAGTAAATCATCAACTTTTTTGTTATGTTAGAAGCTGAAAATGAGGATTATTGGAGGTTGTAAACAAGGATTAAACAAAGAGGAGATCTAGTGTTATTTTGATACAGACTACAAGCCACAGCTGTGCTCCCCCCATCAGGTATAAAATTAGAACAACTAAGCCTATACACTTGTCCCTTACATAACTCCCTTTCTATACCTCATTGCTTATGGAACAAAAGCTGGCCCAGAAATAAATGTTAATACAGGTTTTAAATTTCAATATTTCCAGATATGCCTTAGCCACTCAGACTCCAAGCTATCATCAGAAGCATCTGGTATCTGGCCAATAGTGAAGAGTGGATGAGATGGATCACGAGTTTATCCTAACATGGCAGTGTCAGGACTAATTATGATGAAGAAACAGAAAATGAGAAAAAAAAATCAAATACTATAAAATAAAGCATATCCTGATAGGCTCTACTTTGCTAGACAACAGCAACATTAAAAAGTAATTTCTGTTCTGAAATATCACAAATTACACTCAGCACCCTTATTGGACTTAGAAGCCATGAGGACTAAAGCAAGATACTAATTACATAAAGTGTATTACTGTTAACTGCAAGTCACAGTGCACTTTCCTGCAGTCAGAAATGTTGAACAAAGTTTGCTGGATGTGACAGCTACATTCTCATCCCTGCACTTTCATGTGGGAATAAATCCATTTTCAAACTAATACTAAAATATCAGTAGAATCGACCACTCTCTTGAGATGCCTTCCTCCAAAATGGTTATTGAAATAGTTTTTCCTTAACTCTGTGACAGGAAGCTTCTCAGATGAGCAACACAGACACAGCCCTCTGGTGTGAAGGCATACAAAGGAACAGAAGTTGTGTATTCAAAATTGAAATGGAGTTGCAGCTTTTCATATGAGGTGGTAGAGTTTACAGAGGATACACAGACTTCTGTAGATCTCCAAAAGGTGGAAAATTGACCCAGGATTTTTAAATGGTTGAACAGTTCTTTTCTCATCTTGGATTTCTGGGGTCTTTACAAGATCTTTACAAGGTACACTTCTATCCACTCCCCATTCATTTCTAATGGTCTTCCACAAAGTGCTACCTCTACTGCCTCTTATTCTTCTTTTTTTCTTTTAATTTAACTGTTTTTCAAATTCTTAGCTAACGGTATCATTACAGAAGATAAATGACTAATGATCAATTTTTAAAAGATTACAGGGCTTAAATCTTTGAGACAGGACACAGAAGCATGTAGTATGTAATTTTATCTGTGAGACACCTATTTTCTATCATTAAACTACACTATATAAAAGAAAAAAGTACGCTGTAAGAATAGTTATTTCGTCAGATGAAATACTCAAGGATTTTTAAGGAGAGAAAAGAGCAAAATCACATGCTGTAAGATTTTAACCATGCAGGAAAAACAAACCCAAACCCTTTTAGAACATCGTTTTAGTTATGGAGTGGTATTTGTAGAATGCCTGAATGCATACAGACACAAGCCTCCTAATGATTAGCACAGTTTCATTGGCAGGCTTGGCTGCAGAATCACAAAGCAAACATAAATTGCAGCAAATTAGCAGAAGATTTTTTTTTTTTCTTTAAGGAAAGAAACTTTAATGGATGTTTTGCCTGAGGAGCTTGTTTCTAAAGCTTCTCAATAGATGAGAATGCCAGGATTCACAGAGGCATATAGTAAATTTAATAATGGCTCCATGCCTCACTATGGTTTAAACAGCTATACAGCGGATCCAAATTCAGACACAGGCTCTGCACATTCAAAGCTGGAAACCAGGCATATCAGGGCAGTGAAAGCCTTGGTCTCATTAGCTGCTGATAGTACTCACAGCAGTCTAGAAAGACAGCTGCCTATTTAGAAATCCATCTTGCTTCTAGTGTATTTAAGACACCATTATCAATAATTTAAATCAAAGCACAATTTGGCCCATAAAAAAGATAATTTAAGTTTGCCAAAGGGAAAAGTAAATTGGGAAATAATAAAAATAATAATAATAGTAATTAATATTATATATAGAGAGAAATGAATAAAATGCAATATCAGGGTGATTTTTTTTTATTATTATTATTTTTTTACTACCTCTGATAGATCATTGTTTTCAGCACTCCTAATTTAAATAGCTAGAATGAAACGAGCTACGTGTTGCAAGAAGAGGAAAAAAATCCCTGCTAGGAATACTAATACCAAAGCCGTTCAGGTTACAATTGGCAATAATTGCCAGTCTCAGTACTGGAACATTTTAATTTACTCTCAGCCAACTGACATTCAGATAGGTGAAAAATTATTTCCTGCTTTTAAAAACATCAAAGAAATTGCTTCCAGTCTGATCATTGCAATTGACAATCCACTGCATAAACAGAGGGCAAATATCAGCAATGAAGTGAAACAACTTTTAGAAGTGATACTTAATCCTGATAGCCATAACATCACTACATGCTTATTTTACTGTCTTAGAATTGACACATATGTTCTTACAAATAAACTCATTACTGCCTGCCTTAAACATTAATAAGAATGGGTAGCATGTTACAGAAACAGTCATCGATAATTTCATAGAATAATAAAAGGGGAAAAAATAGGCACATAAAAATAGGCATTGTATTTGAATAATTATTTTGCTAGCATCACCCTTTTGTAACATAACTATGACTGCTGAACTCAGGTCCCACGTATCACAGTATATTTCATGATTTTCAGGAAAAGGTATGAAATATTGCTGCTAGTTTGGAGTGGATGAAATTGTTCATCATTACATTAATGCTGACACATCGTGTAACATTTGGCAACTTTTCCTTGAAAAGTTACTCTTTTCAATTTGTTGGGTAACACAATAGTCTGGAGAGCAGGAATCACTTTCTGTATATAATACTGCAGTATTTTATGTTTTCCACTTACACTGCATAGGAATGAATCCCAGGCTGACCCTACCCATGCTGGTAGAAAAGCCATTGCGGACAATGGACAGGGAACACTTCACCACTGAAGTGTATTTGAGAATTGTGATGATTATCCAGGTCATTATAGGCTGCAGAAAACTTTTGATTTCCTCCTTGTTCCACATTCTTCTTCATTTGTCTTGTTACCCTGGGGGCTGGGGACAGAGAGGAAGCTTCCCATTCCAACAGCACCATTGCATTCTCTGTTTGTAAGGTAATTACACTGGCTCTCTGTAGATATACTGAATTTTGACCTAGGGCCCTTTTATGCCACTCCAATAGGAAAAAAAAATAAAGGTCTTCAAATGCTTGAAAACAGCCTCAAGTCCAGTCATAAATAACTACAGAGAATTACTAACCAAATGTAAACTAAGCATAGGGAAGAGATAAGTCACATTTTATCTAAATGGAATAAAAGTACTAATAAATAGAAGTTTTACAGAACAGATGGCCAAGAAAACAATATTGTGAAGGTTTTCCTGTCCATACCTGATGTACATTGAACATAATAACATGATCGTATTTTAAAGACAGATTAAGTACATGATAAATTATATATTAAATAGTTGAGCAAGAAACAACCAAAAAAAAAAAAGAGGTTGCTTAAACAAGAATGTGTTCTTAATCTTTAAACACTTTTCCTACTATCTGTCCATGGAAAAGTGGTGTATAATGGCTAATTATTTTATTTCCTGCAAAAATTTAATCTTTTTTTTTTACTTCGTTTATTTTATTTCTACAGTGAGATTTACACAGGATTTTACACTAAAAAGCACGAGTAATGTGAATGACTCCTAATAACACACTGGAGTGGATTATCATGGTTCCCCTTTGTGCACTGGCGGCATACAACCAAGATCATAATTAAGGGATTTCTACCACCTGTCAACTTGAAGAACAGCTAAACCACATATTTCCACATAATAATAAAGAAATCTAAGATGAAAAAGGAAATGAAGGTTAAATCTGGAAGGTCTCTGGGGACCTCTGAGCTTTTTTCTGTGCTTCCTTTATCATTTCTACTTGCCCAGAAAGATGGAGGCTTTTTCCAGTTAAGCTAGTCCATTTAATGAAATGCCTGCATTTTCACATAACTGTTTAGAAAACAGAACATCTGCAATGTGGAAATTCATATTAAACCTCATCTCTGGATTTATAGTTTTTTCATCATTTTCCATTCACACAGAAGCAGAAAAAAAAAAAAAAAAAAACAAACAAAAAACAGACAAATTGTTCAGACTGTCAAAAGAATAGAAAATGAACTCAGAATTTTAAAAGACATCTTAATGTGAAAAGGCGATTACTGATATATATGTAAGAAGACAGGGAATGAATTTCCAAAGTGCTGTTACTTGTGCTTGATTAAATTTCCCATTTCCCTGTTTTGTCTTTTTTTGTTTGTTTGTTTTTCAAATGTAATTATATTTTAAAGACTGACAAAAAGATTTCTTTAGAATCACTTAATAATGACATGAACGGAAAATTTAAATTATCATTGAGAGTATCTAAAATGAATCTAGAATTATACGCCTATATGAGTCCTTTGTTATAAATAGGTCCCCTTTTATTTTTCCTCACATAAGCAAATATACTACATTCTTTGCAGAATATTTACAGCGAGGTATTATTATTTGCAAGTGTATGGATGCTTCACAATCGTCCATATTTCATTTTACTTAAACTTAAAAACGAACATGGCTGGGTACAGACATTCTGTGGCATTTTTTCCAAATGTAGTGTATTATTAAATACTGGTAGGCTTCACCAGTTCAGAAATTAAAATCACACAGAACTCTACTCCAAACTGTGTTGTGCTGTCTGGAAGAACTTATGACCCGAGGCTGTAAAACTGCCAACACTTACATGCAAGGTTATCGTTCCCTACTTCTTTCTGCATTCTCATACTCTCTCCCCTATGTTTTCCGGTTTTACAAATGATTTAACATACAAACTGAGTAAGATTAGTAATCTATTAATAGCATGTCCCTCATCATAATACTACTTTCTGGTGTATTAGCCTAAAGATGGAGTTTCACAAGACCTTGACTTAGAAGGCAGAGATCCCTAAGTTTTATGAGTCTAAAGTTTGGTTCCACTGCACTCCCCTCCTCCCCCCCCCAAACTGCCTCTGTTGTGTCAGTGATGCTGTATTATATGAAATGACTTAAATATTGTTAAATGCCACCCTTCCCCCCCGAAACCTGACCCCCTATTTTGAAAAGTGTCTGCAATCAACAATTTAAGGAAATTAAAAAGAAAAAAAAAAGAAAAAAGAAAAGTATCAGACTTCCTATTTTTTTGAGAGTTTTTATGTACATTAGTGGGACCTTTAATTTACCACTTAGGATGCTGCTCCTGCTCCAGATGCAGAGAAGATCATACCGTTTTGACTTTCTTCCCTGACATTTTCCAAGAAAATAAATTAAACATTTTTTTACAGTTTTCTAGCTATAGCAAAATCTCAGTCCCATTTTCATTCAGAAATTCCTGGAAAATTCCTAGAGAAGCAAGCTGGAGAAATTCCTAATATAATTTGTCTATATTTTGATCAATAGATTCAATAAAATTCATAGTGCAGAAATAGCAAAATTATGAAAAATACCTTTGCTGTAAATCCAAAACTGCAATAGACTGCATTTCCATTATAGGCTATTCTATTATAGTACTCAGAAGCCTTTCCCTGTTGTTTGGCATACTGTATCATCCCCAGGAAAAGGTTAATCTTCAGTGAAAATATCATCTCTTGGCCCTGTGCATTTGTTGGGGTTAGAGAGGAAATGTTTTCTTTGAAGTTGGCTGTCATCCCAGCAAAGCTGCATTAAGTAGTTCAAATTAAATATCAGTAGTAATACACATTGGTAGCAAGTAAAGGCTAGAAAGATAAAAGTTTCGGGGTAGAGTTTCAGGGAGAAATAGGCTTACTATTGGTAGTAAAATGTTCTCAACGTTGAGACATTTGGAAGTTTTCAGGCCTCAGTTGTACAGAAACAAAATCCATTTGCTTCTGAAAGCATCTGAACTTGATCTGACACGCCACTACTGGTCAAGCAAATTTGAAAACATTTTCCCATTTTTCATTTTTTTCCTGGTTGTGCTTTCAATTAGAGAGATACTATCATTTTAAATATTTTCCTACCGTAAATGCCTCCCTTCAGGGGTTACAGAAAGAAGCCCATTAAAACGCATTCCTATCCTTTTAGCAGACAAAAGTAAAGGAAGAAAAGACTAAGTATAGCAGGAGGGAATGGAGCTCAAGGTTAAGGTATAACTTGGCAAAAGAAAACAAGCAGGTGGAAGAAGGTCAGCAAATGGCTAAGTGGACTTCTGAACATCCTTTCAGATTCTGCATAAAATTATGGGATTCACCCCCACAACCCAAAAGATTTTCAGACATCCATCACCTTGGCTGAACTGCTGGTACTTAGGAAGCTGAAGCTTGTCCTCTACCTAGGTTCATATCAGACCTTTACCACACATATACTCAGCCTGATGCTCCTGAGCAGCCTTGAATCTTCTTTGAAACAGCGATATACATAGCTTTGTTCATGCACTGCAAATCTGACTTGTTTATATTGCGTTGTTTGCTGCTCTTGCAAAATACAAGTATATTTGTGCAGGCATTCTGGTGGTTCTGAGAAATACTGAGTAACTGCGTGTACATCCTGTACAACTGATCTATGCATATCCCATATATGTCCCCCGCAGACATACAAGCCCTTTCTATTTAATATACATAGAAACAAGACAATCCTTAAATTGATTTACTGACCAGGAGAGTGGCATCCAATTACTTGAAGGAGAAAGTGTGTAGGTAGCTTTAATTACAATGATACCTCTGCAATATAGGGAATAGTGTAAGACAGGAAAGGTCTTTTGTCTTCTCCTGATGTAATGAAACACTGTGGTCTTTCTGATTCCCTGCAGGAGACTTGAAAGTCAAAAACAAGCTTATGAGCTGTCCATAAACCTATTTAGATATGAGACAGCACCCACAATTACAGTTCATGAAGTTACAAGGAAAGTGTACTTTTAGTAAGGGTAGCCTGGCCTAGTATTAAATGTGGAGGTTGGGGGCCCTGCCTGCAACATCAGCTCCTGCTTAGCATCTGTGGACAGAAGGAGTTGCCTACCACAGCTGATACTTCTCAGTGGCATTAAGTTCCCAAATTCAAAGTTCTCTGGTTCTCATAGATGTAAAATATTTTGTACAATCCAAGCATCAGCCCATTGATGTGACTGGGATTATTTTGAAGATTTACACTGCTTAAAAGGGAGAGAATTTTAAAACAGCATTCACTAAGAGAGGAATTCCTTATATGGTAACACAGACTCAGAGCTTATGATCATTTGCAAATGGTATCTGTAAATATTAATGCTTTTTGACATTGCATACTGTATGTCATGCATTTTAAGTGTTTTTTAGTTCATGAATGTTTACAGTGAAATGAAGTGCTTTTTCATATGTCTGTTTCCAGCTGGAAGTATGACTTCATTACAAAGAGCGATAGCTTAAAGCTTAGCAGCATGAACATTCCACCAGCATCAGCAACAAACTGACAAATGTCCTTAATACAACTTTTAAATTGGCTTTGTGGGCACCAAACAGTTTGATGAGCATCAGATGCTCTTTGCTGACTTTTCTTAAATTCCAGCTTTCCAGTACCCAAGCTGGGTGTTGACCACTCACTTTTGAATATGCAACAGTTTTCCTTAGGCTCGGACTTTATTATGTAGTTGGCTTCATTAAACCAGCAGACACGAATACCTGATTAAGTTCTTTTACTCACAGAAGTAATGCTTCCAACAGTTTTTTTTCGTAGTTACTATGAATCCTGCTTCCTTCTTACAAAATTTCTTGAAATACCTAAGCAGTATATTTCAGTATCTAAAGGGGGCTGTAAGAAAGAAGGAGACAGGCTCTTCAGCAAGGTCTGCTGTGATAGAAGAAGGAGAAATGGTTTCAAACTAAAAGAAGTGAGATTTAGACCAAATATAAGGAAAAAGGTTTTTTTAAAAATATTTTTGTTTGTTTTTACAATAAAGGTGGTGAAGCATTGGAACAGGCTGCCCAGAGAAGTGATGGATGTCCCATCCTTGGAGATAATTATGGTCAGGAGCTGTCTGATCTAGCTGTAGATGTCCCTGTTCAGTGCAGGGAAGTTGGACTAGGTGACCTTCAAACAATTTTACAATTCTATGAAAACAGTTACAAAGACTTTCAAACACAACATCAGTATATAACATTCGTACTCCCCAGTTAAAATGAGATATTCAAGGATCTTAAATATCATGTGATATTAAGAGAGAATAAGCACACTAGGAAGAAAATCAAAATTTCATTCAGAACAGCCTCCCAGCTCCATCTAACCAGCAGTTAGTTATAAGTGGTCAAAAAATAAGTAACAATATCCATCCTGTACCATGAGAAGCGAACAAAACTATGAAAGGTATAAAAATGTCTACAAAATTTATCTTACTCTGTGCCTTGCCATTATACCAGCACATGCTCCCATTCTCAGCTGCTGAGGAATTGCACTGATCATTAAATTGGATTCCAGAGCACCTTGATTTACCCATGTAAGATTTAGGTCATTTTGTCTACTTTATAAATAGAAGTTTTCACTTTGCCTCAATTTTCTACATCATCTAAGGAAAAAAAAAAAAAAAAAAAAGGGAAAAAAGGAAAACACAAAAGATTCTAAAGAAGATCTCAAGTTACCATGAAAATTTTGTTATGAATATAAGAGTGCCTTGTATCTGTGTTTTTACTTGGAATCTAACCTACCTACCTATTCGTCAAGCAAGAATACATGCTGGGGAAGATCAGGTTGCCTTAGTAACCTGAGTCCAACTGTACAGACTTCAGAAGGACTGAATAATTTTGCTTTTCTGAAGTGTCAACCATCATTGTGCTACGGTAAATAACTTACACGTAAAATAGGTATATATTACTAAACTCCTCCTAAATACTTTGAGCTCTTCTCATGCTATGGGTTAAAAAAGAGACAAACTGGGAAAGCTTTTCCCTCTTTCTTACCTTTTGTGATGCTCACCCCTATCATCTGTTAAAAAAACCCCACACTTACTCATTGCTCTTTTTTTGGCGGGAAGGGGTTTGTTGGAGAGGAATGACTGACACCATTAACAGAGGTAAAACTTCTGCTTCAGCTGCACCATATGTGACCATTAATCTTGTTTAGAAACCTAACATTTATCTTAATACATATTATTGGAATGTTCCAGTTTACAAGACTGTATTAGTATCTTTTATAGAGAAATGTATGAGAAAGAACAGTGACAGCACTTATCCGCTATCACTGTTACTGTGAATAGTTTTTCTAATAGAGTCCAAATTTCAGATCTGAATTGTACATAACACACTATCAAATTGCAATAATTTGAATGTTCTAGAGAAAGGAATCTGACGATACCCAACAGAACAATTTTAATTCCATGAGAATATATTTCATTAACCCTTAATCATTTTCACCTTTATGACACTGGAAACACTTCCAGGATTTGATTTACAAAATTATTACAACATTAATAAGAGAAAGATATTATTGACATACCAAAATTCAATGTAATTACTCCCTTAATTCTTCAGAGGCAGTGAGAAGTTAACAATTTTCTGACACTATGTTCCATTTTTAATATTGTGAAATAGAAAATGCCTCTGAGTAGGCCACAAATGTTGCATAATTGCTTTGATCTGAGCTACAAGCAGAGCTATAAAAATATGTTCTGGCTACCTTAAAAGTTTTGTATTTTCTTTTTCTGTACTTCACTTGAAGCTTTTCTTGCTACTGTTTTTTTAGAAACATTATCACATGTAAGTGACAATATACAGTCACAGTCAAAGTTTTTCTTTTTTAAATAGGGTGACTGTATCTTTAAGTAATATGGAAATTACCTAACTATTACCTCACCCAATTGGCAACTCCGAATTTTTTTGTAAACAAGGCAAAAACTCTAAAAGCTGTTTTCAGACCATCAAGAAAAGAATGGCTGGTTAACTTATGTAATTGATAGACTGAGCAGATATTAATGAAAAGCCAAAATTTACTTTGCTATGAGATCCATACAAGATAGAGGCGAAAAAGCTATTACAGCTGGGTCATCAAGGATTGGAGGATGAGAAAAAATAAAGTTTTTATTTTCTGAGTTATGCTGCTCAAAGCAGTATGTGCTCCCATGTTACATCACAGGTCCCGCGTCCTGGTAGCTCAAGGTGCACCCTATTTGTATTAAGATTTCAATAGAAACAAAAGTTTAAAAATCTTGTTTCACAGCTATGGTTCACAGTTAGCACATCTTGTCTTCCTTGCTCTTTTTACAGTTTTTCTAATTCTCCTAAATACCCAGGCATTTCTAAGTTTTCAAGACTGCTTCTGTGA
This sequence comes from Perdix hodgsoniae, assembly GCA_035772895.1. Lineage (NCBI taxonomy): Eukaryota > Metazoa > Chordata > Aves > Galliformes > Phasianidae > Perdix > Perdix hodgsoniae. The sequence continues at coordinate 17,642,507 of JAPSGF010000007.1, forward strand.
AATCCCGTTTCCTTTGAAGATAATACAAATTAGGCCACTGATGTTTGTCACCAAAAATTCCAGATATTCATTACAGACAAAGATTGGATGAGATAAGCTGAACAAATTGAGATTTCTTTAATTAGTTCATTCCAGAAGCTTGCCCTGTGTTGTAATTGTGAGTAGCTGTCTTTATTTCTCCTGTGTACCATGAGCCTCTATGGCAAAATAATCACATCAAATATTTAGACTGGTATGTTATCAGGGGCAGGTTTTTTAATTCTCAGCTACTGGCGATGGAAATCAAATACGTTTTAATGTACTCTGAGGAACTGTGCATCCTTTTTCTCAATAACAGGTTATATGCTTATTGATAGCTAGCACCTGCAAACACTTGGCCAGGAATATTTTCTATTATTTTGGAAAGTATGATGGAGTGGCTAGTACAGTTACTTTAGGTTTTGGTCATTGATTTCATGAAGTTTCTTCACTTTGTCCAAATCCTTACAAAAGTAGCATTAAGACTCACACTACATTCTTGGTGTCAAAAGGTCCAAAAGATGCCGTATCAATAACAGCAAAATCAATTAATAAATATATATGTGTGTATTTAGAGTTTAAATCCATCATTCGAGTAACACTGAGTGATAGCATACACAGGGATTATATGAATATCAGCCTCTGATTTGCATTTTAGAAAAAGAAAGATACTGTGACAGCAGAATGCCTATCCGATGTCAACACTGATCGTATCAGTGACTGATCATACCAAGTTACTTGCATAGCTAACTGAAAATAATAAATATTCCTTTTCTTTATGTGCTATATAGTATGAGTGTGATACAACATTAAACTTCAGGCATGAAGCACTGTAAATCTAGGGAAAACCATCTGTACATTTCTGAACACAATATTAAATTACCCCTCCTTGCATATGGATTATTATGTAATTGTTAATTGCCTGTTCACATAATAAAAGACTTGCCTCGTTCACTGTAAAAATGCACCTGTTCTGATCAGAGTTCTTCAAGAAAGACTGTGTAATGGTTTTACGTTTTTTGGTTTTCAGTATTCCACATCAACACATCATGTAGTGCACTGGAACTAAAGTGTTAATATTCCAGCTCCATGTACCTATCCCTGTACGTGACGGAAGTCATGGGATCTGACCCTTCCGGGGGTGGGGGGGGGAACGCTCACTTACTGCTTGGCAGTGGGCTCTTGGAAGCAGCGTTTTCCTGGCCATCCCAAACTTTTCAGGTTTGACTTGGTCTCGGGAACTCTCTCTCCTATCTTTTTTGATTTATTAGTTTCAATTTCAATTAGATCTTATTATATTGTGTTATTTTGCATTTCCAATATCATAGTTAGTAAAATAAGTTTTCCTCCATAGATTGTTGCTGCTGTTGTTTTTTCTTCCCCTCCTTCCTTCCCATTTTGTGTGGGGCCGGGGGGGGGGTAAGAGGGGCAGGGGCGTATTGCCACCCTGTCACGGGCATAGATTGATCTAGTTAACTCTGTGACAGACTGAAATGTCCATTTATTTCAAAAATTGACTCAATATTTCAATTTTTTAAGGTTCAGTGTATAACCTCAATCTTAATGCAATCTCCAAGCACTACACCGAAAAGAGAAGCATTCAATCCCTCCTGAAATCTGTATAATGCCAAACACCCTACTATCCATATCTCTCATTAACTTAACTAATATATTTGTATAATGCCCTATGACCTCAGGACATCTCAGTCTATCCTCAGTGACAGCCAAGAGTATCCACTGTTCTCTGAGTTCAATCTGAGATAATTATAACTTGTGTTTTTGTGGGTTTTTTTTTCCAGAAAGCTACAGTCCCAATTCTGAGTACTCATCATGCTTTCAAATCAGAGCACGGATTCTCTGCTTAGCAAGAAAATAACTAAATACTGTATCCACTCTCATGAAATCATATAATTTCCCCTGTAATAATATTCCCTGTAAATCTATGCTAGATATTCCTAATTGTTCTCTTGTCTCTACTATGTTTGGAAATAGCTGCCATGTTGATCTGTTCTATCACATTCCCTGGAACTAATGTTAATCTCTAGTTTCCTCCTTCTTCAGGACAGCACTTCCTTTTTTTTTTCCCCCCTCAATTCTCTGGAACCAACCCCCCGCCAAAGTCAGGACCTTTCAAAGATAATCAAGAACAAATTCAGTGATGAGGGAGACACATGGATTAAACCCTTCAGTTCCATATGCATGCAGTGTGTATCTTGCGTATCGTACAAGTGTGGACAAGTGCAGTGAAAATCTGGTCTGATAAAGATCATGATGAAGCCATGGAGTACCCTGATTTATTCCTTGTCCTTTGCCATGAGGTCCTTTCACCTCATTTAGTGGTGGGCCCACATTTTCCTGCTCTTTCTTTCAGTGCTGACAGGAGCTCTTCCTATGTCCCTGCTAGGCTAGGCTTTGATTTTTCTACCTCTTACTCTGCATTCACGGACTATGTTACTATATTCCTCCTGGACCACCTGGCCCCGCTTCCACATCTTGCACACTGCCTTTTATAAGGTCTGTGTTTGTCAGCAGCAAGCAGGTGCTACTCCAGACTTGTCACAGGAACCACCTCACTTGACGTGAAAGGAATGTGGCTTACTTCATTGCTGCAAAAGTTTGGCATGTGTTTTGTAGCCTATGCAATTTACTAAAACCTATAGTAACACCTCATGATTACTCTATCCATTCTGATCTTCCTAAAGAATGCGGACACAAGTCTAGAGGCATCTAGATGACACTGAGATTACACCATGATTTTTTCTCCATCCAGCCCCTCTCCTCCCATATATCATGGCAAAAAAATCTTTCTCATTAGATTTGTTTGGCAGATTTTTGGAATGAGAAATAACCTGAGGAGCCAAGATAAAGCAAAGTAAATGAATTAAGTTTACCAGACTGTATTCAAGACCAGGTTGGACAGGGCTCTGGGCAACCTGATCTAGTAAAGGTGTATGTTTGGTGGCCCTGCTAGGCAGGGGGGTTGGAACTACATGATCCTTGAGGTCCCTTCCAACCCGGGTCATTCTGTCATTCTGTGATTCTGTGTATTCTATCATAAAACATCTGCATCTAGAGTACATTTGCATCTCATGTTTGTAATAGAACATAAAAAAATGACTTATCCGGAAAGAAGTAAGCATTGTTGGCAGCCTTGTACCAAAGATGCCCCTTTACCATCATCAAAAATACTATATTGAGTTATCTGATTCTATACAGTGTGGTCCACAACACTACTGTACTAATGAGACTTCACAGACCGATAAATGCTATTCTTATGCTAGTTTTTCAATATACCTGATGTACTTGAAAAAATAGCTTACAGAATATTCCAGGTCCAGACATCAGCTACTACTAAAACAAATGTATAGAGATTTTCCTTTGCTAGATATGAATTAAAATAATGATACATTTCACAGTTTTTAGTTACTTTTGAAGGAACTCAGATCACAGAAAGCCAGAAGCACTGTCATAAAAGAAAAATAGCAATATTTTTTTCTCTGTAGTAGACAGGAAAGGCTAATATCTTTAAAAACATCCTTTGTAATATGGCTGATTACTTATATAATTGGAAAGGCAAACTCATAGGAATAAACACAAAACTTTGCTTAAATTTTCTGAACTTCTCTGATACCACATTTCATTCCTACTATGACAGCAAGTGTAGGGAAGCACGCTAACATGAGTCTTTTCCTCATTTTTTCAAAAGTGGTCAAGAGTAGAAAATTGGAACTCGCATGAAAATCATTACTGCAGCTTTTGCATAATTCATTTTTAAGCCTTTAGTTAGACTTAATCTGAGCGCAAAGCACTTCAGATGATATTGAGTTATTCTAGAGTTTGTCCAAGAAGGTGCATTGTGCTATAGACTAGAGAATGGGATCAAGACACAGAAATCTAAAATGCATGTCTAGGCAGTCATGCCAACACACTGTTTCATTAGACATTCATTCAGGGAAATGTATACAAATGAAAACAAAAGTGCCTAAAGAAATTCCATTATCATATAGATACAAAAACATGTAACACTGATATTTCAGATGTGCTGATTTAAAAAGAAAACTCAGTAGTTTTCTCTATACAGTTATTGCAGACCATCAAGGCATTTCTGCTTTGCTTTCAATTCTGCATAATTCTATTTTGATCAATAAGTCTAGATTGGAAAAAAATGAGATTATGTTGGTGAATCAAGCACCTCACTTCTGACATATTTAAAGTTTTCCTTTCCAACACCAGATGGTTGGTGTATATTATGTAGTTTTATTGAGATGAAATTTAAAAGAACTAAAATACTTTGTATGCTTTTATTATCGAAATGCTCAGTATGTCACCTAAAAGAAATCTACAAAAGGAGAGAATAAGGCTTGTCAACTGTTTCACAGTAATTACAGCTCTCATGAGATAATGCTAGAAAATTACAATATAGCTTAAAAGAATAAAATATAAAAGACTTTTTTCAATCAAAAAAAAATCAGCAAACACTATTTGTAACATTTATGCAAGAAAGAACTTATTTCAAATGGGTAACCATCAGTATATTAGACATGTAATCAACTATAATAAAAACAAATTCTGCCAGTGTTTAATAGTGTACATTGTCCACAATTTATACTGTATTTTTCAGCTTTTTTTTTCCCCCATATCCTTACAGATATTCACAAGGTTTGCCAGTTCATTTAATACTGCATATTAAAATAATATAAAGCTTTCAACACTTGCTTGAAATGCTGCCTTAGAGCTCTACAGCTTTCAAACCAGCACATTTTAGTGTACTTACGGTCATTGCATAATGGTCCGCTAAAGGAGGTCATGCTACAGTCACAACTGAATCCATCCCACTGCTGCAAGCACACTCCCTGGTTTGCACACGAATCCTCTTGGCATGTTGTGCTGGGGCCTGATGAGAACACACAAGAAAACAGACTTGCACTTTGGCTTCCAACAAATGTGTTTCTCACTGGATCACATTAACAAGTTACCAATATCTCAAACAGAATGAGCAAAGTTACCAAGGAAAAGACACATAAACTTGCTGTTTTTTTTGCAGCAACATGTAATATTAAAAATATATTTTTGCTTTATAATTCTACGATTAGTATGTCATAAACACATAAGAATGCACAAACTGAAGCAGCATTATTCCAGGTACAGTGGAGACGTTAACCTTATTGCAAGTTATTTGTTAATCTCATCTCAGACCATTAACTGGCTAAATGTTTTCTAACAATTTCATTATTTTTTCCTGTAGATACATTTCAACCAGCGAAGTCAGATGCCACAGGAAGCAAAGCACTGGGAGATGAAACTAAAGGAAAATAAAGTAAAATCCAAACAAAACTAACTAACTAACTAACTAGATAAAATGAAGCTACACTTTATAATAGTTTTAATTCCAGAAATTGCTTTAAATCGTTTAGGTCTGAAATTAAGAGAAGCCTGGATTCTTTGACATGAATGTTGGCAAGTACTGAGTCACATGCTTCAGGGTTTCCATGCAGATTTGTTTTTTAAGGGAAAATGAAAAAAATCAGACTACTAATGAACTGGCATGCCAAAATGTGACATACACATGAAGAACAAACTACTCTATTTCCAGAGAACCAGAACTAGACTACTGAAATATAAAGAAATTCAGAAAGGTATGATCAAAGCACTAAAGCAGTCACTATACAAAACATACTCAAGACTGAAAGCCTTTATGCAAACTCTGCTGGAAAATGAAGGTTCATGTAGCACATTGTTTTAGAGGTGTGAAAGACAAAATCTGAAACAAAATAACACACTTGAGTTCTGAAATGTACAGAGCATTTATTGCAGAAATCCAACTGTGCATTGGGGGTTTCAGTCTTGTTGAATACACACAGGGCTATCTACCTTGCAAATCAGCTTTCATCAATGCAACTTTGTCAGCAAAATAAAAAAGCAAAATATATTAAATGTTAGTAAGCAATATTGAAATGGCAGCAAACACAGAAAAAACATTCAGAATAAAGTGCATGCTGCTGTTAAAGAGAGGAAGAAATGCCATATAATGCAAACAAATTAATGCTAATAGCCATAAATCTTCAGGCAAGCCAAAATAAGAAAGCAGTAATTTGCCAGTATTTTACTACAAATATAATGGTTAATTGAGCTGATGACATGTAATGAAGGAAAATTAAAAGTTTTTTTTTCTTTTTTTTCCCCTTGGATAGATATGAATGCATTAGCAGAATAAATGCATGGCTGAATCCTGACTAGCCATTTGTCATGTTCACATACACTGAATTCAAGAATAATTAGCGCTGTCATCCACTCCGGTCTTTCTTTTTTCTAGACTTGTCTCAATGACTGGTGAATGAAGACTGAAATACAGATCATGAATTACTGATTCCTTTCAGCTCGCACACACATTTCACACCAATTTTTGACATAACAAGGAAAAATTTGATTCTGGGATTACAAAATTCTTCTAAATCTTTTTGGGGAATACACATTTATATTCATTTGAAAATACCATTTCCAGTTAGGGATGACAGAGCAAATCCAGCCCTAAAATTATGTAAATCCTCTAAATTATTCTGGAGAGAAAGATCCACTTAAACCCATCTTTCACACTGCATCTTCTTCAAAGATCTCAGCGTGGGATTTTCATTTGATTTGCCATTATTTTAGTAATCAGTCAGTTCAATGGCCACTTGCTTTAAACGAGTCCCTGCTTGAGCGCACCTCTCAACCAGGGCCTGAACAGTCATCACTGTGATTAAGGATGAAAGACAACGTACGCAACATCAGTGTTCAGGCAAGACTATTAACTACTTTGTTATATTTTCTCCTATTCAAATAACAATAATATCCATAATGGATTGATTGCAGTATGCAGACATAAGACTATGATTTTCCTTTCACAGGAGCTCTGAGCCCAGAAGTTTAAACATTTGGGCATTACATCACCCTTTCTTGAGCTGGGGATTATAATGACAGAATCCCATAGCTGACAAGACACTTACATTTTTTTCCTCACCAGATTTTGCTGCTCAGAAACTTTACAAAGATGAAGTGAAAATATCTGTAGGTGTTTAAATGTTATATATTCATGCATTTATTTACACTTTAGTTATGCAATGTTAAGTTTCCTCATCATTGCAAAAGTAGAGCAAAAGTCACAAGGACTTAAAAGTACAAAAACTGCAGGACCCTGGAGACATATTAAAAAGCGCATGTTAAAACATACAAATATGAAAAAATACTGATAAGATCTTGGTAAAAAGGTTATTCTGCTTATTTTGAAATTTCTTAGCACTTTTGGTTTTATTTGTAGTAGTCATCATTCAAAAAATGCCATCAGAATTGGCTTACTGGTAAGACTTTTCTTAGGAAAAAAAAGAGGGAGAGAGACTGGAGACAGTTCAATATTGGAAAGTACTATAATATCTACCATAACTGGTTTATGTACTCCTACAGATTATACAAATCGATGTTATTTAGTAAAATATTGTAATACACTCATCTCAACTGCTTACCTTTAAAATAGTTAGCTAAAATGTCAATCAAATTTATTCAGTCTTCACCGTGGATTTTTTAAGTGGACTCTCCTTTATGTCTGTCTAATGTAAGGGCTTATGGGCTATGCATATTACACAAGAAGCATTCTTTTAGTTGAGGTGTACTGTTTTATTATATATATATATATACACACACACACACATATATATATAAATTCATCTCACCACCAAGAATCTTCATATATATTAAGAAACACTATGAAACTTTCTACATAGTTATTTTCAGACAAATTATATACATACATGCATGCAATTAGTGTATTTTTCCAAATATTTCCAAATATATTAAAACCATTTTTTTAATAATTTAGTATTTTCTGTAAATCTGATTAAAGTGCATTATGTACAATGGATCTGACTATAGAAGAACAGGGTTGACACAGTGTGCCTCTGGGGTTCACCGTTAACAGTCAGAAGACCTTGTTAGCACATTCTGTTTTTAGTTGTTAGCATCTATCTATCTATTCTATCCATTGAAAATGTGCCAACAAGATGAACTCCGTAACATGTAAATTATATTTAATGCTCAATGATGGAAAACAGACACCTTCAGCCTGTGGATTTAATTCTGAAATGCAAACTTTACAACTTGTCACCCCAATTGTATAATGTGGGGCTGCACAAAAATATACCTAGGAAAATATACCTTAACACACTTTTATAACAGTAGAGTTATTGACAAATATCAATTTTTTAAGGGCAAAGCCCGAACAGATGAAGTTAAATCATGGCAACAAGTGTGACAGAAGAGAGTAAAAGACCTTTCACCCTTTTTTTTTTAAAAAAAAAAAAAGAATCTGAAGAATATCAAGTCCAAGTGTCTCATTTTGGAGGCAAAGGACGTACACCCACTGTCTGCTGGATTGACAGTAGTTGTGACTAACACTTTTTGCTTTGAAATTAATTCTACTACTGTGTGTCATGAGCTCTTTGGACTCAACAGCTCAGGGGATTAACAGATCTCAAACGTCTCATTGCCATTTGAGAGGTAAAACTGTTCAGCTCTAAGGATGGAGACACTCCTGTGTGTACACAGCAGCAGAGCGCTGGGCAGCTTGGGGCATACAAGAGATTTCTAGGAGGCAGCTAAATTTGCAAGACTTCCATAGTATTTTATGTGTCAGAATACTTTTGTATATCTGGCCCGTGGTCTGCAAACAAGAGACGAACTTGGTCAAACATGGGAAGATCACCAACACAGGTCAAACAGTGGAAGATCTGATGGAAACAATGGAGACAGAAAAGTTCACTTGCAAGGTTTATGCAAAAGAGGGTGAAAGGGGATATTTCATTCCATGGTGTTTAAGTTTTCTTTCTATTGGCAAAACTTTTGATGAGGCAGATCTCTGAGAGCCAGACAGCACATCTGGTTTAACCACTCTGCTTGTGTCAGATGATTTTGGTGTTGGAAAAAGCTGATTTTCCACCAAAGAGAACAATATTTGTACTGCCTTTATTAAACTGCTTGTAGCTTTATTAAATTCACTGACAGCTTAGTTGTGCCACTGGTTTAAAAGGTGAACTTGCATTCTAGGCCTATGGCAATACTTCTTTAAACTACATAAAATTCATTTAGAAAATTACATAATTTCAAAAGAAGCTATGAAATGTATAATGGAATTAAAGCATACTTTGACTCTTTAAAGGGATGGTACAGGCATGGAATTCACTCATGACATTCAGAAAGCAGAATCTAATTTTTCAAACTCACTGTAAATTAATGTATGTATGTATATATATATAATTCCTGAGAGAGATATAGACACTAAGGCTATAAAAAAATAAGCTGTGAATTTTACATATTTCTATGTTCTATCAAGAGAATTTATATTGGTAACTAAAGGAAACAGGAAAAGAATGAGCAAATTCAACCCACACAAACTTACTGTAGGTACAGTACATGAAAAGAGAGTTTGTCTGTCAGAAAGTTTGATGTGAGAAAGCTTGAGGAATTGTCTCCCAGCTCTATTTGAATAGTCTAAAATGTGTATTTACAAACTTAACGAACTTGATATCAAAATGATTGAGATTCAGAACTGAAACACTAAAACATCATTTACACAATTTCTGTCCAGAGAAGAATGGTGCTTGAGAGTGGAAAACATGTAGAATTGAGCAAGCCCACAAAATTCAGCAGTGTGAATAAAATATATATACAGGGACAATTTAAGTTATTTCAGAAAGCAAAGTAAAGTGGAATTGAATGACAGGAGGAAAAAGAACTAGACTGATATCTTTGACTTGCAAATATACCTCTTTCAATTCTATCCTCACTTACATTCCACAATATTTCAATTGTGTCAAAATGTGAGATAAAACATATTTGGTTGCTACTGACTTTGGATATGAAGATCCGTGACAGTACAGATCTCAAAGGTAAGCTAAAATAGAGTTGAGGGAAGACTGATCTTCAAGAGTGTCATCAATTATCTTTCAATTAATAAACACAAAAGGTCTATTTTAATATTGTCTTTAATTAGCTAATACTTTAGCATTACCTACATCTAAGTGTCATGAAGATACAAAAGGACTCCATTGAAGTTAATTGATTTTGCTTCTATCATTACTTAAAACACATCATATCATAAGTAAATAAGATACATGCAAAATAACTAGGCTAAGGGAAAAGGATGGAACCTACATTTAATATTTAAGAAGTTAACTCACGTTCTCAGATCCATCTGTGCTGTAGGGCAGGCACAGATTTTTCTCCACAACACTAATAGAAATGCAGTCTATGTAAGAAGGGTTCCAATAAATTAAGTCATAAGAGGTAAGATATAGACAGATCACATGTAGAGTTTAAATATTGACAAAACTCAGAATTAGCACAATACTTGCACTATAATATAAAAAGGCATCAGCATATTCAGTACCTTCACATCCTCTTTCTATTTGCCCATTGCAGAAGAGAGCATCTGAGATTAGATCAGGGAGCCGTCCATTCAAATCAACTGATGCAAGACAGCCTTGAAAACCCTCCTTTGCATGCACCAGCTTTGGTAAGGACTTATACATTTCTTTGGCCACTCCTCCAATATACAAATCACCTGTTAAGAAGAAGGAAATATTAACCATAGGAAAAAAAAACAAAAACAAAAACAAAAAAAAGAAACCAGTGCTGTAGAATTTTTGACCTGAGTGAACTTCAAAAAAACCATTCTTCAAAACTTTTCTGAGACCTCAGTAAACTTTCAGAAATTCTGGTATTTGCTCCTTCAAGATGAATAACTCAGCTGTTTTCAGGATAGTGAGAAAGACACGTTACAAGTTTTCAAGAGAAGACAAAGCACATCCTTCTTCTCATGAGGAAGGAAGAGTGAGAAGATCTTGTTGGTCGTTAGCTAGCACAATTCCTCATTAAATGATTGTCTGAATACTGCTGGAGCTCCACTCTAATACCAGTTTTGTGTTACACTGCTTGTAACATGTGAGAGACGCTGCTTTATTATTTAAATGCAGAAGAAAACACTGGTGTCATAGATGATGTGAGAAGATTTAGCAGGACTATATTTTTCAAATACATACCTATTCTTCATAGTTGCATGACTTAGAAGTACCTGAAAATGTTGCTTATGTGCCAGCTCTCATATATAGGAAACACATTTCTACTTTACAAATGTGGATTTTAGGATTTAGAATTTACCTTCTAAAATGCATCCAACACTGATACATATCACAAGTGTATTCAGGGAATCTGCGTCCAGATCATTCTGACCATGGATCCAGAACACTGAAGTAAAAGGCAGTTGGTGGAGCACTAAGATATACCTAAGGTTCACTTATCCAGAACCATCAAATTAAAAATAGAGCAAGAAGAGCAGGCTTAGAGATATATCTAATGAGAAAGTTATACATACGACTGGTCAGCAGTAAAATGACTTATTTCCCTCTCGAAAATTTGCACCTTGTGTCACTAATTTAGGAACGGTGCTGGTTGGATGACTTCAAAATGGCACTCTGCCCACTAAGCAAATGCAGTTCCATTATCCAAAATGCTCGTGATGGTGGACAGGTCCTATAAACAGCTCAGAACCTTGGGCAACAGGGCTCCAAGCTGGTCTTTTCCTTCCTTCGAGTAATTAAATAGGTCTGAGATTTACTTTGGAAGTACAGTAATACAGATGAGGGGATGCATTTCTGTTTTAAAACACTTTAGGCTGTGCCTTTCTTTCACGTATTTGGCATATCAGGTAACCAGAACACTTTTCCTCTATTCTTCAAACTAACAAAACCCACTTCCATAAGGAGTGCCTGAAGTGTTCGACTTCAAGCTTCACCAGGCGCTTTCCATACCTAACATTTCCTAAAAGCTTACCATTCTTTGTAGGCAGATTTTAAAGCAACAGAACCAGCCATCATCACTACCCTATGTGGCTAATTTTAATCTGTTATGAGTAGGAACAGCAGCCACACCTTTTCCTAGCTCTCCTGGCTCTCACTTGTTTGCAAGGGAGTGTAATTCAGGGCTGTTTGTAACAGCTTACAATTTACCTGCAAGGAAATGACCTGAATCAAACTACTGCATACTAGACTGAAACATTTTTATTCACTGCATACCAGCCCTAATACTCAACTGTGTTTGAATCACTGGAGCCAAAAACCTTAGGAACATGTGTATTATTAATCTTATAACCCATCTAAGCAAAAATCTTAGCAATCGTCATAATATACTAAGAAACCTCAAGCTTTCCCTATTCACATGGATAATTTGAAAAACAAAATAATGCTTTCCTCCAGAGCTTTAAGATATAGTATAAATCTCAGAAGCGTGATGTTAGGCATAGCAGCTTAATATATGGTGATCCCTGTGTTCCTACAAATAGCACATAATTCATTCACAGTAGAAAACCTTTGATATTTTTCAACCAGCCGTACTGAAAACAAGTTAAAATCTCTTGCCTCATCATAAATGTTCATCATCTTTTTCTCAGGTGAAACATTTAGAAAGTAAAGCTCTTATGGGTTTTCTGAAGTTCTATACTTTCAGTCATTGTCAGCTCAGAATATAGAGACAATTCATCTGAAATGATTGCAACAGACTTAAAAGAGGGAAACTCCAGAGAACAATAGAAAGTCATATTTATGCTAGAAGGGTCGATTTTTTCCCTTCTTCTCGATGTGCATGCAATCTCTTTTTAAAACTCTCAACCTAACTACCATATTTATTCTTTGAACAATTAAACCTTTAAAAGTGCAGACTTCCAAAATGATCCCCTGCTAATTCCTGAGATCCATCCGTCAAGAAAATTCAGACTGTGACATACGGTCATTTAGCAATTGTTTTGATGAATGGGTAGAAAAAGTTTAGGATACAGTGCAGAAGATGAACTCAGAATACTTGCTCCTGAAAATATAACAGTGGAATACAGTCAACTAGCTATTGCATGTACAATAGTTTAATGCATTACCCTAACATGCAACATGCAAGCAGCCATACTGACTCTTGGATTTAAAGTTTTAAAACCGTATCCAAGTATTTCCTATCAGCTGAAACTTTCCCAAATTTAATATCAAGTATGATTTGAGTCTGCTGCTGATAGCACAAAATAATGCTTTCTTGCAGAGACATAACTTCTTTTGGCATTTTTCCTTTTTGCCATCACATTTTGCATAGCTGTTTTTATTTCAATTAATAATTTAACACTCTTCCTTTCTGTGTTCATCACATTGAAAAATTAGATTTGTAGGATAAACACTCAGTTCATGAGAAATTCAGGCGAGACAACTGCAGAAAATGATGTAAGTGAAAATATTTAAGAATAAGCTATATATATAGTTTATTTATTTCACTAAAAAGAGGTAACAGGAATCAGCAGATTATGAGTCAGTTCTCAGGTTTTCCCATCTTATTCACTTCTTATGTAGTATAGCTTTACTTCTGGAGATGTCACACATTAAAGGCTTCCAGGATTAATGTCGTATTGCGTATCTTGTTTCCTTTATGAATTACACACAAATTATAAAGTAAGATACTATAGTTCATCAGATCAATATTGTGAGATCATGACACTACCAAAGATAACTACAGCAATACTAGTATCTCTGAAAATATTTCAGATGTTAAAGCACACCGAAAATGCAATTCTATTTATTTCTTTTTTTCAACACTTGACCATTTTCTAAGTGTCATATTGAGAGGAATATACTGATACATTCATTATTATAGTGCTAACAATATACTGGAACTACAATTCAGCTATTACCTTTTTTGTGTGTGTTTTCTTCTGAAGTTCATTTTCCTTTTTAAATGTATTCCTGGGAATCACTTTTTTTTTTTTTTTAAAGTTTGTTTTTGTTTTTGTTTTAAGTTTCCCCCCCCCCATAAGCTTCCTGATTTTCATTAATTTACAAAGTAACAATTACATATAAAATATGCCAAGTGGCAAATAAAGACAGAGAAGAAAAGGGTGAGGGAGAGAGCAGAATGCTCCAAAAATACCTTTGGATATCTGGAGAAGATTAAGATCTGCTAGAGAAATTTCAAACTTCCAGAGCAGACACTCCTTAGCCTCACAACTCTTCTTATTTATATAAGAACTAGTTACATAGAGCTGTCCTGTTTTATTCAAAGAAGGAGGATCGCTTCCTCACTTCACTTTTCTGAGGCCAAAAAAATAAGTATGCTAGAGTGTTACTCACTGGCCTGTGTGCTGTGTGCTAGAGCGATCACCTGGAAGGCAACACTGTCAGAGCTCTGTGTACAAACCAGAAGAATAATACCGCCAGCAACTTACACCATATGCTCTGGTAGAGTTCAATGGGTTTTATTTATTGTTTACATCTTTTTTACAGATAATGCTGAACCTCAACGATACCTACAGGTGTTCTCCTATTTACATCTATCTCTTTTCTGACTTAGAGATGATTTGTGCATTGAGGAATGCATGAAATTAATACAGAAAAAATCTGCTTATTAGTAAATGAACCCAGGTTCTCAATGTAGTCAATATGGGAACCAGTTATAACTGGTTATGTTGCTGAGAGCTCATTCTATACACTTTCTTCCTTTCCTTATTTGTGTCCTAACCCAAGAATACTTATGGGATATATCAAGCTGCTTTACTTTTCTGAAATTTTATGTTTTGCTGTATGTAGCAGGTGCTCATTTCTTGACAGAAATGAGTCATTCAAATATGGTTCTATTTACAAATAAAAACTTTTAAATAAATAAATAAATAAATAAAACTCTGAAAGGATTTGTGGTGTGGCCTTTCCAGAATCCATGAAAACAACATCACCTGCATACTTTTATATGGCTGCACAAAGGCAGCCATATAAAATCCATCACTCCATCCATCACTCTTTCCAAAAGTGGACAATCTCTCTTCTGTTGTTTTCAATGGTACTTTCATCCATTCCTTTCATTTCTTCTCTTTCATTATAGAAATCTGTATGCCTAGTTTCTAATGTCACAGCATGCAAAATCACTACTATTTCTAGGAACAAGACTGCTTCTGTACTATACTGGAAAGAGATAGATAGCCCTGGCATAACATGGTGGGCTCTGAAAGCACAACATGCATCTCTGCCATTCCTTCATATGAAAATACAAAGGAATAGCTGGCTGTGGCAAAGCTGAGGTGGCAGGCATGCTTTTCTCCAAATACACTATTTCAAAATGATCAACTATATAACAACTTCTTCCCCCAGGCAGCCAAAGAGGAACGAAGACTGCAAAGACTGAGAAATACGATAGGGAAAGTGCTCACTCTTCAAGTCCTTCATAAAGCACATGACTTGCTGTTACAAGATCAATTCAAATAGCTTTGTAATGTGTGGTTGTGTTGCACCAGTTAATTACCAGGTGGATCTTAACATAAGAAGGTCCCAACTCATATTATTTTTGAATTATTTGAAAGATGAAAGTAAATCATTCTCATGACCTGAGTACACAACCTGAGATCAGATGTTCAGAGCCCTGCCCATCCTGACCTTGAATGTCTCCAGGTAGGGGCTTCCCCCACCTCTCTGGGCAGCCTGAGACAACAGGAGGAGGCAACAGGGAAACTGAGTTCCAGTGCCTCACCACCCTTATTGTAAAAAACTTTTCCTTATATCCAATCTGTTCCCTTCTTTCTTACAGCCTCCCGTTAGACAGAAAAAGGCTGCTATCTGTTCTCATGAAGCCTTCTCTTCTCCAGGCTGAATAGCCCTGTCTCTTTCAGCCATCCTTCTAGGAGCCATCTTTGTTCCATTTCTTGGATCACTTTTGTAGCCCTTCTCACAATGCGCTCCAACAGACCCATGTCTCTACTTGCTCTCTAGCTTACCAACCTCAATGATTCTACAACTCTGAAAGCCTTGTAGCCATTGATAGCCACACTCAAGTCATGGGAACCATCCCACCAAGCTTCAGTGATAGCAACAGTATTATGTTTTTTTTTTTTATTACCACAGTAGGTTCTAACTCTTCCTGTTTGTTTCCCAAGCTGTATACGATGATGCAGGGACATTTCATCTGGGCGACTGTCCTTGTCACCTTCTTGGAGAATAACTCCTTAAATTCCCTTGAAGTATTCCTCTTGAGTTTCCCTGTTGCCTTCTCCTGTTGTCTCAGTGTTCTTTGGCTCACTGTCCTAAGTGTCACCCACGCATCTCAGTGCAATAGGTTGAGGTGCTGTTTCTAGATTGTCTCATCCCTCTTTTGTTATCATCACTAAACATTCACTTTTTGTTCCATATCAGAGAAAAGGTTTTGATACTTAGAGAAATAAGCTGATGAACTGTAATTGTTCCTTTCTGAATAAATCAAGAAGCCTGCTGTGATAGTGATCCAAGTTATGAATTGGAGGATAGTTGACAAAGATTGAAATGATGCATCCACACAGCTCCTGCCGCATATTCTCTCCAGCATATGGCTTTTTACAGTACATACTATGCACTTGCTGTGCATTCACAAACCTGTTTGGTGTTAGAATCAAGCATTACTGAATTTTGTCTACCACTTGCAAAGCACTTGAGGGAAAACATGAATATGTTAACTTAGTGCTTTATGCCCACTTATTTACTTCAACAAGTTTATTCTGTACCTTTGGTTTTGATTTGTGGTTAAAGTTGTGGTTTTGATGTGTTTTTTGTTTGTTTATATGTTAGTTTGGCTTTGAAGAAAATTGGGCTTTTCAAATATTTTCCTTGCTGGATTGATGATCTCTGTCACATTTAGACCATCTTTCAGCAAATAAAGGAAAGTTTGGCTATGTTATTAGTTCTCATTTGTTATCTATCCTTTCAAATGCTTTGGGCAAGAGGCAGTTGTATGATGTGGCAGATGGCACCTTCTATCTTCCTCACCCCTCTACCAATAACCAAGCAAGGCAAAGGTAAGAAAACAATGTATGGGTTAGCAAGTTGCTCTTTTCTGAAGAAACATAGAAACGGATCTTTTCAGATCAATTCTACATTGCCTTCAGCATCTTCTCTGAATATTTCATTAAAGGCATTAGAAAATAAAGAAAAGAGTAAGGGAAAAAGGGAGAAAGTGAAACAGAGAAAAAGGGAAAAAGGAATGAAGGAAAGGAAAGAGATCACAAGCACTGAAACTGCCGTCACTGTGAGTTTTCTTCAGCCATCCTTATTGGCATATAGGATGTACTGCAGGTATTCGTCAAGAAAACTGAACTTTGAAGATATTCCCTTCCTTGGCTGATACTGCTTATTCTTTCTATTCATTTTAGAACAGGATTGCAATTCACACTGACAAAAGACAAAGGCAGTGAAGATTAAAAGAGATGATTAAGAAAACTTGCAGAGTTAATAGGTGCACCAAAAAAAATTTCTCATGCTATTAACTGCAGTGGCAGTTCACAGTGGAGATAGATCTGCTGTTCTACCTTTCTCCAAGGCTCCTGATCCCATCCTATCCCATCATGATATATTTTCATTTAGGATTTTCTACACTTGATAAAAATATGCATCTGCCTAGAAACTTCTCAGGCTGTTGTGATGCTGTACACTACTTTATATGTCAGGCTCTCACTGATGTGTTCTGCACTTACATACTTAACCCCCTGGTGCTCAGTTTTCAACCCTACTACACTTTTTGGCTCTGTTCAAATCAGCTCAACACTTATGCAAACATACTCATACCTCTTTAAAGAAAACATTTCAAAAAGAGGTAAGAAAAGCTATATGACAGAAGAGGGAGCAGGGGCCATATCCTTAGCAGATGAGTTTTCAACAGGCAAAAACAGATACACAGAAGGGATGTGATTAAGTCTGAACATTATTCCAAATTTCTCCACGTTAAAAATTACAATTTCCCTAGAAGTCATCAATCCCTTTCTTAAATTACAGTTACTCTCAAACAGGAAATAGCTACACAAAAGCATTTTTCATTTTCTTGATAGTAACGATCCTCTATTTCCCAATCACTTTATTTCATAGAATCATTTCTCTTTGTCCCACCTACACTGTCCCCATCCCCCAGAAAACTTAAATGAATGGCACTGGCATTGAAGAAAAAAGATAATCAGATCTGAAGTCTGCTTGTCCAGTGGACTTTGAGGAAAGATGGTGATGTGTGTGAAATGGTAAATAATGAAGTCTAATTGCCATATAAATGTGCATGGTAATCCATCTCCCACGGAACTGATGCTATACAAATTACTTCATAGATAAGGGGGTACAGAAGTGAGGTATTCAAGCGCATCAACTGTCTTTCATTTCTTTCCTGTTCTGACCACTTTTGCACATTGAATACATCTGAAAAATAGACAATCTAATGAAGCAGGGATTTTCACACCATAGTGTATTTGGATTTCCCTTCTGAGATAAATTATTCTTCTGAAATCATTTATTGATTTTCTACTTCAATAGCCAACACATGCACTTCAGACAGCTTGTTTTCAAAACAGTGAAGAATTACACTTTCCGACAGGTACCCTGGACATCAGAGATCTGCAGCATCAACAAAACTCTAACCCCTAGCTACTACATCAGGCAACATTCTCCACATAACCCTATGAAGAAGTTGACAGAGGTTAAACGTGCTCAGTTTGAATGTGGATTTGCAGAGGGAAACATTTTTTGTTATATTACCATCTTCTTTACCCAGACAACTACCTCTAGACTCGGATGAGAACTGCTTGGTCAGAATTCCAAAACTTATGGGGAGGACTGTACAATACCCATGGCAGCACACTTTGAAAACAAATTTAGGATGTGCTTTTGGAAGGATGTTAGGATTCAACAAATGTGCCCCACAGAGATCCAGTATAGTATCTATGAATGCAGCGGGGGGAGAGAGAAATTTATCACTTTATGCAAGTTGAGACTGTGTTCCAATTACAACCTGCAGATAACAACAATTCAGAACTTTGTTAGTGGGATGTATTTAAGTTAAATATTCAGATTTGTCTTTTGTTTGATTTGGGAGTATAAATTCTTCCTACATTAGTGCTAGCACAACTTTTACTTAGTATACCAGAACGGCTTGAAAATAATTCCACAATCAGAGAAGGTAATATCCTTCATGCAGAACAGCTGCAGGAACACAGGCTTTGACCACAACTCTTTGGGCCCAGCCACTCTTCCTGTCTCTGCTCTCACCATTCCCTGCAAACAGGGAATAGAGGAAAACACTGTGTTCCTACTCCCTTAACCAGTTGTCCCAAGGCCCTGAAGTCCCTCTTGAGTTTTCTCAAACTTCCTGCTAGAACTCCATCACTGCCTACCCAAAGAAACAATAACAGAAAATAACCTGAGGGCTGCACCAGGAAAGGAAGCTTTCTCTTTGTATCTCCAACCCAGGCCCAAGGCGGTCAGCAGACTTTCCTACGAAGTGGTTCCTGCCTGCATTTTGACCCTTCCCTTCCCTTCCCTTCCCTTCCCTTCCCTTCCCTTCCCTTCCC
>JAPSGF010000007.1:17662017-17747017 GCA_035772895.1 Perdix hodgsoniae
TCCCTTCCCTTCCCTTCCCTTCCCTTCCCTTCCCTTCCCTTCCCATGCATCCATCATTTTCTTATGTAGAAGATATTTTCATGCAGGGCATAGGCTGACTTTACCTTTTCAACTACTCTGTACAGAGGTTGCTTTCTCAACACTGTCAGGAAGACAACAGCTGCATCCACTGTTGTCTACAGGTCACATTAGAAAGATCTATTTACTGGTGACAGTATTTGGAGTTCTGTATTTGAAACAGCGTTATTTCTGCATGAGGAGCTCACAGCCCACTGGCAAGGTCATTACAATTAACTCATGCATGCTTATTTGAGAAATGTAAGTGCTGATACTCATTCTTTTGTACAATTTTGGGCTTATATGTAAAAAACTTTTCCATTTTTCTTAATAAAGCTTTGTTTTTTGTTAAAAATATGAAAAACCGCTACCATTAATAAAGACCTTGAAATACACGAAAGAACACATAATGCAGCAACAATAACAACAGGCTCAATATAAGACAACAGTGGCAAGTATTACATAAAATTGAAATTATTTCAATTTCTATCATTGCAACAAGAAACCTTCTCAATGACCAAAACTAATTTAGTTCAGTTTTGCATGGTTTGAGCAATGTGCTTTGACAGGGAAAGCAAGCCTGATAGATTAAATCACTATTACCAATCATCAATGAATACACAAGGCTAATAGATCTATTGATAATTTAGTAACCTATGCAGAAAGTTTACAAGGATGGATGAATTTCTGAGAGAGCATTTACATATATGGAAGCGTATTTCAGGATGTCTATTAAACCACTGAGGTCACACCAGAAAATAATGTGATTGCTTTTCTTTCAGAGGCTTCAGAACAGGCTGTTTCCATATTACAGGAGAAAAGGGCAAATGAAAAGGCAAATATATAGCGATAGAAGTCATATCTTAAAAGGAGATAGAGGGAGCTGGAGAACAGTTAAGTGCTACAGACGTAAAACAAAACAGACAAAAATAAATCCAGATAGAATTTTTAAACATATGATTGTTGATTCTGAGGTGGGCTTTAATATGAATAGATTTTTTATTTTTATATTTATTTATTTATTTTGGAGGATACGGTGACACAGTAGCACAGGAATAACGTATTATTTATAATGGACACTAGAAAAATTGACATTTGGGAAGGCCACATGGAAGGGAAAAATGTGAGAAAAGATGTTAGTATGGATGCCAGCTCAGAACAGCAGTCCCAATAAATGTGTGAAACACTGCATGGGCAGCAAAAATCATACCCAAACTGTAGACTTGGGCAGGTATTTTCTGTGATGGTGAATTTATTTTTAAAAGAAAGTACTAATAGTCCAAAATCGGAATTCAGATGACTACAGTTTATCCTGAAGCATGAAGCACAGCTAGAAAGTTTGGAACAGAATAGGATAGTGCTGAAATTATCAACCGAAATTATCAATTCCTTGAAAAGTTTGTAACTACTTTTTGTTAAATGTAAACAACAGCATTCTTCAACTTTTCAGTTCATTATAATGTGACATTTACTTATTCATCCCAACTTACAAATAAATAAAATATTAAAATATCTGAATTTTCTCTGGACAGTCATTGATTAATGAGAATCAAAAGGAAGTTTAAAGCCTACAAGTTAGGAGGATACAAAGTTACGCTTGAGGATGTTCCTCCTCCTCCTGTGTCTTCAAGTATTTACATAGAAAAAAAAACCTCTTCCAGAACTCCAGTTTCCCACACCACAGAAAGAAAGTGTGGAGATAGAAGAGACATTACAGATGTTTCAATACCCACATAGCCTGAATGAAGGAGACATCTTTCCTTTGGCAGTGGTGAGGAACAAGAACATGAGTCAAATCCCAACTTCACTTCTATTTTTGTGCACCTTTCAGGGCACTTGGTCCTCTCACACTGTAACTCCACAACACTGAGAAGAGCAAGGAGAATTCTCCACCCAGCTTCTCTTGTCATGACATAGCCATGCTAACCAGCTGAAAGCAGGACAGGGAAAGTGCTTATCAAATATGTGAAAGCAGATTTACTGTGTAACTGCATGTTGGCAAGCTTGAATACAATGCTTTTCTGTTAAGTCTCACTTGTCTTTGTAGGTTATCTGCTGGAACTCCTCCTGAGTACACTTTGCTGTTTTTCTCTGCTCACAAAAACAGTGCAGTTCTTGGAACTGACACAGAACTATTTTCACTCATTTATTTATTTGACTCAAGTTTATCATTTATCCATCAACCAACTGCAGTAATTCAGCTGGAAAATATAGTGCACGCGTTTCCACAGGTATCCAACTCCAGTCCACTGAAATTGTGTCAGAGGTGATGTAGGAAAGCCATTTCTCTAATAACAGGCTTTCTGTATTAAGCAGCCAAATCTTGTACCCAGAAGGAAATGTATGGTAGAAATTTTCTCCTGTGCTTTTATGGCAACTGCCTGCTTTCACATATAACTGGCATCCTGTGCAGGCTCCACAACACAATCTGTCTTTGCACTGAGTTCACTGTACATTTTTTTTTTTTATTTTTAAATCTGCATGTGATTATTCTTTCCAGGATTATCTTGGATTTCAGCATTTGAAATCTGGCAACTATATAATTACTGAGAAAGGCTGCAGAGATTCTGTATTATCTGTACACATTTATATTTCTGCTAATGTAAACTCCAGTTACACAGAATGATTGCTATCACTAGCAGGAAGTACAAGTTTAAATTTGCTTTGTTGCTAGGGCTAAAACAATAGAAGACAGTGAATTAACCATGACTGCTCTTATTGGTAAAGTTAAGTGTAGGGAGTGTTTATAGCACAACAGAGGAGAAAAAGAAAAAAGAAAAAAAAAAAAAAAAAAAAAAAAGCCATGCAAAAGCATTTCAAATGAATACAGAGGAAGAAGAAACAATAATGAAAGACATTATTTTTCTCCTTTCTAACTTGCTGGAAGTGTATCAGAAAAACAGCCAAAATTCTCACAATAAATGAGGTGTCATATTTAAAGAATTTAATCTGAGCAAAATATAATAGAGTATTAAAAAAAAATAATAATAAAAAAATAATGTGCTGCTGTAAAAAGCTGGAGGTTGAGGAGCTCTGTATGCTAACTGTACATTACTGTTTGACAATTTCAGGTTTGTTATTCCTTTACTAGCCATACTTCCTGGGTGTTGAACTACAGAAAATCAGCACCTAGAACATTTCACCTTCCTCACTTCAATTCTAAGTATGTTTCTTCATACTCTTTAGTCTTTTTTTTCCAACTGGAATTCAAGGTTAGAAAATGCATCAGCTATCAATACAGTTTTACTTCAAAAGGGTAAAGCAAAAGTAGAATTTTTGAAGTAAAGAAAACAAAAGAATGCTGGATTCCATAGGTTACCCTAGCCGATGGACTCTGTGTGAAGGCACAAGCCAATACATTTAGTGAAATAACAGTGCCCTCTAGTGCTTTTATTAAGCACATTGTTCAAACTTCTTTTTAAACAAAGAAACACAGCAAATCACCACCTTCCTTTTACAAAAGCTGTAGCATAAAATGGCTATGTTTGTCAGTACAGATCAGAATTATTTTTATAGACATGTCTAATTAATATACTGAAAAATAAAAAGAATTAATACATGCATATATACAAGCAGCACTCTGTGATGCAAAAATGTGAAGGAATAAAGTATGATTTCTGTATGTCAAAATACCTCAAAAATATTATGCTAAATAAACATGGAATATACTTGCAGGAATGCAAAAATGAGAAGGAACATGGCACGATATTCATACACAATTTTGAGAATGGAGCATGAGCCATCCAAATAACTTCATTTTCTAGACCAAGAATTTCTGATAAGAAGCATCTTACTTAAAACTATGATATATAGAGACACAGTTTTCAATCTTTCTTACAGTCTTAATAGTACATACAAGTGAAGCAAACATGTAAAATATCACAAAATCCAGAATAATTACTAAGGTTAACTCATTACCGGTGACTCAGAGGTAGATAAAAGAAAATTCAGCAAGGGACAAGCTCTTGATGGAATATTAATGTCTACTTTAAACTACATGGCTACTTTAAACTACGTGGCTTCTGAAACATCACATTTTCTCTGCTATAAAATTTTGGTTTTCCTAACAAGAAATTTATAAATCCTGTTAAAATATACTGCAAAGTGTTTATTTTCCCAATGGAAGGTGAAATTTGCGTGGAATATTGAACAATGGGGACCAGGCGACAATATTCTTCTAGCCTCTAACATGGAGATCGTTAATTCTGCTAAACCTCTGTAGTCATACTGTACAAATTGGGCTGTGGCTTCTGCATGCCAGTAACATAACTCACGTTCACATAAAGACAAGCTTTCTTTGTAAGGTCCTTAGAGCTCCTTTATTCCACTAGAAATCTTTCAGTATGATACTAGTCCATTCTGTGTTCTTATGATGTTCTACATTTAAAGTTGTATTTAACTACACAAGACTATTACTATATTGCCATTGTCAAATCAACAAAGAATACTGCATCTCCTGTGGACATATTAATTATTTTCAAATTTAGTATTTCGTATGGTCTTGAAGTGCAAACCCTTGTTCAGGTTACAATTCTGTAGTGATTCTTACTATAGTTTATGAAGAAATTACTGTACTTACTTTTAAGATCTAAATTTCTGGCTCCAGCTGTGCTCTGAGTTGTGATTTTTGTGTCAATCTTTACAGTGTGGAGATTGTTGGTATCCCTTGATATCATCACATTATGCCACTGGTTGTCATTCAGAGGTTTATTGGAACTTCCTTTGATGAGATTCGCACCATTTCCCAAGTCAAACACGTAATGTAAATATCTGCGAAAAGAGAAAAAATTGGAAGTTTCCTTTTCTTTACATACCAAGGGGGAACTAATGAATTAATTTGTCTAATATTTTCTACTTCCTTGCTCTTCTCAGCAGTGGTGGTAAAACTGGATGATTACAGGATGATTTACTTCCCCAAATGAGGAAGCAGCCTTAAGTCAGAGAATTTCAGAGAAATTTAGAGGGGCTGAGATGACATCCCAAGTTTCTGGAAAATAATAATCACTCCTTGTGTTGAGAGAGAGAGAGAGAGAGAGAGAGAGAGAACACAAGGAAGGCTATCAGCTTTGGGGTAAATGCTATTATTATACCTATTACCTATTTTCATATTTTTCAGGCATCTAGCTTCATCTGAAAGAAAGTCACAATAAAGCACATGAAACATAACACGAGGAAACATTCATCAGTCTGAATTACTCAGTCAGATAAAGATTTGTACCCAGAGCTTTCCTTTGTTTTCCTCCCGTCTGTATATTTGGAATAGCCTGTTTTTATCAATACACCAATCCATACGTACCCTTTTACTAATTCAACCACAATGAAATCATTTCCATCGCCACTGTTATAAAGTATCAATCCATCCAGAGAGGTGGTTTTGAACTGGAAAAAAAGGTGCATAGATGTATATGCTTGTAATGTGGCCAATGCGACATAACTTGCTTTTGTTTTAAAGGTTACAGGGTCTGCTATGATGTTTCTGAACCCAAATCTTGCATTTAGCTCACAATAATCGATGTCTCCATTTTTACATAAGTCAATGTATGCCATGCCATTAAAGGTAAGGCTCTGTAGATGCCCAATGAAATTAGAAGGCACAGAAGACAGGTAGCGGCGTTCTGTTATTATTCCAGTCTCTATGTTGTGGAATTCCAGCCGTGTGTGATCACCAGCCATTTGACCTTAAAACAGTAACAAGAAAGCACAAATTAGTGTTTGAAATAGGAAGTCAAAAAGCACATCTCACAATTAAGCATGTGCAGGAATTCCACCCTTTACAGATTGCGCAGGCCAATTCCTGACCCCGAAGAGGACTTTTTTAAAGTCATCTAAACTACTGGTAAAGATCTGAGAGTCTCTTCACCAAGTTTGTTATATTTAGATAAGACCAACAACAGTACTTCTACAATGAGCAATAATACCACAGTATATCCAACTGTAAATGAAACCCCACACTCTGGTTACAGTTAATCAGATATTTGTTTTATTCTAAGGAAAAGCAATTAACACAACATTAAGAACACAAATGTGAATCTAAGAGCCAGAAGAATTCTAGGATTTCATGGAATAGCATTAGAGTCTTGAGGATGTTACTCTGTATGATTAAAAGAGCATGATTTTGGAAGGATTCCTGTTTAAGCAGTCCTAGTTACAGTAGTGCTTGCCTGCTGCAAAATCCCATCCTGACACTGTGGTCAGAGAAATTGTGAAAGTAATTAGCTTCGTATTGTGGGGACAAAGTAGGGGAGGAGGCAGTCACTGCCCAAGTGATGCACAAACCTGAAGGTGTGCAGTAAGGGCATATCCAAGTGTCTGTTGTCATCCTGAAAACAGCAAGGGATTTGCTTACAACAGAGAAACCACAAGCCTCAAAGGTATCCCTGGGTCCTTCTTTGACATAGCAAAAAGTCAAAAATTTTCAGACCGTATAGCTAACCTGCAGGCAACAATCAATGCTGCCAGGGCATGCTGTGTGCAGATCACTACTTAAACTTGCTATTAATTTATCCTACATCCAAAATTTCATCCACTAAAGAGCTCCCTTGTCTAAGATTTTTTTCCAGGTTCAAGATGTGGGACAGATGTACCGGCATAAAGCTGTTCCATAATGTCCCTACAGTTGCAGTGCAAATTGTTGATGGCCAAACTCCCTCTGCACTGAAAGAACTAAAGTAAGAGTGTGTGAGCTCTGTCCCTGAGCTGGATGTGCTTGGCAGTCATGCAGAAAACTGTGGCATGACTTTCATAGCTTTTATAAGCAAGTGCATGCCTTGTGAATAGGGCAGCTATCAAGGTAAGGTTAGTGTAGATATTTGGGCTTTGCCCAGGGTTACAGATTCACACATTACTTCAGTTACATAGAATAATACCTTTGGACCTTTTAGCCCCCCCCCCCCCAAACACAAAGTAGTTAATAATTTATGCTAAATATTTTCAAGTAGCTAGCTTAGCATCAGGATGCATTCTACACTATTTATAATTTTACTGATACCACTGAACACTGTCAGTATCTTAATCTCCAGAAGCAGCTTGTTGATGTTTCTGAACATCAGTTCTAAATATGTTTTCCTCTGATATATTACTGAAGGTGGATTCTTCCTTGAAGTAACCAATAGTAAGCTGTCTTGAACAATGCCAGATGTATAACCTTCTGCAAGGCCAATAGCTGTACACTGGATCACAGCCAGAGAGAGCTGAAGAACAAGTTTTAGTGGAGGAACATTATGTATTCCAGTCTTATATCACTTCAGATGGCATTGCATAAATGTAATGGCAAAAATCCACTAAGCTTTGGCCTGTAGCACAGTATCCTCTCTACATTTACTACCTTAAATGTATTTTTTTTTTCAGCACAGTAATAAAAAAAGTCCCTGAAATCTGGGCTCACATCCCAACTCTCCTCCTAACATTTTAGTTGTACAAAATTGCTTGAGACTTTGTGCTTAGAATTTGGGTCCTTCTGTGCTATTCTTATGTCAGGCGCACATAATGCACTACCTGTTGTGATGCTACGGAACAGGCCTAGTGAATTTCTTTTCATAATCATAAGCTAGGTATCCTTCCCAACATCCAACTATGGTGACCTCTTTCATTTCTCATTCATTTCCAGAAGAAAAAAGAAAGTGCATCAGTGCAGCAAGAACTTAAACTCTTTTCTGTTGAGTAAAATTATCAAAACCATCTGCATGATGAAAGCTAGATATGAAAGACTGTTTAGGCATGCATAAATTTATACATTTATCAATGGTAAGGAGGAGTGTGCAATACATGGACAAATAGGAAGGACTTCATAACCTGTGAAAAATGGAAAGTCAAGCTGAATTATTTAATGGCTCCTTTTCCATCTTAAGCTCTCTGGACCTGACAAATTTTTCTAAACGAGAAGAGAGATGGAATAAAAAAATGAAAACAGTCCATGTTGAGAGGAAGCCAGAATTCTGGGCAGGAACTCCGTTTTTTTCTTACCTTCACTGTAAAGTGATAGTAACAATTACCAGGGTATATTTTAAACATCTTTCTGATTGTTGGGACACCTGAAGAGAAATTCTAAGCAGCTTATTGCAAGGGCAATCCAATGTGATATAGCAATGTTTCCACTAACCTGTCTAGGAATTCAAAGCTCCTATGTGTTAACTTGCGTTGTAAACATTTGAAAATCTACTAGATGGGAGTAAAAACCTAAGCTGGTGAAAGGTATGGCAATGTACTGTGTTGAGGCAGGGGCAGGGGCGGAGGGGAAAGAAGGGGAGAGGAGAGGAGGGGAGAGGAGGGGAGGGGAGGGGAAAAAGGAAAAAGGAAAAAGGAAAAAGGAAAGGAACAAGAAAGCAAGCTGTGGATGCCTGGCAACAAGAATTTGCCAAGAAGAAAATGCAATGCTTTTGGTACTAACAGAAAATTTCCCATGTTACCAGATTCACATGTTCCCAATAACCGTTTCTCTCATACCAGTTCCCTCCTCACAGATGAAGGAGGACACAGGCTGGCCCTATAGCTTCCTGCAGGGATTTGGGGAAGATTTTGTCCATCCAAAGTACTGGAACAACCTTCTCCCTTTGGGTGAAGAGAATTAAACGTTTGTGGATTATGCACACATAGGCAAGAACTGAGAATGATACTGAGTTAACAGGCCAGTTTCTGATATATGCACTGGCATCTGGAAAGGATACAAGTGTTGTACCAGAATTTGGATACTCAAGCAAAAGTTTTTCTTGATTAAGAGGCAACTGAAGTGAAAATACTCACTGGCTTTAATTTGTAGAGACATCCAATTTTAACTGTGCTTATCCACAATGAAGAATTATTAAAAAGAAAAACAAAAATGTACAGTCCTGCATTCTTTGCTTATTGCTTCACTGACTATGCTGTATACGATGGAAACCTTCCATTTTCATCATAATCCACCAGATATATTTTGAATTTCTCAAACTGTACTAAGCAGTTTGGGACTGATTCCAAAAGAAAAAGAGTACTTCTTCGTGATTTTTTACATCTGCATTACAATTAAATAAAAACTTTACTATAAGGAGCAGAGGAAATTCATATTTAGACACTGCATTTTACTGCGTTCTCAACAGCTTCCTCTAACTAGAAAATGTTCCCAAAGTAACTTTATTATCTGGGTCACCAGTTGAAGCAGCAATATGATGCTTTATGTAGTTCCTTCAGTAGTATGTATTTATATTCACATAAAGAAAATGAAAAACTGTGAAATAAATCACTTAAACCATTTACTTGCTTGGGAAAATGATACAAAGGATCATCACATACGTGGAATAAATTTTTTCTTCACCTTTGGAGGACCTGTTAGTAATATCTGATTCTAGAAAATGTATCTTTGCAACTACATGGACACATCCATAATTATTCTTCTACCAGTGATATGGTCTTGAGTATCTTTTGGGGAGAAAAAGGACTAAAGGAAGTGCTTCCCTTTTAAAAACCATTAACATTTTTACCATTTTAACAAAGCCAAAAACTAATGACATATTTTACTTAAACATGAAAGAGAAGTAAAATACTAAATACCTAAAACAAAATTAGGCTCAATTAGGCCAGAAGCCAGATCTGATGCTATTAATAACACATACGTGAGACTTTATAACAGAAAAACCTTCTCTAT
The DNA here is from genome assembly GCA_035772895.1 of Perdix hodgsoniae. Taxonomy (NCBI): domain Eukaryota; kingdom Metazoa; phylum Chordata; class Aves; order Galliformes; family Phasianidae; genus Perdix; species Perdix hodgsoniae. The sequence continues at coordinate 17,671,691 of JAPSGF010000007.1, forward strand.
TACCATTTCTGAGACAAAATAAGAACGTATGTTTAACATCGACTAGCATTCGTGCCTTTTTTATTCTCACATCAAACTGCAATTCTAGTGTTAGAGAAAAACCTGTTGCCTAGCACTCAGACATTTAGAACAGCTGATCAAATCTTAAAACCATGACAAACCATCTTTCAAATACTTCTGGAATTCCCTCTTACACCAATGGCTTAGAGTTTAGCCTTAATTTAAACTTAATATTTTGGCAAAAGTATTTACCTGCCTTCTCATTAGTGATGTATCAAATGATTTTTCTCCAATTACTGTACAAAAATACCTGTTTAAGTCAGCATGAAGGTTTTAATCGATTTTAACAGCAGTGATAGAGTAACATAAATGTTAAGTCCAGTAACGCACTTGTAATAATAGCATTTCAAGGGGCACAAGGTAGATCTTACTCAAGAAAAGAAAGCGAGCATCCTGTTACTTTCAGATGAAGGCATTTTACTTCTGTCATTTTCCCTTTGTGTTCCCCTCCCCACCCAGATAACACAAAGTCACAATGTCATACTACCTGTCATGGCCTGCTGGTCATCCACCATTAACTTTAAACTTTTTCCTCGTCGAACCACACGCACTGTGTGCCACTCATTGTCATTGAGGTTATAGCCAGCAAAAAGGGTTTCTGGACCTTTGCCTGTAGGATATGCCAAACAGTCATTATGCATTCTCTAAATCATTTTACATGTGAACCTCACAGAGAGAGAGAAAGAGAGACTGGCTGGGCAAATGTTAAAACTCACCAAAAGTCGTATTAAGCAAGAAAATTAACAAGTATAATCAATTCTCAAAATATAGAGCTACTATGTTAAAACATTTCTATTCTCAGCTTAACTATATAAATGTATTATACACACACAATAAATTAATCAGGTTGTCATAAATAGGCACAGTCAACATGGATTTAGTTAAGCATTTTACAGTCATGAGCAACCCTTTAAGAAATAGGATTACTGCAGCCAGAAGGAAAATTTAAGCATTTAAATTAAAAGGGTTTAAAACACTGCATTTCTGTTCCTTCATTAAAAATAGTTTGGGGAAAGGTGTAAGCAGTTATTGTGCTTGTGTCAAGATTTTCTTCGTCTACATTGGCTTCTCAGCCAATGCTTATTCAACTGGATGTCTCATTAGATCACCTATTACATTATTATCTAGATGATTCATACATATTCATACAAATATTTATATTCAGTCATATTAGCTGGCCACCAAATCATACTTTCTTTTTTCACTCTGTGGGTATGTCTTCCTGTAAACTATTTTTGTAAGCAGTTAAACAAACATTTTTTGAACAAATGTAATGTCTGGTATGGCACAGTGTATTTGCAACAACTGTAATACTCACAGATATCTAAGAAAGAGGAGATGTTTAAGATCAAGGAAAAATCTCTGAGAAGAAAATGATTATGGAAATAGCTTTTCCAAGGCAGAGAGAAACCCTGCTTTATGTTTTTCAGTTCCTATAATTTACTAAAGACTGATGAAAACAAAAGGAAAACGTATAATAAAATAACATTTTACATGAAGACTTCAGAGCTGCACTGACTCAGGCCATTACCTCCATAACTAAAATTTTCCAGGTGACTATATTCTACGTCAACATTTTTACAAAAAGGGATATGTCACTGGTTCTGAAACTCTCCCACATTTCTTTTCAGATTTCTTTCCAACTGACACAGGCTAACTGCGATGGAAGGGATTTATTAATAGATAGGAATACCATAGGATGCTCTCAGAAATCAAATCCCATCAGCACGCAGGACTGCATGGAGCAAGAAAAGCCATTAACAGCTTGATGTGGTTATTCAGTGTGCATGACATTTTTTTGTCTGAAACTCTTTTTAACATCATTTACCAGCATTTCTCTTAATTTATGTTTGCTTGCTCTGATTTTGTACACAGAGCAGTATAATTGTATGTTATTTTGAGCCTGTCAAGATATCTTCTGGAATAAAAACACTCGCTACAGCAAAGGCAGCAAGATTCTAATAATATCATGTTGCCTTCTCTCTATGCTCGAGACTAATCCTCCATATTTGCACAAGATTAGGGAAAGGGTGCAAATCCAGCAGAAAGAGATGCATGTGTACTCACCAGTGTCAACTACTTGAACTATGTTGCGTCTTTGACAAGAGAAAGACCAGTTTTGCATAAAGCTTAAGCAAGTGATATTTTTTTGGATACAGTGATATAGAGGTAGAAAATAATGCTATCTGAGAAACTTTTATTATCCTATATTTTACTGAGGACTTCAGTTGAAGAGGTTTTAAACTAGATTTGGAAGACAATGAATATACTTACAGTAAATCATCAAATGATAGCAGTAAAAATTCCAGTGGAAATAAAATAGTTCATTTAATGTTACTAAATACATTACTCCTTCTTCATTTATTGATCAAGTTCATTTTTTGTTCTACTTTTTAGGAGCTGGACTACTTAATCTCCCTTATTTCACATGGAACTTAGAGACCTAAAAGCATAAAGAAATTATTATTACAGCCTACATTAACAACCCTCTATTGTCTCCCATTCATGTAAAAGAGCCTTAATGTGTATGAATATAAAATCCTACTGGGTTGTTCATGCTCACATAGGCAAATATGTCTATTACCTTTTAATGGTTAGAGACTTGTATGTTTTTCTTGTAAAATTAAATGCATGTATTCCTAAGTTTATTATCTTTGCAATCACCCTTCTGAATGATAACTCAGATGAGAATTACCTGTGAATTGCCATCACTTGCAGAGCATGCAGTCAGGTATGACGCATGGTGGCAACAATGCACTTAAAGCATTTCTGATCTTTTAGAGCATACTTTTGCATAAAAGTAGCAAATGTGCATGTTAGCACTGTTAGCACAAATTTTTCAAATGGTTAGGCACACCTAGGCACAGAAACTCAAGGAGATCCTTTGTTACCATACCAGGACTGAGTAGAAAATAATTATTCTATTATTAGGCAATGTTAGTTAACTCAAACAATTCAGCAATTTTCAAATATATTGAATTTTAGTTTAGAACATAATACTATTCAGGTCATAATAATTCAGACACTTTTTTTGTCCTGGTTTTCAGTGCTTTAGCTTAAAGTGAATTTACCGTAAACCTTAGTCCACTAAAGGACTGACTTGTCAGTCTTATAACTTCACATGGATCTGATTCCATTTACTTAATTAAGATCACGCGGGCAGAAAGTGCTGATATATTTAAGAAAGAACTGATGTATTTCTTTGTGTCTGGCATAGGAAGAAACAAAAGAATCTTAGTTTAAAAAATTCCAAATGGATTTTCTTACTGTGTTTTCTATTTGTTCTTATGTGTCTTCAATCTTAATGTATTCCCCCTGTTGTCCTTCCTCAGGAACTCACTCCTCTCTTTCTAGATAGGACAGAGTCCATTTGTTTCACGTACCCATCACTTACTGACTCTCTGATATCAATACCTTAATCATATTTTAAACTTCTCCTTTCAGAGATAAGTTGTAACATGCAAAAATTCACTAAATATCTCCTCTTGCTTAAGTAAAAAAAAAAAAAAATATTATCAATGTCTATTCACCCTTCAATATATATTCACCTATTTCTTTTTAAGAGGCTTAAATAACTACAAGATTTTATGTATGCCTACAGTAAGTACATACTATCAAGTAAACAAATATAGGCACATCTGCAGATCCCATATTTGCTCACAGGCCACCACACCAGTAAAATCTTCACATCTATATAAAAGCATTTGTAATTGCTAATATAAATACAAAGAACTTTTTTTTTTCTTCATGGGAAAATGCAGACTGTGCAGCCAAATGATAGAGTACACAAACCTTGATAATGCAATTCTTTGTGAATCTAACTAGTATAACCAGGTCTGAGGACAAAAGATTTCCTATAGTCACTTGAATGTAAAGTCCCAAGCAACCTAAATTGTATCCTTAGTGAGGCAATCAATGGACAGAATTATATGGTTCTAGTTTAGCTTACTTTGGTTTTGTCACTTCAAATAAAAAAAGAACAATCCTCCAAAAGAAAAGCCTAATTTTTTCAGTGGGCTAAGTGTTACAAATATTCTCTAGAGATTCCTGTTCTGTGTGGTAGCTCATAGGGAGCCTGTTCAGCTCACACATCCAAAACTATTTGTTTGAATCAGGGTGGGAAGTATTGTCTCCTATGATACCATCAATCACCAGCAAAACATGTACCAGACTTGCTTGAAATATTAAATTCTATGATCAAAAGTAGGTATCAGTAATGAAATATCAAAAGAAAGGCTAATTAATCAGAGACTTGGAAGGGAGGCTGTATGATAAGGGAATGCTAGACCAACCTACTGAACTGCAGTTGTAGAAAAATTACTTCCATCACTTTACTGGTTAATGTAAGAAATGTTAGCAGTTTCAGCCACATTTGCTAACAGACAAGTATACATGTCATGACAGTCAATATCAAGCAGGACTTTCATTTTGAATTTGAGGAAGTAAGTGGACAAGCCTGGAACATAGAAAATATTCAGGAAGGATTCCTCCAGAACCAGCTGCTGAGACACAGATAGATAGGAGAAAGCCTCTTAATCTTCATTATCCTTTCTATAGTGGTTGGCTGCAAAATCAGTTCTGGTCTTCTGACCCATCTATTTACAAACCTTAATTTAAAAAGTCAATTAATACACTGAATAAACTGTATTTTAAATGACTGCATCTGTATGCATCATCCAGCAACTGCTCAACTATGCATGTTTCTTATTAATAGAAAAATTTAGTTGCCCTTTAGAGATCAATGGTGTGTATCAGTTTATCATTTAATACAAATTGGCATCAACCAGAGAAAGTCATATCATAGGCCAAAGAAATTCTGTCAGCTGTATCCTCTTCTAGACACAGATACTTCCACAAGAACAGTACATTCACTGAATCATATCAACAAAACACATCTGCACTTGATCCCCATGTTCCAGCCCACAATAGCTTTATTAAAGGGGAAATTGCCTTTGGCAATTTAAGTAATGTATTGTAAATTTAAGAGCATCCTCGTTACATTTTAAAACAAAACCAGAGATTTTGGAAATTAAAACAAAGCAAATGTTTTTCATAAGCCTTCACTCCAGCTGTAGAATGGGTTTTCTCACATCATTCTGAACAACTGAAATAACATTAAAACTGTTTCTGCATGTGCACTCATCTGGAAATGCAGAAAGCTAAGGAAGGTCAAAAATTCTGTTGCCTTCCTTTAAATGAGCAACCCACAAACAGGCTGCATTTAATGTTGATATACTCTACTAGTAAGGAAAGACAGCATACATAGTGAAGAGTCCATATAAGCATATGAAAAAAAAATAGAAAGGAAAGTACTTCAACCAACTCTGAATATAAAAGGTTTTCTATAGTCACTTGTCTGTCTTTTTTCTCTATTTTCTGGGAACTTCTTTCCCTGCTCACAATCTGAACTGTTGATTATCTCCCTTCTCTCCACATTCTCTATCTATTGCCTCAAAAAGCTTCTAGCACAGGCTCTATAGGGCTTATACCCATCCATTAATGTCTTAACTGAACTGTGAGAATAGTAACTGAACTGTGAGATAGTAACTGTTCTTGACAGAAGTATTTACATGGTCAGTGGATCAAGTCTGAGGGACAGAATATACACAGACCTACTTGCTTAAATACTTAGTTTCTTGGTGACTGCTGAAAAACATGCTAATGATAAACCACTGTCTAGTGAAAGTCTATTCACTATAAGTAGTACTAGAATCACTACTTAATTTCACCTTGGTGGAGAAGGAAACATCAGAAAGCAGTGAACTTCTGAGCTGTGAGTCCTGGCATCTTCCTCGGCATCAGAATTCACTGCCATATCAGTTAGACATGGAATACACATATGTATGTTCAAAATCTGTAATGTACTTTGCTTGTTAATAACCAGGCATATACTATTTTTTATACCTTCTGAAAAATAAGTTTTGAAATTGCAATCACAGCAACATGAAATCAAAGAACTTGAGAGGTTAAACCTGACTTTTTTATTGCATTACAAAATGCCTAACCTAGCTCATTTCTCAACACAGTTCTCAGAAACATTTATTGTTAGGAAATAGTTGCATTTTAATGCTAATGTTGTAAGTCACATCTAAGCAAGTGAAACACAAACAGCCCTAAGGACAGTTATTTTCCATCTTCTCAGAAATAATGAAATAGAAGTATCTTTTAAAGGCTAAAAACCAGAAGCTAGCTAAGTATCTGGACTTTTAATAGCACTGCAGTTTCTCTTTGAGCCATTCTCTAAAGATCACGACTACCAGAGAAAATGTGCTAAAGGTACTAAAGGCTTTATTAATAACCTAAGGCCCCGGACAAAAGAACAGTAAAAGTCAGTGATCTTGGTTCTTGCTTTTTTAGTTCACTGCTGAACACATTCAGGCAAGTTTTCAGATACCATGTAGAACTTGACAATTGACTTTGCTATAAGTAAGGTGAGTGCAAACCTTCCATGCACAATTCTCTGCTAAATAACTACAGATTTAAAGCAGGCTTCAATTCAAGATTATTTCTTTTTTTTTTTTTTTTTTTTTTTTTAACCTGTAGCACATTCAAAGTGCACTTACAGATATAATGCTGTGTTACAGATAAAAGATATAAAGCCATAACCTGCCTTGAATGATTTTTTTAAATTATTTTTTATCTTTACTTTTTTTTTAAAGCACACGTACACATTAGAACTTTGAATTGGGACCCAGCAGATTCACTTCCACAAAGTACTTGTGTGGCTTTTAGTAAATCATAGTTTCTCCTTTTTGCTTGAGATTGACATTGCTAGGATGGAAGGTTTCAAGATCAATCTGAATACATTTAAGAATTTTGCTTTAACAAAATAAAGTACAAAATTACTACTTCAACACCTTCAAATCAACATCTTCAATTCCTCTAATCTGGCAGTGAGAGAAACCATTCAGAAAGTTCAGCCATTGAGGAAAGAAGGGACCTAAAGAACCTGGACAGAGACACTACATCAATTCACCTAGAAACACACAGGCACTGAATAAATCAAACTGACTTGACAATCAAAGTAGGCTTTATTTCTTTAAAGGATGATTCCCTGTTCTGTGTTTCTAGAAACAGAGACAATATTCCTCTAAGCATCTGAAGCAATGGAGAGCAAAACACCTACCAACTTTCCTTTTCTTAGCAACCATCATTACATCTTTAAACACAGGGCCTCAGCTCTTAGAAGAACTGTGCTGTTTCCTCTCAACCTAAGAGATGTGGAGGAATTCTGACTTGGAAGAAGCAAATTTCAATAGGAGATAGCTACCTAACTAACTTTCAAATTCTGGTCTTTAATCACTGATTCTTCCTTCCTGATCCATGAAATTGCTAATAAACACATTAAATACTACAAACAGGTATGTAGAGTCACACATAGTAGATCACTAAGTGTTTTCTAATGGTGGAAGAACCTGTTATTAACAGTAAGCTACTATTACTACCATTTCCTAGTAGTAATGGCTAAACCCACCCTCTTTCTTTTCTCTTAAAACCAATGGAGTAAAAAATTGTTACTGGACTTGATTTATTTATTTATTTATGCTGAGAATTTGAATATGTGGGGTACTTTGTTGATGTTATCACAGACAACAGGGAAAAGGAAAGAGCTTTCATCAGAAAGCCTTTCTAATTTTGACATTGACTGTGCCCATTTATATCAAGCCACGAGTGTCAAAACTCTCACGTTCATTTTAAAAGATAGTACAATTTAAGTATGCTTCTCAATAATTTACCTTTTTTTTTTTTAATAAGCAACATTACCTTTATGCTTATGCAAAAATGAAAAAACAAAAACAACAACAAAAAAGAACTTAGATATTTCATCTTACCACTATATCTTAAACATGGTATTTTAGAATAAGAAGAAGGAAGAAACAAAAGGACTGTGATTTTATCTTAAGAATAAGCTCTTCTTTATTTACAGGTGTCTTCATCCCAAGGCACAGCTATTATAAACTACATAATAATTAAATCTCATACTCATTTTGTGTTTGTTCATTTGTTTTTTAATGGAAATGCTACTTTGTAACATTTTGCCTATTTAAGGGTATAGAGAATACAGTTTAAAGACTTGCAATTGTTGCTTTTATCTTAAATCTTTTTAAGTGTCCTTATCATCATGGATCAAAAACCAAAATTCCTTGAGACTACTTACTCTTGGATTCTATGCCTATTCTATGTAATTGGGATTAAAGTAAGAAACGATCAAATAGACATTTCAGATTATTTTCAGAAATTAGATATAGACAGAATACAGAGGGTGATCTCTGTTCTATAAACAGCCTCCATTGACTTTGATAGGTATAGGATTGGTCTCTGATTTTTCCAGCTTATACAACTGAAGACATGCAAGCTTTAGCCTTCTTTTTTTCCTGAACGTTCCTAAATTATTTCACAAAATATATGCAAAAACAGTTTTGCTGATTGGGTATATCCTCATTATTACTGTTATGGAGTTTGGTCCCTGTGAAGTGTCCTCACTGCAGTGTAATAGTGCACAATTGATTGCTTTTAGACCTTTTCAGCTTTTGAAGAGCCTCCACTCTGGCTGCACAAGACATTGTGCCGAGGAGTTACGATTCCTGACGTCCTTGATACAGTAGACAGGAAAGAGCACTTAGTGTACAGGCAGTAGCATGGATATAAAGATTTCAATCTTAAGATTTATATGCTCCAATATTATTAGAAATGTAAATGATAGTTCTTCAAATATTTCTTATAATGAAAAAAGACTGTTTTTCTTTCAGAATCAAATAGTAGATGATATCATAAGCGTTCTTTAAACATTTCTTTCAATTGACAGAAGTCAGGTCCAGTATTCCTTACCTGTAAGAAACAAATCTAATAATTAGCAGGGAGCTTCTCTTCCCTACATAAATAGGATTTTTCAGACATACTTTTTCAGGATTCTTGGGCCCAGAATAAGATGTACAAAAATAGCAGATACTTATTCCAATAAAGATTTTGTTGGGAACAAAAGCGCTGAACTGTCTCTGACACCACTTACATTTGAGGCTATTTCAGACAATTTGCATATGTTCAATCTGGCACTGTTACAAAAGAAAATTCACAGCAACTCTTCCAGCTTTCTTACTCAGAAGATCTGTGTATGTTTCTTTCCTATAAATGATGCCTTTTTTGGTAACAATAAGCTGCATTCTGTATCAGGTTTTTCATGTTGCACTCCATCTGCTCTTATTAGTTTCCAAGACACATACGTAAGGTGGCCAGCTTAAGCTTTAGTTAACTGTGACACATGCAGTAGTGATCTTTGGTTTTACTTTTCACTGTGCGTTTGCAACTGTTTGAGAATTTCATTTTGCAGTTATGGCTGGTCACGCATTTGCATTCTAACAAGGTACACAGTCAAGCACTTTTTGCTGTCTTTTATCTCTGGGCTGTATTTTTGCTCTTTCTCTTGCATTGTAGCACAAAACTAAAGCACAAGAACACAATGACTTTTACAACTGAGTAGATGGAATTGATTTCAATGTTGAGAGAATATTGCAAATGGCTTTTTTGCCATTTGTTATCTCCTAAGAATTGTGTGCAGTGCCAGTGAATGACAGCTTTATTATTGAAAAGAAAACCCAAGTCAGTTTCTTGACAAAAGTTACTATTTGCAGTTTCTTAAAGCACTCTTGATTTACGTCATTTCATGAAATCATGAATCCATACTGTAGTCTTTTCTAGCTAGTACTGTTTTATTCATAGCTGATTAGCTTGTCAACAGATTTTCCAAGTCTATCATCTGTAAAACATTAACTGGAGCTGCAACAAAACTTCCTCCTCTGATAACTGGCGGTGTGTACAGCTGCATTTTTCTCTCCTAGGAAATTGCTTTCAAATTTGCTGTAATTTTATGTAGAAAAACTGCACAAACCATTCATATTATAGTGATAAGCACAACAAAAATTCAGCAGGTAATCTTCACATATACCTTCAGTTTGAGTTCTAAAATAGAATTCCATAGATGCTGTAAGCATGCTGTCTGTGCTTTGTGTTCTTCATTTCTGATCTGATTTCCAAAGGTCATCCATAAACAGCTCGTGGCACATGAGTGAAAGATGGAATTGTTGACTTACCTGTTTGATCATTCTTTTCCAGACAGATTTTACTATTTGTAATAAAAGACTTAAAGTGCAGAGACAGAGAATGACAGAGAACTTCTATCTATTGAAAAGTTATTTCCATATACGTACACTTCACTCCTCAGAGGAAAATCTTACAGAAAGCAAAATGAATGAGTAATAATATCAAAGAGAGGAGAGGAGAGGAGAGGAGAGGAGAGGAGAGGAGAGGAGAGGAGAGGAGAGGAGAGGAGAGGAGAGGAGAAAGGAGAAAGGAAATAGTATTAGCTACGTTAACCAACCACAGCTCCCTTTTTTTTCTTTAATAGTTTTTCCTCATTCCACATCTTGGTCTTCTTCTTGTGCCTTGTTGCTTCAGCACTGCCTAGACAAATAACTGCTGCAGAATTCTTTGTATGCTTCCCAAAGGGGACTGCATTTCAGAAAGCCAACTTTATCTCGATGTCTCAACTCAACAGAGTTTGAAGAGACTTGTCTGATGGATTGAGGCCTAGAAATCAGCTGTAAGGGAGCATAAATTAACTTCTTGACATGACATCCAAAAAAAGAAATGTGCTTGGATGGAAATTTTAACAACTACCTGAATATAATTTGTTAAAGTCATTGTCAAGAAGAGATAATAAGTAAGCAGTTATGTGGTTCCAGTAATAAGCTACTGAGCACTTAAAATGTTATGATAGATGTTTCATGCATTTTAATGGACACCAAGGCAAAATGTGCCAGATACAGCATAAGTGTTCTTAATATAGGAAACTGCTCATCAGTGACATGCACTAGGTAGATGCTTTTAATACTATTAGCTCTTCAGTAAAGTACATTGAAAAATGAATTACTGTTCTTATAACATTAATGAAGAGTAATATTGTAGCTAAGTGCTTCCTTAGACTTCTTCATCAAGGTTAAACTTATGCAATGATGACTACAGAGAAGTGAAGCAATGATAAAATAATACATATTTTCAAAATAGTCATACAACTAAAGCTAATGCATACTTATATCATATTTTCTGCAGGTAAAATAAAGAACTGGCCAACAAAACGCCACAGATGGCACAGCAACTGAATCCTGAAAACTTTTATTTACACAAATAGGCAGAAAACTCTACTTCTGCATTACAGCACTACACATGAAAAGACAAAGGCTCTCTCTGCACATGTACTTTTTATCACTTTCTGTAATCAGACCTCATAGATATTAATGTTGATAGAGAAAAACAATTGCTTACCAGGGATGTATGTCAGAATTCCAGCAGTAGTAATGTATCAGAATCATCTTAATTTAACCTAAATTTCTATGTGGTAACTACTTTTTTCTTCTTTGAGCAGGAGGTAGTCAAATTTTCCCTACACAGCTCCATTCTTTTAATCAACCGAATGGAGAAATACAATCTGATCTGATTTCCACTGCAGTCAGTAGCACTTCTAATAATATTTCACTGTTCTATTCATAATATTAATTAATGAGAGAAACAAACTTGGCAACTCACTTTACAATACTCTAGACCTACTGCAATGCTCAACGACTGTGTTAGTGCTAACCAAGCAACCCATTCAAATCTGATTCCTTCTAATTCCAGTAGATTATTTTTTCTTGATATCTTTCCTGCATCTCCAATGCATTCGTTTTGTTAAAAAGAAAGATCCCATCCAAACAGTCATTAGATAAATTCTTCCCAACTATGTACTATAGTTGTGAACATGTGATGTGCTCATCAGAAGAGCAATGTCTACCTGCAAAGAGATGGCAATTTGTTTGGTTTTCCTTGTGCACTGCAGAATTGATTCACAAAGGCATTCCATTTGGAAAAAAGCCCTAAGATTATTATTATTGTACTTAATTGATTTGTGAACTAAAATATTAATGATTTTAGCATATTTTTAGGCAAATTTGTTTGAAAAAAAACTCCAAGATTTTACTAACTGAAAAAACTGTAATCCAATAACAGAAAGACTGATTTTTTTTTTTTTTTTCACAGAATTGTAATTTGTAAGCATATTTAAATGTTTTCCACAAGGACATTAATAAATGAGCATCACAACAGCATTATTCTTTGAAAGAGTTCTAAGCAATGAAGTGAAAAACCAATAAAGGTATTTATAGATGAAATCTGATAGCATTTCCAATCTACATTTAAAGTTAGAAGCTTCATCAACAGTGCATTGCTGAGTTACAGTTATTTTGCCTTAATACAGAATACTAGCAATGATTTTCTTTTAAAAGAGCTGACCCAAATTTCCTTTTTTAATGCCTCTTGGCATTAAGTAAAAAAAATATTCACAGTGTTAGGCACGTACAGAGCAGAATTCATCAATGGTTTACCCTAATTATTTGACTGCTTTTAACTGTAAATAGCCTGGATTTTTACCTTTAGTTTTCACCGAATCTGATTACAAAGTTTAGAGAGATGGAATGCAAATCTTCTTTTCACTGGCAACTATTCTTCCATTAAATACTTTTAAGGACACAATAGTGCCTTTGCCAGATGAGACCAGAAGTGCAGCTACACTTTCTGCAGTATTACACTTTCACTAGTGACTAATAAAAGCTTGGCCACTGAATTGCCACTGTATTGTAATAATTGGAAATACTAGTCTAATAGTTACAGATTCTAGTGACTAACATCTCATAGATTTCTTGAGCTATGTTAACTGCCTTACCGTATTAAGCTTTTATGTTTCAATTTCATACTAATCAACTTCTTGATTTTTTTTCATAGCTGCATAGTCATATTTTTATAAAAATACGTTTTTCCTAGCTTGTCTAGGCTTCTCAACATACGTAAGTCAATCCACACTTGGAAATCTGATTGTTCCAATACTCCATACTTTTCTCACCTGAGTTTCTCATGTGAAACAAACTCAAAATGTGCACAACATTCAAGACATGCACAATGACTGCAAAGTAGCCTGAAACTGCTTTCTCGTCTGGTCTTACCTCCTTTTCCTGTAGTTACTAACATCCTTTGGGACTTCTGGTCAGTTCTGAGCACTGGGCTCTTTTACAAAGGCCTTTTACAATGACTGCACAATTTTGAGGGCCCAGTGCTAACAGAATCCATTCTAACCATTAAGGTTACCTTTTCTGGAACTACTTAGTACATTCTAACACTGAATTCTACCTATGGTTTTACTATTCTGAAACCCTTCAGAAAACACTTATGTGCAGCTTTATTTTTATTTTCCTATCTTATCACACCTGTAAGCAGAATAATAGAATCATAGAATGGTTTGGGTTGGAAGGGACCTTTAAGATCATCTAGTTCCAACCCCCTGCTATAGGCAGAGACGCTTCCCTCCAGAACAGGTTGCTTTTCTCCTCTTTACCCAATCATTTATGAACATGCTAGTTCCTGTGAGACCATGAATAACAGAGCTTTACTGTGAGTTGACTGCCACCAAAGATTAGTTTATTAACATGTGTCTGACATCACATGAGCTTTTAACATATTCTTTTCCAGAAGAAAAAGCATTAAATAAAGGACATGGTTTAGTGATTGTTCTTGGTAGGCTTATGGTTGAACTTGGAGATCTTGAAGATCTTTTCCAAGCTAAGCAATTCCATGATTCTATAATAGCAACAGTACTCCTGAAGAGAACATAATTGTTCATTATGCCTCTGAGAATGGATTATAATGCACACCTTCTGTCATGACAAAAAAATTGCAAGCCTAATTTAAATCACCAGTCCTGAAATGTGTTTAAGTTTTCCTTGTTTCATATGCTGCTTAGGAAATTCTCACAAATAGAATAAGAGAAATTTAGGACCTGCTATTCATTAAAAGCTTGCTTTCCAATGATTCTTCCCATAAGAAGAATGGAAACACTGAGTTTATTGCTGAAAAGTCTTTTTTATGAAAAGTCTGATAGGACTAGTATGAAAGATAACTCCTTTCATATAAATCTGGATTTATTAATTCTATTAAATCTATTAATATAGATCTCACACATTCCAAAGATTGCTTTGTACCAGCTGGTAAAATGGTCTGTTATATGCTTGAAGCATTTTGCTTTTCCGTTCATCTTTCAGGGGGGCCCTTGTCATACTATCTTTTGCTTGCCATTCCGCTTTTAAGGGTTCAGGCTCAGGGTTAAAGGTTCAGTTTCAGAGAGAGCAACTTCAGTGAACTCCAGATCGTGCCCTTGGGCTCTGCTGATTATATTTTGGCAGCATGTTAATGTTCAAAGGGCCAACTGAAATATATCCACACCACACATTTGGCTCATGTAGCCCTACATACACACTATATTGGAAATTATTTCTATCTGGCCTTGTAAAATTGAATGGTACACTGAAATACTGGTATTAATACTGGTACTAATAATGATACTTCTTAGCAAAATCATAAAGTTTTGGAGAACATTCACATGATAGAGCTAAACAATAAGTCTGAATCTCATATCTAATTAGTTTTTCATCTTGTAATTAGGGTGTGTCTCCATATTCTAGTAATTTTCAAATTCACATAGATAACCTTGTCTTTAGTCTTTTACTGCTGACTTTTTTACTGCTTCAAGCTATTGCAGAGCACAAAACTGTGCTTTAATAAAGCTACACATATACTAAAATTAAATATTTGAATTACTGAGGATCCTTCTAAATTAATTATATATTTAAAGTGCCCTAGAATGAATGTAGGTCTTAACAGGAGAGAAATAAGATAGATAAGAGAATGAAGAGAAAGAAAAAAAAGCGTACACATGGAAAGAAAAACATCTATTTTCTAGTAAAGGAACCTGAAATTATACTGCACTGGCAATGTGCCCAAAGACCAACAGCAATTTCCACTTTAGCTCGCTAAGAAAAAGCAAACGCAAATGAAGATTTTCTAAGCAGCACGGCCATAAGCTATATTGCTGTCCTTCATGTGGACTGGAAGCATAATCAGTTTACAAGTGAGAGGAAACAGCCACTGCTTCACTCCAAAAAGCAAAAATATCATGGGAAGAGGGAACTGTAGAAGAGGGCTGTACTATTGTAGCTTCAGGAAGTAAACCATACGTAGCATAAGCTGTATGGCGTCTTCACCTTGTATTTACAAAGAACGAGGAATCAGAAGATTCTCTCTGATCAGGCTTCTATGCCTGCCCACATAAACTATGGGCTGTCCCATAACTGTTCTACTCCACTCGATTGTGGTTTTACAGGCAACTTTGTTTCCAAGGTTTTTTTCCCTGGCCTAGTTGTTTTCAGCCTCAGTTCACACGGAGTGAGGGAAACATACCAACAGGGTGGGATTAGTAGAGATTCAGGACGAGGAACTAAATACTCCAGTGAGACTGGCCAGGGAAGACAAAGCCTTCCTTTTCATGTCTTCTAATCTGCAAAGTATTGTCATGCCCCAAACAGAGCAGAATACCTGACTGAACTCAGAGTTAAAGTGCTCCATTGATTTGCCACAGTCCTCTCTGGTAAAGGCCTTTAGCATATTTTAGCAGGCTGCCAGCAATACTGAATGACAAAGATCAAAACCATGTGATAAAATTTGAAAGCACTGTATAAGTAAACAGACCAATTACAAAATCTTGTATTTTAAAGGCAGCTGCAATGTTGCATCAATTTAATGAATTTCTATTGCCAAAGAAAGGAAGAAATAACATATTCTAGTCATTCTTGTCACCAGAGAGTGAGATGCTAATGCATTTTTATCAGTGATTTGTTGATGGAAATAGAACTTGCAATACCCGCAAGAGCACAGCTGAAGACTCTGGACTTTCCTACCAAAAGCATTCTTACAAGCATTAGCTTTCAAAAGGCTGTAGGGCGTTCATTTAAAGACTTCTCACTTTACCAAATCTATGTGTAGCCTGAAAATATGCTGCACTTAAACACTGTTGTTGGCTTTTCAACACGTAATCCTCCTGTTATTTGTGGATAATCTAACGTAGCTCCTTGACATGCTTTGGTTTTGTAGGATGTTTTTACAAGAAAAAAGCAAAGTAACAGAACGTAGGTATTCCAGAATAACTTAATCATATGGAGTTTGCGCTTCTGCGGAATATGGAAGTACAGAAAAAGATGGTACAAATGAAAGAAACAAGAGAGGACTGCAGGGAAAAACAGAAATGGAGTGAGAAAATAAAATAAAATAAAATAAAATAAAATAAAATAAAATAAAATAAAGACACGGAGAATGGATAGTTACTATGCAGACGGAAGGAGGAGTGCAAACAAACTCAATAAGTGAAGGGACTTTACCAGAGGGAAAGGCCTCAAAACTCAGGAAATTTCTCTTAATTTGGAGAGGCAGATACCCGGCTAGCAAAGCAAGTTGGTACTTTCCCTGAAGTATACATGCATGCTGCCAAAGTACTCACTGCTTTGTTTCCCAATGTTCTGCCATTCTTAATCATTTCTAACAACAGACCTGCATTTGGGTAAAAGTGAAAATTGATGGGGTTACTCCCATAGCCTACAGAAGAAAAGCTGTGTAGCAGTGAACAGGCACTGTAATTGCCCTGCAATATGCATGCCATCACTTGAACAATCTTTCAGCATCCAACCGGGAAAAATAAAATTGACCACAATTTTTTCCAAATTAGAAAAAGGACATCTGATCCAAAAATGAGAATCAGTCCCCTACCACTAACCAGTTAAAATTATTTACTATATCAATTAATATAAATCATATGGCCATGCTCTGCTGACTCACAGAGATATAGGTGATACATTTTTCAGAAATAACAGCAATGCACAGAATTCTATAAAAGCTGGTTATTCTTGTGAAAAATGTGCATTGTGTATAAAAAATGGGAAGCCTTGTGAGTCACAGGTGCCCCAAAATTTCCAGGTGATACAGTTTTGGAAGCATTAGAACTAGAAAAACAGGGCATTATAGTTAAATCAAGATAGTAGGTCTTAACACAGCAGCAGTGAAAGTATGGACATACAGCATACTTGCCTTTGCTCACTAGTCATTCAAAATCTGTTACGTATGTCATGTAAATTTCACAGGATGATATTCTTTTTCTAAAAACATAGTAGGAAAAAAATTGATTCAGTACATCTGAATTCACTGCTCTTTTAATTGCATACTGTAAAGCACAAATTATAATGGAAGCAATGCTACACTGAATCCACTCAGCGTGAAACTCAGAGTCATTCATGAAAGATCAAGATCTACAATACTATGACTTCAATGGTATTTTCAGTACATAATGAAATACATGTTGGATTTGGTCTTAAAATAGCACAGGTAAAAAAGGAGAAAAGTGAGCACTGTATTAAATGTAACAAAATTCACTTAAGATTTGAATATCTAAATGAACATTGAATATCTAAATAAGCATTGCATTATGCAATGTTTGTCTCTCAAAGTTGAATAGAAACCACTTCTCTTTCAACAGGGGAGAAATTTATGGTCTTTCAAGCATTTCTCTGTAGGTATTTAAGGATTAGCTCATTAGCTTTTCATATGAGAGCTATACAGTAATCAACTTAGAGTTATTTGTACAGAACACCAAATGCCAAGCAACCCTACGTGTGAAGGGATTTGTGTTATTTGAACCAACGTCACTCACCTCTGTCTTACATATTAATTAATGTTTTAAAACAAAACCTGAAACAATAGTAGCCATATAGTAGTTTTGTACACATGTTTTTCTTGTGATGTTGGTCTTAACACTGACATAAATCTACATGCAGTTTAAGAGGTCCGTTCATTTCATTTGTTTAATTGACAATTTTATTTTGTAAACTTGAATGTCTGAAGATGCCAAAGTGATTTAAGGGTGAACAAAATCAACATTTCAGGAATGGTATTTTCTAATTTACATGTGAAGGAATTTTGAGTGTTTCTAGGTTTTATAAAGATATCATTATTTTAATGTAGCACAAAGTAAAAAAGTTTGACTGTGTTATGCTATTCAGTTCCTCAAAACTGTCATGGCATGAACAGTCTCTGTAATATTCTTAAACAGATACAAGCTTAGTAGTAACTTGAGATACTAATAACATTCTGAAATTAAAAAAAAAAGTCTTTATTTCACACAAGGAAGACCACAAAATGCCACCTCTTTTGCAACACATGACATTACCTAAAGGTGAAGTCATGACAAAGCATAGAGCAAATTGCTACCACAACCTGAGCTCTGACCAGCCAACAGTGCTGCTCACTTGATCTGTAGTGAGCAAAAATAGGTTTCAGGCTCAACTCGAGGGAGAAAAGAAGGTGCAACACTTATTCATTAGTAATGCATGCACTGTAGGAGACTAGGCGCTTACATTCTTTTTCTTTCTTTTTGTCTCTCAGTCAAAATACTAGTTTTTGATTGATACTTCAGGCTTTTCCTTCAAATTCAAACCAGAAAGCTTAGCTCTGATCTTAGCTGTATGATTGCCACTGTAGTTATAATAAGTGGTATTTCATTCCCATCAGTGAAATTACATTAAGATTTCTACGCAACAGAAAGGCAAAAATCTGAAAAAAGCTTCCCTAATTGTGAGAAACAGGATTAATACACATCCACTTCTCAGTGGACTGAACACAAAGAGCTTGAATTACTGAATGATTGTAGATTATAACAAAATAAGAGGCTCAGGTTCTGGATACTGTTGCTTTGAAACTAATTGTGTGGTCCACTGAAATCCAATACACTGTCTAACAAGAAAGCATCTCCTATGTACTGCTCAGAGCAATAATTCTTTATAATCCAAAAATTAAAACACAGAAACTGCTTGTAAAATGTTACCTGTTTGTGAAAAAACTACAGCAAATGCTGGTAAGAAAGTATTGCAGTACTTACCATGACAAGTACCGAAAGCTCACTGAAATCTGTTCAGTACACAAGCAATAAATGGAGATGGAACTAACCATGAAAGTTCATTTCTAATAACAAAAAAGCTATAAAAAAAACTAAAGAAAGGTAGTTTATGAGTATCTGATATCAAGAATGCTTCATAGAGAAGTTCTGCTGCTTTTGTACGAGACCAGGATGATAAATGCTAATTCAATGCAGTAAACATATCACTGCTTCTTGCAATCCTCCAATGGGATGCTTATTACTTACTCTGTATTTTCAGGCTCTCTTTTGATTTAAAATTTACTTGAAAATGTATCCTGGAAAACATTTTAATTTGTTTTCATGAAAACTCATTTTGTTCAAAAGAGGTTTAGAAATAAAAGCCAAACATCTCCTGATTTATTGATTTATTGTGTTTTGACTCTACAAGCATTTTTTTGCCCTGTATAATAGAATTATACATATAATAGAATATAGAATTCCCATATAATAGAATTCTCCAATTCTATTACGGAATTTAAGAAACGAGAATTATTGCTTTTGCTATGGAAAAAAAATAATTTAGCAGCAATAGGTCAACTCATTAAGTCTCTGTTTAAAAAGCTGCTTGCTTTATACTTTGAATTTTTCTTCTAAGTGGGACTCGATCCAGAGAAAAATAACAATCCTACAACTGAAACCAACAAAACGCTTTCATAAACTTAGTGGACATTACTGGACATATTCACCTTTGTAACTGAACAGTTTAAAAGAATTGCAACTTTTTTAACCTCTATACAACAAACCTGTCTTTATGCCTTGGTCATGCGAACATTTACTGTACTGAGAAGTCTGTCTGGATTTAAGCATGGTTCAGATTAAAAATGTTCCCCAAAAGAATTTTTCTTTTTAATCCAATTTAGTGCAACCCCTATTTTAATTTGAGCACTATAAAGCTATTAGGGGAGGTTATTTTGATGACTTTTGGGAAAGTATTTACACTACAAATTCTAACCTTGAAGTTTATTGTTTAGTTTTGTTTTTATTTGCATAAAGCCAATCCTTGGCCTGCAAAACCTGTTGGGAAGGGAAAGAAAAAACAATCCAAAACTCAAATCTACCATACTTACTATCAATACTTTTGTTGACACCATTCAGGAATTCCATAGACTCAAAATAAAATCACAGTCCTTTTTCTCCTTTCAGAATATAGCCTCTTAATCCAAATAATATCAGAGAAGTTAAAATTTAGTCCATTCATCTGGCAATTGTTTCCCTCTGTTTCATAAACATGCATATCACAGAGAAAACATGTTCAATTTAAAGTTTCTTACATGATTAGAGTGTAAAAAATCATCATAGAAGTGCAGTTATTCTCAGACTTAATCACGTCCTCACTATAATATACTGTGTTCTCAAAAAGCAATGGCTTAGCAAAACCAATTGTTTCACAAGCAGACAGTTAATACAGTTAATTGTCTAGGAAGATTATTTAATAAAAATTCTCGTACTGTGTACAATTATGTTCTTACATTATCACCATGGGTTGGAGGTAAAATGTCAAGAGAACTAGAGGGAGGATCAGAGGGAAAAGATATGACAGCTTATCAGAAATGTTAGAAATTTGATAAGGTACTGTCAGTAAAATAGCCTGGATAGGAGAACATAGCACTACAGGTAGATATTGTGCCTTACATGTAGAATTTACTGCGTATATTTACAGCTTTTAGAATCCTTCCTTTCTTAACAGTCCAATTAGAAGTTCTATAGGAAGGACAAAAAATGCACACTAGAGTATATGATGACTTTTTACACATTGATAATTAATCATCACATTTCATTAATAAATTATCAAGCACTTGCAAACTGTCCACAATCATTTTCGTCTAGTTTGCATATTTTATAATGGTGGAATAACATTTTAAAAAGTTTGAATAGGCACTTACTGGAATTACAGTTAATCCTGATACAGTCTAGATGGGGAAGAATAGATGAAAAATGAAAATTTATCCTTCAAGGTAATAGCTGCAGACATCCAATAAAATCACAGTCCACCCTTCCGGGGACAGACACATGCAAAAATGGCCACTCCATATCATCAGTCTTTACATACTGTTATAACCCAGATATACTGCGATAAATCTTTATAAATAGAAACGACAAATAGGGTAAAAATGGCCAATTTCAAACAAAGCTACATGGTGACAAATCTAAGTGAAAAAATTCAGATTAAATGTCAAAGATGCTTAATTGAGGCAGGCTGCAACCTTTTCCCCATCTGTGAAAGAACAGGTAATTTCTCTCAGTGCAATTAGAAAGTGCTCCGTCACAATGGGTCATAGAGCAACCCCAGCCTCAGTCAGACACCTTGGACTGCTCTTGTATAGTATACCTCAAAGGCTGATCTACAACTGAATAGCAAACTGAAAAGCCAATTTCCCAGGCCTACAAATAGGGCTTTGCACGTCTTTATTTATTTATTTATTTATTTATTTATCTAAGTATTGAATTAGTAAATGGCAAGTGACTGCGTTTAAAGCTACATTAAGGAGAAAATGATTGCATCTGTAAACTGATAATTGGAGGACACTATTTTCAAACTTTTTCCTTAAAAATAATAATAATTAAAAAGAAAAAAAAAAAGTAGAAAAAAGGGTGAGATGGTGGGAAAGGCAAGAAGAAATTATATTATTAATGTATGGATTTCTTCAACTATTTAAGCAGGCAAAAAATGAAAGAAGTGGGTTATTTTGTATATAAAGAAAATGACCTAACCTGTACTGTGCTTGCTGCCTTTATTATCATTAAAAAAATAAACATCTACACCAGCCTACTTGGTTCGTACATCTACTCCTACTTTATACCTTTGAGGAACAGATATACCATGAAACCTAGATTTTGTTGCCATATAGCTGAGTTTGCCATGTGTCGTCAACCGCATCAGAAAAGTGGTCGCAAACAGCCAAGGAGCAACAGCCGCACACTCCCTGCTACAGAAGCCACCGCTGCCGCTCCGCTCGCCGCAGGAGCCCGGAGCGACACTAGGGGGCGCTGCGGGAGAGGAGGACACGGGGACACAGCACTGCCGCAGCAGGGCGTCGGAACAGCGCGCAGCCGGCTGGATTGGCTTGTGAAGCCGAAAGGAAGGTGGGGTTTTGCATGCTTTCTGGGGATCGTCCTATCTGCAATTACTTAATAACGGGGTTATAGCTACACTTCTCTTTAAAAAGATCACTCCACAGAACGTGGCTGACTTCACTGAATGTGCATCTTACTAAGTGTACTCGGATCCTGACTTGCACTTGTAAGCGCAGCAAAAGCACTCTGAATTCATTATTCTACATATTATTACTAATTAACTAGAGGAAGTGATAACCTAACATTTTACCCATATTTCAAACCACAAAATCACTATTTTTCTTTTTTTTTTTTTTTTCCTTTATTTTTCTTCTGTAAAAGGGTTTGTGCCTCTTGTGTTCACATGGCTGTTTGCTGAGGGCCGCAGTCTTTGGGCATTGAAGGGTTGTGTTATCGTTCGATACTACAGAAATACCACCACAGAATTGTTTAAAAAAGAGAAGATGGGTTTACTATAGATTGGATGGCTAAAAAAAGGAGACCAAGCAATCCATCAGTGGAAAACATACTTAAATGAAACATTTTCCTCGTTAAAACTAGATATTCTTTGGTACATATGTATATTGTATATTAGTTGGTGGATATAAAACTGAACTGACCTACATACATGTTGTTTCTGCTTATCTGTTTAAATTGTGCAACTGATACCATGGAGAAGTTGAGAAGGGAGACCAACCTTCCACAACAAGAAAAGTATTTTAGCCTAAAAGAACCACTGATGAACTAGTCTTCTCTTTTTAGAACACACAATAGTACAAAAATATTGTGACAGGATGTGTTAAGACTATATAAAGAACACAAGAATGCAAAAAAAAAAGAGAAAACAAAAAAAAGGACACGTGTGTGTGCAAATGCAAATGTTGTGCTGACATATGCTTATATATAACTTCAGTTTACTTTTAATGTTAAAACAGGCTGTTTCGTAAATGTTTGCAAGCAAAAAGAAAAATGTAAAGAAAATGCTAACTTCTTGGAGGAAGAGTTTGTTACCTAGGTTGACCGTTAGTTTTACTCGTCCCGCATCCAACTCCAAGCGGAGGGTATCTGCAGACTCCCTGGAAGTTGTTGCCATTAAAATGCCATAAGCTCGCTGAGACCTGAACCGTAAAGAAACATCTTCTGCCTCTGTGTGCATCACAACAGGGAGCTGTATTTTCATAAACATACTTCCATCATAGCTTAATATTGTTGCCTCTGAAAACATAAGATAGAAAATCAGTTATTAAAGAAGTTAATGCGCTCTTTATTGATATTGCACAAACAGAAGATGGTAAATGTATATCCACTCAGCACGACATGGAAAAATTACATATTAAAATTATTACCGAGAAGCATAAACAGCAACAGTGACAAACTCAATGTCTTTCTTTATGAGGGATATTTTTGTGCTTCTAAAAGAAACACAATTGCTCTTTTAACAAACAGGTGGATAAAATCACCTGTAAATAAATGCTTGCCAGGCTGGGCCCACGCTGTGCAATATACATCAAAGCCTGTAAAAACTATCCAGGTAAACAGTTTCTTAAAAGGTCATGTCTGTCTGTCATCCCCCGAGATAAGTGCTTCAGGATACTTTGTGTGTAAACCTATTGAGATTGCTACTACCAGTGTTGATTATCATCCAGTCAGCAAAATGAAGCCTTAAAGAATTAGGATAGAGGAGGTGACCACCATACATGGTTTGCTTGAGAGCAGACTGCTTCACAGACACGATGGCTGAGGTCTGAGAGACTCAAAAACGTGTGTACAGACATGGCGACAGCCTCAACCTGAGAAGCGAGACTGGACTTGGCATATTGAGGGTAGGATTTAAAAACCCCTGAGACAAGCAAGTAACTGTCAGCTTCAGACATTGCAGAAAGTGCTCCCAGCGAGTGTTGCAGGCACAGCAGTGCAGTCATGGCCTGTTAGGCCCCCGAGCAACCAGCCACAAGTCATCTTCTCCCAGCCCCCGTGCTGGTAGCAAGAATGGGAGCAGAGATGACACTGCTGCTCACAGGGAGCATGGCAGTTCCTAGAAAGCTAAGTCCGTAACTTCTTCTGAAACACAAAGCAGGATGATCAAGTGCTGCGGCCTGTCCCCAAACAGAGCCTTTGGAATTGGCCGTCAGGCTCGCAGATGGAGATGTGCTATGGTGGAAGTGGCAGCAAGTGTGCCACTTTCCTTGCTCAAAGCCAATCAGTGACCACTGCCAGGTGTTTCAGCAGGCCCAGTAGTAGCATACAGAAAGAGCCATTCTATATGACCAAAACCAGTACCCGAATAACAAAATACACTTATCTGAATGCAATGTCTTACGCATATCTGATTGCTTGCCTACCACTACTTTGCTAGAGACCTTTTAGCTTCCTCCAGCTGTCTCCTACATTCTTTAACACACCCCAAAATACTTAGTTTAGAAACTGGTGAAGTGCCAGATGATGAGGACTACACAGGATCTCTAGTCTTGGTTTGAAAAAGGTGCAAGCCCGAGGGCATGTCAATCCACTTAAGGAGGAAAAAAAAAAAAAAATGGAGCAGGCATCAGACAACATCTCAAGGAAGCCACAGGAAGGATAAACTTCAGCACTTATTTACTCAGTTGACCAAGTAAAGAAGAAGAGGGGAAAAAGAAAATGATATAATTACAAATCTATGAATGTTAACAAGCACTAAGTACATTTTTCTTGTGCAAATCCCAGACTAGAAAATTCAGTGTTGTGTATCATTTCCCTCTTGCAGTTCTTTCCTATCCACGCCCTGAAGTCAATGTTCTGTACCAACAGCTGCAGGTATGATACAACCACCTACAGCTCCAGCTGTGCAGATTCTAATTTTCACTGCCAAGTCTGCCACAAGATCTTGGACAAATAATTTAGCTTCTCTGTACTTTAACTTAGTAAAATTGAGATACTTATCTACAGCAAAGGTGTACTGTACTCCTATATGTAAATAATAGCTCAGATACTACTGTTTATTATGTTTAATCAATATAATAATTAACATAAGAATTATTTTGCTTTATGCCAATACTTAAGACACTACAGTTTGTCAAAACAGTTTATATCACGTGTCTTGTTTGCCCTAAGAATTCCAGCCAATATGGTCCATGAAAAACAAATACTTCCAACTATGACTGTGTAAGCACACTGGAAGCAAAAGTGATGGGTGTTATATTCACTAACAGTTCCAGGCTTCCACAATACAAGTTTTGACAAAAACGGATTAAGGGGAAAATAAAAATAAAATAGAATAAAATAAACTAAAATAGTTACTATTTTTTTTAGTGAAAATCATTAAACAGAAAAAATTAGTATACATTTTCAAGTTTGACCATTTCTAACCGTTTGTTCTGTATGTCCTAAATATAAACATTTTTTTTCTGTGAAGGACATGAAATACTTATTTTTCACCAGTCTGATGAAAGACTTCAAGTCAGAAAGTTTTCACAGGGGAAGGTGCTTTGTTTTTTGTTGTTGTTTTTTGTCCTTTTTTTTTTTTTTAAATTGTTAGTGAGCAGTAGGGGTAGGACACCTTACAGTTATTTCTTGTATTTTGATTATTAGTCTGTGCACAAAAGACTCACCAGATCTTTATTAAAAATAAACTGATTTGGACAATTAAAGAAGTCCAGCATTAAAAAAAAAAAAGTTGTTACAAATAACATGAGGGGAAAAAAAAACAACTTCACATTGCCTATTAAAATAAGAGCCATTGGTACTACTCCTGTTTTTCATAATCTGAGCAAAATCAGATTAAATGTTACAGAACACCATTCAAAAACATTACAGATCTTTGCTGTTATGTTATTTTCTGATAATAGAAAAGAAAGTTGTCAAAATCAACTACTACATGCTGTTTGCTGTTTTTCCTATAATTATTTAGTCTTCTAGAGAATGACACAAAAAGGGAAGAAGAAACTGTGTTAATTTAATCAGAGATGACCTGTGAGTGTTTAAAATCATGGAGAACAGACATGATGTGATTAGATACTCAATCCTCCTAAACCTTACTGTGCCAGCTATTTTGGAAGCAGATGTTCCAAGAACAAACCAAGGAGACTGAACACAAGATCAAATGACTTAAAAGCTCCAGGGCAACCAGGAAACCCCTTCATATCAACTAGCTGCTTTCAGAATGGGGAGCCCTGAGTTACAGGCTTTCTAAAATATAAAGTTATCACAGCAAAACCCACAAAACTGTTAGGAAGCTGGAATTTCATAAAGATTTAGAACTGCCCTGAGGGCCATAACTTAAGATTAGTGATGCTATGTATCTGTAAAATAGAAAAAAAAATAATAACGTTTAGTTCACTTTGCTTCAGACTTTTCTGCTAAGATTGACCCTCAGGAATCCCAGACCCTGGAGAGAAGAGAGAGTTTAGGGAAAGAAAGACTTGCCCTTTGTTGAGGAGGATCTGGTCAGAGACTGCCTAGGAAAACTCAGTGCACACAAATTCGTGGACTCCAATGGAATGCACACACAGATGCTGAGGAAGATGGCAGAAGAGACTATGAAGTCACTGTATATCGTCTTACATAGGTCATGGAGAACAGAGAGGTGCCTGAGGATTGGACAATAACTAACATCACTCCAGTCTTCAAAAAGGGCAAGAAGGAGGAGCCAGGAAACTACAGGTCAGTCAGCCTCACTTCTGTCCCTGGAAAGGTGAAGGAGCACCTTATTCTGGATATTATTACTGAGTAAGTGGAAGAGAAGAAATCAGTATCGCTTCACCAAAGGAAAATCATGCTTGACCAATCTAGTAGCCTTCTGTGCTATCGTGACCAGCTGGGTAGATAAGAAGAGACTTGTATCTTGACTTCAGAAAGGTGTTTGACACTGTCTCCCATAACATCCTCATAGGTAAGCTAAGGAGCTGTGGGATAGATGAAAGGAGAGTGAGGTGAATTGAGAAGTAGCTCCTGGCAGACCTCAGAGGGTAGTGATCAGTGGCACATAATGTAGATGGAAGTCTGTAGCTAATGATGTTCTATAGGGGTTGGTAATGGGTCTGGTCTTCTCCAGCATCTTCAGCAATCTGGATGAAGTGATAGAATGCAAATTTTCAGCAAATTTTCTGATAATTCAAAGCTGGGAGGAGTGGGTGACACACCAGAGGGCTGTGCTGCCATTCACTGAGCAGGTCAAGAGTGGTGATGTTCCCACTCTACTCTGTCCTGGTGAGAGCACATCTGGAATACAGTGTCTGGTTCTGGTCTTCCTAGTTCAAGAACGACAGGGAACTTGTAGAGACAGTCCAGCAGAGGGCAACAAAGATGACTGGGGGCCTGGAGCATTTGCCTTATAAGAAAAGGCTGAGAGAGCCTGGGAGTATTCAGCCTGTAGAAGAGACTTGACTGAGAGGGGATCTTATCACTGTTTATAAATACCTAATGGGTGGGAGTCAAATGGATGTGATAAGGCTGTTTTCAGTGGTGCCAAGCAACAGAACAAGGGGCAGTGGGCAGGAACTAGAATACAGGAAGTTCCGTATGAACACGAGGGAAAAACTTCTGAGGGCTAAAGAGCACTGGAACAGGGTTGTATAGTCTCCTTCTCTGGAGATATTCAAAACCCAACTAGACGCTTTCTTGTACAACCTTCTAGGCAACTGCTTTAGGAGAGGAGTTGCACTAAATCATCTCCAGAGGTCCCTTACAACTCCTATGAACTAGCAGGAAATATAAGAGACCTTTGATAGCACAGGGAGTTTCCTCTTCCCTTACTGCTGTTTCCTAATTCATTAAGGCCAAGCCTTGATGGCATGTACTATCTTCATGCTTCCCAGTCAGGTTTGGTTTGTTGTTTGGATAGTGTGAAATAATAGTTTTAATATAAAATAAAATATGCTTGTTTTGAATCTCCTCTTTAACGAGAGATTTTGTTTTAGTTAACACAACTGTTTCCATCCTGCAGTACTTCAGCTGTGCAGATTGGATTGTTAATTTGCAAGGTCTGTTCAATAAGATGATGATGATCTGAATGTGTAGAGGCAGCAAGTGTTACACACCAGCTATGCAAACCTCATGGGAACATTTCATCTACAAATTTGTATTCATTTTTGCCCAACTTGCTTTGGACAAACTAATTCCTATAGCACTGTGCACCTCATCTTTAAACTCTACACTGCTAGGTCATCTCATGTAAAGATTGACAATCTTTTTCTCTCTTGTTTAGCTTCATCTAGTTATTAAATGCTAACAGAGCAGAGTTCTAGCTCAGAATGTGTGATGAGCTGTTTTATCTGTTGAAAGAGTCAGAGCCTCAGCACCAAGGAATAGTAATTTTACTATCATGTCTGTATTGGAAGCATTACATTAAAAAGGAAAATATTAAAAAAAAAATAAAACCTTATTGAACTTTATCAACAGTAAATTTGCTGCCCAGTTTCTGCAGCCAATGCATGCACTTTCTTATTCACAAGAAATGAACAGTAACATATGATTCACAGACTGATAAAAAATATTTTATGCATTCTTTCTTCAATATATTTATAAACCTGATATTACAAACCTTTCCTACTTCTGTGCTAAAAAAACCCAGAAGGATTCTCCCCTCCTTTTTTTTTTTCCTTCAGTTTGCTTCTGATTAAAATCTCCAGGGCTGGATTCTCTTCTTGGCTATGTAGATAATATCTACATCAGTGTCATGCCAATCACCAAGGATGCACCAGCATCCTCTTGAGAGGAGATTCAGGATCCTCATCTTCCACTTGAGATTACTTAAATCACTGAAGAGACTGAGACATCTACTTTTTAGGAAATTTTCCCACTCTTAGAAATGCTCTGAAATATTTACTGGGAGAAATAACTTTGTGAATAGATACTATTTTTCAATTCATAGTTGGTTTAAAGTGTAAGAAGTATGGACCAGGAATTTGAGTTTCATTGTTCTTGCTCTTAAGCTTTACAGATAAGTTTACATTGTTTTTAACAAGATGAAGAGATGCTTACTTCACTTACATTAATAAATAAAACAGGATCTTTTTTCCTTTGGACCTCTACAGTCCTAAGACAGAACAATTAACTTTTCCCACTTCCTCAGATTCAAAGTGTCTGAAAATGCAAAGATTGTTTTGCAGCCCACACAGCCATTTTCAAAGCATGCAGTTATCCTTGGTGTGGGCTGTCAAATCACACACAAGCTTTGCCTCAAGGTGATAGAAGTCACAGTCCAGAGCCACGCCAGAAAGTTTGTGAACAATCTGGAACATCACTATCAACCATTCAGCTGTTTTCTCTGACCCTCTTTTATTTACCAGTAAAGTTACAGCAACAAAATCCTGTCCTGAAAACATATATATAATTTCAATCCAGTACATTCTGTAAGCATATTCAAATATATCAATGACTACTGATGCAAACTTTTTTTTTTTTTTTTAATTTACTTGCTTACTCAACCCTCAGCTAACTATTGTTCGTGTGTTATCTATCACAGCTACTTTAGTCCATCTGGGTTCAATGCTTGAGCCTTAAGAACCTTTCCATCTATCTGACAGAAACAATACCTGATATGCTGTTAATTCCTCAATAATCCATAAACAAAAGGGGAAATGATTCATCCCAATTCCTACAGTGGTATTATTTCAGGACTGAGGTCCTAAGCTACACGGTAAAGGTGCTAGATGTTAAACATACGGGACTACAGATAATCTGACTCAGAGAGAGAACCACTATAATGATATTTTGAAGACAACAAATGATTCTTCATAAAAATCTATCATCATATCATTTATTATTCTTTTTTTTTTTAATTTAAAACATTCATGGATAGAGAAAAGGAATGAAAGAGATTTAATTTATATGCATAGCATATATGTATTTAATGTGTATGCAGGTATTCTGCATGCACAGTATGTACATGCAAACAGACACTAATTTGAATATATTTTCTCTTCAGAATTGTCACTTGTGTAAATCTCTAAAAACATATCTTTTCCTTAACGCTGATGAATTTACTCTTGCACACCATTTCTAGCTGTCCTGTCTAAAAGTACACACTTACAAAAGGCAGTCACATATTGTGGTCCACAATGGAAATAAGATAAGAAGCTAAATTATATTGCTCTGACAGCTGTCCATCCATCTGCCGTAGTTTCCATAATCTACTATGGCCAATCTACAGATTATGCGCATGTTTAAGTTTATCACAAATCTCACATGGCATCAAGAATAACTTGTAACAGGATAAAAAAAGAAATACAGGGATACAAAAATATTAAATTTATGTACACAGAAATTAAATTTGAACCTTAAGATTTACGCACCAGAATAATTTCAGATGTTGCATTATACAGGATACATCCACATACGGATGTTAGTACTTGCACTTTGGGTGAAATAGTATAAAAAAAATAAATAGCTATATATTAAATGGTTAGTTACATCAGCTTACTGCAGATATATTAATTGTGTAACCTATAGTATCCCAGTTTTTAATCTCTTATACTTTTAACAATTTCTAACAATTGCCTTTCATGTAGAACTGCACTGCTGAAATGAACATGTTTCTATTTGGCTTAAATTAGTTTGAACAATCATCACTGTGTTATTTAAATCACAAATACAATAGTTTATCAGTTATTGCACATGGGTAGCAGTTATAATAACTTTGTGTGGTGGGATGCCAGCACATCGCTTTCACAATCCCAAAAGCTATAATCGCATTAGCGCATAACCATTTGGGATACGAATATTTCTGGAATGAGATCTCGTTTCAGTGTGGTTTCCTCTGGAAAGCTCAAGAAGAGTAGGAAATGATCACATATTGTCTGAACTGCCACACAAAATTTCTTTTGGACAAGAACCAAACACTATTGCAGAGAAGCCAATTACGCCATTCTAATATCACCATTCCCACCAGAGGAATGTGCTGGGAAATCAAGCTTTATCTTGGAAGGTGTCTGGAAATAAAATATGGGAAATAAAAGAGACTAAAATTTTTTTTACATAAAAAAATCTTACATTAAAATTTTACGTTACCACCTGTCAAATATAGTTACAGAAAATTGCTACAAAGTCCTTTGCGAATCTGCATGCTTTTTTGTTGCTCTTGTTCATTTGTTTTTTCTTTTTTTTTTTAAATGCGTCCTAGCTCTCCAGTTGAAAAGATTCAAGCCCTATTTTTACTTCTGCCATATGTAATAACAGAATTTTGCCACAGGGTGGTACACCAGACATGTTTAACTGAAGGCTTTTGTAATCCATCAGACAGCTCGGTTATGCCCTCTGCCAGCTTTACTCCACCAGTAAAGTAACAATCTGGAGATATCAAAATCACTGGCCAAGAGCCAAGGTCTTATATATTCGAAAAACAAGAAAAAGGCAACACCGAGAACCTACTTGCAAATGCTAATAATGTGATGTATTAATTCTGTGTAAATACATGCATGTATTTGCATACAACTTAAATATCAGGCTTTTATTTTTAAATGATGCAGTTTAGATTCATCTTATTATTAGATGGGCATAACGTAAATTGTCAGACAATAATCTTGAAGTTTAGATTTGAGGTGGAAGAAAAGCTATGCAAGTTGTAGCATAAGACTTTATAAAAATAAAACTTTCGTCATTCAAATATTTCTTATTCCAACTGGAATACAAATAAGTACCAAAAATGTTAATTATACATTTCTATTCTCCTACTTGCATTAAAATCTTTTATTAGTACATTCTACATCTTTAATTACAGATTTTTTTCCTATAAGCTATCAAACCTCAGTTTCTGTCTTCCTTTCCATTAACTGCCTTTCCGGTTAAATAAATGAGGTCTATCAACTTTACATTTACCTTTTCTATGAAATTAAGTGAATTAAGATGAGTAGAAACAGTTTCCTCGGGAACTAGGAACTTCAGAAAAAAGTCAAGTAAGAAATATAGATTTCTATATAGATTGTTTTGCTCTGATTCATGGCTGAAGTTCTGGTTATGAATTTAAGAGATACTGTGGAATTTAAAAATAAATTTAATTACACAGTGGTATTGACGTAAAGGGGCAGAGAACAAGAGCTCAGTTTGGAACAGGAATGTGTATTTACTAATGCAATAATAACTGAAATTACTTTTGCAAAACTTTTCATAACTCATCAATGCACAATGAAAAAAAAGGAGAGACAATTTCCAAGAGACATTTAGCAGCTACCAACTCTCTGTCAAGGTCAATCAGCAGCTACGCAACTTCAAGTCATTTAAGGTCTCTCCTAGAGTGTTACTTCTTCCAGTCTAGAGCAGGGCTCTGTCTCCATCAAATGACATCAAAGAGACTTCTGCCTCATAAGACTCAGTGATGATTTACCATTTTAATAATTGTATATGCATTAAAGTAGAAACACAGTCATCTCAAGAAACTTACCTCTTTCACACGATCTGCCAAGGTACCCTGTCCCAGAGCAATCACAAACATATCTGTTCCACCCATCCCTGCATACACCATTGTTTTTACAGGGATTGCTAAGGCATGGCTTTGCAGTTTCTCTTGAGCAGGAGGGTTTTACTCCAGCTGTACTTTGAATTTCAGCCATCTGTCGAATATCTTTGCTCTGACCGTCAATAAATAAATCTCTAATGCAGCCGACGTATCCATAATTGAGAAGTGCTGTCCACACCTCTGTTGGGAAGACCAGGCCTGCTTTATTTTCTGGTAACCCTCCAAGATACAAGTCATCATCCAAATCAAGGATTTCACTTTCCCCTGGTGCAGTATATGGTGTACGTAACGTGTTCACAGATATGGTCCCTGAGAAGAAATGAAAAGAAAATGTAAGATTTTCAAGACATTTAAAGATTTTGGCACTGTCATTTATTTCATTACTCTAAGCATTGCATTAATTCCTGGCAAATATCTATAAATGTATATAGGTATATGTAAGTTTTCTATATAGTTACAAAATAATAGATATATGCTTATAGCATTCCTGCATGCTCATGTCAGATAAAAGTCAAAATCTCCTTACCAATCTTGTGGGGGCAGGAGGAATGCATTTCAGACTTATTTGCAGATATACCCTGGCTTGTGCAACGAAAAACTCTTCACTGCCTCCCAGGTGATTCAGAGCACTGAGGTTGAGGTTTCATTGATAGGTTGCAACCTGAGAGGCAAATCTGCCTTTGGTTTGAATCCAAAGACACAGCATTTTTAAAGAGGACTTTGAGAAAGACTTTTTTTTTTTTTTTTTTTCCTCCATTAAGTGCAAGAGAAAAATACTCGTCAGCTGCCAGGCAGGCAATCATTAAGAAGATAGTGATGTGCTCCTGGAGGGAAAAATCAATGCCTCTGACACTTACCTCAAAATGTGTGCATGTTACAAAGAGAGGGAGAGAGGAAGTATATAGAATCTGAGGAAATCAGAAATATCTTTCCTGTTTAAGTTAAAAAATAAATAAATAAAGGCTAAAATAAAATTCTGTTTCTACAAAGAGTCTGAACAAAGACAGCAGAGATTTTCTTATGTGTAAGATAATGAAAAAACAGATAATCAACTTTAAAGATCCTCTGTAAAGAAGCTATATTTTCAACAATAATATGGGCATCAACTTTTTCAACTGAAATAGGCAGAAACCCCACTTTAGTGCATGGAATCAGAGAGCACACTTACACCAACCATGTTTTATTTACTAAGCAAAATCAGTTGAAAAAGGAATCCTTATGCAGATCCTCACATAAATGCCTCCTCACAATTCTATAACAGTGCAGAAACAAACAAAATATAAACCAAAATACTATGTACACTATCAGGTGAATACGATGGACCAGTCACAGCAAGTAAGTCTTATCCACTGGACGCACTTTTAAATATGATAATGATAAGACACTTAAGAATCACATTTCCCACAAAGTATTGATCATACGTACATATATAAAAATTACACAGTCAATCCTTTCCACAGTTAATAGTATAGAGATTTCAGAAGATGACAGTGATTATCAAATATGCCTTCACTGTGTTAGGCATGGTGAATGAAAATAATAAATTTGGAATTTTAAGACTATAAATCCTAAAGTGAGATTTTTAAGCAAACAGAGAGGTCTAACAAGATGACAGTTCTCTAACATGGATGCAATTTTAAAATCTGGCTTCTTTTCCTGCAATGAAGTCCTGTGGGAGCTATATATTTTGCTTCTTTTGTTGGTTTGACAGTCTGTCTTCAAGAGCATGGACAGAATGAATACCTAAACAGTTCGGACATTTAGTTAAACCTCTTGGGGCAGATCTCTCATGAGGCCTGACTCCCACATGAGGCTTGTGATGTATAGATTTTAGAAAGGCTAGATACTGCTACTGCTGCAATCTCCCTAGTATCCAAAGGGACTGAAAAAGAGAAAACATTTGCACAGCTATTTAGCATTTTTATATGCATGTCTGAAGAATGTTTGAGTATACTCTCATTTTTTCCTTTTAATGCACTGCCATAATCACAAACTGAAATTTCAGCCTTACCTGTAAAAACCAACCTTGTTGAACCAAGGTTCTGTGTCTTTATTTACTCTCCCTAGACCTCCAATTTTTAAAATCTGTAGGACTATTGTGTTACATTAAATACTTTTAGTGCAGCTCAGATTCTTAAAGCAGAACTTGGCATGCCTATAGAATAGATCATTTCTCCTTTAAAAAAGTTAAAGATGCTCACAGTATTTCTCACTGCTACTGCTGCTTATATTCACCTGTTTCTGCTCAGGCAAATTTAGGACCAAGTACTTTAAACCTGTGTTCACACATCACTTGAATCCACACAAATTCAGTGAGCTGCAGAGCTACAAAGATGTACAGCCTCCAGCCACAAGCTCATCCAATTGCACAGTGCTGCTTTCTACTAGGTGACTACACCTAGTGTTTTCAAGCTCTCTGTGATGCTAGAAGATACCTTGGGCTCAACTCTATCAAAAACAAACCTAATCTTGATGCATTCCAATAAACAGTAAGAGAAAAGAAAATCTTTGACAATGTAGCTGAGGTTCAAAATGTGATGCGAACAATAAACGTTCCTACAAAAAAGATTCCTAAAACGTAGGTTACTGCTGTACACTGGTGACTGTAAATTACAGTGAAGCAGAAAGACTTTGTTGTGTATCTTATAGGAATTACCCTAGAGAAAGCTCACATTGCATTTTGAATAGAGAGCAACAACTTGTAAAAGAAATAAACCTCTCCTCTCCAGAAGAAATAATATCACATACTCTTGGGAGAAGACTTCAAAACCAGTGTAAACATGGCATCTACCCACGACTATGAGTAGAATAATAAATTAAGAAATAAATCTTCTGGAGACCTTTTTTGTGTTCTGGAAGGCCTTAGAATACATGTTACCTGGTTGGACTATCTCAAATTTACTGCTGGACATTTCAATAACAGCTGATGTACTGCACAAGAGACTTGTTGAGACAACTGTGAGTTACTTTTATTTCATTGAATCCTTTTTTTTAAGAGCTACACTAAGTCAAGAAGTATCTGCAGCTGACTCAAAACTTGCGTAACTTGCTCTGCCTCAGCTGTCACATGTGAGCTTGACCAAAATATCATATAGCACACTGACTAAACCAAAAACTATAGCTACAATACAAATAGGCTTTAGCCTAGCTAACAGCAAGAAACTCATACCTGAACACCAGGAGTTTCACACTACCAATTAACTAGCATCCTGGTTCCTAGCTGAACATCTAAACAGCATGAGCAGGCAGCCATACAACCATAACTGCTGTTGGTATCCAACAGCACATTTTATAGATAATATTGATAGGGAATATAAATTTTATCCACTAGTTGGTTTGTAAAAATGAGTGGAAAAAAAAAAGACACATTAAGAATAATGGAAAAATACTTCCAAATACATCAGAAGTTACACACGTTGTATTGTTTTTATTGTTGTTGTTGTTGTTCTTGGGTTTTGTGTTTTTTTTTTTAATACCCTGAACTAAAATGCAAAAATCAAGTTCAAAATGCTTCAGCATATACAAAATATGTGGAGGATCTTTAAACTCTTTTGAATCCACAGTCCATCCAGAACTGTGTGAGACTGTGGCAGAGTAGCTGAACGGTTTTGGTTTTTTTAAAGACTGACATCCCTCTTCATAGAAGTTTTCCAAATTCTACCACAATCCATCTCAGTGTGGACCACACAACAACAGTGAATGATTCCACAGAATCCTGAGATAAGAAGACACACACACACACCCTTTGCTGCATTTCAGTCCAAGTTTCTCTGGGGAAAATACAGAGATGAATAACATTTGTACTGTCAAACCACCACTGTACAGAAATCCATATGGATGTTTCACCTTATAATTGTGAAATGACCTCACTTTCAGAAAAGCAGGAAGAAGGAAAGTTAATGGAATAGACAAAGGCCTATGATGCAAACACAGGAGCAGGTTAATAACTTGTCCTGTAAAGATAATTCAATGTCAGTCAATCCATCTCTCGTGAGAATTGTTAGGTTGTAGATGAGAGATAAGAATGGGGCACATAGTTTTAAAGAATAACTTAAAACAACACAATATGAGGAAGAGCCTATCCATGGAAACAGAAAACTATAACCTTAAATTATAATATCTCTGTATTAAGAGCTATCATTTTTGTTACAAAATTGCTTAGCATCTAGCGTAATGGCACTCATGAGCAGCAGTGATACTATACTATTTCTTTAAAAGGAGCAACACCAAGGTAAAAGTTTATGCCAGGAAATAGGCAGTCTCTGTGCAAAGGCATTTTCTGGTGTTTTTGTTGTTGTTGTTGTTTGTTTTTTAATGCTCAAAGTAGGAAATAATATTTCTGCCAGAAAGGAAAAGAAAAAAAGCTAACAGCATTTGAGTTGCTTGAAAGAAGAAAAAGGGGAAGATTCAGTGAAGACAATCATGTGTGGGGTGTTATTTCTGTTATATATGTCCCCAAATTCATGAAATAATGGACTCTGAAACCAGGTATAATGCCCTATTCTCTAGAAGTTGAAGATAAATTAATGGCCCTTACAATGACCTACAGCTGAAAGGATTCTACAGTATTTCACCTAAGAGCAAAATGCAATTCAAACATTTAGAATAATCTTTAAATATTGCATACACACGCCTAGAAAGAAGTTAACAAGATTATGATTTCCAGTAAGAACTGCTTACTTATGAATGGTTACTGATTAATGGGCAGTTCTTCAAAAAGAAAAAATCAACAACGTAAGGAAGTAACAGCATAAAAGTGAGCAAACTTGGAAGTACGTTAGGATGTATAGTAAGGACTATCTTACCACTCTACTAAACACAGGTCAGGTTTACCTAGAACTCTGAGTATGATGCAGATCAGCTGAGAAGACTGCAGACGCTAGCAATGAAAATCGTCAAAGGCTACAGAACGTGGTACACAGGGACAGTGACTGGTGATCTCTTAATCTCTAAAGGAAACTGAAGACTAGTATAACAACTGCATCAAATCATAAAAAGTAGATGTACAACATGCAAAAAAAAACAAAAAAAACGTGTTACGCCTGCTGTGAACAAGGAAATTAGTTTGTGTTTTTTTTGTATGTAGAAAGATTCATCTTGGATGGAACGGTGTCCAGTGTCCACTGATGGAGGTAACAATTATCTGTCAAGACTGACACAGTTCCACTGCCACTGTGGTAGTCAAAGGAACCTCTCAATGGATCACTGCTTCTTTTTTTTTTTTTTTTTTTTTTTTTTACTATGAGCTTACAAATAACTGAAAAGCAGTAAGACAAACAAATGTGAGGTAAATCCAGTATCACAAATATGCAAACTATTAATACTTATTGAAATCTGGCATTTCTTAGAACATTGGAAAGACAGAGAGGAAGGACTGCAAAGAAACATACGTGTGAAAAAAGAACTCCCAACAACAATACATATAATTGATGTCTACAAAGTACTACTTAGAGATACTAATTACATCCAAGCTCTAATTTCAAACTCTAGAGATAATGTCTGGTATTTAAACTGTAACTCTAACTTTAGTTCAAATTTTCAGAGACTTCTTAACCCTTACACGCCACTTATCTATGAGTATGTTCTGATATGTTTTTACACTGCTATACACAGTTGGACATTTCTTTTCTGATTTCACTGTGTAATGATGATTTCCAAAGGATAAATGGCAGTTTAGCAAAAAAGTATTTAAGGGTTATCCTTGAGTATGGCAATTGTGGCAAAGTCTATGAAAATTTTAAATAATACTCAAACCTCACAATCCACTCACTAGCCTAATTCTAATCTGCAGAAAACAACAAGGGCAAAGACCTTCACAGCTGTTTCATGGTTTTAGCTTTTTTTTTCTTCTTTAACTGCAGAGTTGACATTACTGTTAACAGCAGAACAGAGAAACATTTCCCTTAGGTATGAGTTAATGAGTGTCTTCAATCATATTCATTATCTCAGCAATTTAGTTTTTCTTAAGTGCGTGTATAAGGAACTAAAACATGTCTAAATCATGTCTCACCAGTTCTGATCAGCTTAAAAAAATGATTGTTAAGTATCAGCTATTCTGATCTCCATGCTTACCTCATCTGGTCTATTTAGTTACTTTTCGGGTACATAAAACACTTGCCTTTGCATATTAAGAAATGGTGAAAAAATCTAAAAGAAGAGTAAGGTTTTCTAGAAACACTTCATACATTGTGTGCTAAAGCATAATATAGTAGGTATCATGAGGACTGTGACCACAGCATGCAGCCAAGTCATGGCACAAAAGAAGCAGCTGTGATGTCACTGTCCTTTGCAGGAAATCAGATAGCCATGAGTGCTGGGAGGAACCCAGCTCACACAGCATAATATAACACAGGTTGTGTTCCATGCTGCATACAGGCTACTGGTCAAGGTGTGTTCCTTTTTCCTAAGTTGCACATCTAGCAAAAGAGGTGGACTTGCTTAACACTGGGCTCAGGAATTGCTGTTCACCAAAAACCTGCTTTTCATGTAAGGAAGCACTCAGAGAAGGACTTACAGGCAGCGTGGTGGGATTCTGCAGGGTCAGGATAAAGTCTGTAGTATAGAGTAGATGCTCCTTGTGACTAAGAGTCCAGAAGAGAGCGAAGAATGAAAACTAAATTGAGTACTTGCTGATCCAGCTAATGCTAAAGTCAAGGAAATCAGCAAAGCTCCTTGAGAAATGTCACAGTTTTCTATTATCTGAGGGAGCCACTATGCATTTGATTTGAAGGCTGGGAGTAAAAGGCTGGAAAACATCAAATTTCACTTGGGGAAAAAAAAATAGATTATTTGAGCTATTTATTGATCAGCAGGAGAATCTCTTCCTTTCTATTTGAAAGGCTGGAAGTATTTTATCAGCAACAAGAAAGCTTAGAAGAAGATGAGTTTTTTTTTAAATATATAACATATATTCATTCACTTATATGAAAACCAGAATATAAGTAAATGAAAAATGACTATATTCATATGATTGGATTCATATTTGGATTGAGCTAGAGAAAAGAAATGAAAAAGCTTCCTGGAATATTAAGAGGAATTTTATTATTCCAGGA
The DNA here is from genome assembly GCA_035772895.1 of Perdix hodgsoniae. Taxonomy (NCBI): domain Eukaryota; kingdom Metazoa; phylum Chordata; class Aves; order Galliformes; family Phasianidae; genus Perdix; species Perdix hodgsoniae. Next base: position 17,711,160 of record JAPSGF010000007.1, read on the forward strand.
AAAAGTCATAGGAGATGTACACGCATAAGTCATGAACAAATAATTTAAACATATCAATAATTTGTTTCAATCAGAAAAATGCAACATATAGTTCATTGATTATTTTAATCATCAGACAGTCACTTTATTTGGTTAAATCTGTTGGTTTAAGATACTACTCCAGCAATATTTTCATTAAGAATAATAACAGCACTGCCACTGTTATCTGTAGTTCTCACATTGTAAAATGTTATTGTATGTATTTAAAATTACAGAACGCTTTTGATGTCTGGTTCAGATTTTAGATAAGAATTCAAATAGCAGTCAATAAGTGTACATATTTATTCACTATTGCTGGTAATAAATCCATGTTTAAGGGCAAGTAGGTGATAAGGTGATTTGAAAGATTAGCATGGTAAATAAAGTTTTATGTGTTACTCATAGGCAATTTATTCATCAGTTGGATTTATTTTTTTTATACATAGATATTTGACTACTTAAACTACTTAAAGATAAGACACAAATCTGATTTTTAGGTGACTATTATTTCCTAAAATTTCTATGCATTCTTGCCAAATTCCTCCAACAATTCTAATAATTTAAATAAACAGATCCTAAAATCTCTTAATGGCAGCCATGAGCTACAGTATTATACGATGCAGAAATGCAGGACATTTCTTCAAATAGGACTTGGAATATAAGAATAAACTTTGCTTTAAGTAGACTCACAGAAGCACATTATTACAAGATTTATGTCTCATATGAATCACTGAAACAGCACTGAAGGAGGAAGCCTGAAATGAAGACTGTAGTGTAAATAATGTAACCACTGGATACTCAATCACAATTGAGGTTTTTGATATTTATTTATTTATTTATTTTACTTCAAGAAAAGCAAATACCTAACCAACATATAATCAGAAAATCAGGCTCTACACAACTTGAATTTCAAGTTCCACAAATCAGGAATCAAATCAGTATTTTTAACAATTCTACAGTAGACTGATCGATTGAATTTGCTCAGCCTTTAGCATGGATTTGACTGAAATATTCAGTTTAAAACTACACTTAAATTTGCTTAATTTTTTTATGTTTAGAAAGTCATTAAAAAATGAGTGTTTCAAGGGTAAAGATTCAAAAATCAATTAAAAATGCAAATCACTCAGAAGGAGTCATCAGAAGATAGTGGGGAAAAACCACAAAAACCAAAAGATGACACGGAAGTTTAATTGTGCAACATGCCATTTCAGAGTGTATATAAACTTCAGGTGGAATACTAATCTTGATCAAAAAATTCTTTGATGATATTAATAACAGGCTTGGTTTATCTCTCCCCAAAAAGCCCTGATAAACCCTGGCATGTTGCTCATGTCAACATATATATACTCAAAATCAGATGTAGCATCAACACAAGAACAGCCAGTTAAACACGTTACAAGCTGGGACGAATTTTAGTATCATTAGGAACAGTTAACAAGTTTGTTTTTAGCATTTCTGGAGAGATCATTTTTCAAGTTAAATACTATAGAATACAAACCATACTGACATAATTCTAATTTATGCTGGGATATATTGTCAGCCATCCATTAGCATACTATTTAATTTTGCTGAGGTTTGCTGATATGAATGGAAGGTCTATACTGTTTCTGTGGGCAGATAATTCCCAATATGTCAGATTCCTCAGAGTAATTATTTTTTTTTTGCTTGATTTTTTATCTTGAAACTTACCACTCTGGCTTTTTGGTTTACTTGCAAGTTTAAATATTTGATTACCCAATGAACGTTAACATAAGATATGTTACACTGGAAGTTGTTATATTCTGGTACCTAACACTAATGACTGTTTAAATTTCCTTCACTTTTCAGACAACATGTAACTTCATATATAGCACTATATATAGCTAGTAGTCTGTCAGATACAAGAAGACAAGACGTAATGAATATTAAAATGGAAGACTTACCTGACCGTCCATCCCTTTGAAAGTCCACATGGTACCATTCACCATCATTCACCTTCTTCTGCAATGCTTTTATTTTTATAGTACCTGATCCCATGTCTAACAGCAGGTAGAGGTGGCCATCAAGCATTTCAATGGCAAAAAAGTCAACTTTCACCATCTGTGGATGTTTGGCATCTTTTTGGTGCCTTGGCTTTCCATGACTGAAAAGAATCAAACCATTTGGCTCAGTTGTACGAAAGTCAAATGATATTGAGCCTGTTTTCTTGGCATTCCACTTTGGCAAAGAGATGAAAGACTCTGGTGTTTCAAATGTGATTGGATCTAAGGTTGCAACATTCTCACATTTAAATGCTACTACCCCGTGAATCTTCATTTTAGGATCTCCTTGTTTGGCAAGTCGAGATAACTCCAACCTGACATCATTATTTTTATATACAACCTGCAAGACAAGTAGAGAAATTACCAAGAGAGACTTGAGCACTTCAATCAAACTTGTATAATCCTTAAACATTTATTATTTAATGATTAATAATAGCATATAGGTTGCTCCAAAAGTAATGCTTCCTATTTATTTCCAAGTAAATGACAACAGATACAAAGAATAAAATAACAACACTGTCATCACCATTAGCTAATTCGTGCAGGTGAGCTGAATGAGATGTTCTTCCTTTTGTAATGTGACTGCATGGCCGCATGGCCATCTTAAAAGTGGCTTATCTTTCATGTTGCTGTTGCCATTACTGAAAAACAGCAATCTCTACTACCATACCAACATAACAGGATAGGAGGCATTATTTTGGGGGCAGCTCTCATATTTAAATGCAATAATTTACACACATGCAGGCACAAAAAAATTATTTTTGTTAACTAATAATTTGATAATAGTTTTCATTAAACCAAACAAAAATGTTCTAAAAAAAATACCCTTAGAGTTAATTCAAGCAATCTCAATGAATCTGCACATAACTCATACTATCAGTTACAAATTAGCTTGTTTGGCCTTCATTGCTTAAAAGCTTTCTTTGCACAGCCATTCCACTCTGTTTGAGAAATATTAGATTTCTTGTTGCTTTAAATCCTTTGTCACTGTCTTAACTCTTCTTTTCATGTACAGAAAATGCACCAAGGTCAGATACTTTATAATTTAACATCTTTTCAGTTTGTCCTTGGGGCTGAAGAGCAGTGGTATCCATGAATATCATGAAGCCATAAACAGAGAAAAATGCATCGCACAGATCGAAACAGAAAATAAACAAAACCAACAATAGAAAAAAATGGGACAATCTCTGAGCCAGTTCAATTGGCTAAAAACACTTAAATATTTTCCTGACTGTACAGTTTTATCTTAAAAATGAAAGACAATATTAGTTTTAAATCCAATTGGCCTCCACAACAAATGTTTTTGCCTCAAGTTGCATATTTACTCTATCCTGAGAAACCTGACACAATAATTACCCAATATTCAAGTCTTTATTAGCGTACTCTGAAATTGCCTCAATTTCTAGGTTGTCAAGGATAAAAGGACTGTTTAAATGAAGCTCTCCAATCACAGAGGTAGCACGACTATTTTGTCAGTATTTTTCCTTATTCAATAAATGATTTCCCTATGCTAAAATACCACTGGAGGGCTGAATATGACTATATAGTGACACAAGCTAAAATGTTCATCTGTTTCTAAGGTTAGACCTCCACTAGCAAGCAGTTTTGAGCAAAAGCAACAGCTCAGTAAATCAGTTGTGTTCAGGATTCTTAATCTACAGACCATACATTGATCTAAACCACATCACGTCTGGCCTTTCATTCAGTGCTGCAACTCTACAATGCAGGCTGAAGCTGTCTGAAGGACCAGTCACTAGTTTAGACCTTAGAGTGTGTTTGATGAATACTTTGGTTTCAGAGGAAATAAATCTCTGGCCTAACTCTGACACCCACTAAGCAAGCGAAGTGGAAGACATACAGTAAGTACAAGAGACAAGTATGCACAACAGAACGGTGCTACTGTTAGAAATAAAAGCCCTAGTGTACATGCAACATAAGATAGTATACCCCACAAGGAACAGTTGTTATTGAAAAATGCTAAACATAACATATACTAAAAATACAGTTGATAAATCACAAACTGTTTAGTCTGAGAATTAAGTTCTTTCAAATTATATCACTATGATTCCATGATTATCAACCAAGTAACATAAACTAGCAGAGCTATTCCATACATATCCTAAAATCTAAGAAATAAGGCCATTTTTACATTTTATTTCAGTGTTTAATTCTAATGCTGCTGCTCCCCATGGAGCTGTATATTTCCAGAGATGACAAATAACCCTCATTTGTGGCTTCCTGATAGCAGGAAGAATACTCTGCCACTGGGAGGCAGATAATGTATTGCCCGCCTTGAGTGAATACATAAAAAGTGAGTGCAGTTTGACTAACTTGTAATCTCAGAGAATAATGATACACACATTATCAAGAAACCCTAGAGCACCTCAGAGATCACAGCTTACTCAAAGCAACTTAGAAGATTAAAGAATACTAAAAAAATAAGCATGTGCAAGTCATCTCCCATTAGGAGGACCTTCTGTTTTAAGAGTGATGAAAGCCAAAAGGCAGAAGAATGATGCAAGAAGGTAGTAGACTGGCAGGCAAAATTACTTAGAGATATTTGATCTTAAAAGACATTGACCTGACCACTTCCTATGGTAACAGAAGTTTTGCATAGCATTCATCTTGTCGAAAGAAGTCATAAGAGGAAACCTTTATATAATGTGCTGAAGATCATTACAGTGAGACTGAAGGATATGGTAAAAAGGAAGAACAAATGGGTTCTCATTAGAACTAAATCACAGTGTTGACAATGAAAGTAATTAAGGCAACGAAGAACATGAGGAGAAAATATTCTTTAATTGTCAGCCAAACAAAGGCAGGTACAAAGATAATACAAACAAATGGAAAAGAAGAATTGCTTGTTTACGGGCATAAATTCAAACTGTTTGCTCTTACTGAAAGCTGCTTGACTGAATAATAAAGATGGTAGTTAAAACAACTCAGAAAACTTGAACTGAAAAGAGGAGAGCTAAGTTTACTTTGTGTCTAAAGTGGTTTTATTGGCTTTGAAATCCTTTCCCATGTCAGAAACAAAAACTTTTAGAGATTATGGCAATAATGTTTTCAAGAACAGGTCACCAGCTCTGTAACAGAATCACATAATCATGGAACAGCTTGGGTTGGAAAGGACTTTAAGGATCATCAAGTTGCAAGCCCTCTGCCACAGGCAGGGTTGCCAGCCACTAGGTCAAGTACTAGATCAGATTGCCCAGGGCACCATCCAGCTTGCCTCTGAACACCTCCAGGCATCCAGAACCTCTTTGGGCAACTGATTTAGGCACCTCTGTGCTCTCTCAGTAAAAAACTTCCCCTCAACATCTAATCTAAATCTTCCTTCCTTTAGTTTTAAACCATTCCCCCTTATCCTCTTCACTGCCTAGCTGTCTAAGAAGTTGATTTCCTTCATATTTATAAACTCCCTTTAAATGCTGGAGGGGTGCAATTGAGGTCTCCTCTCAGCCTTCTCTTTTCCAGGCTGAACAAGCCCAGTTCCTTCAGCCTCTCATCACAGGAGGGCTTCTCCATCCCTGTGATCATCTCTGTGGCCTTCCTATGGACCCTCTCTGAAAGTTCCACATCTTTCCTGGGGGCCTGAGATTTGGATGCAGTATTTCAGCTGGGACCTCATAAGGATAGAATAGTGGGGGATAGTCCTCTCCCTCACCCTGCTGGCCATTCCTTATGAAACCCAGGATACCATCAGCCTTCAGGGCTGCAAGTACACAGTGCTGTCTCAAGTTAACATTTATTCATTTATTTATTTATTTATTAATCAACCAGGACCCCTAAGTCCTTCTCAGCATGACTACTCCCAAGGAGTTTGTACATATATCTGGGATTACCTCAACTCAAGCACAAAACCTTGCCGTTTGCTTTGTTGAACCCCATTAGGTTTACAAGGGCCCTCCTTTTGAGTTTATCAAGGTTCCCCTGGATGGCATTCCTCCCTCCTACTGTATCAACTGCACCACTCAGCTTGGTGTAAGTAGTTTGAGACATGAATTATGATGCAAAAATTGCTAAAGCAATTTAGAAAGAGGCATGGAACTTTTATAATATCTCTTGGCATTCTTAGAATCTCTAATTTTGTATATTACAATTTTTTTCATCCATACATTTCTCTTTTAGTATGCAGGAATTTAAGTTTATCACAGTTAAACCTCTCCTGTTTGCTGAAATGTGAACGAATACATCTTTTTACAAAAACAGAAAACAGAATAAAGTCTACATCTATATTTTAGAATGCTCTAGGTCCTGCTGAGTCTTAAAATATTAATTTTAGTCTCATGAAATAGACAATTTGGAACTGAAATATCATGGATATTTTATTAGAACAAAAATATAAACAATAACTAAAGACCATAACTGAAAATAACTAAATTGTTAATTCAGTTGACATTTGGAAACCTTATTCCTGGTGCTACACTGAAGTTTGTACCTCTCCCCTACACTTCCTGTTCATAAAGGATGTACTCACCCATCACTGAAGCTAAACAAAAATGAAAAGAAAAAAAAACACCACAGTATGTTCACAAACAAAAAATAGTCATTGAAAGTGTGGAAAAGAAAGTGGAAAAGAACTGACAGTACAGAATAATTATGAGGCTAATATCTGCTTTATAACTCATGCAGGAATATGCTTTAGGATTGAGAACCTCTACGGCACAAATGAATTCAATTTGAAAATGTACTCGTTTTTTATTTTTTGAGCATTTTTTCTTTCCTTCTCGGTAAACATAAGGATAAATATGTTCTCAATAGTGCAGATACTATCCAATGCTAATTACACTCAAGATACCCTTCATATTCTTAGATGTTAACTATGTAGATTATCCCTCGAACAAAGATAAGGATCCACAATTAGTCAAGTGAATGCGATTTGTAAAGGGGAAATATCTTTGAGTCACAATCAACTTCACTCCTACACAATCAACACTTGGTATGTTTGCAGTTTCTCTGTGCTCCTCTAGGATCTATTGGGCTGGCCCTTGTAAATTGCTTCCTTACTCTCATGCTCTAATACCTAAGCTCAAACAACATAATTTTCCTGTGCATGAACCTGCAAGCCCTAAAGGAATTGTACTGTGCTATTAAAAGCTCCATGCATTTTTCTTTCATTGAATGTATTAACTCCTCTTAATATTAAGTAAGGGACGAGACCCTGGTCTTTAAAATATCTAATAACCTAGTTCTTGGAAACTACAAAAGGTCACTTAGACTCCCAAGATGAAAGGAGCAGTTCACAATTTCACTTGCAACAGAAAAATCCAAAGGAATAGAACTGTTTACCAGAAGAGAAGAGACACACATAGCAATTCACATCAAGACAGCAACACCTTCTATCATCAAGGCCAACCGAACACCAGCTAACATATGACGTAGCTGAGTCTCACCAAATGAATCCAGCTAAGAAACAGCAAATATTAACTTAAACTCAGCACTCTCTTTAATATGGCCTCTGGACATTTGGCACACAAGCAGAATTAATTCATCTTTCCCAAAGATATATAATTTATAGGTAACCAGGGCCTTAACAAGCAAAGAACTCCAGGGAAGAAATTAAGAATTCACTGCATATCTTGCCAGAGGTCATAGTGCCTTCAACAACTAAAAAAATGGCAGCCAATAAAATTATATTCTTAAACTGGTAACCTACAACTGTATGAAAGACTTTGAGAAAAGGAGAAGGAGAAAACAAGTAATGTACTGTTGATATTAGAGACATCCTAACCACAACAGTTTGACTACCAAATGAGAAGAGCAGACATAATTAAAGCATTAGTATGAAAAAAACCTTATCAGTCCTCTTTGATTTCCTGATCTTATTCCATGAAACTTAAAACCAGGAAAAATGCAAAAGATTGAAAATTTCAACACCACTCCCAACTCAAGTCCAACCTTTTCCACGCTAAGGATTTCCTTTGCATTCTTCACATCAAATATTATCAGTGAAAAAACAGCATTACTCTGAAATAAATGTTTCACAAGACTGACCATTATGTTAGTAACAAGCTTCCTTCCAATCACTGTGATTTAAAAACCTTTGAGCTACAATGAAGGATTTCTTTTTCCAAATTATTTATATTATGAAAGCAAAATAGGGTCTCAAAGAAGTGAGTCACATTGTCTCATTTGTAACACCTAAGTTTCCTCAGAATTATAAAATCAAACAGCAGTTTAGGATAGCAGTTCAGATAGGAAAAGCCTATTTACTTAAAAGGAAGGTGAGGATGAATACATCTGAATGAATCCATGCTCTAAATCTGTTTTTTGTTCTTTTTGTTTGTTTGTTTGTTTTTTTAAATGCAACAGAAGTATTTATGTTACCATAGAACATTACTTTTGTACTTTCATGAAACCTGTACCACCTGGTTTGAAACTTCATTGCAAACAATGGCAATTAATTCTCTAAAATGGAAACCCATATAATCCAAAATGGCTCAGGTAGGTCCTGCTGTTTTATGCTGTCCATATGCCTCAATTCATTTCCAACTTACAAAACAAATATAGCAAGGATTACAACAGCAAGATTATTTATGTAAAACTTAAGGAGCCTTACTTCAAAGGCTTGCAGTGGACTGCACTTCTGAATGTAATATGAATGAAATTGTGGACACATTTGTAAGCTACTGCTCACACAGTTGTAAGCTACTGATTGCCCAAGTCTAAAGGAGCACTGATCACAGCTTCAGTTATCAAACCGTGAAAAATAAAATAGTACTTCATTACTGGAAACGTGGAAAATAGCTATATTAGGCCTGCCCCTACTAAGGGCAGTGACTTTTTTGAAATATAAAATAGTTTTTCAAGTCTAACACATTCTTCATATGGCATGATCATATACTTTGTTTGGTTTATAGCTTTAGATTTAAAAAAGAAAAAAAAAATTAAATGGCACATACCCTCCACAGAATATTTTTGCTCTAAAAGGTAGAAATAATAAAAGAGTAATTAGAATAAGAGTTGCTATTAGAAGTCAGTGATAGTAAATCCAGAGATTTGGGTTTAACCTGGATCTGAATGCTTCCCAGAGAACTTAACCTCTCTTTGGTTCCCTAAAAAATGGGTATGCTACTTCCTCACGTGCTAGAAACTTGTACAAAGACTGAAGTTTGCAACATCAGCATCTGTCTGGTAGAACCTGACTGAAGGTAATATTTAATCATACTTTTCCTACAGGAAACATCCTTCCCATTTTCTGCTCAAGGACGACAGGGATCACTATGACCAAAGAGTATGATATTCTAATTTTCTCGCATGCAACTACAGACTATAGAGTATGTTGGCCATTTAAATGGAAAATGTACTCAATCAGGTCAGAAACTACATTCAATAAAAGCCGAGTTTTAATATTACCTGTCTCAAGGTCAACAAAATAACGTATTATGCTTTGCCATAACGGGTTAATGACACACTGAATGGCTAACTAGAGATAATAATGTTGTGATGTTAAGGCTCCTCTTCAGTATTACAAGATATATTGCACAGACTTCAGTTCACAGGAAACGGACATACGTAGTGCACACAATAAATATGTTTCTTTAAATTGCATGTTATCATATCCCTGCAAATTCTAGGTATGCAATGGCAAGTTGGCACCAAAATAGAATGGACAAGCTAGAATAATTATATGGAATTCCAACATGAAATCAACAGGACATATGAAAATCAGCTAATGCCCCCAAACAATGGTGTTAAAAGAATGTAAAGAATGAAGCAACAAATAGCTTACAGTTTAGTAAAGGGAAGATATCAATTATTTTAAGGCAATCAAAAATAAGGCAATAGGTACATATAATCATAGAAATGAATCCAGTATTACTGGAAATGGAATTAAAGTAAGGAAAACATACTAAGCTTACAGCTATGAAAAACTACCTATTTGCTTTGCTTAAGATTCTCTGTTCCGTACTGGAAAGTTCACCTCTTTCATGTGTCAGTCACTTGTTACCACAATTAATACAATGGTGAGAGCTGATTTTGTACATCTACTAGTCTCTTCTGCTGGAGCTACAAACACTGACTTCAGAACTGTTTGGTTCTTTTCGCCTCTGCTTTGACATCTGAATAGAGACATCTAAGGAGTGTGCCAGAGAAAGCTTTATATATTGCTTCCATGGAGAGAAAAGTTATTGTTGTATTGTTTAACATGTTATATTAGGAGAAATTTGAAAATCAACATTTTTTTAAACAATCTATATACCAGGATTGTTGTTAAATTTTTTCAGCCTGCTGTGGACACAAGGCTTTTGAAAATCTTTTTTTTTTTCTTGCTTCAATAGACTGTTTTGTTATTCCCTGTATGCCCTGCTGTCTGCTGCCAGGCTGCTAAATGTTTCTGACTGTGGTTGCTGTGTTCTCTGTTTTCAAGAAATTGGTTCAAGGTTTCTGTCCATCCCCCACCCGCCTTTTTTATTTTAATTGCCCATGGCAAAGATTCATAGAAATTTCTTGGCAACATCTAAATTGCAGAATTCAGGAACAAGTTGGTTCCACAGAATTTCTATCAGCTCCCAGGCAGGAACAAAGCTTCTAACAAGACATAAGTCACAAATTAAAACCAACAGAAACAAAAATAACCAAAAGGAAAACAAAATGCATTATTTGAAGCAAAAAAAAGCTTCACATTAATACTTTAAATAACACTTAAGGAAGAAAACAAACAATATACTACATCCAGTGACTGGGAAACTAAAGGGATACAGGAGACTCACTTGTGCTGAATTTCTGCTGTTTCCTCCCCTTTCTGTCTCATTGCACCTAGAATCACCAAAGGCTAATTCTGCATTAAATACAAAAACATACTATTTTTTCTTTCCCCATGTGGTGGTATTACACTCATACACAGCTAAGCTCCACCACCCCACTCTCACCTTCCTTTTACTGAACAGTACATGGAAGAAAAAATGGGGGGAAAAAAAGGCTTCTGAGTTGAGCAGCAGCTCAATTAAAGGGAGAGGGGAAAAAAAAACAAAGACAGACAATTATTCTCTACTTCTCATCAGCAATCAATGTTCAACCACTTTTCAGGAAGCAGGGACTCAACAGAACTACCTTTAATTAGGCTATCTCCCCTAAGGACAAAAAATAGCCACAAAAAGAGCAGAATGACTCTCAAACTGAATACAAAAGGCAACATGGACCTACACAGAATCCAAGATGGGGAGGTCAGTGATATGTAGATACAGAGCAACAAAAAGTCGATTAGAAAAAGGAAATAAGTGACCAATATAGTCACCTAACCCTACAAGTCTTCAAATACCTGAAGGAAATTTTTCATATTAGCCATGTTTTCAGACATACATAAAAGCAAGTGCAGTCTGCAATTTTATGTAGAACACCAGTTCTGCACAACCTTGGGTGAAATGAGGGGTTTTATTCCACTCATTACTGGCTTTCTTTCAGTCTCTCTCATCAGTATATTAGTAACTGCCAACTGATGTCTCTCAACCTTCTTACTTCTCCAGAATAATAAATTCTCAACTGGCTTTTTCCTCCCATTCTCTCACACTCGTGTGGCTGCTCTTGTATCTAGCTGAATAGCTAGCTCTTGGCTGTGGCTTTTTCTGGCTGCTTTCCCTTTTGGACTCATTTGCTCCATTTCCTGATTCCTGGTTTGAAAGAACCTCCTGTCCCACTGCTGGGCAAATAGCCCTCTAATGCTGGGCTGAAATGCCATGGCTATTGTATAAACTCACAGTTAGACTCCACGTAGATAGTGTCCTTCCTTTCTGCTTTGTTAGCTGGCTATTCATTCAGTAAAGTTGGCTATTGACTGACCAGCTATAGAAACTTTCATTTTCCCATTCTGGCTGCTAGCACAGTACCTAACTAGGTTGCAGCTCTCCAATTTCTGTTTGTGATACTGAAACAAAAACAGTTTACAGAGATATTGGTTAAATTCTGTCTTAACATGGTGTCTAGATAGTCTTAAAACAGAATCTCAAGCCATACCAGTACATTTTGTTTCCTTTCACATCCAAATTTCAGAAAGATATCTACAAAAATTGCACCTTAGTTTCACCTGCTTGCTCCTACAAATCCTTATAGTTGTTTTTTTTTTTGCTAAACTTTATTTTACACTTTTCAATACTATAAATTCTGTAAAACTCATTGGCATTTCCAAGCACACTGCTTTCTCAAATACAAGTGAGAACAAGAAGCTAAAATTTCTGTAGTACTTATGCAGAGTAGGAGGAAAATTGGGACTCTTCCATTCCAAATACTGATCTGTGTGTATGACTAAAAGCAATTTATAAATTTTCAAGAAAAAGATGAGCTTGATTCATGAGATATTTTTAAGGCATCTCTTTTATCTTCATGGCATCTCTAATTATCACCTACCTATGAGCCATGTTATTTTAATTTTACTGAGGCTAAAGCTGTCCTCTTTATCAGGGAGTGCAATGTAACAGCAAGGGGGAATAGTTTGAAACTAAAAGAGAGAAGATTTAGGTTAGACGTTAGGAAGAAATTCTTCACTCAGAGGTTGGTGAACCCCTTGCATTGCTGCCCAGATCTGTGGGTCCTCATCCTGAGAGGTGCCCAAAGCCGGGTTGGGAGCAGCCCTGCCCATGGCAGGGTTGGGGCTCAGTGGGGTTTTAAGGACCTTCCAACCCAGGCCATTTTGTGGTTCTATGAAAATAAATTTGCTGAACCAAGCCAATCATCCTAATAACAGTAAGGAACAGAGATGCATTGCTTGATGTCCAAGATGTTCCATACTCCTGCAGCCAGAGAATAAACCTGAGTACACATCCTGAAGTATGATGATTCTGACAGGTAGCCTCCAAACCTGTGATTTTGGTGTCAGCTTAGTGCTAAAGAAATGACAGATCATAAAATCCCCATTCTGTTCTGTACTGAGTCTTCAGCCTCAAGCAAAATCAATTCTTTTGACAGATCATCAGTAAAAACATATAGTACTATATCAAACTTTGTCTAAAAACATTGAACAAGAACAGCTTGCTAAATAAAATGAACTACCAACAGATATCTACACAAGGTATTCAATGGTTATTGATATCTACTATAAACACAAAATGTTGTCAGTGTACTCGTCTGCAAATAAAACGAGTTTCCTAAAATAGTTTTTGCTAACAAATGTATCTCACAATAAATACACTTCATAGCATTTATTTAGACAATACCTATGAAGAAAGCTAATTCTTAGTAAAGGGTAGACAGTCCAATTAAACATTTCTCACTTCCCCATGAATTGAATGTTTCAGCAATGTTCTGACACTTGTTTTCACCTTTAAAATGTTCTTATTTTTTCAAATTTCAAATAAACTGTTCAACTTCAAACAGCTTTTTATATCAAGTACATTTTGATATACCATGTCAAAAGAATGGGAGGAAAAAAATCAGTATTTTCTCAGGCAAAAATCACTTTCTAACTATTTTCAACAAAATATATCAACGGGCGTGCCATGCAGTACGTGCACTGAATTAAGCATAAATGAAAAATCATTCAAGAGTACACCAGGCTTTTAGTAGCCCCGTCTATCCTAGTAACTTTTCTTTGTATTCATCTCTGTACGACTGTATTCAGAAAAAAAAAAAAAAATTCAAAACTAGCCAAAGATTTGTAGAGTGCATTTTCTTTAGAAAAGTCTGCCAAAATTAGGCTCATGATTGTATTATCACTTGTGGGGTTTCAATCCCACTGAAGCCACTAATTACTGGTTGAAAAGTATGAAAACCTGATTGATCCAAGACTGATTCAGAATTGAGATGTTAATTATGCCTAATAGAAAACTTTAAAATGAATTCAGAATAGGCACATTCCAAAATAAATATATTTGGAGAAAACATCAAGTGAGCAGACAATTTTAAAACAATGGAAAATTTTCTTTGAAAGGTATTAGTCTTAACATAAGCCAATAAACACCATCAAGTAATGAGACTAAGCCTTACCACATCAGCTGTGTGATCTTGTCAGAAAACATAAGGGCACATCAGGCTTTTATGAACCAAAAGCTGAACCTATCCTTCCAGTCTGAAACTGGTTTGACTTTTCAGGAGGTAGTTCTTGAAGACAAAAGCTACCAAGAGGCAGACAGGAGGCTCTCTGCTTTCAGAAACAGTAACACAAATAACAAGCTCCTGGAAAATCTGATCTGCTCACGTTATAGCCCATTTGTTTTCAGCTCCTTTGCATGAAGGGTTCTATCCATGTTGTTGGGCAGACATTCACAACTGATAAGCAGGGGAAGGAGCTGCAATAAAAATATGAACAAAAACCCCTTGCACCTTCTGAGAGCTTCATCTTAAAAGAAAAAGAATTTTCAAAACACATACTCCATTTCTTGTACCACTTTGTTTTTTAGAAACCTCTTTAGAAAAGTAAAAGTTACAACCAGTTATGTGCTGAAGAATATTTTTCACAATTCTCCACCTCGGAACTCTCAGCACAGTCTCCTAGCTGATTACTGCTAAACACTTTCAAAAGACAAGCTTGGAAACAAAAATCCTTAGCCATCCTTGATATTAATAGTCATTGACTCAACAGATACATTCTTCATGGCATGATTTTTTTTTTGTAAGTCAAGCCTATTTTTAAATCTGTCTCATGGGAGCGATCAATTTGACAGCTTTCATGCTAAACAGCTTCCTCTATGCTTATAAGAAAAGAGAAGCCAGCAAAGTGATTAACGTGACTTATTTAACCTTGGAATATCTGCTTTTAATCTTTACTTAGCTTAAGTTTGCAATTTATTGCAGACCATTTCAGTTGGCATCAGAAAGTATACCACAGGTTACTACCGCTAACCAGGGGTCAGTTCACAAAACATCCTAGAACTAAATCTGGTCAGATTTTTCTGTTTGATTGCCGGGGAAAAAGCAAATGTGCTCCCATTCATCTCTCCTACTATCATTTAGACGGGATACAACCGGACTGAAGTTTTCATATCCATTTTGGTACAACAGCTTTTCACTTCTTGAATAATGAAAAACAGAACCTGAATGACAGATGAACCAGAAGCATTTCTACAAATGATTGTGGTGTCAGCTGCCCCCAGTCTTTATATATATATATATATATATATATATATATATATATACATACACATACATCTATATATATATACATATACACAGGTAACATAGGTAGATATCAACAGCTGCAAACATCTGAAAAATCAGTTATGATCTTTTGAATAAACATCTGCTTGAACATACCAGAACATTAAGCTATTCATATAACTGGCTTAGAAAAAACATTTTTACTTTCCACTTTGATATTTTTCCCAATGTTTTAAGTGTGTAGCAACTATTTTTAATGAAAATGTGAGTAAAATATAAATCTATACTTCATCTGAACATAGCAGAAAATTCTGAAGAGCCAAAGAACAGCTGCACTTTGACAATTAGATGATAGGAAGATTGGCTTAATAAGGACATCCAGATTTTTATATTTCTACATGTTTTTTTTTCCTATTTGGTAAATAAGATTTATTGTAGCCTAAGTATTTAATCCTTACTAACTGAAAAGTAAAGAAACAGTTCTTCATTGTACCCCTTTCAGGTTCCCCAGTGAAGATTTAGAAATCATTCACCACATGATGGTAAAGCAGAATCCCTGTGTTTCCAATGGCTCTTAAGCAAGTGAAACTGTTTGTGTGGAATCTCTCTTTGAAAGAAAAGTTTGGTTTTTTTTTTTTCTAATACAACTGTATTAATTTCATAGCATAAACGCTGTATTTGAAGCAACTGGATTTTAAAACTCTTGTTTCAAAACAGGACTAAATAAAAGGGGAGTTGTAAAACATTCTATCCTAAATATACATTCCATTCCAAACTTCGGTTCTTATTACAGTCCTACAGTAGAGTATGCAATTTTCTGAAAGAATTATAATGAGCACTGCCTAATTTTCTTTGTTGTTTTTTCTTTTTCTTAAACTGGTGAAACAAATCACTTATGTCAATAATCACTTTTTTTTTTCCTGAGCAAATAATAAATTCCAAGCAAAGGATTCACTTAATGACTAAATTCTTCAGATACAGTGTATATATATCAGTTCATGAATCTTCAAAAAACTGCCTACATAAAACTGATAGAAATATTATCAAAATGGTTATACAAAAATAATTTCAACTGTCGACATAGAAACATGCTCTAAAATCTGGGAATGAACTTAAACTCAGAGTACACAAACTTTACCATTCATTGCAATTTTGCAGCAATGAAAAGATTCTCAGAAATTCAGTGAAGCCTTTCCTTATGAGTAAAGGGTCAACGTAAAAGCAAACGACAGACTAGCTTACCCTTAAGTTGTTACAGAAATGAAAGTATGCTACTACCAGCAGTAAACTCGTATATCTCGAAGAAAAAGGGTGTAGGGACCTCAATATTGACATCTAACCGATCACAGGAGGCAATTTAACTAGTTCATATTGGACTTTGATGATGCATTACAATGTTTTCACAGATATTTCTGCTATTCTAATGCATCAGTGTAATACAAGCATTGCTCTGAAAGTAATGCCTCTTTTTTTTTGTTATGTTGGCCCATGGCCTCAGAGGTGGATGTAGGTGGCATGGCAGTACAGGTTGACCCTTCCCACCAATATTTCATTACATTTTGTATCCATATGACAGATGACAGCAGCAGGGCAGTCTGGAAGTATGTACAAAGAAATAAGAAATAATTGTTCCCAGTGACATTCATTGACACATACTGAACAATTAGGGAATAAAACAGTGGATGTCAACACAGTGAGGTGGTGAGTGGTGCATTTCAGCACTGATGATGGAGACATGAAAAACAAGCTGGATGGCCACTCAGCTGTCACGTCACAAAAAGAAGAGCATCTCAATCAGCTCATCCACGTGAATCAGTAGATTATAACCAGAGAACTCTGTGCAGAGATGAATATCACCTTCAGTGAATTGGAAATGACGATGGCAAAATTACAACGTCACAAGGTTTATGCCACGTGGGTCTTACTCACAGAAAGAAAACTGTTTGAAATCAATCAAGACCTACCGAGCTAAGATGAAGCTGACGCTGAGTTTCCTGAATCACATCAGCAACGAGACAGCATTAACGGAGTCAAAACAGCAGTTTATGGACTGCAACACGTGAATTCCCCATTGAAGGAAAAGTTCAAGATGTGGCCTTCAGCATGTAAAGTGATGTATGCAGTCTTTTGGGATAGGAAAAGAGTGATCCATCTGAGCCCAAACAAACCATCAACTCTGACCGTTACACTGCAATTCTGGCTCAGCTGAAAGCTCAAACTTTCAGAGTTGGGCCAGAAAAGACAACAAGTTTTCTATTGCAACACGGTCATACAAAGCTCCATACCACTATGAAGACTGTGGAGCACATTGCTGATCTTGGCTGAACTGTCCTACCACACACCCTGTATTAATCAGGGTTTAGCACCTTCTGACTTTCATCTGCTCAGGCAGATGGAAGATAGACTGTGTGAGCAACATCTTCCTAGCAATGATACCCTCACTGCAGCTGTGAAAAAACAGGTCGTCTCTGCTGGTACAGGTTTTCATGACTGCAACATGCAGACTCCTGAACACTGCTGGTGAAAAAGCACCATTAATAATCGGACAGTACTGAAAAATAGCGATGTGTGGCGTTACTGGGATTCTCTGTGGTAGTTTCCATGAAAATAAATAGGAGACATTACTTTCAGAACAATCTACATACATCAATAAATAGCTGTCACTAATATAGCGTGCTACTAGCTAATGTGGAAGAAATGTCAGGGCATAGTCCAAAATTACAGAATATTTTGTTTGTTTTGTCTTTTAACTAAGCGATCTTAAAAATATGTATATTTCCCAATAAAGGACAAAGAATTTTGATTGATGTAGTGGAGAATACATATAGGTATTGCTCTCAAACACTCTTTGAGCCTTTTAACGTTCAGGAAAGAGATAAGCTAAGACTTCCTCATTCATGATTCTTAAGAAACAATCTCAAC
This sequence comes from Perdix hodgsoniae, assembly GCA_035772895.1. Classification (NCBI taxonomy): domain Eukaryota; kingdom Metazoa; phylum Chordata; class Aves; order Galliformes; family Phasianidae; genus Perdix; species Perdix hodgsoniae. The sequence continues at coordinate 17,729,153 of JAPSGF010000007.1, forward strand.
ATTTTATTCCCAGTTTGTCTGCTGCTGTATTTTTTCAGTTGTCTCTGGAAATCCTGTGTGTATTTTGTGATCTTTTTAATCTGAATTCTCTCACACAGTGCAAGAGATTCCATTTTTTTCCCCCAGTAGAGTGATCGATGAAAAATAGAAAAGGATTTTCTTTTCAAACATTTTCTTGGAACAATTTTTCCTGTATCTTGCATATTTCCATTTTAATCCGTATGCTGCTGAGTTGTGATGAATATTTATTTATTCCCATCTTTAGAGATATAAATATTTATGAGCAGAGCAGTTGCTGACTGGCACCTTGTATCATCTAAGAAACATATGCACACTGGACATATGAGATGAAATGTCTTTTGCTGTCCATAAGAATGGCCTAAAGGAGATAGAATATATTGTTCCTTATGGTCATTATTGTATATGTACATAATCAGTAGCTCAGTATATGTCATTTCCAGCCACTACAGCAGGAGATAAACATAAAAATCTTATGAATGCTGAGCGTTGTTCAGTATAAAATGGATGCGTTTCCTGTTGGTCTTTCAAAGTGTAAACATTTAGAAAATCCTATGCATTGGAGAGGAATTTGTCCTGAGTAACTCCAGAGCTCCCTCCTATAATTCCAGTCTACCCTCATGCAAAGCATACACAAGACATCAAAGAAACAGTGGTGGTGTGTGTGGGAAGGTGTTTTTTTCTGAAGATTGTCTCCTTTATGGAAATATTATCTTAAAGCCCTTTGTGCTTACTTCCTTTGGATCACTTTAAGTTGTATGTTGTTGTGTTTTTTTTAAACAATACTACTATCAGGACCACTAATGAATCTTAGAAAATGGAGACAAACGTGCGTGGAATAAAGACTGAAATTCATATCCTGGTAAAAACACTGGGTCTGCAAGATTCCACAATTTCCTCCCTGAATACTCCCCTTGACACAACAAAAACATCCCACACCTTTCACCCCCGTTTCCTTCTCCACTTTCAAGCATCCGATTTCAAAAAAGAGTAGTGAAAAATGCATAAAACCACTGTTATGAGGCACTGATTTATTAAACATGTACGAACTCACTAGCATTGCTGAATAGGAAATATGGGAAACTTCTTTCAACAAACAAAATTCTATAATACATCTCTAACTGACTCCCCAAAATGGCTTGTAGCAAATCTATTAAGCCCTCTAGCACACCTCTCCAAAAAAGATGTTTTCAAATAGAATAGCTTTTGCGTTATGCAATCTACTCTGAAGCATCAGTGAAGACTGAGATGGTGCTTTTATAAGTACTTTGGGGAAAATGCTCTGCTACATAATCTATTCTTACTGTCAATCACTTTTTCCTGCTACTCAGCCAATCAGAATTTTCACTTTAGTAATCCCATTGCATTACTCCCCTTGTGCTTCTGTGCTTTAGCATTTACACTCTTCAAATATGTATAGCTATTGTTAAGGAGAAAAAAAAAATCATTTTTCAGTCAGCATATCATTTTTTCCTGTTTGAATGCTGTTGGTGTACCTTGGAGTGCTGTATTTCCTTGCACATTCCAAATAAATGTCAGAAAAATTAATATTTGTTGTTGCTGGAAAATACACCCTATGCAGAAAGCACCTTTCCCTCCCTTAACATTTTCACATGAACTTGTCCATCCAGTTCCCCAGTTTACCTTTTTATATCATCCTGTTCTCAAGAAGGCTTTATAGAACTGAAGTTTCCAATAAAGGAAAGCAAAAAATTACTAGCTAGATATTTTACTTAAAAAAAAAAGAAAAAAATCCAACACTTTCTCCTAGCCATGAACTAGGAGAATGTGTAAGAAAATACACTGCATAATAACAGTAACTTGGAGGTCAGCTGCACCTTCGTGATTTTTCTGTTCTTATTTCAAATGCTTCAGAACAGATACCTTATAAAGAAAAATAATATTTCCATCTCTCCTTTCTTCAGTATTGCTTCACAGCCTCATTAGAGACTCAGAATATCAAATCCTGCACTTTTCACACTTCAGAGATCATCGTATCTCATGACACACTTTCCAATGCCAATTTAAATTCTTTTATAATAAGCAACTTTTTCTCTTCTCCTTGACTTTCTCCCATTGCTTTTATTTAGATTTTTCTTACGTCCATTTTCAGTGTACCCTTATCTACCTCATTCATCTTCTTCATATAAATCTTTGAAACATTTGGCAACAAACCCTCTAAAAACTGTTGGGGAGACTACATTTGTGCCTCCTCCATTCATCACTGTTGAGCTTGGTTTCATGTTTCAAGTATATAAACTCAGAGCCTCTAATGAAGAAACTGATGATATTTGACCTTTGATCTAACTGATTTTGAGTTTTCATATTAAAGCTGCTTTAAATACTGACCTTTCATATAACGTGTCCTCAGGGTGACTGATGTATTCCTAAAGTTTACCTACTTGTAACCCAAAAGATCCTTAAAATTTTGCAGAAAAGCACAATGTTCTTCACAATTTTAGCAAAAAAATTATGTTACTTCTGTGATTTTTTTTATTTTTTTATTTTTTGCTAATTTATCACTATTTGTTACTCAGTATGCTTTTTTAGTACTCATTCTGAAGAGTCCTAGCTTTAGTTTTTTTCAGTAAAGATGTGCATGACTGCTGTGGCTGAAGATACTGGGTTTGTCTGATTATCTTCAATAGGGATAGGATTTCTTCCATGTCACTCAAAGTACAATAAATATTAGTCTATTTAGTTTTCTTCCTACAATCCTATCTGTATTCACAGAAAGAATAATTAATAAAGGATCAGAAGTGACTGATGCTAGATTCTTGCTCCAGATAATTTCAGTGCATTACCAAATGAACCAGTTGTCAGGTATATCCAGAACTATAGTCTTCATCTATATAAGAGATAGACTACTATCTTTAACCTTGTAAGACTGACAGTAGTGAGGATAAAATGTTTGAATTTTAGGGAGAGCAGTACAACAATAAACACATCTAGAGATATTTTATAATATACTGAAAGATATATGACTTCTACAGAAACAATAAATACGCTATTCATAGTCCAACTGCAGACAGTTTAAAGCTGAGACTTTTGGCTCCTAAAAATGTGCAGCAGAAATATATAAGTTGTATGGGGTTCTTTTCATTTTAGGCTTTTTTGAAAGGTTAATCTACAGATCTTCCACAGTAAAGGCTTGCTACAGCTCCTATTAAATGTCAGTGGAATTCAGTATCAATCACATCAAAAGACTATGAATCGAGTCTAATTAGATGGATCTATATGTTGATTAACCCAGGATATGCAGGAAAAGATAAAGCTGCAACAGCTAATTGTGAAAATGCACACCTAAAAGCCAGTAACTAAAACAGTATATCCCACTATTCTGCACCTAAATATTTTACTTATTTTTATTAGTTTTTACTATGTCACTTTTCAGTACACACACATATGTATTCTGGATGGAAATGCGAACTCTAAAAGTTAAAAGAAACCTGAATAGGGTTCATGGTGAATTATTAGCTAAGTACTACGTTTAGTTATGCAAACTAAACAGATGAGTAATATAAACTAGGGGGAAAAAAAAAAAGGAACGAAGATGTTAAGATCAGAAACTATAGAGAATATCAGCAAGAGTGACTGAAAGAATGGAAAACATATTATATGCACAAAAAACCAAAGGATTCAAAACAGCAATGAGCCAGGGGACTTAGTCACAACTCAGAAGTAACAACAAATGGAGGGCAAAAATAAAATTGGCAGAGGACCTAAACAATAAATAATAAAATATTTAAAAAATAATCTGACAGTAGATTCATTCAGGTCTGAGATCCATACTTATAACAGGAAGCTTATTTTATCACTAGAATTTTTTTCATGAAATGTGGTAATTCTGTATTATTATTATTATTATTATTTAATAAGTGGAACAGTTCAAAGACAGTACACTGACTACTGCATTTGAGAAACAAAAATTACTTCAGCTATACCAAATGACCTATTTTATGTGGGAAGCCACGATAGGTTATTGATGTTCCTTGAAAACTGTGACAGTTTCGATTAATAGAAAGTTACAGAATAGGGACACAATCTTACAAGACTGAGTGTCAAACTTCTGGTTAAGTTTAATACAGATATAAATGGGTCAACATTGTTACAGATATCATCATGCCTGCTGACTAGTAGGTGACTATTCCATTTTCATTTAATATAAATCCTTGCACTCTTTTGCCTGCAATCTACTACTCCATGAGATCTGTGGGTTCATCCACCTGAGAATCTCATATAATCTCACTACAGGTTGCAAAATGCTGTATGTTTCACTAGAAAAGGAGCCACAGAGAATCCAGTTTTATAAAGCGTGAGGTCAGGAAATGAGCAGGCTTCAAAAGCACATGGTAGCTTCATAGTGTGACCTGCAAACCAGCCTAACAGTTATGTATGAAAGTTTTAAGAAAAAGAACAGCATGCAGATATGCAGAACTTCATAATGCCCTTCCTAAACATAAGGACCTCACTTATGTTCTTCTACTTAATAATTTAGAAGCTCTGTGAGTGTATTGTGATGAAGACAGCTTTGATCTAATACTGCCAAGATCAATGGAAGCTTTTCCATTTTTGAGTAGTAACCAGGGTCGAGACCAACAAGAATCAGGTCATGCATTAAAGAAATCACATAAATATAACTTTTTTCTAATTGAAGGTGTAAGTCAGGTTATAACCTTCATTGATAACAGTGATAAATTCTCTAAATGTGCCTCCTAAAGCTCAAAGCCTACCAGCTATCAACTCAATTTTCTTGCAAAGTATTCACTCTTGGTGATACTAGATTCCCACACTAGCATAAGTCAGCCGGTGTAAAGATGTAAAAATTTCATTTTTAAAAAATGAAATAGGAAAAACCCACTTCTTTGAAAATACAAAGTCTATCAATTCAGATTTTCTTGAAGTAAGTCCTTCCTGGTTCCTGGAGATGACTTGGGATTGGCATAATGGAAGTGAATTCCATTCACTGTCATTTCACTATTGCGAAATGAATATTGTGAAATCTGACAGTAGTGTGAATAGTGAATACTACTTGATACATAGTGAAAACTACTTGATACACAAGTATCAATATGTGAATAGTGAAAACTACTTGATACACATTCTTCCTTGGATGTACAAAGGCTTACACACTGACGACCAGATGGATAGACTACTTAAGAGAAACAATTTTCTTAGTATGGGAGAGGATAAACTAAACCCAGTAACCTCTTTCATTCTTAAGTTACTAGGGACCATATAAACTAACACACACAGAGTATTCATTCTATAGTTCACACTCCTCTGGGAGAAAGCACTAGTAAAAAAAAAATGAAACAAGATACTTTCAACATTCATAACAAGATCTAGATCTACACGCACTCGTTTTCACTACATTTAATACATTATGAAATGTAATTACAAAAATGATAATTATAGCAAAAATTGAAGTTATATACTAAAGTTATATATATATAAAAAAATTAAAGTATATACTGTTATATTCATGTGTTGAAAAAGCAACCACAAGCAATTACAACAGATGGGTAGAGAGAGGAAATATAAAAGCCATCAACAAACATAGCTGGAATAATTTTATTCCCAATAAACTGTCACAGCAGAAAAACGATTTTTTGGGAACATCTATCCCTTCTTGAGATTTCTTTCATCTGCTTGCAATGATGAATATTAATATCTCTATCCACTGTAGTTTAAAAACAAAGTTAGAAACACACATAGAATCTAAACACTTTATACCTAGAACAAATATTTTTCTGCTACTGTATCTTGTATAAAGCAGCTTGCACAAGTAGGATGAGAAAATATACTGCACTAAAGCTTCACTCTTTACTAAGGCATAAGCAACTAACTTACTACCACTCTAGGTGCTCCTAGAGTGCAAACATCCATCAGTACAAATTCTGAGAAGTTCTACAGAGCTGTGCATTCCAGACTTCCACATGAAGCATCTTCTACTTAGACAAAAGTGGTTGTATCAATACAACATGTTAATCATAAACACTAAGTATTCTTTCAGTATTAGTTCCATACAAACGCTGCTATGACTGTGATCTACAAATCAAAAGTCATAACAAAAGTCAGGTATTTACATCAAAAGGGTATCAGATTTGGCCTACTCATTTCAATCATAGCTTTGTGTTCCAAGAATGCTACCTCAAAAAGTTTCATTTCAGTAATTAAAACAAATGCTTGTGAGTTGGGAAGTTTCACACTGACAGGCAAACAGTAAATTTGGCAAAGTCTAACTTTCCATACTGTATGAGGCCCCTTTTAATGAAAATAATGTGATAGAGGAAGAGTATATTATATGCCAAATACTAGGTATTAGGTTCAGCATACAAGACATTTAACTCATATTACTTATGTATCAAATGTACAACATTAGATGGATATACAAAACCACATTTCTCATTCTCATATTAACTCTAGTATTAACCTTGAACTCTATTCAAGGGCATATGAATGTGCTCTGCCTATGAGAATACAACATCAATTACAGCATACAAAATTTAACATCAGTAATTCATTTCCCACTGCTCTCTGCATATACATCTTTGGAGGGCCAAACAATCACCAGATGAAGGAGTTACTGACGAAAACATCACTGCTGTGAAAAACTGCCACGCATTATTCCACGTCTGTAAGAACTAGAAAATTTTAGTATTTGTTAACATTTTGGACTTTTTCACATAAACGTATGGTCAATGAGGGGAAATCTCTTTAAAATAGATTATGAGATTCTATCCATTTTTATTCAAATTGATAACAAAAGTCTCAGTATCACTGTTTAGACTAAGCTACATCTTTTACTTCCTTTTAAAGTGAGGCACAGTGAAATCATAACTAGGCTATCTGTGGAATAAATTATGGCCAACATTGGAAATCAGTTAAAGTATAAAAAAAAATCATAGTTTGAAAGTGTTTTTGATTTTTTTTCCCACCCTCATATTGGGGAAATACTTTATATTACATATAACTTCCATTCCAAGAACTTTAAAAGACAAAGTAATGACAGATGCACATCTGTTGATCAAGAGCAACTTTCTGAAAGACCAGTAGCTTCACTGATGTAAATCTAATTTTAATTAGAAACTATTTCTTTTCGTTTTAGCTTTAGTAGCTACATATGCAAAATGTGGGTTCCATTTGAAACCACAATTCCAATTTTTCTTTTAGTGCGTAAAAAGGGCAGAACAAATAAACAAGATTCAGTTTGTCTTATGGGTTTTGTTGATGCTTTGTGGTATGTATTGGTTGGTGGGTTTTGTTTTTGTATTTTTTGTAGGATTATGAAAGTTTATGAAACTCAGTATGCCTTTTCTTAACAGGACAAAACACATGCTGCAGCTGCTTTTAACTTTAAATGAACCTAGATTACCTACAGTGAACAAAGGAGAACTATGAAACTGTTTCAATATATAAAGCTACATAAGATTCTAAGGCATTATCTTTTTGCTTACCTATTATTGGAAGTGTTCCCAAAGCAGAGTGCCCAGTGCTTATGGGTGTTCCTGTCTGACTGTTCTCACCATCTCACTCCTTTGCACTGAGTAATTCTGAGAAGTTGACGTACACAGTCTCACTACATGAATTTACTGCATCACCTTGTTTGCACTTAATTGAAAGCTCCACTTATTACTAGTTTTTCTTTGCTGGGCCATATATTAAGCAAGAATCCAGGTTTGCCTGACATTTATTTTTCAACAGAAAAAAATCATGAATAACAAGAGGTACATATGAGCTTGCAGTATTAATGTTACTATTCTAGTTTATAGCACTGCAAACAAAACTAATTTAAAAATAAAATAAGCTATTAATTTAACAAGACTGAAGGTGTTAAGAGACGTATAAGATACACTCATGCAAAGTGATCTCAGGCCACCTGGAACTATTTGCATACTTGGCATAACATTGTCCAGGAAATAAAAATTATGATTTTAAAAATAAATGAAAAATATTTTGAAAAAACTGAAGATTGTTTCAAAATGGTGCTTAAAATTTAGTTACTTCGTGCTCCAAAATTAACTTCCAAGAAAAGAAACTTTGTTAAAAGAGGCAAATCAGATCAACAACTGATCACACCAAGTAGCTTTTTTCTTTCTAATACTAACCAATCTCAAAAGGATTTCAATCCAGATAATATACGTGAAAACAAAATATAGCTTACATCAACTAAGCATGTGGAGATAGTCTTACTTCCTTTGAGGTTATTCTTTGTTTTGATCCTTAATATTGCATGGAAGAACGTAGAATTATATTATTAAACAGGGCCCTACTCTTGGCTTTCTTGTTTCCTCACCAGGTCATCCCTGAGAATAACATCATAAAATCACAAAAACATTAATAATTTTTGGCACTGATAATATTTTCACATACATTATTTCTTTTTTATTCTATAGGTGGGGAAAATACACACCCGTCATAATTCCCTGAAAAAAAGAAAATAAAAATAGCATGCTTTGTAAATAGGCATCTCAACATATCCTGAAAGCAAAGGGACAGTTTCTCTTTCCTCCTGGCCTTGGCCATTAGTCATGCCTTCTTAGCACTGTTGCACCAGCTGAACCAATTTGATTTCCATACAGCACTGCGGCTTCAGCAGGGCAGACAGACTGGAGGTCCCTCTACTGAGAACAAGCTGACCACACTTACCCAACATGGTAGAATATATGCTTTATTCCCCTGCAGAACCGAATCCCATCTTCCCCACACTGAACAAAACACCACTATTTTTTCTCAAATCTTAAAAAAAAAAAATAATAAAAATGCTTGCTACAGTAATCCGTGAAGAGCCAGCTTTCACTGAGAAGCTTATTGATTCACACCTTGCAGAGGGAGAGGGGTGGAGAAATGCAGAGGTTTATTTTTTTTTTTACCTTCACTCAAATGTAAACCTAAATTACACTGAAGTGTTCAAGCATGCCAGAATTGAGATCTGAGCATCAAAACTTAAGCACTCTGTAAAAAGCTTCAAGGAATTGTGACATCACAACTCTCAAAATCATCCATGGATAGAAACGATCTAACTTGCAGCTTTCAGCATCACAGTTTCAGACGTGGAAAGATTTAGGTTACTATCGTATTGCTAATAGATACACATAACAGGACTTTCAAGACAGCTATGAATGAAATTAAAGAAATTCTACAAGAAAGCAGCAGCAGAGCTAGCAGATCAGGGGTTAAAAGACAGGCTTGTCTTGTCAGCAAGGGACGCTGTTTCTGGGACACCGCTCCCAGTACACCGTTCGCAGATGCAAAATTGAGAAATAAGCTGTTTCTTTTAAGAGGATGAGGCCTGCATTGTGACACGAGCACACAGACAACTCCATGCAGAAAGCCGCGTACTAAGTGCTAGGAGTTCTAAGACTGCACTGCATTCACTTCACCAGAGCTAAACAGGGAAAGTGAGACAGGTATTCCAAACCTATCTTTGAATTAACAGGAAACAGACAGTGAACTGTGCCTAACGGCTACAGAGACTGCTGACTCAAATATGAGCCTGCTATCATAAAAACATTTTCGAGCTTGTAATTAATGTCCTATTTCAGTCACCTGTCAGTTGGAACTAATTTATTACTTGATAATAAGTAAGTAGACATCCATAAGCATTCGCTGTATGTTTCAAAGAAATCTGCTGATTTATTCATTTATGTCAGACCCTGAGTACTCTAAACAGATGGCAAAGACTGAGGGCTGGAACTGCTTCCTAAAACCACTTGAACGTGAACTCTGTGATTCCCTATCATTTTTGACACATACACTGATACAGTGTTTGCAAAAGGTCTGATAAAGTGAAAAGGTACAACTCCAGGTTAGGGTAATGGTTAGAAGAGGACATTACAAGAAATATGAATGTACTAGAAGAGCCTCGCGGAAAAAAAATAAAGCTAAGAAAGATTTGAGAGGAAAATAAGCAAATGGGATAAAAAGAATAAGCTTTGAAGGCCAAAGTGTAAAACTCAACAACGTAAAGCTAATAGCATAAAAATAGATTTTTGCACACTGCTCTCTGTCTACAATCAGAAAATATACAGTATTTACATTACTGTTCAAGGTCCCATCTATAAATACCACTAACGAACTCAAGAGACAGCAGGCTTTTTCCACAGTCCTGCAAGTGGAGAAGGATTGAAGATGACCTGGTTGGGCAGGCCACCAAGGTCAATATAAATTTAAAATACCATCAGGTTTTTGAGCTATATGTTAAATCTTAAAACCTAGCAAACTCTTATAAAGCTTGAGGTTAATAAAATGCCTAGGTTGTCAAAGAGTAACATTTGCACTTGATCTGCTTACATTAGCAAATTATATTTCTTCCCTATATAGATCAATACTCCCTACACTACATTTTAAAGAGATGCTTTTAAATATTAACCTTCAGTTAATTAGTCTGAATTAAATCCACATCCTATGTATAGTTCCATATCAGTGCAGAACCTTTTAAATATGAGAATCTAATTCTCATAAGCATGCTGAAGTGCTGCAGAAGAGTACAGAAACCTGGGGCTAGAGTTTCTGAACTTTCTGAGCCCCCAGAATGTCCAATATGCTGTACACAGGGATAGCTTACATTCATCCATAACTAATATCAGAATATCAGAAAGCAGACATCAAAGATAAGTTGCTAATTTTATAAATAATACATTCATAAATTTTATAAATAAATAACTGATAGCCTTTCCTTGCTCACAGAACTAGTTGTAATGCCTGCAAAAGCAAACACTGCCCTACTAACATTCCTTATTTTTTCCTACAGTTCTGGGGGCTGATGCTTTTTACAGATGATGCTTACACAATGAATGAAACTTGTTTAGAAAAGCAGCCAGAGTTGTTATTTTTAGAAAATCTTTTACAAATTGCCATTTTGTAACTCAAGAAATTCAGGGTGTTCCTTAGTGAAATACAATTTGAAAGTATGTTATCATTCGATGCATATAAATTACATAAGAGGTATAATGCCAAAATCTGACCTTTTCAAAAAGCAGAGATTGATGACTTTGAAATATAAAACCTCCCCACTTCCAGATTTACTTGATATACCTTCTCTAGAGGAATAAAATTTTCTAACTCCAAAATACACACACAATATTCAGTATTTGTACTCTCAATAAATTACAAATTATACTATTTTTAATTCTTTTTTTACATCTGCTTTCTTAAAGGTATATTATTATGTGAATATAATCCCCTTGACCTACAGTAGTGAAACCAATAGTTGAACAAGTATCTCAACAGGGACCTTTTCATCTCAGTGTTTTCCTCCTTAATACTGACACAGTTCCTTGCATATTAACACATCAGCTTTTATTACTACTTTCAAGAACTGTCCATTTTATCAAACATATTAAAAAAAAATCCACTCTGGAGAGATCCAGAACAGATTGTTTCATTACATACATGCATAGTCTAACTATACAAAGTAGTGACACAAAACTTATAGTATTTTAGAGATGTCAGCATTCGCTGGCAGAGCAGCTGCAGTGCCTTGACATTCCAGATACATAAGGTTAGTCCTTGTATCTACACTCACTATATAGAGGCTGTCCTCAATTTACTCACTGTTAAATAGCTAGTAAATGGTTTGTGAACTCAAAGATGTGATGAGAGCTACATCACTCATTTATAAACTAATGCTAGCTGTTTAGGACATACATTGATTTTAGCAACACAGTAGGCACCTGAGATACAGACTTTGACATCTTAAGATCTGGAGAAGAACAAATATAGAACTTAAGTAGAATCTTCCTATTCCGAGTGGTAATGATCATCTTGAAAAAGATCAGTTTGGGCTTCAGGTTTGCACAGAATTCTAGCTATTAGCATTTCACATTGACTTCCTAAGCAACCAAACATGTGGAATACAAAATCATAGATTTTCATACAAAATCACAGAATTACTTATGTTAGAGAAGATCTTAAAGATCAAGTCCAACTGCAACCTAACATACTACCCAAATTCTAATGATCCTCTGCTAAATCATATCCTTGAGCACCACATCCAAAAGTATTTAAACACATTCATGGTGACTGAACCATCTCCCTGGGGAGCGCCTATTCCAGTGCTTAACAACCCTTTCTGTAAAGAAGTTTCTCCTGTTATCCAATCTAATCTTACCCTGACGCAACTTAAGGCCACTTCCCCTCATCCTGTCACCTGTCACTAGTGAGAAGAGACCAACCCCACTCTCGCCGCATCTAATACAGATGGAGAACATAATAATAAGCTTCTAAAATAGTCCATAAGTAGTTAGACTTCCATAAACAAGATAATTGTGACTTGACTGAGATTCAAATTATCTCCATATGTACATCTGAATAATGTCATATATTACTGATATCATGCATGGCACTTATTAGCATTTATGGAACAATGCATGTCACAGCCATGCTAAATCTACAAACCCTGGCAAAGATTTTACTCAGCACTCTTAACCAACTTTAGTTATCAGGACAATAGAGTTATCTAGTTAACTTTACAGTAAATCATGGTAATTCTTTTGACATGGTTCCCAACGTTTAACTGATGACAAAACCCATTTATCAAAACCCCTTTAACATGTAAAAGAAATATGCCACTTTATGCCAGCTTTAGAAAAATCTCAAACCCTTAGAGCACCAGAGATTATGTGCATCATGTAATACATATGTAATTTAAAAAGGCTACAGTAATCTAATTAAATTAGGCTGTTTTCAGTAGGGATTTGATTCTCTCCTGTTTTCCTCTATTTTGTGATTGCTCAAACTCAGCACATATTTTATGCAACTTGAGGGAAGATATTAAAATTAAGACAATTTAGCATCCAGAAGTATTATTACAAAATACATTGATACTTTCCTTGGAAAACAATGTATGGTCTAAATGCTCTCATCTTTCAAATGTATGCTCTCCTCCTTGCTTGAAGCTATATCTCAAATATTTTGGGAAAATAGTATAGTATGTATACCAATATCATTCAAGTTCTTATTTGAAAGTGCAAATGCAGCTATAAAGGGACTTGGGATAGGCCTGTAAGGTGTACAATTCCTTATCTCATTCATAATCTTCTCAGCAATTTGCACAGTGCTGCGTGTGATGACCTGTGCCTCTTTTCCTGCATGGAAAACAGAAAATTACATCTCTCTCCTAAACATAGGAGAGTTTGTGTATTCATTGTTTAAATTCTTATATTAAGTATATTAGTAAAGCTTTAATGGACATTCTTAGACTTCCAAAAATTTGACAGCATGAGAATCAATGCCACAGAAACAGCTACTCCATTTTGCAACATATTTCTGTGCAATTTTCCTTAATGAAACAAATGACAAAGTAAATGGTGACATGTTCTAGAATACCATTTTTCTATTAAATGGATTTCAAAATCAAACACTAAACAACTGTCACTCAAAAACACATGCAACAGGCCCAGAACAGAAATGATAATCTTATTTCTGACAAGATATTATCAGAAAACTCTTTAATTGGTCAAATCATATCTAAAAAACAAGAAAACTGATTACAAAACTGATTGAAGGATATTGTTCTTTTCAAGACGTTCATATAAAATGAAATAATTTTATTTAAAAATATACTAACCACAACATGAGAAAGCAGCTTTATGTACTAGTTACTAACAATTGCAGAGAAGACTGATCTGTCCTGAAATGCAGATTAGAGATTCTCAGATATAATTTAATCAGGCTTCCTATTTGATGAGCAGGCAATCCCATTGTGTTACAAGTTTGCTCTGTGTTCATTTATCTCAACTTAGAGTACAATCTGAAGTATAATCTTATGTCATCTCTTACTTGACAGCAAGTGGCTTAGTATGAGGGGATATGTAACTCATTTATGTAGAAGTGTACATTGTAAACTTTTCCACTCTGCATTTTCACTGGATGGGAGTAGGTGGGATCTTTTGATTTATTTTAATTTTTTTATCAGTTGACAATTGTGCTAGTTAAAATACAGTTACTTCTTTTTTTCAACCATACTGTATATTATCACTTTCAAATAAGACTTGGAACTTTTTGATATTAGCTAGTAAATACGTGCGAGATTGCAGGAGTAGGGCTTTGGTTATGAGTTTTGTTAGATTAGTTTTTAGTTTATAAGTATTGTGCTCAAGAACAGTGAATTGAATGGGTTATCACTTTGAGTGAAGGCCAAAAACAATAATGAAGTGACTTAGTTTGGAATATGGCTTCTTATCAGAATTTTAAGTCCTGTTCTTGCAGTGTGGCCTTCTTTCTCATTACTTATGAGTCCTATGGTCTGTTAATAACTTGCACACAATATTCAAAATAATTTTAGAACAACTTCTCAGCATAGCAAGAGATAATACTCCTTACTGTGTTATTTCAGTATTTATGATGAAATCATACACAAAATAGAATTGTATTTTTAATGCACTAACAAACTTTGGTGGTTATTTGAGCATGAAAAGGAAGGTCAGGACTTCTCACTTTGGTCTACCTGAAGGAGCAGTGGAGTTGTTCTAACAACCAGTGTGATTTCAAAGGATGATGAACATTTTAAACAGCAAATTGGAATCTCAACATCAATTACACTTTATTCTTGAAAGCAGTCAGAAAAGAATATTTATAAAGAAAAATAGCAGGACATCGAAGAACACACATGGAATGAAAGAATTCCCTACTAGAAAAAAAATGTCTAAATACTTATTAAAAATGGGTAGAAAATTGGTAAACTAGAGTTGAAATTGTAGAACTACAGCATATCTTAAGTTGGATCCACAAGGATAACTGAACCCAACCCATCTTAACACAACACCGCTCAAATCAAAACCCTACGGCTAAGAGCGCTGTCCAGACGCTCCCTGAGCTCTTAGCCATTGAGGCTGTGCCCATTGCTTCAGGTAGCCTGTGCCATGCTCACCACCCTCTGGGACAAACCCTTACCATCACCACAATCTAAAACAGAAACTAAGGCCAGAGCAGCAAAAAAAGGGGGAGGAATTGTTAGCTTACTTTTTTTTCTTCAAGTTCTATAAAAAAAATCTGTTAAAACCACACTGTTTTGTTTTTTTAAATCTCAGAATACATTATTAGCTGCATTCCTTTCTTTTATTTTTTCATTCTCAATTCTCTCACTCCCAAGTAACTAGCAAACAAAGTGTAGCCAAAGCGTATTAACATCCTTGTTCAAAATTTAGCCTGTTCAATTTAGACATATGTGGATTTGAGAGTAAAGCAGACGTGGCACTTACACTAAGGCTCCTAACTTTCATTATATTCCTCTTACAAAGTCATAAACCTTGAAAATGAACACGAACCACAGAAGCTGATGTTGAATAGATTTTTAGTTGGCTCACTAAAAACGCAGCTTACAAAGAGAATAATGAAAATAGTTCGGCAACATTCAACATTAAGTAATCAAGAAATGTGCTACAACTGCACCTCATCTATGATGTAGAACAATAACTTGAATTTAACTTAGAGTGCTATCAATCAAAGCAGAGAATCCAAAATGTATCTTTTCCCACCAGTATGAAAAATTCACCCATTTGTTCAACCTCAGAAGCTGCTTGCAATAAACAAAGCGCTATTCCTGAATTACCTAAAGATGTTTTGCACACTCTCAAGTTTGAGCCCTTCATACTGATGTGAACTGGATGCTCAGAATAGAATATATACCAGAGAAGCACAGTATTCTCCTATACCTTTGCATAATTACAAGGCTTTGACTTTTCCTGTCAGTAACCATTAAGTGAACACACACCATGACTGTCAAGAAAATGTAGCTGACTCAGCAGTGATGTATATTCATGGTCTGCTGAATTCCAGGTGGACAATGTTTCACAAACACTTCATTCAATGAAAAAAAAAACAAAAAAACAACCAAACAATTCAAGTCAACCTAAATGACTAATACATTTGACTTGAATTTGCTACATGGAAAGAATTAGAAGATATTTTCAAATCTATGTAGATGTAAACTTCCATTCATTTAGACTTACACAACAACATTAAAACAACATTTAAGGCCCCGTTATTATGTTTCTTTGAGATAAATTCTGAAAAGTGGAGAGCATGTCCAACCATTATTCAGAGGAATTAAAAGAATTCCCTCACATTGTTATAACAAATTAAAAGCAGATACAGTAGCAATTTGTGGATGCTACATACTAAAAATGACGGTAATAGTGTTAATTATATATGTCAACTGCAATGAATATTGTACCCACCCCAATGTTTTGTTCACTTTATCAAAATCTTCCATCTTCTTTATTAGAAAACTGATACTTTTAAGGTATGTTGTAGGTATGTTGTAGTGTTGTAGTGACATAAGTGTAACTGAGGATTACCATAGCCCTCCAACGGAGCAATTAAGCTGTAAATTTTCAAGAAGGATGCAATTTTACTGGAAATTCTGGAGTATTATCTAATTTCACTCCTTGAACTCCTTCCCTCCTTTTACCTCCTATATGGGAGGTATATGCATCCCTAGTGGGAAATCTGTCCTTATTCAGAAGTTACCCTAATCACAGAAATTTAGTCAACAATTTCTTAATATGTGCATAGCATGGTTCTTATGAACACAAATGAAATCAGTTAAAAGAAAGAAACACCATTTTTTCATTGATTTTTTTTTTTTGTTACAAATAACTCCTCAGTGGGTTAAAGTCAGTTCTAGTGATTAAAGGGGCAGGGATTTTTCACAGGGAATCTCCAATATTGAGGCTGGGAATCTAAGGATATTTTACATATCCGAGATCACAAACAGTTAAGAAAATACTAGAGTGAAAGCTACATTCTGATTACAAAGGTGCTGCATGGCATACTTTTCTTAGTAAGCCACACGCATCGTGAGTGCGACTACATAAAGCAATGAAAGCTCCCTGCTCCAGGTCACTTAGTTCATTTCCTGTTTCATTCTAATGTTATTTAAAGCAAACTCAAACTCCTCTCAAGGTGGTATGTGAAACTTGCTGCAAAATTGCCTATTGAGTCCACTGCCTTTTGTTGAAAAAATCCACAGACTTTAAAAAAAAAAAAAGGAAATGGGAAATAAAAGGTTGGTTTGTGACTCAAATTTTATTTCTTCTGCTTGAAGATTACACAGTGAAGCCAAAATCAGACATTCACATCTCTCCCCTTATTTACAGGATAATTCCACTGAAAACAAATAAACAGTAGGTTTGTGACATGCCCAGAAGATTAAAAAAAGCTCCAAAGTCAGAACCATCTTCCACCTGTTTTCTCTCCTTTACTGGTGGGTTTAGATGGCTTCAGTGATCATGGCCATGTCAGTAAGATCTGACACACATCCTGGAGCACAGGAGATCAAAAATATCTTAAAATTACAATAATAATATCTTAATATAAAAAATATAAAATTAATTTGTTATTGGATTTAAAATGTATACTTGATCAGGAAAGGAGGGACAAAATGTGGTATAATCAGGGGTTAAAAGTAAGGAAGTTCATAGAGGTGCATGCCTATTTATTTCAAAGCAGAAGAAAGTTTTCCTTCTTCAGAATGTAAGTAACCAGCCCTGCACAACTCCCATTTCAGCTAAGATAAGACTACTCTTCCACTCAAATTAATTTGTATTTATTGCTTAACTAAAATAAAAGGATTAAATGAATATTAACTTCTACTGACCTTGTGATATGTTGGTTCTACATCTATGAACTACAAATGCTCAAGAAAACTAAACTGAAATATTGTAATTACTGCTATGCTACCTTCCTTTCCAACGGAAAACAATGACAGAAGGCTGAAATTGCGAGGCTTTGCTAGACAGTTTTACAATATTACTTGCTATTAAAATAAACAAATACAATTCAGCAATGAACTTCAAGTACTTTAGGTAACATGGTAAACAGATCATGGTAGTTTCCATG